>JAXCHB010000171.1:0-600000 GCA_036926305.1 Uropetala carovei
AATTTTCGAAAAAAATTTTGAAAAAAAATTTTCGAAAAAAATTTTGAAAAAAATTTTCGAAAAAAATTTGGAAAAAATTTTGAAAAAAAATTTTCGAAAAAAATTTTGAAAAAAAATTTTCGAAAAAAATTTTGAAAAAAAATTTTCGAAAAAATTTTTCAGAAAAAAATTTTCGAAAAAAATTTTGAAAAAAAATTTTTAAAAAAAATTTTCGAAAAAAATTTTGAAAAAAAATTTTCGAAAAAAATTTTCGAAAAAAATTTTGAAAAAAAATTTCGAAAAAAATTTTGAAAAAAATTTTCGAAAAAAATTTTGAAAAAAAATTTTCGAAAAAAATTTTTAAAAAAAATTTTCGAAAAAAATTTTCGAAGAAAATTTTGAAAAAAAATTTTCTAAAAAAATTTTGAAAAAAATTTTCGAAAAAAATTTTCGAAAAAAATTAAAAAAAAAAAATTTCAAAAAAAAAATTTTGAAAAAAAATTTTCGAAAACAATTTTCGAAATAAATTTTGAAAAAAAATTTTCGAAAAAAATTTTTAAAAAAATTTTGAAAAAAAATTTCGAAAAAAATTTTCGACAAAAATTTTTAAAAAAATTTTCAAAAAAAATTTTGAAAAAAAATTTTCGAAAAAAAATTTGAATAAAATTTTCGAAAAAAATTTTGAAAAAAAATTTTAGAAAAAAATTTTGAAAAAAAATTTTGAAAAAAATTTTTGAAAAAAATTTTCGAAAAAAAATTTCGAAAAAAATTTTGAAAAAAAAATTTTCGAAAAAAATTTTGAAAAAAAATTTTCGAAAAAAATTTTGAAAAAAATTTTCGAAAAAAATTTTGAAAAAAAATTTTGAAAAAAAATTTTCGAAAAAAATTTTCGAAAAAAATTTTGAAAAAAAATTTTCGAAAAAAATTTTGAAAAAAATTTTCGAAAAAAATTTTGAAAAAAATTTTCGAAAAAAATTTTGAAAAAAATTTTAGAAAAAAATTTTGAAAAAAATTGTCGAAAAAAATTTTGAAAAAAATTTCGAAAAAAAATTTTCGAAAAAAATTTTGAAAAAAATTTTGAAAAAAAATTTTGAAAAAAATTTCGAAAAAAAAGTTTCGAAAAAAATTTTGAAAAAAATTTTGAAAAAAATTTTCGAAAAAAATTTTGAAAAAAAATTTGAAAAAAAATTTTCGAAAACAATTTTCGAAAAAAATTTTGAAAAAAATTTTGAAAAAAATTTTCGAAAAAAATTTTGAAAAAAATTTTCGAAAAAAATTTTCGAAAAAAATTTTGAAAAAAAATTTTGAAAAAAATTTTCGAAAAAAATTTTCGAAAAAAATTTTGAAAAAAATTTTCGAAAAAAATTTGGAAAAAAAATTTTCGGAAAAAATTTTGCAAAAAAATTTCGAAAAAAATTTTGAAAAAAAATTTTGAAAAATAATTTTCAAAAAAAATTTTGAAAAAAAATTTCGAAAAAAATTTTGAAAAAAAATTTTGAAAAAAAATTTTCGAAAAAAATTTTGAAAAAAATTTTCGAAAAAAATTTTGAAAAAAATTTTCGAAAAAAATTTTCGAAAAAAAATTTTAAAAAAATTTTCGAAAAAAATTTTGAAAAAAATTTTCGAAAAAAATTTTGAAAAAAAATTTTCGAAAAAAATTTTGAAAAAAATTTTGAAAAAAATTTTCGAAAAAAATTTTGAAAAAAAATTTTCGAAAAAAATTTTGAAAAAAAATTTTGAAAAAAAATTTTCGAAAAAAATTTTGAAAAAAATTTTCGAAAAAAATTTTGAAAAAAATTTTCGAAAAGAATTTTGAAAAAAAAATTTCAAAAAAAATTTTCGAAAAAAATTTTGAAAAAAAAATTTCGAAAAAAATTTTGAAAAAAATTTTCTAAAAAAATTTTGAAAAAAATTTTCGAAAAACTTTTGAAAAACATTTTCGAAAAAATTTTTAAAAAAATTTTCGAAAAAAATTTTTAAAAAAATTTTCGAAAAAAATTTTCGAAAAAAAATTTTAAAAAAATTTTCGAAAAAAATTTTGAAAAAAATTTTCGAAAAAAATTTTGAAAAAAAATTTTCGAAAAAAATTTTGAAAAAAATTTTGAAAAAAATTTTGAAAAAAATTTTCGAAAAAAATTTTGAAAAAAATTTTCGAAAAAAATTTTCGAAAAAAATTTTGAAAAAAAATTTTGAAAAAAATTTTCGAAAAAAATTTTCGAAAAAAATTTTGAAAAAAATTTTCGAAAAAAATTTGGAAAAAAAATTTTCGGAAAAAATTTTGCAAAAAAATTTCGAAAAAAATTTTGAAAAGAAATTTTGAAAAATAATTTTCAAAAAAAATTTTGAAAAAAAATTTCGAAAAAAATTTTGAAAAAAAATTTTGAAAAAAAATTTTCGAAAAAAATTTTGAAAAAAATTTTCGAAAAAAATTTTGAAAAAAATTTTCGAAAAAAATTTTCGAAAAAAAATTTTAAAAAAATTTTCGAAAAAAATTTTGAAAAAAATTTTCGAAAAAAATTTTGAAAAAAAATTTTCGAAAAAAATTTTGAAAAAAATTTTGAAAAAAATTTTCGAAAAAAATTTTGAAAAAAAATTTTCGAAAAAAATTTTCGAAAAAAATTTTGAAAAAAATTTTCGAAAAAAATTTTGAAAAAAATTTTCGAAAAAAATTTTGAAAAAAATTTTCGAAAAGAATTTTGAAAAAAAAATTTCAAAAAAAATTTTCGAAAAAAATTTTGAAAAAAAATTTCGAAAAAAATTTTGAAAAAAAATTTTGAAAAAAAATTTTCGAAAAAAATTTTGAAAAAAATTTTCGAAAAAAATTTTGAAAAAAATTTTCGAAAAAAATTTTCGAAAAAAAATTTTAAAAAAATTTTCGAAAAAAATTTTGAAAAAAATTTTCGAAAAAAATTTTGAAAAAAAATTTTCGAAAAAAATTTTGAAAAAAATTTTGAAAAAAATTTTCGAAAAAAATTTTGAAAAAAAATTTTCGAAAAAAATTTTGAAAAAAAATTTTGAAAAAAAATTTTCGAAAAAAATTTTCGAAAAAAATTTTCGAAAAAAATTTCGAATAAAAATTTCGTAAAAAATTTTGAAAAAAATTTTCGAAAAAAATTTTGAAAAAAAATTTTCGAAAAAAATTTTGAAAAAAAATTTAAAAAAAAAATTTTCGAAAAAAATTTTGAAAAAAATTTTCGAAAAAAATTTTGAAAAAAATTTTCGAAAAAAATTTTTAAAAAAATTTTCGAAAAAAATTTTGAAAAAAAAATTTCAAAAAAAATTTTCGAAAAAAATTTTGAAAAAAAATTTTCGAAAAAAATTTTGAAAAAAATTTTCTAAAAAAATTTTGAAAAAAATTTTCGAAAAAATTTTTAAAAAAATTTTCGAAAAAAAATATTTAAAAAAATTTTCGAAAAACATTTTTAAAAAAATTTTCGAAAAAAATTTTCGAAAAAAATTTTGAAAAAAAAAATTTCGAATAAAAATTTCGTAAAAAATTTTTAAAAAAATTTTCGAAAAAAATTTTGAAAAAAAATTTTCGAAAAAAATTTTCGAAAAAAATTGTGAAAAAAATTTTCGAAAAAAATTTTGAAAAAAATTTAGAAAAAAAATTTTCGAAAAAAATTTTCGAAAAAAATTTTGAAAAAAAATTTTGGAAAAATTTTCGAAAAAAATTTGAAAATAATTTTCGCTAAAAAAATTATCGAAAAAAATTTTGAAAAAAAATTTTCGAAAAAAATTTTGAAAAAAATTTTGAAAAAAAATATTGAAAAAAATTTTCGAAAAAAATTTTGAAAAAAATTTTCGAAAAAAATTTTGAAAAAAATTTCGAAAAAAAATTTTCGAAAAAAATTTTGAAAAAAATTTTGAAAAAAAATTTTCGAAAAAAATTTTGAAAAGAAATTTTCGAAAAAAAATTTGAAAAAAATTTTCGAAAAAAATTTTGAAAAAAATTTTCGAAAAAAATTTTGAAAAAAATTTTCGAAAAAAATTTTGAAAAAAATTTTCGAAAAAAATTTTGAAAAAAATTTTGAAAAAAAAATTTTGAAAAAAATTTTCGAAAAAAATTTTTAAAAAAAATTCTCGAAAAAAATTTTGAAAAAAAATTTTGAAAAAAATTTTGAAAAAAAATTATGAAAAAAAATTTTCGAAAAAAATTTTGAAAAAAATTTTCGAAAAAAATTTTCGAAAAAAATTTTCGAAAAAAATCTTGAAAAAAAATTTTTGAAAAAAATTTTGAAAAAAATTTTCGAAAAAAATTTTGAAAAAAATTTTCGAAAAAAATTTTGAAAAACATTTCGAAAAAAAATTTTCGAAAAAAATTTGGAAAAAAATTTTGAAAAAAAATTTTCGAAAAAAATTTTGAAAAAAAATTTTCGAAAAAAATTTTGAAAAAAATTTTCCAAAAAAATTTTGAAAAAAAATTTTCGAAAAAAATTTTGAAAAAAAATTTAAAAAAAAATTTTGAAAAAAATTTTCGAAAAAAATTTTGAAAAAAATTTTCGAAAAAAATTTTTAAAAAAATTTTCGAAAAAAATTTTGAAAAAAAAATTTCAAAAAAAATTTTCGAAAAAAATTTTGAAAAAAAATTTTCGAAAAAAATTTTGAAAAAAATTTTCTAAAAAAATTTTGAAAAAAATTTTCGAAAAAATTTTTAAAAAAATTTTCGAAAAAAATTTTTAAAAAAATTTTCGAAAAAAATTTTTAAAACAATTTTCGAAAAAAATTTTTAAAAAAATTTTCGAAAAAAATTTTCGAATAAAATTTTGAAAAAAAAATTTCGAATAAAAATTTCGTAAAAAATTTTTAAAAAAACTTTCGAAAAAAATTTTGAAAAAAAATTTTCGAAAAAAATTTTCGAAAAAAATTGTGAAAAAAATTTTCGAAAAAAATTTTGAAAAAAATTTAGAAAAAAAATTTTCGAAAAAAATTTTCGAAAAAAATTTTGAAAAAAAATTTTGGAAAAATTTTCGAAAAAAATTTTGAAAAAAATTTTGAAAATAATTTTCGCTAAAAAAATTATCGAAAAAAATTTTGAAAAAAAATTTTCGAAAAAAATTTTGAAAAAAATTTTGAAAAAAAATATTGAAAAAAATTTTCGAAAAAAATTTTGAAAAAAATTTTCGAAAAAAATTTTGAAAAAAATTTCGAAAAAAAATTTTCGAAAAAAATTTTGAAAAAAATTTTGAAAAAAAATTTTCGAAAAAAATTTTGAAAAGAAATTTTCGAAAAAAAATTTGAAAAAAATTTTCGAAAAAAATTTTGAAAAAAATTTTCGAAAAAATTTTCGAAAAAAATTTTGAAAAAAAATTTTTAAAAAAAATTTTCGAAAAAAATTTTGAAAAAAAATTTTCGAAAAAAATTTTCGAAAAAAATTTTGAAAAAAAATTTCGAAAAAAATTTTGAAAAAAATTTTCGAAAAAAATTTTGAAAAAAAATTTTCGAAAAAAAATTTTAAAAAAAATTTTCGAAAAAAATTTTCGAAGAAAATTTTGAAAAAAAATTTTCTAAAAAAATTTTGAAAAAAATTTTCGAAAAAAATTTTCGAAAAAAATTTAAAAAAAAAAATTTTCGAAAAAAATTTTGAAAAAAAATTTTCGAAAACAATTTTGAAAAAAAATTTAAAAAAAAATTTTGAAAAAAAATTTTCGAAAAAAATTTTGAAAAAAAATTTTCGAAAAAAATTTTCGAAAATAATTTTGAAAAAAAATTTCGAAAAAAATTTTGAAAAAAATTTTCGAAAAAAATTTTGAAAAAACATTTTCGAAAAAAATTTTAAAAAAAAATTTTCGAAAAAAATTTTCGAAGAAAATTTTGATAAAAAATTTTCGAAAAAAATTTTGAAAAAAATTTTCGAAAAAAATTTTTTAAAAAAAATTTTCGAAAAAAATTTGGAAAAAAATTTTCGAAAAAAATTTTGAAAAAAATTTTCGAAAAAATTTTTCGAAAAAAATTTTGAAAAAAATTTTCGAAAAAAATTTTGAAAAAACTTTTCGAAAAAAATTTTGAAAAAAATTTTTAAAAAAAATTTTTGAAAAAAATTTTGAAAAAAATTTTCGAAAAAAATTTTTTTAAAAAATTCTCGAAAAAAATTTTGAAAAAAAATTTTGAAAAAAATTTTGAAAAAAAATTATGAAAAAAAATTTTCGAAAAAAATTTTGAAAAAAATTTTCGAAAAAAATTTTCGAAAAAAATTTTTGAAAAAAATTTTGAAAAAAAATTTTTGAAAAAAATTTTGAAAAAAATTTTCGAAAAAAATTTTCGAAAAAAATTTTGAAAAAAATTTTCGAAAAAAATTTTGAAAAACATTTCGAAAAAAAATTTTCGAAAAAAATTTGGAAAAAAATTTTGAAAAAAAATTTTCGAAAAAAATTTTGAAAAAAAATTTTCGAAAAAAATTTTGAAAAAAAATTTTCGAAAAAAATTTTCGAAAAAAATTTTGAAAAAAAATTTCGAAAAAAATTTTGAAAAAAATTTTCGAAAAAAATTTTGAAAAAACATTTTCGAAAAAAATTTTTAAAAAAAATTTTCGAAGAAAATTTTGATAAAAAATTTTCGAAAAAAATTTTGAAAAAAATTTTCGAAAAAAATTTTTTAAAAAAAATTTTCGAAAAAAATTTTTTAAAAAAAATTTTCGAAAAAAATTTGGAAAAAAATTTTCGAAAAAAATTTTGAAAAAAATTTTCGAAAAAATTTTTCGAAAAAAATTTTGAAAAAAATTTTCGAAAAAAATTTTGAAAAAAATTTTCGACAAAAATTTTGAAAAAAATTTTCAAAAAAAATTTTTAAAAAAAATTCTCGAAAAAAATTTTGAAAAAAAATTTTGAAAAAAATTTTGAAAAAAAATTATGAAAAAAAATTTTCGAAAAAAATTTAAAAAAAAAATTTTCGAAAAAAATTTTCGAAAAAAATTTTCGAAAAAAATTTTGAAAAAAAATTTTTGAAAAAAATTTTGAAAAAAATTTTCGAAAAAAATTTTGAAAAAAATTTTCGAAAAAAATTTTGAAAAACATTTCGAAAAAAAATTTTCGAAAAAAATTTGGAAAAAAATTTTGAAAAAAAATTTTCGAAAAAAATTTTGAAAAAAAATTTTCGAAAAAAATTTTGAAAAAAATTTTCCAAAAAAATTTTGAAAAAAAATTTTGAAAAAAAATTTAAAAAAAAATTTTGAAAAAAAATTTTCGAAAAAAATTTTGAAAAAAAATTTTCGAAAAAAATTTTGAAAAAAAATTTCGAAAAAAATTTTGAAAGAAATTTTCGAAAAAAATTTTGAAAAAACATTTTCGAAAAAAATTGTTAAAAAAATTTTGAAAAAAAATTTCGAAAAAAATTTTCGAAAAAAAATTTTGAAAAAAATTTTCGAAAAAAAATTTTGAAAAAAATTTTGAAAAAAATTTTCGAAAAAAATTTTTGAAAAAAATTTTTAAAAAATTTTCGAAAAAAATTTTGAAAAAAATTTTCGAAAACAATTTTCGAAAAAAATTTTGAAAAAAAATTTTCGAAAAATATTTTCGAAAAAAATTTTGAAAAAAAATTTTCGAAAAAAATTTTGAAAAAAATTTTCGAAAAAAATTTTGAAAAAAATTTTCGAAAAAAATTTTGAAAAAAATTTTCGAAAAAAATTTTGAAAAAAATTTTCGAAAAAAATTTTGAAAAAAATTTCGAAAAAAAATTTTCGAAAAAAATTTTGAAAAAAATTTAAAAAAAAAATTTTCGAAAAAAATTTTGAAAAAAAATTTTCGAAAAAAATTTTGAAAAAAATTTTCGAAAAAAAATTTTTGAAAAAATTTTCGAAAAAAATTTTTAAAAAAATTTTTCGAAAAAAATTTTTGAAAAAAATTTTCGAAAAAAAATTTCGAAAAAAATTTTGAAAAAAAAATTTTCGAAAAAAATTTTGAAAAAAAATTTTCGAAAAAAATTTTTAAAAAAATTTTCGAAAAAAATTTTGAAAAAAATTTTCGAAAAAAATTTTGAAAAAAAATTTTGAAAAAAAATTTTCGAAAAAACTTTTCGAAAAAAATCTTGAAAAAAAATTTTTGAAAAAAATTTTGAAAAAAATTTTCGAAAAAAATTTTGAAAAAAATTTTCGAAAAAAATTTTGAAAAAAATTTTCGAAAAAAATTTTGAAAAACATTTCGAAAAAAAATTTTCGAAAAAAATTTGGAAAAAAATTTTGAAAAAAAATTTTAAAAAAAAATTTCGAAAAAAATTTTCGAAAAAAATTTTGAAAAAAAATTTCGAAAAAAAATTTGAAAAAAATTTCGAAAAAAAATTTTCGAAAAAAATTTTGAAAAAAAATTTTCGAAAAAAATTTTGAAAAAAATTTTCGAAAAAAATTTGGAAAAAATTTTGAAAAAAAATTTTCGAAAAAAATTTTGAAAAAAAATTTTCGAAAAAAATTTTGAAAAAAAATTTTCGAAAAAATTTTTCAGAAAAAAATTTTCGAAAAAAATTTTGAAAAAAAATTTTTAAAAAAAATTTTCGAAAAAAATTTTGAAAAAAAATTTTCGAAAAAAATTTTCGAAAAAAATTTTGAAAAAAAATTTCGAAAAAAATTTTGAAAAAAATTTTCGAAAAAAATTTTGAAAAAAAATTTTCGAAAAAAATTTTTAAAAAAAATTTTCGAAAAAAATTTTCGAAGAAAATTTTGAAAAAAAATTTTCTAAAAAAATTTTGAAAAAAATTTTCGAAAAAAATTTTCGAAAAAAATTAAAAAAAAAAAATTTCAAAAAAAAAATTTTGAAAAAAAATTTTCGAAAACAATTTTCGAAATAAATTTTGAAAAAAAATTTTCGAAAAAAATTTTTAAAAAAATTTTGAAAAAAAATTTCGAAAAAAATTTTCGAAAAAAATTTTTAAAAAAATTTTCAAAAAAAATTTTGAAAAAAAATTTTCGAAAAAAAATTTGAATAAAATTTTCGAAAAAAATTTTGAAAAAAAATTTTAGAAAAAAATTTTGAAAAAAAATTTTGAAAAAAATTTTTGAAAAAAATTTTCGAAAAAAAATTTCGAAAAAAATTTTGAAAAAAAAATTTTCGAAAAAAATTTTGAAAAAAAATTTTCGAAAAAAATTTTGAAAAAAATTTTCGAAAAAAATTTTGAAAAAAAATTTTGAAAAAAAATTTTCGAAAAAAATTTTCGAAAAAAATTTTGAAAAAAAATTTTCGAAAAAAATTTTGAAAAAAATTTTCGAAAAAAATTTTGAAAAAAATTTTCGAAAAAAATTTTGAAAAAAATTTTAGAAAAAAATTTTGAAAAAAATTGTCGAAAAAAATTTTGAAAAAAATTTCGAAAAAAAATTTTCGAAAAAAATTTTGAAAAAAATTTTGAAAAAAAATTTTGAAAAAAATTTCGAAAAAAAAGTTTCGAAAAAAATTTTGAAAAAAATTTTGAAAAAAATTTTCGAAAAAAATTTTGAAAAAAAATTTGAAAAAAAATTTTCGAAAACAATTTTCGAAAAAAATTTTGAAAAAAATTTTGAAAAAAATTTTCGAAAAAAATTTTGAAAAAAATTTTCGAAAAAAATTTTCGAAAAAAATTTTGAAAAAAAATTTTGAAAAAAATTTTCGAAAAAAATTTTCGAAAAAAATTTTGAAAAAAATTTTCGAAAAAAATTTGGAAAAAAAATTTTCGGAAAAAATTTTGCAAAAAAATTTCGAAAAAAATTTTGAAAAAAAATTTTGAAAAATAATTTTCAAAAAAAATTTTGAAAAAAAATTTCGAAAAAAATTTTGAAAAAAAATTTTGAAAAAAAATTTTCGAAAAAAATTTTGAAAAAAATTTTCGAAAAAAATTTTGAAAAAAATTTTCGAAAAAAATTTTCGAAAAAAAATTTTAAAAAAATTTTCGAAAAAAATTTTGAAAAAAATTTTCGAAAAAAATTTTGAAAAAAAATTTTCGAAAAAAATTTTGAAAAAAATTTTGAAAAAAATTTTCGAAAAAAATTTTGAAAAAAAATTTTCGAAAAAAATTTTGAAAAAAAATTTTGAAAAAAAATTTTCGAAAAAAATTTTGAAAAAAATTTTCGAAAAAAATTTTGAAAAAAATTTTCGAAAAGAATTTTGAAAAAAAAATTTCAAAAAAAATTTTCGAAAAAAATTTTGAAAAAAAATTTTCGAAAAAAATTTTGAAAAAAATTTTCTAAAAAAATTTTGAAAAAAATTTTCGAAAAAATTTTGAAAAAAATTTTCGAAAAAATTTTTAAAAAAATTTTCCAAAAAAAATTTTTAAAAAAATTTTCGAAAAAAATTTTTAAAAAAATTTTCGAAAAAAATTTTCGAAAAAAAATTTGAAAAAAAATTTTCGAAAAAAATTTTCGAAAAAAATTTTCGAAAAAAATTTTGAAAAAAAATTTTCGAAAAAAATTTTGAAAAAAATTTTCGAAAAAAATTTTGAAATAAAATTTCGAATAAAAATTTCGTAAAAAATTTTGAAAAAAATTTTCGAAAAAAATTTTGAAAAAAAATTTTCGAAAAAAATTTTGAAAAAAAATTTTGAAAAAAAATTTTCGAAAAAAATTTTGAAAAGAATTTTCGAAAAAAATTTTGAAAAAAATTTTCGAAAAAAATTTTTAAAAAAATTTTCGAAAAAAATTTTGAAAAAAAAATTTCAAAAAAAATTTTCGAAAAAAATTTTGAAAAAAAATTTTCGAAAAAAATTTTGAAAAAAATTTTCTTAAAAAATTTTGAAAAAAATTTTCGAAAAAATTTTTAAAAAAATTTTCGAAAAAAATTTTTAAAAAAATTTTCGAAAAAAATTTTTAAAAAAATTTTCGAAAAAAATTTTGAAAAAAATTTTCGAAAAAAATTTTGAAAAACATTTCGAAAAAAAATTTTCGAAAAAAATTTGGAAAAAAATTTTGAAAAAAAATTTTCGAAAAAAATTTTGAAAAAAAATTTTCGAAAAAAATTTTGAAAAAAATTTTCCAAAAAAATTTTGAAAAAAAATTTTCGAAAAAAATTTTGAAAAAAAATTTAAAAAAAAATTTTGAAAAAAAATTTTCGAAAAAAATTTTGAAAAAAAATTTTCGAAAAAAATTTTCGAAAAAAATTTTCGAAAAAAATTTTCGAAAAAAATTTTGAAAAAAAATTTCGAAAAAAATTTTGAAAAAAATTTTCGAAAAAAATTTTGAAAAAACATTTTAAAAAACAATTTAAAAAAAAAATTTTCGAAAAAAATTTTCGAAGAAAATTTTGATAAAAAATATTCGAAAAAAATTTTGAAAAAAATTTTCGAAAAAAAATTTTTAAAAAAAATTTTCGAAAAAAATTTGGAAAAAAATTTTCGAAAAAAATTTTCGAAAAAAATTTTCGAAAAAAATTTTGAAAAAAATTTTCAAAAAAATTTTTCGAAAAAAATTTTGAAAAAAAATTTTTGAAAAAAATTTTGAAAAAAATTTTCGAAAAAAATTTTTAAAAAAAATTCTCGAAAAAAATTTTGAAAAAAATTTTGAAAAAAATTTTGAAAAAAAATTATGAAAAAAAATTTTCGAAAAAAATTTTGAAAAAAATTTTCGAAAAAAATTTTCGAAAAAAATTTTCGAAAAAAATTTTGAAACAAAATTTTTGAAAAAAATTTTGAAAAAAATTTTCGAAAAAAATTTTGAAAAAAATTTTCGAAAAAAATTTTGAAAAACATTTCGAAAAAAAATTTTCGAAAAAAATTTGGAAAAAAATTTTGAAAAAAAATTTTCGAAAAAAATTTTGAAAAAAAATTTTCGAAAAAAATTTTGAAAAAAATTTTCCAAAAAAATTTTGAAAAAAAATTTTCGAAAAAAATTTTGAAAAAAAATTTAAAAAAAAATTTTGAAAAAAAATTTTCGAAAAAAATTTTTAAAAAAAATTTTCGAAAAAAATTTTGAAAAAAAATTTCGAAAAAAATTTTGAAAAAAATTTTCGAAAAAAATTTTGAAAAAACATTTTCGAAAAAAATTTTTAAAAAAAATTTTCGAAAAAAGTTTTCGAAGAAAATTTTGATAAAAAATTTTCGAAAGAAATTTTTAAAAAAATTTTCGAAAAAAATTTTTAAAAAAATTTTCGAAAAAAATTTTTTAAAAAATTTTCGAAAAAAATTTAAAAAAAAAAAATTTCGAATAAAAATTTCGTAAAAAATTTTTAAAAAAATTTTCGAAAAAAATTTTGAAAAAACATTTTCGAAAAAAATTTTCGAAAAAAATTGTGAAAAAAATTTTCGAAAAAAATTTTGAAAAAAATTTAGAAAAAAATTTTTCGAAAAAAATTTTCGAAAAAAATTTTGAAAAAAAATTTTGGAAAAATTTTCGAAAAAAATTTTGAAAAAAATTTTGAAAAAAATTTTGAAAAAAATTTTGAAAAAAATTTTCGCTAAAAAAATTATCGAAAAAAATTTTGAAAAAAAATTTTCGAAAAAAATTTTGAAAAAAATTTTTAAAAAAAATTTTGAAAAAAATTTTCGAAAAAAATTTTGAAAAAAATTTTCGAAAAAAATTTTGAAAAAAATTTCGAAAAAAAATTTTCGAAAAAAATTTTGAAAAAAATTTTGAAAAAAAATTTTCGAAAAAAATTTTGAAAAAAATTTTGAAAAAAAATTTTCGAAAAAAATTTTGAAAAGAAATTTTCGAAAAAAATTTTGAAAAAAATTTTCGAAAAAAATTTTCGAAAAAAATTTTGAAAAAAATTTTGAAAAAAAAATTTTGAAAAAAATTTTCGAAAAAAAATTTTAAAAAAAATTCTCGAAAAAAATTTTGAAAAAAAATTTTGAAAAAAATTTTGAAAAAAAATTATGAAAAAAAATTTTCGAAAAAAATTTTGAAAAAAATTTTCGAAAAAAATTTTCGAAAAAAATTTTCGAAAAAAATTTTGAAAAAAAATTTTTGAAAAAAATTTTGAAAAAAATTTTCGAAAAAAATTTTGAAAAAAATTTTCGAAAAAAATTTTGAAAAACATTTCGAAAAAAAATTTTCGAAAAAAATTTGGAAAAAAATTTTGAAAAAAAATTTTCGAAAAAAATTTTGAAAAAAAATTTTCGAAAAAAATTTTGAAAAAAATTTTCCAAAAAAATTTTGAAAAAAAAATTTCGAAAAAAATTTTGAAAAAAAATTTAAAAAAAAATTTTGAAAAAAAATTTTCGAAAAAAATTTTGAAAAAAAATTTTCGAAAAAAATTTTCGAAAATAATTTTGAAAAAAAATTTCGAAAAAAATTTTGAAAAAAATTTTCGAAAAAAATTTTGAAAAAACATTTTCGAAAAAAATTTTAAAAAAAAATTTTCGAAAAAAATTTTCGAAGAAAATTTTGATAAAAAATTTTCGAAAAAAATTTTGAAAAAAATTTTCGAAAAAAATTTTTTAAAAAAAATTTTCGAAAAAAATTTGGAAAAAAATTTTCGAAAAAAATTTTGAAAAAAATTTTCGAAAAAATTTTTCGAAAAAAATTTTGAAAAAAATTTTCGAAAAAAATTTTGAAAAAACTTTTCGAAAAAAATTTTGAAAAAAATTTTTAAAAAAAATTTTTGAAAAAAATTTTGAAAAAAATTTTCGAAAAAAATTTTTTTAAAAAATTCTCGAAAAAAATTTTGAAAAAAAATTTTGAAAAAAATTTTGAAAAAAAATTATGAAAAAAAATTTTCGAAAAAAATTTTGAAAAAAATTTTCGAAAAAAATTTTCGAAAAAAATTTTTGAAAAAAATTTTGAAAAAAAATTTTTGAAAAAAATTTTGAAAAAAATTTTCGAAAAAAATTTTCGAAAAAAATTTTGAAAAAAATTTTCGAAAAAAATTTTGAAAAACATTTCGAAAAAAAATTTTCGAAAAAAATTTGGAAAAAAATTTTGAAAAAAAATTTTCGAAAAAAATTTTGAAAAAAAATTTTCGAAAAAAATTTTGAAAAAAAATTTTCGAAAAAAATTTTCGAAAAAAATTTTGAAAAAAAATTTCGAAAAAAATTTTGAAAAAAATTTTCGAAAAAAATTTTGAAAAAACATTTTCGAAAAAAATTTTTAAAAAAAATTTTCGAAGAAAATTTTGATAAAAAATTTTCGAAAAAAATTTTGAAAAAAATTTTCGAAAAAAATTTTTTAAAAAAAATTTTCGAAAAAAATTTTTTAAAAAAAATTTTCGAAAAAAATTTGGAAAAAAATTTTCGAAAAAAATTTTGAAAAAAATTTTCGAAAAAATTTTTCGAAAAAAATTTTGAAAAAAATTTTCGAAAAAAATTTTGAAAAAAATTTTCGACAAAAATTTTGAAAAAAATTTTCAAAAAAAATTTTTAAAAAAAATTCTCGAAAAAAATTTTGAAAAAAAATTTTGAAAAAAATTTTGAAAAAAAATTATGAAAAAAAATTTTCGAAAAAAATTTAAAAAAAAAATTTTCGAAAAAAATTTTCGAAAAAAATTTTCGAAAAAAATTTTGAAAAAAAATTTTTGAAAAAAATTTTGAAAAAAATTTTCGAAAAAAATTTTGAAAAAAATTTTCGAAAAAAATTTTGAAAAACATTTCGAAAAAAAATTTTCGAAAAAAATTTGGAAAAAAATTTTGAAAAAAAATTTTCGAAAAAAATTTTGAAAAAAAATTTTCGAAAAAAATTTTGAAAAAAATTTTCCAAAAAAATTTTGAAAAAAAATTTTGAAAAAAAATTTAAAAAAAAATTTTGAAAAAAAATTTTCGAAAAAAATTTTGAAAAAAAATTTTCGAAAAAAATTTTGAAAAAAAATTTCGAAAAAAATTTTGAAAGAAATTTTCGAAAAAAATTTTGAAAAAACATTTTCGAAAAAAATTGTTAAAAAAATTTTGAAAAAAAATTTCGAAAAAAATTTTCGAAAAAAAATTTTGAAAAAAATTTTCGAAAAAAAATTTTGAAAAAAATTTTGAAAAAAATTTTCGAAAAAAATTTTTGAAAAAAATTTTTAAAAAATTTTCGAAAAAAATTTTGAAAAAAATTTTCGAAAACAATTTTCGAAAAAAATTTTGAAAAAAAATTTTCGAAAAATATTTTCGAAAAAAATTTTGAAAAAAAATTTTCGAAAAAAATTTTGAAAAAAATTTTCGAAAAAAATTTTGAAAAAAATTTTCGAAAAAAATTTTGAAAAAAATTTTCGAAAAAAATTTTGAAAAAAATTTTCGAAAAAAATTTTGAAAAAAATTTCGAAAAAAAATTTTCGAAAAAAATTTTGAAAAAAATTTAAAAAAAAAATTTTCGAAAAAAATTTTGAAAAAAAATTTTCGAAAAAAATTTTGAAAAAAATTTTCGAAAAAAAATTTTTGAAAAAATTTTCGAAAAAAATTTTTAAAAAAATTTTTCGAAAAAAATTTTTGAAAAAAATTTTCGAAAAAAAATTTCGAAAAAAATTTTGAAAAAAAAATTTTCGAAAAAAATTTTGAAAAAAAATTTTCGAAAAAAATTTTTAAAAAAATTTTCGAAAAAAATTTTGAAAAAAATTTTCGAAAAAAATTTTGAAAAAAAATTTTGAAAAAAAATTTTCGAAAAAACTTTTCGAAAAAAATCTTGAAAAAAAATTTTTGAAAAAAATTTTGAAAAAAATTTTCGAAAAAAATTTTGAAAAAAATTTTCGAAAAAAATTTTGAAAAAAATTTTCGAAAAAAATTTTGAAAAACATTTCGAAAAAAAATTTTCGAAAAAAATTTGGAAAAAAATTTTGAAAAAAAATTTTAAAAAAAAATTTCGAAAAAAATTTTCGAAAAAAATTTTGAAAAAAAATTTCGAAAAAAAATTTGAAAAAAATTTCGAAAAAAAATTTTCGAAAAAAATTTTGAAAAAAAATTTTCGAAAAAAATTTTGAAAAAAATTTTCGAAAAAAATTTGGAAAAAATTTTGAAAAAAAATTTTCGAAAAAAATTTTGAAAAAAAATTTTCGAAAAAAATTTTGAAAAAAAATTTTCGAAAAAATTTTTCAGAAAAAAATTTTCGAAAAAAATTTTGAAAAAAAATTTTTAAAAAAAATTTTCGAAAAAAATTTTGAAAAAAAATTTTCGAAAAAAATTTTCGAAAAAAATTTTGAAAAAAAATTTCGAAAAAAATTTTGAAAAAAATTTTCGAAAAAAATTTTGAAAAAAAATTTTCGAAAAAAATTTTTAAAAAAAATTTTCGAAAAAAATTTTCGAAGAAAATTTTGAAAAAAAATTTTCTAAAAAAATTTTGAAAAAAATTTTCGAAAAAAATTTTCGAAAAAAATTAAAAAAAAAAAATTTCAAAAAAAAAATTTTGAAAAAAAATTTTCGAAAACAATTTTCGAAATAAATTTTGAAAAAAAATTTTCGAAAAAAATTTTTAAAAAAATTTTGAAAAAAAATTTCGAAAAAAATTTTCGACAAAAATTTTTAAAAAAATTTTCAAAAAAAATTTTGAAAAAAAATTTTCGAAAAAAAATTTGAATAAAATTTTCGAAAAAAATTTTGAAAAAAAATTTTAGAAAAAAATTTTGAAAAAAAATTTTGAAAAAAATTTTTGAAAAAAATTTTCGAAAAAAAATTTCGAAAAAAATTTTGAAAAAAAAATTTTCGAAAAAAATTTTGAAAAAAAATTTTCGAAAAAAATTTTGAAAAAAATTTTCGAAAAAAATTTTGAAAAAAAATTTTGAAAAAAAATTTTCGAAAAAAATTTTCGAAAAAAATTTTGAAAAAAAATTTTCGAAAAAAATTTTGAAAAAAATTTTCGAAAAAAATTTTGAAAAAAATTTTCGAAAAAAATTTTGAAAAAAATTTTAGAAAAAAATTTTGAAAAAAATTGTCGAAAAAAATTTTGAAAAAAATTTCGAAAAAAAATTTTCGAAAAAAATTTTGAAAAAAATTTTGAAAAAAAATTTTGAAAAAAATTTCGAAAAAAAAGTTTCGAAAAAAATTTTGAAAAAAATTTTGAAAAAAATTTTCGAAAAAAATTTTGAAAAAAAATTTGAAAAAAAATTTTCGAAAACAATTTTCGAAAAAAATTTTGAAAAAAATTTTGAAAAAAATTTTCGAAAAAAATTTTGAAAAAAATTTTCGAAAAAAATTTTCGAAAAAAATTTTGAAAAAAAATTTTGAAAAAAATTTTCGAAAAAAATTTTCGAAAAAAATTTTGAAAAAAATTTTCGAAAAAAATTTGGAAAAAAAATTTTCGGAAAAAATTTTGCAAAAAAATTTCGAAAAAAATTTTGAAAAAAAATTTTGAAAAATAATTTTCAAAAAAAATTTTGAAAAAAAATTTCGAAAAAAATTTTGAAAAAAAATTTTGAAAAAAAATTTTCGAAAAAAATTTTGAAAAAAATTTTCGAAAAAAATTTTGAAAAAAATTTTCGAAAAAAATTTTCGAAAAAAAATTTTAAAAAAATTTTCGAAAAAAATTTTGAAAAAAATTTTCGAAAAAAATTTTGAAAAAAAATTTTCGAAAAAAATTTTGAAAAAAATTTTGAAAAAAATTTTCGAAAAAAATTTTGAAAAAAAATTTTCGAAAAAAATTTTGAAAAAAAATTTTGAAAAAAAATTTTCGAAAAAAATTTTGAAAAAAATTTTCGAAAAAAATTTTGAAAAAAATTTTCGAAAAGAATTTTGAAAAAAAAATTTCAAAAAAAATTTTCGAAAAAAATTTTGAAAAAAAAATTTCGAAAAAAATTTTGAAAAAAATTTTCTAAAAAAATTTTGAAAAAAATTTTCGAAAAACTTTTGAAAAACATTTTCGAAAAAATTTTTAAAAAAATTTTCGAAAAAAATTTTTAAAAAAATTTTCGAAAAAAATTTTCGAAAAAAAATTTTAAAAAAATTTTCGAAAAAAATTTTGAAAAAAATTTTCGAAAAAAATTTTGAAAAAAAATTTTCGAAAAAAATTTTGAAAAAAATTTTGAAAAAAATTTTGAAAAAAATTTTCGAAAAAAATTTTGAAAAAAATTTTCGAAAAAAATTTTCGAAAAAAATTTTGAAAAAAAATTTTGAAAAAAATTTTCGAAAAAAATTTTCGAAAAAAATTTTGAAAAAAATTTTCGAAAAAAATTTGGAAAAAAAATTTTCGGAAAAAATTTTGCAAAAAAATTTCGAAAAAAATTTTGAAAAGAAATTTTGAAAAATAATTTTCAAAAAAAATTTTGAAAAAAAATTTCGAAAAAAATTTTGAAAAAAAATTTTGAAAAAAAATTTTCGAAAAAAATTTTGAAAAAAATTTTCGAAAAAAATTTTGAAAAAAATTTTCGAAAAAAATTTTCGAAAAAAAATTTTAAAAAAATTTTCGAAAAAAATTTTGAAAAAAATTTTCGAAAAAAATTTTGAAAAAAAATTTTCGAAAAAAATTTTGAAAAAAATTTTGAAAAAAATTTTCGAAAAAAATTTTGAAAAAAAATTTTCGAAAAAAATTTTCGAAAAAAATTTTGAAAAAAATTTTCGAAAAAAATTTTGAAAAAAATTTTCGAAAAAAATTTTGAAAAAAATTTTCGAAAAGAATTTTGAAAAAAAAATTTCAAAAAAAATTTTCGAAAAAAATTTTGAAAAAAAATTTCGAAAAAAATTTTGAAAAAAAATTTTGAAAAAAAATTTTCGAAAAAAATTTTGAAAAAAATTTTCGAAAAAAATTTTGAAAAAAATTTTCGAAAAAAATTTTCGAAAAAAAATTTTAAAAAAATTTTCGAAAAAAATTTTGAAAAAAATTTTCGAAAAAAATTTTGAAAAAAAATTTTCGAAAAAAATTTTGAAAAAAATTTTGAAAAAAATTTTCGAAAAAAATTTTGAAAAAAAATTTTCGAAAAAAATTTTGAAAAAAAATTTTGAAAAAAAATTTTCGAAAAAAATTTTCGAAAAAAATTTTCGAAAAAAATTTCGAATAAAAATTTCGTAAAAAATTTTGAAAAAAATTTTCGAAAAAAATTTTGAAAAAAAATTTTCGAAAAAAATTTTGAAAAAAAATTTAAAAAAAAAATTTTCGAAAAAAATTTTGAAAAAAATTTTCGAAAAAAATTTTGAAAAAAATTTTCGAAAAAAATTTTTAAAAAAATTTTCGAAAAAAATTTTGAAAAAAAAATTTCAAAAAAAATTTTCGAAAAAAATTTTGAAAAAAAATTTTCGAAAAAAATTTTGAAAAAAATTTTCTAAAAAAATTTTGAAAAAAATTTTCGAAAAAATTTTTAAAAAAATTTTCGAAAAAAAATATTTAAAAAAATTTTCGAAAAACATTTTTAAAAAAATTTTCGAAAAAAATTTTCGAAAAAAATTTTGAAAAAAAAAATTTCGAATAAAAATTTCGTAAAAAATTTTTAAAAAAATTTTCGAAAAAAATTTTGAAAAAAAATTTTCGAAAAAAATTTTCGAAAAAAATTGTGAAAAAAATTTTCGAAAAAAATTTTGAAAAAAATTTAGAAAAAAAATTTTCGAAAAAAATTTTCGAAAAAAATTTTGAAAAAAAATTTTGGAAAAATTTTCGAAAAAAATTTTGAAAATAATTTTCGCTAAAAAAATTATCGAAAAAAATTTTGAAAAAAAATTTTCGAAAAAAATTTTGAAAAAAATTTTGAAAAAAAATATTGAAAAAAATTTTCGAAAAAAATTTTGAAAAAAATTTTCGAAAAAAATTTTGAAAAAAATTTCGAAAAAAAATTTTCGAAAAAAATTTTGAAAAAAATTTTGAAAAAAAATTTTCGAAAAAAATTTTGAAAAGAAATTTTCGAAAAAAAATTTGAAAAAAATTTTCGAAAAAAATTTTGAAAAAAATTTTCGAAAAAAATTTTGAAAAAAATTTTCGAAAAAAATTTTGAAAAAAATTTTCGAAAAAAATTTTGAAAAAAATTTTGAAAAAAAAATTTTGAAAAAAATTTTCGAAAAAAATTTTTAAAAAAAATTCTCGAAAAAAATTTTGAAAAAAAATTTTGAAAAAAATTTTGAAAAAAAATTATGAAAAAAAATTTTCGAAAAAAATTTTGAAAAAAATTTTCGAAAAAAATTTTCGAAAAAAATTTTCGAAAAAAATCTTGAAAAAAAATTTTTGAAAAAAATTTTGAAAAAAATTTTCGAAAAAAATTTTGAAAAAAATTTTCGAAAAAAATTTTGAAAAACATTTCGAAAAAAAATTTTCGAAAAAAATTTGGAAAAAAATTTTGAAAAAAAATTTTCGAAAAAAATTTTGAAAAAAAATTTTCGAAAAAAATTTTGAAAAAAATTTTCCAAAAAAATTTTGAAAAAAAATTTTCGAAAAAAATTTTGAAAAAAAATTTAAAAAAAAATTTTGAAAAAAATTTTCGAAAAAAATTTTGAAAAAAATTTTCGAAAAAAATTTTTAAAAAAATTTTCGAAAAAAATTTTGAAAAAAAAATTTCAAAAAAAATTTTCGAAAAAAATTTTGAAAAAAAATTTTCGAAAAAAATTTTGAAAAAAATTTTCTAAAAAAATTTTGAAAAAAATTTTCGAAAAAATTTTTAAAAAAATTTTCGAAAAAAATTTTTAAAAAAATTTTCGAAAAAAATTTTTAAAACAATTTTCGAAAAAAATTTTTAAAAAAATTTTCGAAAAAAATTTTCGAATAAAATTTTGAAAAAAAAATTTCGAATAAAAATTTCGTAAAAAATTTTTAAAAAAACTTTCGAAAAAAATTTTGAAAAAAAATTTTCGAAAAAAATTTTCGAAAAAAATTGTGAAAAAAATTTTCGAAAAAAATTTTGAAAAAAATTTAGAAAAAAAATTTTCGAAAAAAATTTTCGAAAAAAATTTTGAAAAAAAATTTTGGAAAAATTTTCGAAAAAAATTTTGAAAAAAATTTTGAAAATAATTTTCGCTAAAAAAATTATCGAAAAAAATTTTGAAAAAAAATTTTCGAAAAAAATTTTGAAAAAAATTTTGAAAAAAAATATTGAAAAAAATTTTCGAAAAAAATTTTGAAAAAAATTTTCGAAAAAAATTTTGAAAAAAATTTCAAAAAAAAATTTTCGAAAAAAATTTTGAAAAAAATTTTGAAAAAAAATTTTCGAAAAAAATTTTGAAAAGAAATTTTCGAAAAAAAATTTGAAAAAAATTTTCGAAAAAAATTTTGAAAAAAATTTTCGAAAAAATTTTCGAAAAAAATTTTGAAAAAAAATTTTTAAAAAAAATTTTCGAAAAAAATTTTGAAAAAAAATTTTCGAAAAAAATTTTCGAAAAAAATTTTGAAAAAAAATTTCGAAAAAAATTTTGAAAAAAATTTTCGAAAAAAATTTTGAAAAAAAATTTTCGAAAAAAAATTTTAAAAAAAATTTTCGAAAAAAATTTTCGAAGAAAATTTTGAAAAAAAATTTTCTAAAAAAATTTTGAAAAAAATTTTCGAAAAAAATTTTCGAAAAAAATTTAAAAAAAAAAATTTTCGAAAAAAATTTTGAAAAAAAATTTTCGAAAACAATTTTCGAAAAAAATTTGAAAAAAAATTTTCGAAAAAAATTTTTAAAAAAATTTTGAAAAAAAATTTCGAAAAAAATTTTCGAAAAAAATTTTTAAAAAAATTTTCAAAAAAAATTTTGAAAAAAAATTTTCGAAAAAAAATTTGAATAAAATTTTCGAAAAAAATTTTGAAAAAAAATTTTAGAAAAAAATTTTGAAAAAAAATTTTGAAAAAAATTTTTGAAAAAAATTTTCGAAAAAAAATTTCGAAAAAAATTTTGAAAAAAAAATTTTCGAAAAAAATTTTGAAAAAAAATTTTCGAAAAAAATTTTGAAAAAAATTTTCGAAAAAAATTTTGAAAAAAAATTTTGAAAAAAAATTTTCGAAAAAAATTTTCGAAAAAAATTTTGAAAAAAAATTTTCGAAAAAAATTTTGAAAAAAATTTTCGAAAAAAATTTTGAAAAGAATTTTCGAAAAAAATTTTGAAAAAAATTTTAGAAAAAAATTTTGAAAAAAATTGTCGAAAAAAATTTTGAAAAAAATTTCGAAAAAAAATTTTCGAAAAAAATTTTGAAAAAATTTTGAAAAAAAATTTTCGAAAAAAATTTTTCAAAAAAATTTTCGAAAAAAATTTTTAAAAAAAATTTTCGAAAAAAATTTTGAAAAAAAAATTTTGAAAAAAAATTTGAAAAAAATTTTCGAAAAAAATTTTGAAAAAAAATTTTCGAAAAAAAATTTTCGAAAAAAATTTTGAAAAAAAAATTTTGAAAAAAATTTTGAAAAAAAATTTTCGAAAAAAATTTTGGAAAAAAATTTTCGAAAAAAATTTTGAAAAAAAATTTCGAAAAAAATTTTTAAAAAAATTTCGAAAAAAAATTTTCGAAAAAAATTTTGAAAAAAATTTTGAAAAAAATTTTCGAAAAAAATTTTGGAAAAAAATTTGAAAAAAAATTTTGGAAAAAAATTGTCGAAAAAAATTTTGAAAAAAAATTTCGAAAAAAATTTTGAAAAAAATTTCGAAAAAAAAGTTTCGAAAAAAATTTTGAAAAAAATTTTGAAAAAAATTTTCGAAAAAAATTTGGAAAAAAAATTTTCGGAAAAAATTTTGCAAAAAAATTTCGAAAAAAATTTTGAAAAAAAATTTTGAAAAAAAATTTTCAAAAAAAATTTTGAAAAAAAATTTTCGAAAAAAATTTTGAAAAAAAATTTTGAAAAAAAATTTTCGAAAAAAATTTTGAAAAAAATTTTCGAAAAAAATTTAGAAAAAAATTTTCGAAAAAAATTTTCGAAAAAAAATTTTAAAAAAAATATCGAAAAAAATTTTGAAAAAAATTTTCGAAAAAAATTTTGAAAAAAAATTTTCGAAAAAAATTTTGAAAAAAATTTTGAAAAAAAATTTTCGAAAAAAATTTCGAAAAAAATTTTCGAAAAGAATTTTGAAAAAAATTTTCGAAAAAAATTTTGAAAAAAAATTTTCGAAAAAAATTTTGAAAAAAAATTTTGAAAAAAAATTTTCGAAAAAAATTTTGAAAAAAATTTTCGAAAAAAATTTTGAAAAAAATTTTCGAAAAAAATTTTTAAAAAAATTTTCGAAAAGAATTTTGAAAAAAAAATTTCAAAAAAAATTTTCGAAAAAAATTTTGAAAAAAAATTTTCGAAAAAAATTTTGAAAAAAATTTTCTAAAAAAATTTTGAAAAAAATTTTCGAAAAAATTTTGAAAAAAATTTTCGAAAAAATTTTTAAAAAAATTTTCGAAAAAAATTTTTAAAAAAATTTTCGAAAAAAATTTTGGAAAAAAATTTTGAAAAAAAATTTTCGAAAAAAATTTTCGAAAAAAATTTTCGAAAAAAATTTTGAAAAAAAATTTTCGAAAAAAATTTTGAAAAAAATTTTCGAAAAAAATTTTGAAAAAAAATTTCGAATAAAAATTTCGTAAAAAATTTTGAAAAAAATTTTCGAAAAAAATTTTGAAAAAAAATTTTCGAAAAAAATTTTGAAAAAAAATTTTGAAAAAAAATTTTCGAAAAAAATTTTGAAAAAAATTTTCGAAAAAAATTTTGAAAAAAATTTTCGAAAAAAATTTTTAAAAAAATTTTCGAAAAAAATTTTGAAAAAAAAATTTCAAAAAAAATTTTCGAAAAAAATTTTGAAAAAAAATTTTCGAAAAAAATTTTGAAAAAAATTTTCTAAAAAAATTTTGAAAAAAATTTTCGAAAAAATTTTTAAAAAAATTTTCGAAAAAAATTTTTAAAAAAATTTTCGAAAAAAATTTTTAAAAAAATTTTCGAAAAAAATTTTGAAAAACATTTCGAAAAAAAATTTTCGAAAAAAATTTGGAAAAAAATTTTGAAAAAAAATTTTCGAAAAAAATTTTGAAAAAAAATTTTCGAAAAAAATTTTGAAAAAAATTTTCCAAAAAAATTTTGAAAAAAAATTTTCGAAAAAAATTTTGAAAAAAAATTTAAAAAAAAATTTTGAAAAAAAATTTAAAAAAAAATTTTGAAAAAAAATTTTCGAAAAAAATTTTGAAAAAAAATTTTCGAAAAAAATTTTTAAAAAAATTTTGAAAAAAAATTTCGAAAAAAATTTTCGAAAAAAATTTTTAAAAAAATTTTCAAAAAAAATTTTGAAAAAAAATTTTCGAAAAAAAATTTGAATAAAATTTTCGAAAAAAATTTTGAAAAAAAATTTTAGAAAAAAATTTTGAAAAAAAATTTTGAAAAAAATTTTTGAAAAAAATTTTCGAAAAAAAATTTCGAAAAAAATTTTGAAAAAAAAATTTTCGAAAAAAATTTTGAAAAAAAATTTTCGAAAAAAATTTTGAAAAAAATTTTCGAAAAAAATTTTGAAAAAAAATTTTGAAAAAAAATTTTCGAAAAAAAATTTCGAAAAAAATTTTGAAAAAAAAATTTTCGAAAAAAATTTTGAAAAAAAATTTTAGAAAAACATTTTGAAAAAAAATTTTGAAAAAAATTTTTGAAAAAAATTTTCGAAAAAAAATTTCGAAAAAAATTTTGAAAAAAAAATTTTCGAAAAAAATTTTGAAAAAAAATTTTCGAAAAAAATTTTGAAAAAAATTTTCGAAAAAAATTTTGAAAAAAAATTTTGAAAAAAAATTTTCGAAAAAAATTTTCGAAAAAAATTTTGAAAAAAATTTTCGAAAAGAATTTTGAAAAAAAAATTTCAAAAAAAATTTTCGAAAAAAATTTTGAAAAAAAAATTTCGAAAAAAATTTTGAAAAAAATTTTCTAAAAAAATTTTGAAAAAAATTTTCGAAAAAATTTTGAAAAACATTTTCGAAAAAATTTTTAAAAAAATTTTCGAAATAAATTTTTAAAAAAATTTTCGAAAAAAATTTTCGAAAAAAAATTTTAAAAAAATTTTCGAAAAAAATTTTGAAAAAAATTTTCGAAAAAAATTTTGAAAAAAAATTTTCGAAAAAAATTTTGAAAAAAATTTTGAAAAAAATTTTGAAAAAAATTTTCGAAAAAAATTTTGAAAAAAATTTTCGAAAAAAATTTTCGAAAAAAATTTTGAAAAAAAATTTTGAAAAAAATTTTCGAAAAAAATTTTCGAAAAAAATTTTGAAAAAAATTTTCGAAAAAAATTTGGAAAAAAAATTTTCGGAAAAAATTTTGCAAAAAAATTTCGAAAAAAATTTTGAAAAGAAATTTTGAAAAATAATTTTCAAAAAAAATTTTGAAAAAAAATTTCAAAAAAAATTTTGAAAAAAAATTTTGAAAAAAAATTTTCGAAAAAAATTTTGAAAAAAATTTTCGAAAAAAATTTTGAAAAAAATTTTCGAAAAAAATTTTCGAAAAAAAATTTTAAAAAAATTTTCGAAAAAAATTTTGAAAAAAATTTTCGAAAAAAATTTTGAAAAAAAATTTTCGAAAAAAATTTTGAAAAAAATTTTGAAAAAAATTTTCGAAAAAAATTTTGAAAAAAAATTTTCGAAAAAAATTTTGAAAAAAAATTTTGAAAAAAAATTTTCGAAAAAAATTTTGAAAAAAATTTTCGAAAAAAATTTTGAAAAAAATTTTCGAAAAGAATTTTGAAAAAAAAATTTCAAAAAAAATTTTCGAAAAAAATTTTGAAAAAAAATTTTCGAAAAAAATTTTGAAAAAAATTTTCTAAAAAAATTTTGAAAAAAATTTTCGAAAAAATTTTGAAAAAAATTTTCGAAAAAATTTTTAAAAAAATTTTCGAAAAAAATTTTTAAAAAAATTTTCGAAAAAAATTTTTAAAAAAATTTTCGAAAAAAATTTTCAAAAAAAATTTTGAAAAAAAATTTTCGAAAAAAATTTTCGAAAAAAATTTTCGAAAAAAAATTTTGAAAAAAAATTTTCGAAAAAAATTTTGAAAAAAAATTTTCGAAAAAAATTTTGAAAAAAATTTTCGAAAAAAATTTTGAAAAAAAATTTCGAATAAAAATTTCGTAAAAAATTTTGAAAAAAATTTTCGAAAAAAATTTTGAAAAAAAATTTTCGAAAAAAATTTTGAAAAAAAATTTTAAAAAAAAATTTTCGAAAAAAATTTTGAAAAAAATTTTCGAAAAAAATTTTGAAAAAAATTTTCGAAAAAAATTTTTAAAAAAATTTTCGAAAAAAATTTTGAAAAAAAAATTTCAAAAAAAATTTTCGAAAAAAATTTTGAAAAAAAATTTTCGAAAAAAATTTTGAAAAAAATTTTCTAAAAAAATTTTGAAAAAAATTTTCGAAAAAATTTTTAAAAAAATTTTCGAAAAAAATTTTTAAAAAAATTTTCGAAAAACATTTTTAAAAAAATTTTCGAAAAAAATTTTCGAAAAAAATTTTGAAAAAAAAAATTTCGAATAAAAATTTCGTAAAAAATTTTTAAAAAAATTTTCGAAAAAATTTTGAAAAAAAATTTTCGAAAAAAATTTTCGAAAAAAATTGTGAAAAAAATTTTCGAAAAAAATTTTGAAAAAAATTTAGAAAAAAAATTTTCGAAAAAAATTTTCGAAAAAAATTTTGAAAAAAAATTTTGGAAAAATTTTCGAAAAAAATTTTGAAAATAATTTTCGCTAAAAAAATTATCGAAAAAAATTTTGAAAAAAAATTTTCGAAAAAAATTTTGAAAAAAATTTTGAAAAAAAATATTGAAAAAAATTTTCGAAAAAAATTTTGAAAAAAATTTTCGAAAAAAATTTTGAAAAAAATTTCGAAAAAAAATTTTCGAAAAAAATTTTGAAAAAAATTTTGAAAAAAAATTTTCGAAAAAAATTTTGAAAAGAAATTTTCGAAAAAAAATTTGAAAAAAATTTTCGAAAAAAATTTTGAAAAAAATTTTCGAAAAAAATTTTGAAAAAAATTTTCGAAAAAAATTTTGAAAAAAATTTTCGAAAAAAATTTTGAAAAAAATTTTGAAAAAAAAATTTTGAAAAAAATTTTCGAAAAAAATTTTTAAAAAAAATTCTCGAAAAAAATTTTGAAAAAAAATTTTGAAAAAAATTTTGAAAAAAAATTATGAAAAAAAATTTTCGAAAAAAATTTTGAAAAAAATTTTCGAAAAAAATTTTCGAAAAAAATTTTCGAAAAAAATCTTGAAAAAAAATTTTTGAAAAAAATTTTGAAAAAAATTTTCGAAAAAAATTTTGAAAAAAATTTTCGAAAAAAATTTTGAAAAACATTTCGAAAAAAAATTTTCGAAAAAAATTTGGAAAAAAATTTTGAAAAAAAATTTTCGAAAAAAATTTTGAAAAAAAATTTTCGAAAAAAATTTTGAAAAAAATTTTCCAAAAAAATTTTGAAAAAAAATTTTCGAAAAAAATTTTGAAAAAAAATTTAAAAAAAAATTTTGAAAAAAATTTTCGAAAAAAATTTTGAAAAAAATTTTCGAAAAAAATTTTTAAAAAAATTTTCGAAAAAAATTTTGAAAAAAAAATTTCAAAAAAAATTTTCGAAAAAAATTTTGAAAAAAAATTTTCGAAAAAAATTTTGAAAAAAATTTTCTAAAAAAATTTTGAAAAAAATTTTCGAAAAAATTTTTAAAAAAATTTTCGAAAAAAATTTTTAAAAAAATTTTCGAAAAAAATTTTTAAAACAATTTTCGAAAAAAATTTTTAAAAAAATTTTCGAAAAAAATTTTCGAATAAAATTTTGAAAAAAAAATTTCGAATAAAAATTTCATAAAAAATTTTTAAAAAAATTTTCGAAAAAAATTTTGAAAAAAAATTTTCGAAAAAAATTTTCGAAAAAAATTGTGAAAAAAATTTTCGAAAAAAATTTTGAAAAAAATTTAGAAAAAAAATTTTCGAAAAAAATTTTCGAAAAAAATTTTGAAAAAAAATTTTGGAAAAATTTTCGAAAAAAATTTTGAAAAAAATTTTGAAAATAATTTTCGCTAAAAAAATTATCGAAAAAAATTTTGAAAAAAAATTTTCGAAAAAAATTTTGAAAAAAATTTTGAAAAAAAATATTGAAAAAAATTTTCGAAAAAAATTTTGAAAAAAATTTTCGAAAAAAATTTTGAAAAAAATTTCGAAAAAAAATTTTCGAAAAAAATTTTGAAAAAAATTTTGAAAAAAAATTTTCGAAAAAAATTTTGAAAAGAAATTTTCGAAAAAAAATTTGAAAAAAATTTTCGAAAAAAATTTTGAAAAAAATTTTCGAAAAAATTTTCGAAAAAAATTTTAAAAAAAAATTTTTAAAAAAAATTTTCGAAAAAAATTTTGAAAAAAAATTTTCGAAAAAAATTTTCGAAAAAAATTTTGAAAAAAAATTTCGAAAAAAATTTTGAAAAAAATTTTCGAAAAAAATTTTGAAAAAAAATTTTCGAAAAAAAATTTTAAAAAAAATTTTCGAAAAAAATTTTCGAAGAAAATTTTGAAAAAAAATTTTCTAAAAAAATTTTGAAAAAAATTTTCGAAAAAAATTTTCGAAAAAAATTTAAAAAAAAAAATTTTCGAAAAAAATTTTGAAAAAAAATTTTCGAAAACAATTTTCGAAAAAAATTTGAAAAAAAATTTTCGAAAAAAATTTTCGAAAAAAATTTTTAAAAAAATTTTGAAAAAAAATTTCGAAAAAAATTTTCGAAAAAAATTTTTAAAAAAATTTTCAAAAAAAATTTTGAAAAAAAATTTTAGAAAAAAATTTTGAAAAAAAATTTTGAAAAAAATTTTTGAAAAAAATTTTCGAAAAAAAATTTCGAAAAAAATTTTGAAAAAAAAATTTTCGAAAAAAATTTTGAAAAAAAATTTTCAAAAAAAATTTTGAAAAAAATTTTCGAAAAAAATTTTGAAAAAAAATTTTGAAAAAAAATTTTCGAAAAAAATTTTCGAAAAAAATTTTGAAAAAAAATTTTCGAAAAAAATTTTGAAAAAAATTTTCGAAAAAAATTTTGAAAAGAATTTTCGAAAAAAATTTTGAAAAACATTTTAGAAAAAAATTTTGAAAAAAATTGTCGAAAAAAATTTTGAAAAAAATTTCGAAAAAAAATTTTCGAAAAAAATTTTGAAAAAATTTTGAAAAAAAATTTTCGAAAAAAATTTTTCAAAAAAATTTTCGAAAAAAATTTTTAAAAAAAATTTTCGAAAAAAATTTTGAAAAAAAAATTTTGAAAAAAAATTTGAAAAAAATTTTCGAAAAAAATTTTGAAAAAAAATTTTCGAAAAAAAATTTTCGAAAAAAATTTTGAAAAAAAAATTTTGAAAAAAATTTTGAAAAAAAATTTTCGAAAAAAATTTTGGAAAAAAATTTTCGAAAAAAATTTTGAAAAAAAATTTCGAAAAAAATTTTTAAAAAAATTTCGAAAAAAAATTTTCGAAAAAAATTTTGAAAAAAATTTTCGAAAAAAATTTTGAAAAAAAATTTGAAAAAAAATTTTGGAAAAAAATTGTCGAAAAAAATTTTGAAAAAAAATTTCGAAAAAAATTTTGAAAAAAATTTCGAAAAAAAAGTTTCGAAAAAAATTTTGAAAAAAATTTTGAAAAAAATTTTCGAAAAAAATTTGGAAAAAAAATTTTCGGAACAAATTTTGCAAAAAAATTTCGAAAAAAATTTTGAAAAAAAATTTTGAAAAAAAATTTTGAAAAAAAATTTTCAAAAAAAATTTTGAAAAAAAATTTTCGAAAAAAATTTTGAAAAAAAATTTTGAAAAAAAATTTTCGAAAAAAATTTTGAAAAAAATTTTCGAAAAAAATTTAGAAAAAAATTTTCGAAAAAAATTTTCGAAAAAAAATTTTAAAAAAAATATCGAAAAAAATTTTGAAAAAAATTTTCGAAAAAAATTTTGAAAAAAAATTTTCGAAAAAAATTTTGAAAAAAATTTTGAAAAAAAATTTTCGAAAAAAATTTCGAAAAAAATTTTCGAAAAGAATTTTGAAAAAAATTTTCGAAAAAAATTTTGAAAAAAAATTTTCGAAAAAAATTTTGAAAAAAAATTTTGAAAAAAAATTTTCGAAAAAAATTTTGAAAAAAATTTTCGAAAAAAATTTTGAAAAAAATTTTCGAAAAAAATTTTTAAAAAAATTTTCGAAAAGAATTTTGAAAAAAAAATTTCAAAAAAAATTTTCGAAAAAAATTTTGAAAAAAAATTTTCGAAAAAAATTTTGAAAAAAATTTTCTAAAAAAATTTTGAAAAAAATTTTCGAAAAAATTTTGAAAAAAATTTTCGAAAAAATTTTTAAAAAAATTTTCGAAAAAAATTTTTAAAAAAATTTTCGAAAAAAATTTTGGAAAAAAATTTTGAAAAAAAATTTTCGAAAAAAATTTTCGAAAAAAATTTTCGAAAAAAATTTTGAAAAAAAATTTTCGAAAAAAATTTTGAAAAAAATTTTCGAAAAAAATTTTGAAAAAAAATTTCGAATAAAAATTTCGTAAAAAATTTTGAAAAAAATTTTCGAAAAAAATTTTGAAAAAAAATTTTCGAAAAAAATTTTGAAAAAAAATTTTGAAAAAAAATTTTCGAAAAAAATTTTGAAAAAAATTTTCGAAAAAAATTTTGAAAAAAATTTTCGAAAAAAATTTTTAAAAAAATTTTCGAAAAAAATTTTGAAAAAAAAATTTCAAAAAAAATTTTCGAAAAAAATTTTGAAAAAAAATTTTCGAAAAAAATTTTGAAAAAAATTTTCTAAAAAAATTTTGAAAAAAATTTTCGAAAAAATTTTTAAAAAAATTTTCGAAAAAAATTTTTAAAAAAATTTTCGAAAAAAATTTTTAAAAAAATTTTCGAAAAAAATTTTGAAAAACATTTCGAAAAAAAATTTTCGAAAAAAATTTGGAAAAAAATTTTGAAAAAAAATTTTCGAAAAAAATTTTGAAAAAAAATTTTCGAAAAAAATTTTGAAAAAAATTTTCCAAAAAAATTTTGAAAAAAAATTTTCGAAAAAAATTTTGAAAAAAAATTTAAAAAAAAATTTTGAAAAAAAATTTAAAAAAAAATTTTGAAAAAAAATTTTCGAAAAAAATTTTGAAAAAAAATTTTCGAAAAAAATTTTTAAAAAAATTTTGAAAAAAAATTTCGAAAAAAATTTTCGAAAAAAATTTTTAAAAAAATTTTCAAAAAAAATTTTGAAAAAAAATTTTCGAAAAAAAATTTGAATAAAATTTTCGAAAAAAATTTTGAAAAAAAATTTTAGAAAAAAATTTTGAAAAAAAATTTTGAAAAAAATTTTTGAAAAAAATTTTCGAAAAAAAATTTCGAAAAAAATTTTGAAAAAAAAATTTTCGAAAAAAATTTTGAAAAAAAATTTTCGAAAAAAATTTTGAAAAAAATTTTCGAAAAAAATTTTGAAAAAAAATTTTGAAAAAAAATTTTGAAAAAAAATTTTCGAAAAAAATTTTCGAAAAAAATTTTGAAAAAAAATTTTCGAAAAAAATTTTGAAAAAAATTTTCGAAAAAAATTTTGAAAAGAATTTTCGAAAAAAATTTTGAAAAAAATTTTAGAAAAAAATTTTGAAAAAAATTGTCGAAAAAAATTTTGAAAAAAATTTCGAAAAAAAATTTTCGAAAAAAATTTTGAAAAAATTTTGAAAAAAAATTTTCGAAAAAAATTTTTCAAAAAAATTTTCGAAAAAAATTTTTAAAAAAAATTTTCGAAAAAAATTTTGAAAAAAAAATTTTGAAAAAAAATTTGAAAAAAATTTTCGAAAAAAATTTTGAAAAAAAATTTTCGAAAAAAAATTTTCGAAAAAAATTTTGAAAAAAAAATTTTGAAAAAAATTTTGAAAAAAAATTTTCGAAAAAAATTTTGGAAAAAAATTTTCGAAAAAAATTTTGAAAAAAAATTTCGAAAAAAATTTTTAAAAAAATTTCGAAAAAAAATTTTCGAAAAAAATTTTGAAAAAAATTTTGAAAAAAATTTTCGAAAAAAATTTTGAAAAAAAATTTGAAAAAAAATTTTGGAAAAAAATTGTCGAAAAAAATTTTGAAAAAAAATTTCGAAAAAAATTTTGAAAAAAATTTCGAAAAAAAAGTTTCGAAAAAAATTTTGAAAAAAATTTTGAAAAAAATTTTCGAAAAAAATTTTGAAAAAAAATTTGAAAAAAAATTTTCGAAAACAATTTTCGAAAAAAATTTTGAAAAAAATTTTGAAAAAAATTTTCGAAAAAAATTTTGAAAAAAATTTTCGAAAAAAATTTTCGAAAACAATTTTCGAAAAAAATTTTGAAAAAAATTTTCGAAAAAAATTTTCGAAAAAAATTTTGAAAAAAATTTTCGAAAAAAATTTGGAAAAAAAATTTTCGGAAAAAATTTTGCAAAAAAATTTCGAAAAAAATTTTGAAGAAAAATTTTGAAAAAAAATTTTCAAAAAAAATTTTAAAAAAAATTTTCGAAAAAAATTTTGAAAAAAAATTTTGAAAAAAAATTTTCGAAAAAAATTTTGAAAAAAATTTTCGAAAAAAATTTAGAAAAAAATTTTCGAAAAAAATTTTCGAAAAAAAATTTTAAAAAAATTTTCGAAAAAAATTTTGAAAAAAATTTTCGAAAAAAATTTTGAAAAAAAATTTTCGAAAAAAATTTTGAAAAAAATTTTGAAAAAAAATTTTCGAAAAAAATTTCGAAAAAAATTTTCGAAAAGAATTTTGAAAAAAATTTTCGAAAAAAATTTTGAAAAAAAATTTTCGAAAAAAATTTTGAAAAAAAATTTTTAAAAAAAAATTTTCGAAAAAAATTTTGAAAAAAATTTTCGAAAAAAATTTTTAAAAAAATTTTCGAAAAAAATTTTTAAAAAAATTTTCGAAAAGAATTTTGAAAAAAAAATTTCAAAAAAAATTTTCGAAAAAAATTTTGAAAAAAAATTTTCGAAAAAAATTTTGAAAAAAATTTTCTAAAAAAATTTTGAAAAAAATTTTCGAAAAAATTTTGAAAAAAATTTTCGAAAAAATTTTTAAAAAAATTTTCGAAAAAAATTTTTAAAAAAATTTTCGAAAAAAATTTTTAAAAAAATTTTCGAAAAAAATTTTCGAAAAAAATTTTGAAAAAAAATTTTCGAAAAAAATTTTCGAAAAAAATTTTCGAAAAAAATTTTGAAAAAAAATTTTCGAAAAAAATTTTGAAAAAAATTTTCGAAAAAAATTTTGAAAAAAAATTTCGAATAAAAATTTCGTAAAAAATTTTGAAAAAAATTTTCGAAAAAAATTTTGAAAAAAAATTTTCGAAAAAAATTTTGAAAAAAAATTTTGAAAAAAAATTTTCGAAAAAAATTTTGAAAAAAATTTTCGAAAAAAATTTTGAAAAAAATTTTCGAAAAAAATTTTTAAAAAAATTTTCGAAAAAAATTTTGAAAAAAAAATTTCAAAAAAAATTTTCGAAAAAAATTTTGAAAAAAAATTTTCGAAAAAAATTTTGAAAAAAATTTTCTAAAAAAATTTTGAAAAAAATTTTCGAAAAAATTTTTAAAAAAATTTTCGAAAAAAATTTTTAAAAAAATTTTCGAAAAAAATTTTTAAAAAAATTTTCGAAAAAAATTTTGAAAAACATTTCGAAAAAAAATTTTCGAAAAAAATTTGGAAAAAAATTTTGAAAAAAAATTTTCGAAAAAAATTTTGAAAAAAAATTTTCGAAAAAAATTTTGAAAAAAATTTTCCAAAAAAATTTTGAAAAAAAATTTTCGAAAAAAAATTTGAATAAAATTTTCGAAAAAAATTTTGAAAAAAAATTTTAGAAAAAAATTTTGAAAAAAAATTTTGAAAAAAATTTTTAAAAAAAATTTTCGAAAAAAAATTTCGAAAAAAATTTTGAAAAAAAAATTTTCGAAAAAAATTTTGAAAAAAAATTTTCGAAAAAAATTTTGAAAAAAATTTTCGAAAAAAATTTTGAAAAAAAATTTTGAAAAAAAATTTTCGAAAAAAATTTTCGAAAAAAATTTTGAAAAAAAATTTTCGAAAAAAATTTTGAAAAAAATTTTCGAAAAAAATTTTGAAAAGAATTTTCGAAAAAAATTTTGAAAAAAATTTTAGAAAAAAATTTTGAAAAAAATTGTCGAAAAAAATTTTGAAAAAAATTTCGAAAAAAAATTTTCGAAAAAAATTTTGAAAAAATTTTGAAAAAAAATTTTCGAAAAAAATTTTTCAAAAAAATTTTCGAAAAAAATTTTTAAAAAAAATTTTCGAAAAAAATTTTGAAAAAAAAATTTTGAAAAAAAATTTGAAAAAAATTTTCGAAAAAAATTTTGAAAAAAAATTTTCGAAAAAAAATTTTCGAAAAAAATTTTGAAAAAAAAATTTTGAAAAAAATTTTGAAAAAAAATTTTCGAAAAAAATTTTGGAAAAAAATTTTCGAAAAAAATTTTGAAAAAAAATTTCGAAAAAAATTTTTAAAAAAATTTCGAAAAAAAATTTTCGAAAAAAATTTTGAAAAAAATTTTGAAAAAAATTTTCGAAAAAAATTTTGAAAAAAAATTTGAAAAAAAATTTTGGAAAAAAATTGTCGAAAAAAATTTTGAAAAAAAATTTCGAAAAAAATTTTGAAAAAAATTTCGAAAAAAAAGTTTCGAAAAAAATTTTGAAAAAAATTTTGAAAAAAATTTTCGAAAAAAATTTTGAAAAAAAATTTGAAAAAAAATTTTCGAAAACAATTTTCGAAAAAAATTTTGAAAAAAATTTTGAAAAAAATTTTCGAAAAAAATTTTGAAAAAAATTTTCGAAAAAAATTTTCGAAAAAAATTTTGAAAAAAAATTTTGAAAAAAATTTTCGAAAAAAATTTTCGAAAAAAATTTTGAAAAAAATTTTCGAAAAAAATTTGGAATAAAAATTTTCGGAAAAAATTTTGCAAAAAAATTTCGAAAAAAATTTTGAAAAAAAATTTTGAAAAAAAATTTTCAAAAAAAATTTTGAAAAAAAATTTTCGAAAAAAATTTTGAAAAAAAATTTTGAAAAAAAATTTTCGAAAAAAATTTTGAAAAAAATTTTCGAAAAAAATTTAGAAAAAAATTTTCGAAAAAAATTTTCGAAAAAAAATTTTAAAAAAATTTTCGAAAAAAATTTTGAAAAAAATTTTGAAAAAAAATTTTCGAAAAAAATTTTGAAAAAAATTTTGAAAAAAAATTTTCGAAAAAAATTTCGAAAAAAATTTTCGAAAAGAATTTTGAAAAAAATTTTCGAAAAAAATTTTGAAAAAAAATTTTCGAAAAAAATTTTGAAAAAAAATTTTGAAAAAAAATTTTCGAAAAAAATTTTGAAAAAAATTTTCGAAAAAAATTTTGAAAAAAATTTTCGAAAAAAATTTTTAAAAAAATTTTCGAAAAGAATTTTGAAAAAAAAATTTCAAAAAAAATTTTCGAAAAAAATTTTGAAAAAAAATTTTCGAAAAAAATTTTGAAAAAAATTTTCTAAAAAAATTTTGAAAAAAATTTTCGAAAAAATTTTGAAAAAAATTTTCGAAAAAATTTTTAAAAAAATTTTCGAAAAAAATTTTTAAAAAAATTTTCGAAAAAAATTTTTAAAAAAATTTTTAAAAAAATTTTCGAAAAAAATTTTCGAAAAAAATTTTCGAAAAAAATTTTGAAAAAAAATTTTCGAAAAAAATTTTCGAAAAAAATTTTCGAAAAAAATTTTGAAAAAAAATTTTCGAAAAAAATTTTGAAAAAAATTTTCGAAAAAAATTTTGAAAAAAAATTTCGAATAAAAATTTCGTAAAAAATTTTGAAAAAAATTTTCGAAAAAAATTTTGAAAAAAAATTTTCGAAAAAAATTTTGAAAAAAAATTTTGAAAAAAAATTTTCGAAAAAAATTTTGAAAAAAATTTTCGAAAAAAATTTTGAAAAAAATTTTCGAAAAAAATTTTTAAAAAAATTTTCGAAAAAAATTTTGAAAAAAAAATTTCAAAAAAAATTTTCGAAAAAAATTTTGAAAAAAAATTTTCGAAAAAAATTTTGAAAAAAATTTTCTAAAAAAATTTTGAAAAAAATTTTCGAAAAAATTTTTAAAAAAATTTTCGAAAAACATTTTTAAAAAAATTTTCGAAAAAAATTTTTAAAAAAATTTTCGAAAAAAATTTTGAAAAACATTTCGAAAAAAAATTTTCGAAAAAAATTTGGAAAAAAATTTTGAAAAAAAATTTTCGAAAAAAATTTTGAAAAAAAATTTTCGAAAAAAATTTTGAAAAAAATTTTCCAAAAAAATTTTGAAAAAAAATTTTCGAAAAAAATTTTCGAAAAAAATTTTGAAAAAAAATTTAAAAAAAAATTTTGAAAAAAAATTTTCGAAAAAAATTTTGAAAAAAAATTTTCGAAAAAAATTTTCGAAAAAAATTTTGAAAAAAAATTTCGAAAAAAATTTTGAAAAAAATTTTCGAAAAAAATTTTGAAAAAACATTTTAAAAAAAAATTTTAAAAAAAATTTTCGAAAAAAATTTTCGAAGAAAATTTTGATAAAAAATATTCGAAAAAAATTTTGAAAAAAATTTTCGAAAAAAATTTTCGAAAAAAAATTTTTAAAAAAAATTTTCGAAAAAAATTTGGAAAAAAATTTTCGAAAAAAATTTTCGAAAAAAATTTTCGAAAAAAATTTTGAAAAAAATTTTCAAAAAAATTTTTCGAAAAAAATTTTGAAAAAAATTTTCGAAAAAAATTTTGAAAAAAATTTTCAAAAAAGTTTTGAAAAAAATTTGAAAAAAAATTTTTGAAAAAAATTTTGAAAAAAATTTTCGAAAAAAATTTTTAAAAAAAATTCTCGAAAAAAATTTTGAAAAAAATTTTGAAAAAAATTTTGAAAAAAAATTATGAAAAAAAATTTTCGAAAAAAATTTTGAAAAAAATTTTCGAAAAAAATTTTCGAAAAAAATTTTCGAAAAAAATTTTGAAAAAAAAATTTTGAAAAAAATTTTGAAAAAAATTTGCGAAAAAAATTTTGAAAAAAATTTTCGAAAAAAATTTTGAAAAACATTTTGAAAAAAAATTTTCGAAAAAAATTTGGAAAAAAATTTTGAAAAAAAATTTTCGAAAAAAATTTTGAAAAAAAATTTTCGAAAAAAATTTTGAAAAAAATTTTCCAAAAAAATTTTGAAAAAAAATTTTCGAAAAAAATTTTGAAAAAAAATTTAAAAAAAAATTTTGAAAAAAAATTTTCGAAAAAAATTTTTAAAAAAAATTTTCGAAAAAAATTTTGAAAAAAAATTTCGAAAAAAATTTTGAAAAAAATTTTCGAAAAAAATTTTGAAAAAACATTTTCGAAAAAAATTTCTAAAAAAAATTTTCGAAAAAAATTTTCGAAGAAAATTTTGATAAAAAATTTTCGAAAGAAATTTTTAAAAAAATTTTCGAAAAAAATTTTTAAAAAAATTTTCGAAAAAAATTTTTTAAAAAATTTTCGAAAAAAATTTTCGAAAAAAATTTTAAAAAAAAAATTTCGAATAAAAATTTCGTAAAAAATTTTTAAAAAAATTTTCGAAAAAAATTTTGAAAAAAAATTTTCGAAAAAAATTTTCGAAAAAAATTGTGAAAAAAATTTTCGAAAAAAATTTTGAAAAAAATTTAGAAAAAAATTTTCCAAAAAAAATTTTCGAAAAAAATTTTGAAAAAAAATTTTGGAAAAATTTTCGAAAAAAATTTTGAAAAAAATTTTGAAAAAAATTTTCGCTAAAAAAATTATCGAAAAAAATTTTGAAAAAAAATTTTCGAAAAAAATTTTGAAAAAAATTTGAAAAAAAAATTTTGAAAAAAATTTTGAAAAAAATTTTCGAAAAAAAATTTTAAAAAAAATTCTCGAAAAAAATTTTGAAAAAAAATTTTGAAAAAAATTTTGAAAAAAAATTATGAAAAAAAATTTTCGAAAAAAATTTTGAAAAAAATTTTCGAAAAAAATTTTCGAAAAAAATTTTCGAAAAAAATTTTCGAAAAAAATTTTCGAAAAAAATTTTGAAAAAAAATTTTTGAAAAAAATTTTGAAAAAAATTTTCGAAAAAAATTTTGAAAAAAATTTTCGAAAAAAATTTTGAAAAACATTTCGAAAAAAAATTTTCGAAAAAAATTTGGAAAAAAATTTTGAAAAAAAATTTTCGAAAAAAATTTTGAAAAAAAATTTTCGAAAAAAATTTTGAAAAAAATTTTCCAAAAAAATTTTGAAAAAAAAATTTCGAAAAAAATTTTGAAAAAAAATTTAAAAAAAAATTTTGAAAAAAGATTTTCGAAAAAAATTTTGAAAAAAAATTTTCGAAAAAAATTTTCGAAAAAAATTTTGAAAAAAAATTTCGAAAAAAATTTTGAAAAAAATTTTCGAAAAAAATTTTGAAAAAACATTTTCGAAAAAAATTTTTAAAAAAAATTTTCGAAAAAAATTTTCGAAGAAAATTTTGATAAAAAATTTTCGAAAAAAATTTTGAAAAAATTTTTCGAAAAAAATTTGGAAAAAAATTTTCGAAAAAAATTTTGAAAAAAATTTTCGAAAAAATTTTTCGAAAAAAATTTTGAAAAAAATTTTCGAAAAAAATTTTGAAAAAAATTTTCGAAAAAAATTTTGAAAAAAATTTTGAAAAAAAATTTTTGAAAAAAATTTTGAAAAAAATTTTCGAAAAAAATTTTTAAAAAAAATTCTCGAAAAAAATTTTGAAAAAAAATTTTGAAAAAAATTTTGAAAAAAAATTATGAAAAAAAATTTTCGAAAAAAATTTTGAAAAAAATTTTCGAAAAAAATTTTGGAAAAAAATTTTGAAAAAAAATTTTTGAAAAAAATTTTGAAAAGAATTTTCGAAAAAAATTTTGAAAAAAATTTTCGAAAAAAATTTTGAAAAACATTTCGAAAAAAAATTTTCGAAAAAAATTTGGAAAAAAATTTTGAAAAAAAATTTTCGAAAAAAATTTTGAAAAAAAATTTTCGAAAAAAATTTTGAAAAAAATTTTCCAAAAAAATTTTGAAAAAAAATTTTCGAAAAAAATTTTGAAAAAAAATTTAAAAAAAAATTTTGAAAAAAAATTTTCGAAAAAAATTTTGAAAAAAAATTTTCGAAAAAAATTTTGAAAAAAAATTTCGAAAAAAATTTTGAAAGAAATTTTCGAAAAAAATTTTGAAAAAACATTTTCGAAAAAAATTGTTAAAAAAATTTTGAAAAAAAATTTCGAAAAAAATTTTCGAAAAAAAATTTTGAAAAAAATTTTCGAAAAAAAATTTTGAAAAAAATTTTGAAAAAAATTTTCGAAAAAAATTTTTGAAAAAAATTTTTAAAAAATTTTCGAAAAAAATTTTGAAAAAAATTTTCGAAAACAATTTTCGAAAAAAATTTTGAAAAAAAATTTTCGAAAAATATTTTCGAAAAAAATTTTGAAAAAAAATTTTCGAAAAAAATTTTGAAAAAAATTTTCGAAAAAAATTTTGAAAAAAATTTTCGAAAAAAATTTTTAAAAAAATTTTGAAAAAAATTTCGAAAAAAAATTTTCGAAAAAAATTTTGAAAAAAATTTTGAAAAAAAATTTTCGAAAAAAATTTTTAAAAAAAATTTTCGAAAAAAATTTTTAAAAAAAATTTTCGAAAAAAATTTTGAAAAAAAAATTTTGAAAAAAAATTTGAAAAAAATTTTCGAAAAAAATTTTGAAAAAAAATTTTCGAAAAAAAATTTTCGAAAAAAATTTTGAAAAAAATTTTGAAAAAAAATTTTCGAAAAAAATTTTGGAAAAAAATTTTCGAAAAAAATTTTGAAAAAAAATTTCGAAAAAAATTTTGAAAAAAATTTCGAAAAAAAATTTTCGAAAAAAATTTTCGAAAAAAATTTGGAAAAAAAATTTCCGGAAAAAATTTTGAAAAAAAATGTCGAAAAAAATTTTCGAAAAAAATTTTTAAAAAAATTTTCGAAAAAAATTTTGAAAAAAAATTTTGAAAAAAATTTTGAAAGAAAATTATGAAAAAAAATTTTCGAAAAAAATTTTGAAAAAAATTTTCGAAAAAAATTTTCGAAAAAAATTTTGAAAAAAATTTTTGAAAAAAATTTTTAAAAAAATTTTCGAAAAAAATTTTGAAAAAAATTTTCGAAAAAAATTTTAAAAAAAATTTCGAAAAAAATTTTGAAAAAAAATTTTCGAAAAAAATTTTGAAAAAAATTTTCGAAAAAAATTGTTAAAAAAATTTTGAAAAAAAATTTCGAAAAAAATTTTCGAAAAAAATTTTGAAAAAAAATTTCGAAAAAAATTTTGAAAAAAAATTTTCGAAAAAAATTTTGAAAAAAAATTTTGAAAAAAAATTTTCGAAAAAAATTTTGAAAAAAATTTTCGAAAAAAATTTTGAAAAAAATTTTCGAAAAAAAAATTTCGAAAAAAATTTTTAAAAAAATTTTCGAAAAATATTTTTAAAAAAATTTTCAAAAAAATTTTGAAAAAAAATTTTCGAAAAAAAATTTGAATAAAATTTTCGAAAAAAATTTTTTAAAAAAATTTTCGAAAAAAATTTTGAAAAAAAATTTTCGAAAAAAATTTTCGAAAAAAATTTTCGAGAAAAATTTTGAAAAAAATTTTGAAAAAAATTTTCGAAAAAAATTTTGAAAAAAAATTTTCGAAAAAAAATTTTGAAAAAAATTTTGAAAAAAAATTTTCGAAAAAAATTTTGAAAAAAATTTTGAAAAAAAATTTTCGAAAAAAATTTCGAAAAAAATTTTCGAAAAGAATTTTGAAAAAAATTTTCGAAAAAAATTTTGAAAAAAAATTTTCGAAAAAAATTTTGAAAAAAAATTTTGAAAAAAAATTTTCGAAAAAAATTTTGAAAAAAATTTTCGAAAAAAATTTTGAAAAAAATTTTCGAAAAAAATTTTTAAAAAAATTTTCGAAAAGAATTTTGAAAAAAAAATTTCAAAAAAAATTTTCGAAAAAAATTTTGAAAAAAAATTTTCGAAAAAAATTTTGAAAAAAATTTTCTAAAAAAATTTTGAAAAAAATTTTCGAAAAAATTTTGAAAAAAATTTTCGAAAAAATTTTTAAAAAAATTTTCGAAAAAAATTTTTAAAAAAATTTTCGAAAAAAATTTTTAAAAAAATTTTTAAAAAAATTTTCGAAAAAAATTTTCGAAAAAAATTTTCGAAAAAAATTTTGAAAAAAAATTTTCGAAAAAAATTTTCGAAAAAAATTTTCGAAAAAAATTTTGAAAAAAAATTTTCGAAAAAAATTTTGAAAAAAATTTTCGAAAAAAATTTTGAAAAAAAATTTCGAATAAAAATTTCGTAAAAAATTTTGAAAAAAATTTTCGAAAAAAATTTTGAAAAAAAATTTTCGAAAAAAATTTTGAAAAAAAATTTTGAAAAAAAATTTTCGAAAAAAATTTTGAAAAAAATTTTCGAAAAAAATTTTGAAAAAAATTTTCGAAAAAAATTTTTAAAAAAATTTTCGAAAAAAATTTTGAAAAAAAAATTTCAAAAAAAATTTTCGAAAAAAATTTTGAAAAAAAATTTTCGAAAAAAATTTTGAAAAAAATTTTCTAAAAAAATTTTGAAAAAAATTTTCGAAAAAATTTTTAAAAAAATTTTCGAAAAACATTTTTAAAAAAATTTTCGAAAAAAATTTTTAAAAAAATTTTCGAAAAAAATTTTGAAAAACATTTCGAAAAAAAATTTTCGAAAAAAATTTGGAAAAAAATTTTGAAAAAAAATTTTCGAAAAAAATTTTGAAAAAAAATTTTCGAAAAAAATTTTGAAAAAAATTTTCCAAAAAAATTTTGAAAAAAAATTTTCGAAAAAAATTTTGAAAAAAAATTTAAAAAAAAATTTTGAAAAAAAATTTTCGAAAAAAATTTTGAAAAAAAATTTTCGAAAAAAATTTTCGAAAAAAATTTTGAAAAAAAATTTCGAAAAAAATTTTGAAAAAAATTTTCGAAAAAAATTTTGAAAAAACATTTTAAAAAAAAATTTTAAAAAAAATTTTCGAAAAAAATTTTCGAAGAAAATTTTGATAAAAAATATTCGAAAAAAATTTTGAAAAAAATTTTCGAAAAAAATTTTCAAAAAAAATTTTTAAAAAAAATTTTCGAAAAAAATTTGGAAAAAAATTTTCGAAAAAAATTTTCGAAAAAAATTTTCGAAAAAAATTTTGAAAAAAATTTTCAAAAAAATTTTTCGAAAAAAATTTTGAAAAAAATTTTCGAAAAAAATTTTGAAAAAAATTTTCAAAAAAGTTTTGAAAAAAATTTGAAAAAAAATTTTTGAAAAAAATTTTGAAAAAAATTTTCGAAAAAAATTTTTAAAAAAAATTCTCGAAAAAAATTTTGAAAAAAATTTTGAAAAAAATTTTGAAAAAAAATTATGAAAAAAAATTTTCGAAAAAAATTTTGAAAAAAATTTTCGAAAAAAATTTTCGAAAAAAATTTTCGAAAAAAATTTTGAAAAAAAAATTTTGAAAAAAATTTTGAAAAAAATTTGCGAAAAAAATTTTGAAAAAAATTTTCGAAAAAAATTTTGAAAAACATTTTGAAAAAAAATTTTCGAAAAAAATTTGGAAAAAAATTTTGAAAAAAAATTTTCGAAAAAAATTTTGAAAAAAAATTTTCGAAAAAAATTTTGAAAAAAATTTTCCAAAAAAATTTTGAAAAAAAATTTTCGAAAAAAATTTTGAAAAAAAATTTAAAAAAAAATTTTGAAAAAAAATTTTCGAAAAAAATTTTTAAAAAAAATTTTCGAAAAAAATTTTGAAAAAAAATTTCGAAAAAAATTTTGAAAAAAATTTTCGAAAAAAATTTTGAAAAAACATTTTCGAAAAAAATTTCTAAAAAAAATTTTCGAAAAAAATTTTCGAAGAAAATTTTGATAAAAAATTTTCGAAAGAAATTTTTAAAAAAATTTTCGAAAAAAATTTTTAAAAAAATTTTCGAAAAAAATTTTTTAAAAAATTTTCGAAAAAAATTTTCGAAAAAAATTTTAAAAAAAAAATTTCGAATAAAAATTTCGTAAAAAATTTTTAAAAAAATTTTCGAAAAAAATTTTGAAAAAAAATTTTCGAAAAAAATTTTCGAAAAAAATTGTGAAAAAAATTTTCGAAAAAAATTTTGAAAAAAATTTAGAAAAAAATTTTCCAAAAAAAATTTTCGAAAAAAATTTTGAAAAAAAATTTTGGAAAAATTTTCGAAAAAAATTTTGAAAAAAATTTTGAAAAAAATTTTCGCTAAAAAAATTATCGAAAAAAATTTTGAAAAAAAATTTTCGAAAAAAATTTTGAAAAAAATTTGAAAAAAAAATTTTGAAAAAAATTTTGAAAAAAATTTTCGAAAAAAAATTTTAAAAAAAATTCTCGAAAAAAATTTTGAAAAAAAATTTTGAAAAAAATTTTGAAAAAAAATTATGAAAAAAAATTTTCGAAAAAAATTTTGAAAAAAATTTTCGAAAAAAATTTTCGAAAAAAATTTTCGAAAAAAATTTTCGAAAAAAATTTTCGAAAAAAATTTTGAAAAAAAATTTTTGAAAAAAATTTTGAAAAAAATTTTCGAAAAAAATTTTGAAAAAAATTTTCGAAAAAAATTTTGAAAAACATTTCGAAAAAAAATTTTCGAAAAAAATTTGGAAAAAAATTTTGAAAAAAAATTTTCGAAAAAAATTTTGAAAAAAAATTTTCGAAAAAAATTTTGAAAAAAATTTCCAAAAAAATTTTGAAAAAAAAATTTCGAAAAAAATTTTGAAAAAAAATTTAAAAAAAAATTTTGAAAAAAAATTTTCGAAAAAAATTTTGAAAAAAAATTTTCGAAAAAAATTTTCGAAAAAAATTTTGAAAAAAAATTTCGAAAAAAATTTTGAAAAAAATTTTCGAAAAAAATTTTGAAAAAACATTTTCGAAAAAAATTTTAAAAAAAAATTTTCGAAAAAAATTTTCGAAGAAAATTTTGATAAAAAATTTTCGAAAAAAATTTTGAAAAAATTTTTCGAAAAAAATTTGGAAAAAAATTTTCGAAAAAAATTTTGAAAAAAATTTTCGAAAAAATTTTTCGAAAAAAATTTTGAAAAAAATTTTCGATAAAAATTTTGAAAAAAATTTTCGAAAAAAATTTTGAAAAAAATTTTGAAAAAAAATTTTTGAAAAAAATTTTGAAAAAAATTTTCGAAAAAAATTTTTAAAAAAAATTCTCGAAAAAAATTTTGAAAAAAAATTTTGAAAAAAATTTTGAAAAAAAATTATGAAAAAAAATTTTCGAAAAAAATTTTGAAAAAAATTTTCGAAAAAAATTTTGGAAAAAAATTTTGAAAAAAAATTTTTGAAAAAAATTTTGAAAAGAATTTTCGAAAAAAATTTTGAAAAAAATTTTCGAAAAAAATTTTGAAAAACATTTCGAAAAAAAATTTTCGAAAAAAATTTGGAAAAAAATTTTGAAAAAAAATTTTCGAAAAAAATTTTGAAAAAAAATTTTCGAAAAAAATTTTGAAAAAAATTTTCCAAAAAAATTTTGAAAAAAAATTTTCGAAAAAAATTTTGAAAAAAAATTTAAAAAAAAATTTTGAAAAAAAATTTTCGAAAAAAATTTTGAAAAAAAATTTTCGAAAAAAATTTTGAAAAAAAATTTCGAAAAAAATTTTGAAAGAAATTTTCGAAAAAAATTTTGAAAAAACATTTTCGAAAAAAATTGTTAAAAAAATTTTGAAAAAAAATTTCGAAAAAAATTTTCGAAAAAAAATTTTGAAAAAAATTTTCGAAAAAAAATTTTGAAAAAAATTTTGAAAAAAATTTTCGAAAAAAATTTTTGAAAAAAATTTTTAAAAAATTTTCGAAAAAAATTTTGAAAAAAATTTTCGAAAACAATTTTCGAAAAAAATTTTGAAAAAAAATTTTCGAAAAATATTTTCGAAAAAAATTTTGAAAAAAAATTTTCGAAAAAAATTTTGAAAAAAATTTTCGAAAAAAATTTTGAAAAAAATTTTCGAAAAAAATTTTTAAAAAAATTTTGAAAAAAATTTCGAAAAAAAATTTTCGAAAAAAATTTTGAAAAAAATTTTGAAAAAAAATTTTCGAAAAAAATTTTTAAAAAAAATTTTCGAAAAAAATTTTTAAAAAAAATTTTCGAAAAAAATTTTGAAAAAAAAATTTTGAAAAAAAATTTGAAAAAAATTTTCGAAAAAAATTTTGAAAAAAAATTTTCGAAAAAAAATTTTCGAAAAAAATTTTGAAAAAAATTTTGAAAAAAAATTTTCGAAAAAAATTTTGGAAAAAAATTTTCGAAAAAAATTTTGAAAAAAAATTTCGAAAAAAATTTTGAAAAAAATTTCGAAAAAAAATTTTCGAAAAAAATTTTCGAAAAAAATTTGGAAAAAAAATTTTCGGAAAAAATTTTGAAAAAAAATGTCGAAAAAAATTTTCGAAAAAAATTTTTAAAAAAATTTTCGAAAAAAATTTTGAAAAAAAATTTTGAAAAAAATTTTGAAAGAAAATTATGAAAAAAAATTTTCGAAAAAAATTTTGAAAAAAATTTTCGAAAAAAATTTTCGAAAAAAATTTTGAAAAAAATTTTTGAAAAAAATTTTGAAAAAAATTTTCGAAAAAAATTTTGAAAAAAATTTTCGAAAAAAATTTTAAAAAAAATTTCGAAAAAAATTTTGAAAAAAAATTTTCGAAAAAAATTTTGAAAAAAATTTTCGAAAAAAATTGTTAAAAAAATTTTGAAAAAAAATTTCGAAAAAAATTTTCGAAAAAAATTTTGAAAAAAAATTTCGAAAAAAATTTTGAAAAAAAATTTTCGAAAAAAATTTTGAAAAAAAATTTTGAAAAAAAATTTTCGAAAAAAATTTTGAAAAAAATTTTCGAAAAAAATTTTGAAAAAAATTTTCGAAAAAAAAATTTCGAAAAAAATTTTTAAAAAAATTTTCGAAAAATATTTTTAAAAAAATTTTCAAAAAAATTTTGAAAAAAAATTTTCGAAAAAAAATTTGAATAAAATTTTCAAAAAAAATTTTTTAAAAAAATTTTCGAAAAAAATTTTGAAAAAAAATTTTCGAAAAAAATTTTCGAAAAAAATTTTCGAGAAAAATTTTGAAAAAAATTTTGAAAAAAATTTTCGAAAAAAATTTTGAAAAAAAATTTTCGAAAAAAAATTTTCGAAAAAAATTTTTAAAAAAATTTTGAAAAAAATTTTCGAAAAAAATTTTCGAAAAAAATTTTGAAAAAAAAATTTTCGAAAAAAATTTTGAAAAAAAATTTTCGAAAAAAATTTTGAAAAAAAATTTTGAAAAAAATTTTCGAAAAAAAATTTTGAAAAAAATTTTGAAAAAAATTTTCGAAAAAAATTTTTGAAAAAAATTTTTAAAAAAATTTTCGAAAAAAATTTTGAAAAAAATTTTCGAAAAATATTTTCGAAAAAAATTTTGAAAAAAAATTTTCGAAAAAAATTTTGAAAAAAATTTTCGAAAAAAATTTTGAAAAAAAAGTTGGAAAAAAATTTTGAAAAAAATTTTCGAAAAAAATTTTGAAAAAAATTTTCGAAAAAAATTTTGAAAAAAAAGTTGGAAAAAAATTTTGAAAAAAATTTTCGAAAAAAATTTTGAAAAAAATTTTCGAAAAAAATTTTGAAAAAAATTATCGAAAAAAATTTTGAAAAAAATTTTCGAAAAAAATTTTGAAAAAAATTTTCGAAAAAAATTTTGAAAAAAAATTTTCGAAAAAAATTTTGAAAAAAAATTTTCGAAAAAAATTTTGAAAAAAATTTTCGAAAAAAAAATTTAAAAAAAAGTTTCGAAAAAATTTTCGAAAAAAATTTTTCGAAAAAAATTTTCAAAAAAAAATTCGAAAAAAACTTCGAAAGAAAATTTTCGAAAATAATTTTGAAAAAAAAATTTTCGAAAAAAATTTTGAAAAAAAATTTTCGAAAAAAATTTTGAAAAAAAATTTTGAAAAAAATTTTCGAAAAAAAATTTTGAAAAAAATTTTGAAAAAAATTTTCGAAAAAAATTTTTGAAAAAAATTTTTAAAAAAATTTTCGAAAAAAATTTTGAAAAAAATTTTCGAAAAATATTTTCGAAAAAAATTTTGAAAAAAAATTTTCGAAAAAAATTTTGAAAAATATTTTCGAAAAAAATTTTGAAAAAAAAAGTTGGAAAAAAATTTTGAAAAAAATTTTCGAAAAAAATTTTGAAAAAAATTTTCGAAAAAAATTTTGAAAAAAATTTTCGAAAAAAATTTTGAAAAAAATTTTCGAAAAAAATTTTGAAAAAAAATTTTCGAAAAAAATTTTGAAAAAAAATTTTCGAAAAAAATTTTGAAAAAAATTTTCGAAAAAAAAATTTAAAAAAAAGTTTCGAAAAAATTTTCGAAAAAAATTTTTCGAAAAAAATTTTCAAAAAAAAATTCGAAAAAAACTTCGAAAGAAAATTTTCGAAAATAATTTTGAAAAAAAATTTCGAAAAAAAAATTTCGAAAAAAATTTTGAAAAAAATTTTCCAAAAAAAAATTTTCGAAAAAAATTTTGAAAAAAAAATTATCAAAAATAATTTAGAAAAAAAAATTTTCCAAAAGTAATTTAGAAAAAAATTTTCGAAAAAAATTTCGAAAAAAGATTTTCGAAAAAAATTTTCGAAAAAAATTTGGAAAAAAATTTTTCGAAAAAAAATTTCATAAAAAATTTTCGAAAAAAATTTCAAAAAAAAATTTTCGTAAAAATTTTGAAAAAAATTTTCGAAAAAAAAATTTCGAAAAAAATTTTCGAAAAAAATTTTGAAAAAAAATTTCGAAAATATTTTGAAAAAAAATTTTCGAAAAACATTTTGAAAAAAAATTTCGAAGAAAATTTTGAAAAAAATTTTCGAAAAAAATTTCGAAAAAAATTTTGAAAAAAAATTTTTAAAAAAATTTTTAAAAAAAATTTCGAAAAAAATTTTCGAAAAAAATTTAGAAAAAAAATTTCGAAAAAAAATTTGAAAAAAATTTTGAAAAAAAATTTTGAAAAAAAATTTTCGAAAAAAATTTTGAAAAAAAATTTTCGAAAAAAATTTTGAAAAAAATTTGGAAAAAAATTTTGAAAAAAAATTTTCGAAAAAAATTTTGAAAAAAAATTTTCGAAAAAAATTTTGAAAAAAATTTTCGAAAAAATTTTTCAGAAAAAATTTTCGAAAAAAATTTTGAAAAAAAAATTTTTAAAAAAAATTTTCGAAAAAAATTTTGAAAAAAAATTTTCGAAAAAAATTTTGAAAAAAAATTTCGAAAAAAATTTTGAAAAAAATTTTCGAAAAAAATTTTCGAAAAAAATTTTTAAAAAAAATTTTCGAAAAAAATTTTCGAAGAAAATTTTGAAAAAAAATTTTCGAAAAAAATTTTGAAAAAAATTTTCGAAAAAAATTTTCGAAAAAAATTTAAAAAAAAAAATTTTCGAAAAAAATTTTGAAAAAAAATTTTCGAAAAAAATTTTGAAAAAAAATTTTCGAAAAAAATTTTTAAAAAAATTTTGAAAAAAAATTTCGAAAAAAATTTTCGAAAAAAATTTTTAAAAAAATTTTCAAAAAAAATTTTGAAAAAAAATTTTCGAAAAAAAATTTGAATAAAATTTTCGAAAAAAATTTTGAAAAAAAATTTTCGAAAAAAATTTTGAAAAAAAATTTTGAAAAAAATTTTTGAAAAAAATTTTCGAAAAAAAATTTCGAAAAAAATTTTGAAAAAAAAATTTTCGAAAAAAATTTTGAAAAAAAATTTTCGAAAAAAATTTTGAAAAAAATTTTCGAAAAAAATTTTGAAAAAAATTTTAGAAAAACATTTTGAAAAAAATTGTCGAAAAAAATTTTGAAAAAAATTTCGAAAAAAAATTTTCGAAAAAAATTTTGAAAAAAATTTTGAAAAAAAATTTTCGAAAAAAATTTTTCAAAAAAATTTTCGAAAAACATTTTTAAAAAAAATTTTCGAAAAAAATTTTGAAAAAAAAATTTTGAAAAAAAATTTGAAAAAAATTTTCGAAAAAAATTTTGAAAAAAAATTTTCGAAAAAAATTTTGAAAAAAAAATTTTGAAAAAAATTTTGAAAAAAAATTTTCGAAAAAAATTTTGGAAAAAAATTTTCGAAAAAAATTTTGAAAAAAAATTTCGAAAAAAATTTTAAAAAAAATTTCGAAAAAAAATTTTCGAAAAAAATTTTGAAAAAATTTTGAAAAAAATTTTCGAAAAAAATTTTGAAAAAAAATTTGAAAAAAAATTTTCGAAAACAATTTTCGAAAAAAATTTTGAAAAAAATTTTGAAAAAAATTTTCGAGAAAAATTTTGAAAAAAATTTTCGAAAAAAATTTTCGAAAAAAATTTTGAAAAAAAATTTTGAAAAAAATTTTCGAAAAAAATTTTCGAAAAAAATTTTCGAAAAAAATTTTGAAAAAAATTTTCGAAAAAAATTTGGAAAAAAAATTTTCGGAAAAAATTTTGCAAAAAAATTTCGAAAAAAATTTTGAAAAAAAATTTTCAAAAAAAATTTTGAAAAAAAATTTTCGAAAAAAATTTTGAAAAAAAATTTTGAAAAAAAAATTTCGAAAAAAATTTTGAAAAAAATTTTCGAAAAAAATTTTGAAAAAAATTTTCGAAAAAAAATTTTAAAAAAATTTTCGAAAAAAATTTTCGAAAAAAATTTTGAAAAAAAATTTTCGAAAAAAATTTCGAAAAAAATTTTCGAAAAGAATTTTGAAAAAAATTTTCGAAAAAAATTTTGAAAAAAAATTTTCGAAAAAAATTTTGAAAAAAAATTTTGAAAAAAAATTTTCGAAAAAAATTTTGAAAAAAATTTTCGAAAAAAATTTTGAAAAAAATTTTGGAAAAAAATTTTTAAAAAAATTTTCGAAAAGAATTTTGAAAAAAAAATTTCAAAAAAAATTTTCGAAAAAAATTTTGAAAAAAAATTTTCGAAAAAAATTTTGAAAAAAATTTTCTAAAAAAATTTTAAAAAAAATTTTCGAAAAAATTTTAAAAAAAATTTTCGAAAAAATTTTTAAAAAAATTTTCGAAAAAAATTTTTAAAAAAATTTTCGAAAAAAATTTTTAAAAAAATTTTCGAAAAAAATTTTCGAAAAAAATTTTGAAAAAAAATTTTCGAAAAAAATTTTTGAAAAAAATTTTCGAAAAAAATTTTGAAAAAAAATTTTCGAAAAAAATTTTGAAAAAAATTTTCGAAAAAAATTTTGAAAAAAAATTTCGAATAAAAATTTCGTAAAAAATTTTGAAAAAAATTTTCGAAAAAAATTTTGAAAAAAAATTTTCGAAAAAAATTTTGAAAAAAAATTTTGAAAAAAAATTTTCGAAAAAAATTTTGAAAAAAATTTTCGAAAAAAATTTTGAAAAAAATTTTCGAAAAAAATTTTTAAAAAAATTTTCGAAAAAAATTTTGAAAAAAAAATTTCAAAAAAAATTTTCGAAAAAAATTTTGAAAAAAAATTTTCGAAAAAAATTTTGAAAAAAATTTTCGAAAAAAATTGTGAAAAAAATTTTCGAAAAAAATTTTGAAAAAAATTTAGAAAAAAAATTTTGGAAAAATTTTCAAAAAAAATTTTGAAAAAAATTTTGAAAATAATTTTCGCTAAAAAAATTATCGAAAAAAATTTTGAAAAAAAATTTTCGAAAAAAATTTTGAAAAAAATTTTGAAAAAAAATTTTGAAAAAAATTTTCGAAAAAAATTTTGAAAAAAATTTTCGAAAAAAATTTTGAAAAAAATTTCGAAAAAAAATTTTCGAAAAAAATTTTGAAAAAAATTTTGAAAAAAAATTTTCAAAAAAAATTTTGAAAAGAAATTTTCGAAAAAAAATTTGAAAAAAATTTTCGAAAAAAATTTTGAAAAAAATTTTCGAAAAAAATTTTGAAAAAAATTTTCGAAAAAAATTTTGAAAAAAATTTTGAAAAAAAAATTTTGAAAAAAATTTTGAAAAAAAATTTTTGAAAAAAATTTTGAAAAAAATTTTCGAAAAAAATTTTGAAAAAAATTTTCGAAAAAAATTTTGAAAAACATTTCGAAAAAAAATTTTCGAAAAAAATTTGGAAAAAAATTTTGAAAAAAAATTTTCGAAAAAAATTTTGAAAAAAAATTTTCGAAAAAAATTTTGAAAAAAATTTTCCAAAAAAATTTTGAAAAAAAATTTTCGAAAAAAATTTTGAAAAAAAATTTAAAAAAAAAATTTGAAAAAAAATTTTCGAAAAAAATTTTGAAAAAAAATTTTCGAAAAAAATTTTCGAAAAAAATTTTGAAAAAAAATTTCGAAAAAAATTTTGAAAAAAATTTTTGAAAAAAATTTTGAAAAAACATTTTCGAAAAAAATTTAAAAAAAAAATTTTCGAAGAAAATTTTGATAAAAAATTTTCGAAAAAAATTTTGAAAAAAATTTTCGAAAAAAATTTTCGAAAAAAATTTTTTAAAAAAAATTTTCGAAAAAAATTTGGAAAAAAATTTTCGAAAAAAATTTTCGAAAAAAATTTTGAAAAAAATTTTCGAAAAAATTTTTCGAAAAAAATTTTGAAAAAAATTTTCGAAAAAAATTTTGAAAAAAATTTTCGAAAAAAGTTTTGAAAAAAATTTTGAAAAAAAATTTTTGAAAAAAATTTTGAAAAAAATTTTCGAAAAAAATTTTTAAAAAAAATTCTCGAAAAAAATTTTGAAAAAAAATTTTGAAAAAAATTTTGAAAAAAAATTTCGAAAAAAATTTTGAAAAAAATTTTTGAAAAAAATTTTGAAAAAACATTTTCGAAAAAAATTTAAAAAAAAAATTTTCGAAGAAAAATTTCGAAAAAAATTTTCGAGAAAAATTTTTAAAAAAATTTTCAAAAAAAATTTTGAAAAAAAATTTTCGAAAAAAAATTTGAATAAAATTTTCGAAAAAAATTTTGAAAAAAAATTTTCGAAAAAAATTTTGAAAAAAAATTTTGAAAAAAATTTTTGAAAAAAATTTTCGAAAAAAAATTTCGAAAAAAATTTTGAAAAAAAAATTTTCGAAAAAAATTTTGAAAAAAAATTTTCGAAAAAAATTTTGAAAAAAATTTTCGAAAAAAATTTTGAAAAAAATTTTAGAAAAACATTTTGAAAAAAATTGTCGAAAAAAATTTTGAAAAAAATTTCGAAAAAAAATTTTCGAAAAAAATTTTGAAAAAAATTTTGAAAAAAAATTTTCGAAAAAAATTTTTCAAAAAAATTTTCGAAAAACATTTTTAAAAAAAATTTTCGAAAAAAATTTTGAAAAAAAAATTTTGAAAAAAAATTTGAAAAAAATTTTCGAAAAAAATTTTGAAAAAAAATTTTCGAAAAAAATTTTGAAAAAAAAATTTTGAAAAAAATTTTGAAAAAAAATTTTCGAAAAAAATTTTGGAAAAAAATTTTCGAAAAAAATTTTGAAAAAAAATTTCGAAAAAAATTTTAAAAAAAATTTCGAAAAAAAATTTTCGAAAAAAATTTTGAAAAAATTTTGAAAAAAATTTTCGAAAAAAATTTTGAAAAAAAATTTGAAAAAAAATTTTCGAAAACAATTTTCGAAAAAAATTTTGAAAAAAATTTTGAAAAAAATTTTCGAGAAAAATTTTGAAAAAAATTTTCGAAAAAAATTTTCGAAAAAAATTTTGAAAAAAAATTTTGAAAAAAATTTTCGAAAAAAATTTTCGAAAAAAATTTTCGAAAAAAATTTTGAAAAAAATTTTCGAAAAAAATTTGGAAAAAAAATTTTCGGAAAAAATTTTGCAAAAAAATTTCGAAAAAAATTTTGAAAAAAAATTTTCAAAAAAAATTTTGAAAAAAAATTTTCGAAAAAAATTTTGAAAAAAAATTTTGAAAAAAAAATTTCGAAAAAAATTTTGAAAAAAATTTTCGAAAAAAATTTTGAAAAAAATTTTCGAAAAAAAATTTTAAAAAAATTTTCGAAAAAAATTTTCGAAAAAAATTTTGAAAAAAAATTTTCGAAAAAAATTTCGAAAAAAATTTTCGAAAAGAATTTTGAAAAAAATTTTCGAAAAAAATTTTGAAAAAAAATTTTCGAAAAAAATTTTGAAAAAAAATTTTGAAAAAAAATTTTCGAAAAAAATTTTGAAAAAAATTTTCGAAAAAAATTTTGAAAAAAATTTTGGAAAAAAATTTTTAAAAAAATTTTCGAAAAGAATTTTGAAAAAAAAATTTCAAAAAAAATTTTCGAAAAAAATTTTGAAAAAAAATTTTCGAAAAAAATTTTGAAAAAAATTTTCTAAAAAAATTTTGAAAAAAATTTTCGAAAAAATTTTAAAAAAAATTTTCGAAAAAATTTTTAAAAAAATTTTCGAAAAAAATTTTTAAAAAAATTTTCGAAAAAAATTTTTAAAAAAATTTTCGAAAAAAATTTTCGAAAAAAATTTTGAAAAAAAATTTTCGAAAAAAATTTTTGAAAAAAATTTTCGAAAAAAATTTTGAAAAAAAATTTTCGAAAAAAATTTTGAAAAAAATTTTCGAAAAAAATTTTGAAAAAAAATTTCGAATAAAAATTTCGTAAAAAATTTTGAAAAAAATTTTCGAAAAAAATTTTGAAAAAAAATTTTCGAAAAAAATTTTGAAAAAAAATTTTGAAAAAAAATTTTCGAAAAAAATTTTGAAAAAAATTTTCGAAAAAAATTTTGAAAAAAATTTTCGAAAAAAATTTTTAAAAAAATTTTCGAAAAAAATTTTGAAAAAAAAATTTCAAAAAAAATTTTCGAAAAAAATTTTGAAAAAAAATTTTCGAAAAAAATTTTGAAAAAAATTTTCGAAAAAAATTGTGAAAAAAATTTTCGAAAAAAATTTTGAAAAAAATTTAGAAAAAAAATTTTGGAAAAATTTTCAAAAAAAATTTTGAAAAAAATTTTGAAAATAATTTTCGCTAAAAAAATTATCGAAAAAAATTTTGAAAAAAAATTTTCGAAAAAAATTTTGAAAAAAATTTTGAAAAAAAATTTTGAAAAAAATTTTCGAAAAAAATTTTGAAAAAAATTTTCGAAAAAAATTTTGAAAAAAATTTCGAAAAAAAATTTTCGAAAAAAATTTTGAAAAAAATTTTGAAAAAAAATTTTCAAAAAAAATTTTGAAAAGAAATTTTCGAAAAAAAATTTGAAAAAAATTTTCGAAAAAAATTTTGAAAAAAATTTTCGAAAAAAATTTTGAAAAAAATTTTCGAAAAAAATTTTGAAAAAAATTTTGAAAAAAAAATTTTGAAAAAAATTTTGAAAAAAAATTTTTGAAAAAAATTTTGAAAAAAATTTTCGAAAAAAATTTTGAAAAAAATTTTCGAAAAAAATTTTGAAAAACATTTCGAAAAAAAATTTTCGAAAAAAATTTGGAAAAAAATTTTGAAAAAAAATTTTCGAAAAAAATTTTGAAAAAAAATTTTCGAAAAAAATTTTGAAAAAAATTTTCCAAAAAAATTTTGAAAAAAAATTTTCGAAAAAAATTTTGAAAAAAAATTTAAAAAAAAATTTTGAAAAAAAATTTTCGAAAAAAATTTTTAAAAAAAATTCTCGAAAAAAATTTTGAAAAAAAATTTTGAAAAAAATTTTGAAAAAAAGTTTTGAAAAAAAATTTTCGAAAAAAATTTTGAAAAAAATTTTCGAAAAAAATTTTCGAAAAAAATTTTCGAAAATAATTTTGAAAAAAAATTTCGTAAAAAATTTTGAAAAAAATTTTCGAAAAAAATTTTGAAAAAAAATTTTCGAAAAAAATTTTGAAAAAAAATTTTGAAAAAAAATGTTCGAAAAAAATTTTGAAAAAAATTTTCGAAAAAAATTTTGAAAAAAATTTTCGAAAAAAATTTTTAAAAAAATTTTCGAAAAAAATTTTGAAAAAAAAATTTCAAAAAAAATTTTCGAAAAAAATTTTGAAAAAAAATTTTCGAAAAAAATTTTGAAAAAAATTTAGAAAAAAAATTTTCGAAAAAACTTTTCGAAAAAAATTTTGAAAAAAAATTTTGGAAAAATTTTCAAAAAAAATTTTGAAAAAAATTTTGAAAATAATTTTCGCTAAAAAAATTATCGAAAAAAATTTTGAAAAAAAATTTTCGAAAAAAATTTTGAAAAAAATTTTGAAAAAAAATTTTGAAAAAAATTTTCGAAAAAAATTTTGAAAAAAATTTTCGAAAAAAATTTTGAAAAAAATTTCGAAAAAAAATTTTCGAAAAAAATTTTGAAAAAAATTTTGAAAAAAAATTTTCGAAAAAAATTTTGAAAAGAAATTTTCGAAAAAAAATTTGAAAAAAATTTTCGAAAAAAATTTTGAAAAAAATTTTCGAAAAAAATTTTGAAAAAAATTTTCGAAAAAAATTTTGAAAAAAATTTTGAAAAAAAAATTTTGAAAAAAATTTTGAAAAAAATTTTCGAAAAAAATTTTTAAAAAAAATTCTCGAAAAAAATTTTGAAAAAAAATTTTGAAAAAAATTTTGAAAAAAAATTATGAAAAAAAATTTTCGAAAAAAATTTTGAAAAAAATTTTCGAAAAAAATTTTCGAAAAAAATTTTCGAAAAAAATTTTGAAAAAAAATTTTTGAAAAAAATTTTGAAAAAAATTTTCGAAAAAAATTTTGAAAAAAATTTTCGAAAAAAATTTTGAAAAAAATTTTCGAAAAAAATTTTGAAAAAAATTTCGAAAAAAAATTTTCGAAAAAAATTTCGAAAAAAAATTTTCGAAAAAAATTTTGATAAAAATTTTGAAAAAAAATTTTCGAAAAAAATTTTGAAAAGAAATTTTCGAAAAAAAATTTGAAAAAAATTTTCGAAAAAAATTTTGAAAAAAATTTTCGAAAAAAATTTTGAAAAAAATTTTCGAAAAAAATTTTGAAAAAAATTTTGAAAAAAAAATTTTGAAAAAAATTTTGAAAAAAAATTTTCGAAAAAAATTTTGAAAAAAAATTTTCGAAAAAAATTTTGAAAAAAATTTTCGAAAAAAATTTGGAAAAAAATTTTGAAAAAAAATTTTCGAAAAAAATTTTGAAAAAAAATTTTCGAAAAAAATTTTGAAAAAAATTTTCGAAAAAATTTTTCAGAAAAAATTTTCGAAAAAAATTTTGAAAAAAAAATTTTTAAAAAAAATTTTCGAAAAAAATTTTGAAAAAAAATTTTCGAAAAAAATTTTGAAAAAAAATTTCGAAAAAAATTTTGAAAAAAATTTTCGAAAAAAATTTTGGAAAAATATTTTTAAAAAAAATTTTCGAAAAAAATTTTCGAAGAAAATTTTGAAAAAAAATTTTCGAAAAAAATTTTGAAAAAAATTTTCGAAAAAAATTTTCGAAAAAAATTTAAAAAAAAAAATTTTCGAAAAAAATTTTGAAAAAAAACTTTCGAAAAAAATTTTGAAAAAAAATTTTCGAAAAAAATTTTTAAAAAAACTTTGAAAAAAAATTTCGAAAAAAATTTTCGAAAAAAATTTTTAAAAAAATTTTCAAAAAAAATTTTGAAAAAAAATTTTCGAAAAAAAATTTTCGAAAAAAAATTTGAATAAAATTTTCGAAAAAAATTTTGAAAAAAAATTTTCGAAAAAAATTTTGAAAAAAAATTTTGAAAAAAATTTTTGAAAAAAATTTTCGAAAAAAAATTTCGAAAAAAATTTTGAAAAAAAAATTTTCGAAAAAAATTTTGAAAAAAAATTTTCGAAAAAAATTTTGAAAAAAATTTTCGAAAAAAATTTTGAAAAAAATTTTAGAAAAACATTTTGAAAAAAATTGTCGAAAAAAATTTTGAAAAAAAATTCGAAAAAAAATTTTCGAAAAAAATTTTGAAAAAAATTTTGAAAAAAAATTTTCGAAAAAAATTTTTCAAAAAAATTTTCGAAAAACATTTTTAAAAAAAATTTTCGAAAAAAATTTTGAAAAAAAAATTTTGAAAAAAAATTTGAAAAAAATTTTCGAAAAAAATTTTGGAAAAAAATTTTCGAAAAAAATTTTGAAAAAAAATTTCGAAAAAAATTTTAAAAAAAATTTCGAAAAAAAATTTTCGAAAAAAATTTTGAAAAAATTTTGAAAAAAATTTTCGAAAAAAATTTTGAAAAAAAATTTGAAAAAAAATTTTCGAAAACAATTTTCGAAAAAAATTTTGAAAAAAATTTTGAGAAAAATTTTCGAAAAATTTTGAAAAAAATTTTCGAAAAAAATTTTCGAAAAAAATTTTGAAAAAAAATTTTGAAAAAAATTTTCGAAAAAAATTTTCGAAAAAAAATTTCGAAAAAAATTTTGAAAAAAATTTTCGAAAAAAATTTGGAAAAAAAATTTTCGGAAAAAATTTTGCAAAAAAATTTCGAAAAAAATTTTGAAAAAAAATTTTCAAAAAAAATTTTCAAAAAAAATTTTGAAAAAAAATTTTCGAAAAAAATTTTGAAAAAAAATTTTGAAAAAAAATTTTCGAAAAAAATTTTGAAAAAAATTTTCGAAAAAAATTTTGAAAAAAATTTTCGAAAAAAATTTTCGAAAAAAAATTTTAAAAAAATTTTCGAAAAAAATTTTCGAAAAAAATTTTGAAAAAAAATTTTCGAAAAAAATTTCGAAAAAAATTTTCGAAAAGAATTTTGAAAAAAATTTTCGAAAAAAATTTTGAAAAAAAATTTTCGAAAAAAATTTTGAAAAAAAATTTTGAAAAAAAATTTTCGAAAAAAATTTTGAAAAAAATTTTCGAAAAAAATTTTGAAAAAAATTTTGGAAAAAAATTTTTAAAAATTTTCGAAAAGAATTTTGAAAAAAAAATTTCAAAAAAAATTTTCGAAAAAAATTTTCGAAAAAAATTTTGAAAAAAATTTTCTAAAAAAATTTTGAAAAAAATTTCGAAAAAATTTTGAAAAAAATTTTCGAAAAAATTTTTAAAAAAATTTTCGAAAAAAATTTTTAAAAAAATTTTCGAAAAAAATTTTTAAAAAAATTTTCGAAAAAAATTTTCGAAAAAAATTTTGGAAAAAAATTTTCGAAAAAAATTTTGAAAAAAAATTTTGAAAAAAAATTTTCGAAAAAAATTTTGAAAAAAATTTTCGAAAAAAATTTTGAAAAAAATTTTCGAAAAAAATTTTTAAAAAAATTTTCGAAAAAAATTTTGAAAAAAAAATTTCAAAAAAAATTTTCGAAAAAAATTTTGAAAAAAAATTTTCGAAAAAAATTTTGAAAAAAATTTTCGAAAAAAATTGTGAAAAAAATTTTCGAAAAAAATTTTGAAAAAAATTTAGAAAAAAAATTTTCGAAAAAAATTTTCGAAAAAAATTTTGAAAAAAAATTTTGGAAAAATTTTCAAAAAAAATTTTGAAAAAAATTTTGAAAATAATTTTCGCTAAAAAAATTATCGAAAAAAATTTTGAAAAAAAATTTTCGAAAAAAATTTTGAAAAAAATTTTGAAAAAAAATTTTGAAAAAAATTTTCGAAAAAAATTTTGAAAAAAATTTTCGAAAAAAATTTTGAAAAAAATTTCGAAAAAAAATTTTCGAAAAAAATTTTGAAAAAAATTTTGAAAAAAAATTTTCGAAAAAAATTTTGAAAAGAAATTTTCGAAAAAAAATTTGAAAAAAATTTTCGAAAAAAATTTTGAAAAAAATTTTCGAAAAAAATTTTGAAAAAAATTTTCGAAAAAAATTTTGAAAAAAATTTTGAAAAAAAAATTTTGAAAAAAATTTTGAAAAAAATTTTCGAAAAAAATTTTTAAAAAAAATTCTCGAAAAAAATTTTGAAAAAAAATTTTGAAAAAAATTTTGAAAAAAAATTATGAAAAAAAATTTTCGAAAAAAATTTTGAAAAAAATTTTCGAAAAAAATTTTCGAAAAAAATTTTCGAAAAAAATTTTGAAAAAAAATTTTTGAAAAAAATTTTGAAAAAAATTTTCGAAAAAAATTTTGAAAAAAATTTTCGAAAAAAATTTTGAAAAAAATTTTCGAAAAAAATTTTGAAAAAAATTTCGAAAAAAAATTTTCGAAAAAAATTTCGAAAAAAAATTTTCGAAAAAAATTTTGAAAAAAATTTTGAAAAAAAATTTTCGAAAAAAATTTTGAAAAGAAATTTTCGAAAAAAAATTTGAAAAAAATTTTCGAAAAAAATTTTGAAAAAAATTTTCGAAAAAAATTTTGAAAAAAATTTTCGAAAAAAATTTTGAAAAAAAATTTTGAAAAAAAAATTTTGAAAAAAATTTTGAAAAAAAATTTTCGAAAAAAATTTTGAAAAAAAATTTTCGAAAAAAATTTTGAAAAAAATTTTCGAAAAAAATTTGGAAAAAAATTTTGAAAAAAAATTTTCGAAAAAAATTTTGAAAAAAAATTTTCGAAAAAAATTTTGAAAAAAATTTTCGAAAAAATTTTTCAGAAAAAATTTTCGAAAAAAATTTTGAAAAAAAAATTTTTAAAAAAAATTTTCGAAAAAAATTTTGAAAAAAAATTTTCGAAAAAAATTTTGAAAAAAAATTTCGAAAAAAATTTTGAAAAAAATTTTCGAAAAAAATTTTTAAAAAAAATTTTCGAAAAAAATTTTCGAAGAAAATTTTGAAAAAAAATTTTCGAAAAAAATTTTGAAAAAAATTTTCGAAAAAAATTTTCGAAAAAAATTTAAAAAAAAAAATTTTCGAAAAAAATTTTGAAAAAAAATTTTCGAAAAAAATTTTGAAAAAAAATTTTCGAAAAAAATTTTTAAAAAAATTTTGAAAAAAAATTTCGAAAAAAATTTTCGAAAAAAATTTTTAAAAAAATTTTCAAAAAAAATTTTGAAAAAAAATTTTCGAAAAAAAATTTGAATAAAATTTTCGAAAAAAATTTTGAAAAAAAATTTTCGAAAAAAATTTAAAAAAAAATTTTGAAAAAAATTTTTGAAAAAAATTTTCGAAAAAAAATTTCGAAAAAAATTTTGAAAAAAACATTTCCGAAAAAAATTTTGAAAAAAAATTTTCGAAAAAAATTTTGAAAAAAATTTTCGAAAAAAATTTTGAAAAAAATTTCAGAAAAACATTTTGAAAAAAATTTTGAAAAAAATTTCGAAAAAAAATTTTCGAAAAAAAAATTTTGAAAAAAATTTTGAAAAAAAATTTTCGAAAAAAATTTTTCAAAAAAATTTTCGAAAAACATTTTTAAAAAAAATTTTCGAAAAAAATTTTGAAAAAAAAATTTTGAAAAAAAATTTGAAAAAAATTTTTGGAAAAAAATTTCGAAAAAAAATTTTCGAAAAAAATTTTGAAAAAAAAATTTTGAAAAAAATTTTGAAAAAAAATTTTCGAAAAAAATTTTGGAAAAAAATTTTCGAAAAAAATTTTGAAAAAAAATTTCGAAAAAAATTTTAAAAAAAATTTCGAAAAAAAATTTTCGAAAAAAATTTTGAAAAAATTTTGAAAAAAATTTTCGAAAAAAATTTTGAAAAAAAATTTGAAAAAAAATTTTCGAAAACAATTTTCGAAAAAAATTTTGAAAAAAATTTTGAAAAAAATTTTCGAAAAATTTTGAAAAAAATTTTCGAAAAAAATTTTCGAAAAAAATTTTCGAAAAAAATTTTGAAAAAAAATTTTGAAAAAAATTTTCGAAAAAAATTTTCGAAAAAAATTTTGAAAAAAATTTTCGAAAAAAATTTGGAAAAAAAATTTTCGGAAAAAATTTTGCAAAAAAATTTCGAAAAAAATTTTGAAAAAAAATTTTCAAAAAAAATTTTGAAAAAAAATTTTCGAAAAAAATTTTGAAAAAAAATTTTGAAAAAAAATTTTCGAAAAAAATTTTGAAAAAAATTTTGGAAAAAAATTTTTAAAAAAATTTTCGAAAAGAATTTTGAAAAAAAAATTTCAAAAAAAATTTTCGAAAAAAATTTTCGAAAAAAATTTTGAAAAAAATTTTCTAAAAAAATTTTGAAAAAAATTTTCGAAAAAATTTTGAAAAAAATTTTCGAAAAAATTTTTAAAAAAATTTTCGAAAAAAATTTTTAAAAAAATTTTCGAAAAAAATTTTTAAAAAAATTTTCGAAAAAAATTTTTAAAAAAATTTTCGAAAAAAATTTTTAAAAAAATTTTCGAAAAAAATTTTCGAAAAAAATTTTGAAAAAAAATTTTCGAAAAAAATTTTCGAAAAAAATTTTCGAAAAAAATTTTGAAAAAAAATTTTCGAAAAAAATTTTGAAAAAAATTTTCGAAAAAAATTTTGAAAAAAAATTTCGAAAAATATTTTCGAAAAAAATTTTGAAAAAAATTTTCGAAAAAAATTTTGAAAAAAATTTTCGAAAAAAATTTTGAAAAAAATTTTCGAAAAAAATTTTGAAAAAAATTTTCGAAAAAAATTTTGAAAAAAATTTTCGAAAAAAATTTTGAAAAAAAATTTTCGAAAAAAATTTTGAAAAAAAATTTTCGAAAAAAATTTTGAAAAAAATTTTCGAAAAAAAATTTAAAAAAAAGTTTCGAAAAAATTTTCGAAAAAAATTTTTCGAAAAAAATTTTCAAAAAAAAATTCGAAAAAAACTTCGAAAGAAAATTTTCGAAAATAATTTTGAAAAAAAAATTTTCGAAAAAAATTTTGAAAAAAAATTTTCGAAAAAAATTTTGAAAAAAAATTTTGAAAAAAATTTTCGAAAAAAAATTTTGAAAAAAATTTTGAAAAAAATTTTCGAAAAAAATTTTTGAAAAAAATTTTTAAAAAAATTTTCGAAAAAAATTTTGAAAAAAATTTTCGAAAAATATTTTCGAAAAAAATTTTGAAAAAAAATTTTCGAAAAAAATTTTGAAAAATATTTTCGAAAAAAATTTTGAAAAAAAAGTTGGAAAAAAATTTTGAAAAAAATTTTCGAAAAAAATTTTGAAAAAAATTTTCGAAAAAAATTTTGAAAAAAATTTTCGAAAAAAATTTTGAAAAAAATTTTCGAAAAAAATTTTGAAAAAAAATTTTCGAAAAAAATTTTGAAAAAAAATTTTCGAAAAAAATTTTGAAAAAAATTTTCGAAAAAAAAATTTAAAAAAAAGTTTCGAAAAAATTTTCGAAAAAAATTTTTCGAAAAAAATTTTCAAAAAACAATTCGAAAAAAACTTCGAAAGAAAATTTTCGAAAATAATTTTGAAAAAAAATTTCGAAAAAAAAATTTCGAAAAAAATTTTGAAAAAAATTTTCCAAAAAAAAATTTTCGAAAAAAATTTCGAAAAAAAAATTATCAAAAATAATTTAGAAAAAAAAATTTTCCAAAAGTAATTTAGAAAAAAATTTTCGAAAAAAATTTCGAAAAAAGATTTTCGAAAAAAATTTTCGAAAAAAATTTGGAAAAAAATTTTTCGAAAAAAAATTTCATAAAAAATTTTCGAAAAAAATTTCAAAAAAAAATTTTCGTAAAAATTTTGAAAAAAATTTTCAAAAAAAAATTTTCGAAAAAAATTTTCGAAAAAAATTTTGAAAAAAAATTTCGAAAATATTTTGAAAAAAAATTTTCGAAAAACATTTTGAAAAAAAATTTCGAAGAAAATTTTGAAAAAAATTTTCGAAAAAAATTTCGAAAAAAATTTTGAAAAAAAATTTCGAAGAAAATTTTAAAAAAAAATTTCGAAAAAAATTTCGAAAAAAATTTTGAAAAAAAATTTTTAAAAAAATTTTAAAAAAAAATTTCGAAAAAAATTTTCGAAAAAAATTTAGAAAAAAAATTTCGAAAAAAAATTTGAAAAAAATTTTGAAAAAAAATTTTGAAAAAAAATTTTCGAAAAAAATTTTGAAAAAAAATTTTCGAAAAAAATTTTGAAAAAAATTTTCGAAAAAAATTTGGAAAAAAATTTTGAAAAAAAATTTTCGAAAAAAATTTTGAAAAAAAATTTTCGAAAAAAATTTTGAAAAAAATTTTCGAAAAAATTTTTCAGAAAAAATTTTCGAAAAAAATTTTGAAAAAAAAATTTTTAAAAAAAATTTTCGAAAAAAATTTTGAAAAAAAATTTTCGAAAAAAATTTTGAAAAAAAATTTCGAAAAAAATTTTGAAAAAAATTTTCGAAAAAAATTTTCGAAAAAAATTTTTAAAAAAAATTTTCGAAAAAAATTTTCGAAGAAAATTTTGAAAAAAAATTTTCGAAAAAAATTTTGAAAAAAATTTTCGAAAAAAATTTTCGAAAAAAATTTAAAAAAAAAAATTTTCGAAAAAAATTTTGAAAAAAAATTTTCGAAAAAAATTTTGAAAAAAAATTTTCGAAAAAAATTTTTAAAAAAATTTTGAAAAAAAATTTCGAAAAAAATTTTCGAAAAAAATTTTTAAAAAAATTTTCAAAAAAAATTTTGAAAAAAAATTTTCGAAAAAAAATTTGAATAAAATTTTCGAAAAAAATTTTGAAAAAAAATTTTCGAAAAAAATTTTGAAAAAAAATTTTGAAAAAAATTTTTGAAAAAAATTTTCGAAAAAAAATTTCGAAAAAAATTTTGAAAAAAAAATTTTCGAAAAAAATTTTGAAAAAAAATTTTCGAAAAAAATTTTGAAAAAAATTTTCGAAAAAAATTTTGAAAAAAATTTTAGAAAAACATTTTGAAAAAAATTGTCGAAAAAAATTTTGAAAAAAATTTCGAAAAAAAATTTTCGAAAAAAATTTTGAAAAAAATTTTGAAAAAAAATTTTCGAAAAAAATTTTTCAAAAAAATTTTCGAAAAACATTTTTAAAAAAAATTTTCGAAAAAAATTTTGAAAAAAAAATTTTGAAAAAAAATTTGAAAAAAATTTTCGAAAAAAATTTTGAAAAAAAATTTTCGAAAAAAATTTTGAAAAAAAAATTTTGAAAAAAATTTTGAAAAAAAATTTTCGAAAAAAATTTTGGAAAAAAATTTTCGAAAAAAATTTTGAAAAAAAATTTCGAAAAAAATTTTAAAAAAAATTTCGAAAAAAAATTTTCGAAAAAAATTTTGAAAAAATTTTGAAAAAAATTTTCGAAAAAAATTTTGAAAAAAAATTTGAAAAAAATTTTCGAAAACAATTTTCGAAAAAAATTTTGAAAAAAATTTTGAAAAAAATTTTCGAGAAAAATTTTGAAAAAAATTTTCGAAAAAAATTTTCGAAAAAAATTTTGAAAAAAAATTTTGAAAAAAATTTTCGAAAAAAATTTTCGAAAAAAATTTTCGAAAAAAATTTTGAAAAAAATTTTCGAAAAAAATTTGGAAAAAAAATTTTCGGAAAAAATTTTGCAAAAAAATTTCGAAAAAAATTTTGAAAAAAATTTTCAAAAAAAATTTTGAAAAAAAATTTTCGAAAAAAATTTTGAAAAAAAATTTTGAAAAAAAATTTTCGAAAAAAATTTTGAAAAAAATTTTCGAAAAAAATTTTGAAAAAAATTTTCGAAAAAAATTTTCGAAAAAAAATTTTAAAAAAATTTTCGAAAAAAATTTTCGAAAAAAATTTTGAAAAAAAATTTTCGAAAAAAATTTCGAAAAAAATTTTCGAAAAGAATTTTGAAAAAAATTTTCGAAAAAAATTTTGAAAAAAAATTTTCGAAAAAAATTTTGAAAAAAAATTTTGAAAAAAAATTTTCGAAAAAAATTTTGAAAAAAATTTTCGAAAAAAATTTTGAAAAAAATTTTGGAAAAAAATTTTTAAAAAAATTTTCGAAAAGAATTTTGAAAAAAAAATTTCAAAAAAAATTTTCGAAAAAAATTTTGAAAAAAAATTTTCGAAAAAAATTTTGAAAAAAATTTTCTAAAAAAATTTTGAAAAAAATTTTCGAAAAAATTTTAAAAAAAATTTTCGAAAAAATTTTTAAAAAAATTTTCGAAAAAAATTTTTAAAAAAATTTTCGAAAAAAATTTTTAAAAAAATTTTCGAAAAAAATTTTCGAAAAAAATTTTGAAAAAAAATTTTCGAAAAAAATTTTTGAAAAAAATTTTCGAAAAAAATTTTGAAAAAAAATTTTCGAAAAAAATTTTGAAAAAAATTTTCGAAAAAAAATTTGAAAAAAAATTTCGAATAAAAATTTCGTAAAAAATTTTGAAAAAAATTTTCGAAAAAAATTTTGAAAAAAAATTTTCGAAAAAAATTTTGAAAAAAAATTTTGAAAAAAAATTTTCGAAAAAAATTTTGAAAAAAATTTTCGAAAAAAATTTTGAAAAAAATTTTCGAAAAAAAATTTTAAAAAAATTTTCGAAAAAAATTTTGAAAAAAAAATTTCAAAAAAAATTTTCGAAAAAAATTTTGAAAAAAAATTTTCGAAAAAAATTTTGAAAAAAATTTTCGAAAAAAATTGTGAAAAAAATTTTCGAAAAAAATTTTGAAAAAAATTTAGAAAAAAAATTTTCGAAAAAAATTTTCGAAAAAAATTTTGAAAAAAAATTTTGGAAAAATTTTCAAAAAAAATTTTGAAAAAAATTTTGAAAATAATTTTCGCTAAAAAAATTATCGAAAAAAATTTTGAAAAAAAATTTTCGAAAAAAATTTTGAAAAAAATTTTGAAAAAAAATTTTGAAAAAAATTTTCGAAAAAAATTTTGAAAAAAATTTTCGAAAAAAATTTTGAAAAAAATTTCGAAAAAAAATTTTCGAAAAAAATTTTGAAAAAAATTTTGAAAAAAAATTTTCAAAAAAAATTTTGAAAAGAAATTTTCGAAAAAAAATTTGAAAAAAATTTGAAAAAAATTTTCGAAAAAAATTTTGAAAAAAATTTTCGAAAAAAATTTTGAAAAAAATTTTCGAAAAAAATTTTGAAAAAAATTTTGAAAAAAAAATTTTGAAAAAAATTTTGAAAAAAAATTTTTGAAAAAAATTTTGAAAAAAATTTTCTAAAAAAATTTTGAAAAAAATTTTCGAAAAAAATTTTGAAAAACATTTCGAAAAAAAATTTTCGAAAAAAATTTGGAAAAAAATTTTGAAAAAAAATTTTCGAAAAAAATTTTGAAAAAAAATTTTCGAAAAAAATTTTGAAAAAAATTTTCCAAAAAAATTTTGAAAAAAAATTTTCGAAAAAAATTTTGAAAAAAAATTTAAAAAAAAATTTTGAAAAAAAATTTTCGAAAAAAATTTTGAAAAAAAATTTTCGAAAAAAATTTTCGAAAAAAATTTTGAAAAAAAATTTCGAAAAAAATTTTGAAAAAAATTTTTGAAAAAAATTTTGAAAAAACATTTTCGAAAAAAATTTTAAAAAAAATTTTTCGAAGAAAATTTTGATAAAAAATTTTCGAAAAAAATTTTGAAAAAAATTTTCGAAAAAAATTTTCGAAAAAAATTTTTTAAAAAAAATTTTCGAAAAAAATTTGGAAAAAAATTTTCGAAAAAAATTTTCGAAAAAAATTTTGAAAAAAATTTTCGAAAAAATTTTTCGAAAAAAATTTTCGAAAAAAATTTTGAAAAAAATTTTCGAAAAAAGTTTTGAAAAAAATTTTGAAAAAAAAATTTTGAAAAAAATTTTGAAAAAAATTTTCTAAAAAAATTTTGAAAAAAATTTTCGAAAAAAATTTTGAAAAACATTTCGAAAAAAAATTTTCGAAAAAAATTTGGAAAAAAATTTTGAAAAAAAATTTTCGAAAAAAATTTTGAAAAAAAATTTTCGAAAAAAATTTTGAAAAAAATTTTCCAAAAAAATTTTGAAAAAAAATTTTCGAAAAAAATTTTGAAAAAAAATTTAAAAAAAAATTTTGAAAAAAAATTTTCGAAAAAAATTTTGAAAAAAAATTTTCGAAAAAAATTTTCGAAAAAAATTTTGAAAAAAAATTTCGAAAAAAATTTTGAAAAAAATTTTCGAAAAAAATTTTGAAAAAAATTTTCGAAAAAAGTTTTGAAAAAAATTTTGAAAAAAAATTTTTGAAAAAAATTTTGAAAAAAATTTTCGAAAAAAATTTTTAAAAAAAATTCTCGAAAAAAATTTTGAAAAAAAATTTTGAAAAAAATTTTGAAAAAAAATTTTGAAAAAAAATTTTCGAAAAAAATTTTGAAAAAAATTTTCGAAAAAAATTTTCGAAAAAAATTTTCGAAAAAAATTTTGAAAAAAAATTTCGTAAAAAATTTTGAAAAAAATTTTCGAAAAAAATTTCGAAAAAAAATTTTCGAAAAAAATTTTGAAAAAAAATTTTGAAAAAAAATTTTCGAAAAAAATTTTGAAAAAAATTTTCGAAAAAAATTTTGAAAAAAATTTTCGAAAAAAATTTTTAAAAAAATTTTCGAAAAAAATTTTGAAAAAAAAATTTCAAAAAAAATTTTCGAAAAAAATTTTGAAAAAAAATTTTCGAAAAAAATTTTGAAAAAAATTTTCGAAAAAAATTGTGAAAAAAATTTTCGAAAAAAATTTTGAAAAAAATTTAGAAAAAAAATTTTCGAAAAAAATTTTCGAAAAAAATTTTGAAAAAAAATTTTGGAAAAATTTTCAAAAAAAATTTTGAAAAAAATTTTGAAAATAATTTTCGCTAAAAAAATTATCGAAAAAAATTTTGAAAAAAAATTTTCGAAAAAAATTTTGAAAAAAATTTTGAAAAAAAATTTTGAAAAAAATTTTCGAAAAAAATTTTGAAAAAAATTTTCGAAAAAAATTTTGAAAAAAATTTCGAAAAAAAATTTTCGAAAAAAATTTTGAAAAAAATTTTGAAAAAAAATTTTCGAAAAAAATTTTGAAAAGAAATTTTCGAAAAAAAATTTGAAAAAAATTTTCGAAAAAAATTTTGAAAAAAATTTTCGAAAAAAATTTTGAAAAAAATTTTCGAAAAAAATTTTGAAAAAAATTTTGAAAAAAAAATTTTGAAAAAAATTTTGAAAAAAATTTTCGAAAAAAATTTTAAAAAAAAATTCTCGAAAAAAATTTTGAAAAAAAATTTTGAAAAAAATTTTGAAAAAAAATTATGAAAAAAAATTTTCGAAAAAAATTTTGAAAAAAATTTTCGAAAAAAATTTTCAAAAAAATTTTCGAAAAAAATTTTCGAAAAAAATTTTGAAAAAAATTTTCGAAAAAAATTTTGAAAAAAATTTCGAAAAAAAATTTTCGAAAAAAATTTCGAAAAAAAATTTTCGAAAAAAATTTTGATAAAAATTTTGAAAAAAAATTTTCGAAAAAAATTTTGAAAAGAAATTTTCGAAAAAAAATTTGAAAAAAATTTTCGAAAAAAATTTTGAAAAAAATTTTCGAAAAAAATTTTGAAAAAAATTTTCGAAAAAAATTTTGAAAAAAATTTTGAAAAAAAAATTTTGAAAAAAATTTTGAAAAAAAATTTTCGAAAAAAATTTTGAAAAAAAATTTTCGAAAAAAATTTTGAAAAAAATTTTCGAAAAAAATTTGGAAAAAAATTTTGAAAAAAAATTTTCGAAAAAAATTTTGGAAAAAAATTTTCGAAAAAAATTTTGAAAAAAATTTTCGAAAAAATTTTTCAGAAAAAATTTTCGAAAAAAATTTTGAAAAAAAAATTTTTAAAAAAAATTTTCGAAAAAAATTTTGAAAAAAAATTTTCGAAAAAAATTTTGAAAAAAAATTTCGAAAAAAATTTTGAAAAAAATTTTCGAAAAAAATTTTGGAAAAAAATTTTTAAAAAAAATTTTCGAAAAAAATTTTCGAAGAAAATTTTGAAAAAAAATTTTCGAAAAAAATTTTGAAAAAAATTTTCGAAAAAAATTTTCGAAAAAAATTTAAAAAAAAAAATTTTCGAAAAAAATTTTGAAAAAAAATTTTCGAAAAAAATTTTGAAAAAAAATTTTCGAAAAAAATTTTTAAAAAAATTTTGAAAAAAAATTTCGAAAAAAATTTTCGAAAAAAATTTTTAAAAAAATTTTCAAAAAAAATTTTGAAAAAAAATTTTCGAAAAAAAATTTGAATAAAATTTTCGAAAAAAATTTTGAAAAAAAATTTTCGAAAAAAATTTTGAAAAAAAATTTTGAAAAAAATTTTTGAAAAAAATTTTCGAAAAAAAATTTCGAAAAAAATTTTGAAAAAAAAATTTTCGAAAAAAATTTTGAAAAAAATTTTAGAAAAACATTTTGAAAAAAATTGTCGAAAAAAATTTTGAAAAAAATTTCGAAAAAAAATTTTCGAAAAAAATTTTGAAAAAAATTTTGAAAAAAAATTTTCGAAAAAAATTTTTCAAAAAAATTTTCGAAAAACATTTTTAAAAAAAATTTTCGAAAAAAATTTTGAAAAAAAAATTTTGAAAAAAAATTTGAAAAAAATTTTCGAAAAAAATTTCGAAAAAAAATTTTCGAAAAAAATTTTGAAAAAAAAATTTTGAAAAAAATTTTGAAAAAAAATTTTCGAAAAAAATTTTGGAAAAAAATTTTCGAAAAAAATTTTGAAAAAAAATTTCGAAAAAAATTTTAAAAAAAATTTCGAAAAAAAATTTTCGAAAAAAATTTTGAAAAAATTTTGAAAAAAATTTTCGAAAAAAATTTTGAAAAAAAATTTGAAAAAAAATTTTCGAAAACAATTTTCGAAAAAAATTTTGAAAAAAATTTTGAAAAAAATTTTCGAAAAATTTTGAAAAAAATTTTCGAAAAAAATTTTCGAAAAAAATTTTGAAAAAAAATTTTGAAAAAAATTTTCGAAAAAAATTTTCGAAAAAAATTTTCGAAAAAAATTTTGAAAAAAATTTTTGAAAAAAATTTGGAAAAAAAATTTTCGGAAAAAATTTTGCAAAAAAATTTCGAAAAAAATTTTGAAAAAAAATTTTCAAAAAAAATTTTCAAAAAAAATTTTGAAAAAAAATTTTCGAAAAAAATTTTGAAAAAAAATTTTGAAAAAAAATTTTCGAAAAAAATTTTGAAAAAAATTTTCGAAAAAAATTTTGAAAAAAATTTTCGAAAAAAATTTTCGAAAAAAAATTTTAAAAAAATTTTCGAAAAAAATTTTCGAAAAAAATTTTGAAAAAAAATTTTCGAAAAAAATTTCGAAAAAAATTTTCGAAAAGAATTTTGAAAAAAATTTTCGAAAAAAATTTTGAAAAAAAATTTTCGAAAAAAATTTTGAAAAAAAATTTTGAAAAAAAATTTTCGAAAAAAATTTTGAAAAAAATTTTCGAAAAAAATTTTGAAAAAAATTTTGGAAAAAAATTTTTAAAAAAATTTTCGAAAAGAATTTTGAAAAAAAAATTTCAAAAAAAATTTTCGAAAAAAATTTTCGAAAAAAATTTTGAAAAAAATTTTCTAAAAAAATTTTGAAAAAAATTTTCGAAAAAATTTTGAAAAAAATTTTCGAAAAAATTTTTAAAAAAATTTTCGAAAAAAATTTTTAAAAAAATTTTCGAAAAAAATTTTCGAAAAAAATTTTGGAAAAAAATTTTCGAAAAAAATTTTGAAAAAAAATTTTGAAAAAAAATTTTCGAAAAAAATTTTGAAAAAAATTTTCGAAAAAAATTTTGAAAAAAATTTTCGAAAAAAATTTTTAAAAAAATTTTCGAAAAAAATTTTGAAAAAAAAATTTCAAAAAAAATTTTCGAAAAAAATTTTGAAAAAAAATTTTCGAAAAAAATTTTGAAAAAAATTTTCGAAAAAAATTGTGAAAAAAATTTTCGAAAAAAATTTTGAAAAAAATTTAGAAAAAAAATTTTCGAAAAAAATTTTCGAAAAAAATTTTGAAAAAAAATTTTGGAAAAATTTTCAAAAAAAATTTTGAAAAAAATTTTGAAAATAATTTTCGCTAAAAAAATTATCGAAAAAAATTTTGAAAAAAAATTTTCGAAAAACATTTTGAAAAAAATTTTGAAAAAAAATTTTGAAAAAAATTTTCGAAAAAAATTTTGAAAAAAATTTTCGAAAAAAATTTTGAAAAAAATTTCGAAAAAAAATTTTCGAAAAAAATTTTGAAAAAAATTTTGAAAAAAAATTTTCGAAAAAAATTTTGAAAAGAAATTTTCGAAAAAAAATTTGAAAAAAATTTTCGAAAAAAATTTTGAAAAAAATTTTCGAAAAAAATTTTGAAAAAAATTTTCGAAAAAAATTTTGAAAAAAATTTTGAAAAAAAAATTTTGAAAAAAATTTTGAAAAAAATTTTCGAAAAAAATTTTTAAAAAAAATTCTCGAAAAAAATTTTGAAAAAAAATTTTGAAAAAAATTTTGAAAAAAAATTATGAAAAAAAATTTTCGAAAAAAATTTTGAAAAAAATTTTCGAAAAAAATTTTCGAAAAAAATTTTCGAAAAAAATTTTGAAAAAAAATTTTTGAAAAAAATTTTGAAAAAAATTTTCGAAAAAAATTTTGAAAAAAATTTTCGAAAAAAATTTTGAAAAAAATTTTCGAAAAAAATTTTGAAAAAAATTTCGAAAAAAAATTTTCGAAAAAAATTTCGAAAAAAAATTTTCGAAAAAAATTTTGGAAAAAATTTTGAAAAAAAATTTTCGAAAAAAATTTTGAAAAGAAATTTTCGAAAAAAAATTTGAAAAAAATTTTCGAAAAAAATTTTGAAAAAAATTTTCGAAAAAAATTTTGAAAAAAATTTTCGAAAAAAATTTTGAAAAAAATTTTGAAAAAAAAATTTTGAAAAAAATTTTGAAAAAAAATTTTCGAAAAAAATTTTGAAAAAAAATTTTCGAAAAAAATTTTGAAAAAAATTTTCGAAAAAAATTTGGAAAAAAATTTTGAAAAAAAATTTTCGAAAAAAATTTTGAAAAAAAATTTTCGAAAAAAATTTTGAAAAAAATTTTCGAAAAAATTTTTCAGAAAAAATTTTCGAAAAAAATTTTGAAAAAAAAATTTTTAAAAAAAATTTTCGAAAAAAATTTTGAAAAAAAATTTTCGAAAAAAATTTTGAAAAAAAATTTCGAAAAAAATTTTGAAAAAAATTTTCGAAAAAAATTTTCGAAAAAAATTTTTAAAAAAAATTTTCGAAAAAAATTTTCGAAGAAAATTTTGAAAAAAAATTTTCGAAAAAAATTTTGAAAAAAATTTTCGAAAAAAATTTTCGAAAAAAATTTAAAAAAAAAAATTTTCGAAAAAAATTTTGAAAAAAAATTTTCGAAAAAAATTTTGAAAAAAAATTTTCGAAAAAAATTTTTAAAAAAATTTTGAAAAAAAATTTCGAAAAAAATTTTCGAAAAAAATTTTTAAAAAAATTTTCAAAAAAAATTTTGAAAAAAAATTTTCGAAAAAAAATTTGAATAAAATTTTCGAAAAAAATTTTGAAAAAAAATTTTCGAAAAAAATTTTGAAAAAAAATTTTGAAAAAAATTTTTGAAAAAAATTTTCGAAAAAAATTTTCGAAAAAAAATTTCGAAAAAAATTTTGAAAAAAAAATTTTCGAAAAAAATTTTTCAAAAAAATTTTCGAAAAACATTTTTAAAAAAAATTTTCGAAAAAAATTTTGAAAAAAAAATTTTGAAAAAAAATTTGAAAAAAATTTTCGAAAAAAATTTCGAAAAAAAATTTTCGAAAAAAATTTTGAAAAAAAAATTTTGAAAAAAATTTTGAAAAAAAATTTTCGAAAAAAATTTTGGAAAAAAATTTTCGAAAAAAATTTTGAAAAAAAATTTCGAAAAAAATTTTAAAAAAAATTTCGAAAAAAAATTTTCGAAAAAAATTTTGAAAAAATTTTGAAAAAAATTTTCGAAAAAAATTTTGAAAAAAAATTTGAAAAAAAATTTTCGAAAACAATTTTCGAAAAAAATTTTGAAAAAAATTTTGAAAAAAATTTTCGAAAAATTTTGAAAAAAATTTTCGAAAAAAATTTTCGAAAAAAATTTTGAAAAAAAATTTTGAAAAAAATTTTCGAAAAAAATTTTGAAAAAAATTTCGAAAAAAAATTTTCGAAAAAAATTTTGAAAAAATTTTGAAAAAAAATTTTCGAAAAAAATTTTTCAAAAAAATTTTCGAAAAAAATTTTTAAAAAAAATTTTCGAAAAAAATTTTGAAAAAAAAATTTTGAAAAAAAATTTGAAAAAAATTTTCGAAAAAAATTTTGAAAAAAAATTTTCGAAAAAAAATTTTCGAAAAAAATTTTGAAAAAAAAATTTTGAAAAAAATTTTGAAAAAAAATTTTCGAAAAAAATTTTGGAAAAAAATTTTCGAAAAAAATTTTGAAAAAAAATTTCGAAAAAAATTTTTAAAAAAATTTCGAAAAAAAATTTTCGAAAAAAATTTTGAAAAAAATTTTGAAAAAAATTTTCGAAAAAAATTTTGAAAAAAAATTTGAAAAAAAATTTTGGAAAAAAATTGTCGAAAAAAATTTTGAAAAAAAATTTCGAAAAAAATTTTGAAAAAAATTTCGAAAAAAAAGTTTCGAAAAAAATTTTGAAAAAAATTTTGAAAAAAATTTTCGAAAAAAATTTGGAAAAAAAATTTTCGGAAAAAATTTTGCAAAAAAATTTCGAAAAAAATTTTGAAAAAAAATTTTGAAAAAAAATTTTGAAAAAAAATTTTCAAAAAAAATTTTGAAAAAAAATTTTCGAAAAAAATTTTGAAAAAAAATTTTGAAAAAAAATTTTCGAAAAAAATTTTGAAAAAAATTTTCGAAAAAAATTTAGAAAAAAATTTTCGAAAAAAAATTTAAAAAAAAATATCGAAAAAAATTTTGAAAAAAATTTTCGAAAAAAATTTTGAAAAAAAATTTTCGAAAAAAATTTTGAAAAAAATTTTGAAAAAAAATTTTCGAAAAAAATTTCGAAAAAAATTTTCGAAAAGAATTTTGAAAAAAATTTTCGAAAAAAATTTTGAAAAAAAATTTTCGAAAAAAATTTTGAAAAAAAATTTTGAAAAAAAATTTTCGAAAAAAATTTTGAAAAAAATTTTCGAAAAAAATTTTGAAAAAAATTTTCGAAAAAAATTTTTAAAAAAATTTTCGAAAAGAATTTTGAAAAAAAAATTTCAAAAAAAATTTTCGAAAAAAATTTTGAAAAAAAATTTTCGAAAAAAATTTTGAAAAAAATTTTCTAAAAAAATTTTGAAAAAAATTTTCGAAAAAATTTTGAAAAAAATTTTCGAAAAAATTTTTAAAAAAATTTTCGAAAAAAATTTTTAAAAAAATTTTCGAAAAAAATTTTGGAAAAAAATTTTGAAAAAAAATTTTCGAAAAAAATTTTCGAAAAAAATTTTCGAAAAAAATTTTGAAAAAAAATTTTCGAAAAAAATTTTGAAAAAAATTTTCGAAAAAAATTTTGAAAAAAAATTTCGAATAAAAATTTCGTAAAAAATTTTGAAAAAAATTTTCGAAAAAAATTTTGAAAAAAAATTTTCGAAAAAAATTTTGAAAAAAAATTTTGAAAAAAAATTTTCGAAAAAAATTTTGAAAAAAATTTTCGAAAAAAATTTTGAAAAAAATTTTCGAAAAAAATTTTTAAAAAAATTTTCGAAAAAAATTTTGAAAAAAAAATTTCAAAAAAAATTTTCGAAAAAAATTTTGAAAAAAAATTTTCGAAAAAAATTTTGAAAAAAATTTTCTAAAAAAATTTTGAAAAAAATTTTCGAAAAAATTTTTAAAAAAATTTTCGAAAAAAATTTTTAAAAAAATTTTCGAAAAAAATTTTTAAAAAAATTTTCGAAAAAAATTTTGAAAAACATTTCGAAAAAAAATTTTCGAAAAAAATTTGGAAAAAAATTTTGAAAAAAAATTTTCGAAAAAAATTTTGAAAAAAAATTTTCGAAAAAAATTTTGAAAAAAATTTTCCAAAAAAATTTTGAAAAAAAATTTTCGAAAAAAATTTTGAAAAAAAATTTAAAAAAAAATTTTGAAAAAAAATTTAAAAAAAAATTTTGAAAAAAAATTTTCGAAAAAAATTTTGAAAAAAAATTTTCGAAAAAAATTTTTAAAAAAATTTTGAAAAAAAATTTCGAAAAAAATTTTCGAAAAAAATTTTTAAAAAAATTTTCAAAAAAAATTTTGAAAAAAAATTTTCGAAAAAAAATTTGAATAAAATTTTCGAAAAAAATTTTGAAAAAAAATTTTAGAAAAAAATTTTGAAAAAAAATTTTGAAAAAAATTTTTGAAAAAAATTTTCGAAAAAAAATTTCGAAAAAAATTTTGAAAAAAAAATTTTCGAAAAAAATTTTGAAAAAAAATTTTCGAAAAAAATTTTGAAAAAAATTTTCGAAAAAAATTTTGAAAAAAAATTTTGAAAAAAAATTTTCGAAAAAAATTTTCGAAAAAAATTTTGAAAAAAAATTTTCGAAAAAAATTTTGAAAAAAATTTTCGAAAAAAATTTTGAAAAGAATTTTCGAAAAAAATTTTGAAAAAAATTTTAGAAAAAAATTTTGAAAAAAATTGTCGAAAAAAATTTTGAAAAAAATTTCGAAAAAAAATTTTCGAAAAAAATTTTGAAAAAATTTTGAAAAAAAATTTTCGAAAAAAATTTTTCAAAAAAATTTTCGAAAAAAATTTTTAAAAAAAATTTTCGAAAAAAATTTTGAAAAAAAAATTTTGAAAAAAAATTTGAAAAAAATTTTCGAAAAAAATTTTGAAAAAAAATTTTCGAAAAAAAATTTTCGAAAAAAATTTTGAAAAAAAAATTTTGAAAAAAATTTTGAAAAAAAATTTTCGAAAAAAATTTTGGAAAAAAATTTTCGAAAAAAATTTTGAAAAAAAATTTCGAAAAAAATTTTTAAAAAAATTTCGAAAAAAAATTTTCGAAAAAAATTTTGAAAAAAATTTTGAAAAAAATTTTCGAAAAAAATTTTGAAAAAAAATTTGAAAAAAAATTTTGGAAAAAAATTGTCGAAAAAAATTTTGAAAAAAAATTTCGAAAAAAATTTTGAAAAAAATTTCGAAAAAAAAGTTTCGAAAAAAATTTTGAAAAAAATTTTGAAAAAAATTTTCGAAAAAAATTTTGAAAAAAAATTTGAAAAAAAATTTTCGAAAACAATTTTCGAAAAAAATTTTGAAAAAAATTTTGAAAAAAATTTTCGAAAAAAATTTTGAAAAAAATTTTCGAAAAAAATTTTCGAAAACAATTTTCGAAAAAAATTTTGAAAAAAATTTTCGAAAAAAATTTTCGAAAAAAATTTTGAAAAAAATTTTCGAAAAAAATTTGGAAAAAAAATTTTCGGAAAAAATTTTGCAAAAAAATTTCGAAAAAAATTTTGAAAAAAAATTTTGAAAAAAAATTTTCAAAAAAAATTTTAAAAAAAATTTTCGAAAAAAATTTTGAAAAAAAATTTTGAAAAAAAATTTTCGAAAAAAATTTTGAAAAAAATTTTCGAAAAAAATTTAGAAAAAAATTTTCGAAAAAAATTTTCGAAAAAAAATTTTAAAAAAATTTTCGAAAAAAATTTTGAAAAAAATTTTCGAAAAAAATTTTGAAAAAAAATTTTCGAAAAAAATTTTGAAAAAAATTTTGAAAAAAAATTTTCGAAAAAAATTTCGAAAAAAATTTTCGAAAAGAATTTTGAAAAAAATTTTCGAAAAAAATTTTGAAAAAAATTTTCGAAAAAAATTTTTAAAAAAATTTTCGAAAAGAATTTTGAAAAAAAAATTTCAAAAAAAATTTTCGAAAAAAATTTTGAAAAAAAATTTTCGAAAAAAATTTTGAAAAAAATTTTCTAAAAAAATTTTGAAAAAAATTTTCGAAAAAAATTTTGAAAAAAAATTTCGAATAAAAATTTCGTAAAAAATTTTGAAAAAAATTTTCGAAAAAAATTTTGAAAAAAAATTTTCGAAAAAAATTTTGAAAAAAAATTTTGAAAAAAAATTTTCGAAAAAAATTTTGAAAAAAATTTTCGAAAAAAATTTTGAAAAAAATTTTCGAAAAAAATTTTTAAAAAAATTTTCGAAAAAAATTTTGAAAAAAAAATTTCAAAAAAAATTTTCGAAAAAAATTTTGAAAAAAAATTTTCGAAAAAAATTTTGAAAAAAATTTTCTAAAAAAATTTTGAAAAAAATTTTCGAAAAAATTTTTAAAAAAATTTTCGAAAAAAATTTTTAAAAAAATTTTCGAAAAAAATTTTTAAAAAAATTTTCGAAAAAAATTTTGAAAAACATTTCGAAAAAAAATTTTCGAAAAAAATTTGGAAAAAAATTTTGAAAAAAAGTTTTCGAAAAAAATTTTGAAAAAAAATTTTCGAAAAAAATTTTGAAAAAAATTTTCCAAAAAAATTTTGAAAAAAAATTTTCGAAAAAAATTTTGAAAAAAAATTTTGAAAAAAATTTTGAAAAAAATTTTCGAAAAAAATTTTGAAAAAAAATTTGAAAAAAAATTTTGGAAAAAAATTGTCGAAAAAAATTTTGAAAAAAAATTTCGAAAAAAATTTTGAAAAAAATTTCGAAAAAAAAGTTTCGAAAAAAATTTTGAAAAAAATTTTGAAAAAAATTTTCGAAAAAAATTTTGAAAAAAAATTTGAAAAAAAATTTTCGAAAACAATTTTCGAAAAAAATTTTGAAAAAAATTTTGAAAAAAATTTTCGAAAAAAATTTTGAAAAAAATTTTCGAAAAAAATTTTCGAAAACAATTTTCGAAAAAAATTTTGAAAAAAATTTTCGAAAAAAATTTTCGAAAAAAATTTTGAAAAAAATTTTCGAAAAAAATTTGGAAAAAAAATTTTCGGAAAAAATTTTGCAAAAAAATTTCGAAAAAAATTTTGAAAAAAAATTTTGAAAAAAAATTTTCAAAAAAAATTTTAAAAAAAATTTTCGAAAAAAATTTTGAAAAAAAATTTTGAAAAAAAATTTTCGAAAAAAATTTTGAAAAAAATTTTCGAAAAAAATTTAGAAAAAAATTTTCGAAAAAAATTTTCGAAAAAAAATTTTAAAAAAATTTTCGAAAAAAATTTTGAAAAAAATTTTCGAAAAAAATTTTGAAAAAAAATTTTCGAAAAAAATTTTGAAAAAAATTTTGAAAAAAAATTTTCGAAAAAAATTTCGAAAAAAATTTTCGAAAAGAATTTTGAAAAAAATTTTCGAAAAAAATTTTGAAAAAAATTTTCGAAAAAAATTTTTAAAAAAATTTTCGAAAAGAATTTTGAAAAAAAAATTTCAAAAAAAATTTTCGAAAAAAATTTTGAAAAAAAATTTTCGAAAAAAATTTTGAAAAAAATTTTCTAAAAAAATTTTGAAAAAAATTTTCGAAAAAAATTTTGAAAAAAAATTTCGAATAAAAATTTCGTAAAAAATTTTGAAAAAAATTTTCGAAAAAAATTTTGAAAAAAAATTTTCGAAAAAAATTTTGAAAAAAAATTTTGAAAAAAAATTTTCGAAAAAAATTTTGAAAAAAATTTTCGAAAAAAATTTTGAAAAAAATTTTCGAAAAAAATTTTTAAAAAAATTTTCGAAAAAAATTTTGAAAAAAAAATTTCAAAAAAAATTTTCGAAAAAAATTTTGAAAAAAAATTTTCGAAAAAAATTTTGAAAAAAATTTTCTAAAAAAATTTTGAAAAAAATTTTCGAAAAAATTTTTAAAAAAATTTTCGAAAAAAATTTTTAAAAAAATTTTCGAAAAAAATTTTTAAAAAAATTTTCGAAAAAAATTTTGAAAAACATTTCGAAAAAAAATTTTCGAAAAAAATTTGGAAAAAAATTTTGAAAAAAAATTTTCGAAAAAAATTTTGAAAAAAAATTTTCGAAAAAAATTTTGAAAAAAATTTTCCAAAAAAATTTTGAAAAAAAATTTTCGAAAAAAATTTTGAAAAAAAATTTAAAAAAAAATTTTGAAAAAAAATTTAAAAAAAAATTTTGAAAAAAAATTTTCGAAAAAAATTTTGAAAAAAAATTTTCGAAAAAAATTTTTAAAAAAATTTTGAAAAAAAATTTCGAAAAAAATTTTCGAAAAAAATTTTTAAAAAAATTTTCAAAAAAAATTTTGAAAAAAAATTTTCGAAAAAAAATTTGAATAAAATTTTCGAAAAAAATTTTGAAAAAAAATTTTAGAAAAAAATTTTGAAAAAAAATTTTGAAAAAAATTTTTGAAAAAAATTTTCGAAAAAAAATTTCGAAAAAAATTTTGAAAAAAAAATTTTCGAAAAAAATTTTGAAAAAAAATTTTCGAAAAAAATTTTGAAAAAAATTTTCGAAAAAAATTTTGAAAAAAAATTTTGAAAAAAAATTTTCGAAAAAAATTTTCGAAAAAAATTTTGAAAAAAAATTTTCGAAAAAAATTTTGAAAAAAATTTTCGAAAAAAATTTTGAAAAGAATTTTCGAAAAAAATTTTGAAAAAAATTTTAGAAAAAAATTTTGAAAAAAATTGTCGAAAAAAATTTTGAAAAAAATTTCGAAAAAAAATTTTCGAAAAAAATTTTGAAAAAATTTTGAAAAAAAATTTTCGAAAAAAAATTTTCAAAAAAATTTTCGAAAAAAATTTTTAAAAAAAATTTTCGAAAAAAATTTTGAAAAAAAAATTTTGAAAAAAAATTTGAAAAAAATTTTCGAAAAAAATTTTGAAAAAAAATTTTCGAAAAAAAATTTTCGAAAAAAATTTTGAAAAAAAAATTTTGAAAAAAATTTTGAAAAAAAATTTTCGAAAAAAATTTTGGAAAAAAATTTTCGAAAAAAATTTTGAAAAAAAATTTCGAAAAAAATTTTTAAAAAAATTTCGAAAAAAAATTTTCGAAAAAAATTTTGAAAAAAATTTTGAAAAAAATTTTCGAAAAAAATTTTGAAAAAAAATTTGAAAAAAAATTTTGGAAAAAAATTGTCGAAAAAAATTTTGAAAAAAAATTTCGAAAAAAATTTTGAAAAAAATTTCGAAAAAAAAGTTTCGAAAAAAATTTTGAAAAAAATTTTGAAAAAAATTTTCGAAAAAAATTTTGAAAAAAAATTTGAAAAAAAATTTTCGAAAACAATTTTCGAAAAAAATTTTGAAAAAAATTTTGAAAAAAATTTTCGAAAAAAATTTTGAAAAAAATTTTCGAAAAAAATTTTCGAAAACAATTTTCGAAAAAAATTTTGAAAAAAATTTTCGAAAAAAATTTTCGAAAAAAATTTTGAAAAAAATTTTCGAAAAAAATTTGGAAAAAAAATTTTCGGAAAAAATTTTGCAAAAAAATTTCGAAAAAAATTTTGAAAAAAAATTTTGAAAAAAAATTTTCAAAAAAAATTTTAAAAAAAATTTTCGAAAAAAATTTTGAAAAAAAATTTTGAAAAAAAATTTTCGAAAAAAATTTTGAAAAAAATTTTCGAAAAAAATTTAGAAAAAAATTTTCGAAAAAAATTTTCGAAAAAAAATTTTAAAAAAATTTTCGAAAAAAATTTTGAAAAAAATTTTCGAAAAAAATTTTGAAAAAAAATTTTCGAAAAAAATTTTGAAAAAAATTTTGAAAAAAAATTTTCGAAAAAAATTTCGAAAAAAATTTTCGAAAAGAATTTTGAAAAAAATTTTCGAAAAAAATTTTGAAAAAAAATTTTCGAAAAAAATTTTGAAAAAAAATTTTTAAAAAAAAATTTTCGAAAAAAATTTTGAAAAAAATTTTCGAAAAAAATTTTTAAAAAAATTTTCGAAAAAAATTTTTAAAAAAATTTTCGAAAAGAATTTTGAAAAAAAAATTTCAAAAAAAATTTTCGAAAAAAATTTTGAAAAAAAATTTTCGAAAAAAATTTTGAAAAAAATTTTCTAAAAAAATTTTGAAAAAAATTTTCGAAAAAATTTTGAAAAAAATTTTCGAAAAAATTTTTAAAAAAATTTTCGAAAAAAATTTTTAAAAAAATTTTCGAAAAAAATTTTTAAAAAAATTTTCGAAAAAAATTTTCGAAAAAAATTTTGAAAAAAAATTTTCGAAAAAAATTTTCGAAAAAAATTTTCGAAAAAAATTTTGAAAAAAAATTTTCGAAAAAAATTTTGAAAAAAATTTTCGAAAAAAATTTTGAAAAAAAATTTCGAATAAAAATTTCGTAAAAAATTTTGAAAAAAATTTTCGAAAAAAATTTTGAAAAAAAATTTTCGAAAAAAATTTTGAAAAAAAATTTTGAAAAAAAATTTTCGAAAAAAATTTTGAAAAAAATTTTCGAAAAAAATTTTGAAAAAAATTTTCGAAAAAAATTTTTAAAAAAATTTTCGAAAAAAATTTTGAAAAAAAAATTTCAAAAAAAATTTTCGAAAAAAATTTTGAAAAAAAATTTTCGAAAAAAATTTTGAAAAAAATTTTCTAAAAAAATTTTGAAAAAAATTTTCGAAAAAATTTTTAAAAAAATTTTCGAAAAAAATTTTTAAAAAAATTTTCGAAAAAAATTTTTAAAAAAATTTTCGAAAAAAATTTTGAAAAACATTTCGAAAAAAAATTTTCGAAAAAAATTTGGAAAAAAATTTTGAAAAAAAATTTTCGAAAAAAATTTTGAAAAAAAATTTTCGAAAAAAATTTTGAAAAAAATTTTCCAAAAAAATTTTGAAAAAAAATTTTCGAAAAAAAATTTGAATAAAATTTTCGAAAAAAATTTTGAAAAAAAATTTTAGAAAAAAATTTTGAAAAAAAATTTTGAAAAAAATTTTTGAAAAAAATTTTCGAAAAAAAATTTCGAAAAAAATTTTGAAAAAAAAATTTTCGAAAAAAATTTTGAAAAAAAATTTTCGAAAAAAATTTTGAAAAAAATTTTCGAAAAAAATTTTGAAAAAAAATTTTGAAAAAAAATTTTCGAAAAAAATTTTCGAAAAAAATTTTGAAAAAAAATTTTCGAAAAAAATTTTGAAAAAAATTTTCGAAAAAAATTTTGAAAAGAATTTTCGAAAAAAATTTTGAAAAAAATTTTAGAAAAAAATTTTGAAAAAAATTGTCGAAAAAAATTTTGAAAAAAATTTCGAAAAAAAATTTTCGAAAAAAATTTTGAAAAAATTTTGAAAAAAAATTTTCGAAAAAAATTTTTCAAAAAAATTTTCGAAAAAAATTTTTAAAAAAAATTTTCGAAAAAAATTTTGAAAAAAAAATTTTGAAAAAAAATTTGAAAAAAATTTTCGAAAAAAATTTTGAAAAAAAATTTTCGAAAAAAAATTTTCGAAAAAAATTTTGAAAAAAAAATTTTGAAAAAAATTTTGAAAAAAAATTTTCGAAAAAAATTTTGGAAAAAAATTTTCGAAAAAAATTTTGAAAAAAAATTTCGAAAAAAATTTTTAAAAAAATTTCGAAAAAAAATTTTCGAAAAAAATTTTGAAAAAAATTTTGAAAAAAATTTTCGAAAAAAATTTTGAAAAAAATTTGAAAAAAAATTTTGGAAAAAAATTGTCGAAAAAAATTTTGAAAAAAAATTTCGAAAAAAATTTTGAAAAAAATTTCGAAAAAAAAGTTTCGAAAAAAATTTTGAAAAAAATTTTGAAAAAAATTTTCGAAAAAAATTTTGAAAAAAAATTTGAAAAAAAATTTTCGAAAACAATTTTCGAAAAAAATTTTGAAAAAAATTTTGAAAAAAATTTTCGAAAAAAATTTTGAAAAAAATTTTCGAAAAAAATTTTCGAAAAAAATTTTGAAAAAAAATTTTGAAAAAAATTTTCGAAAAAAATTTTCGAAAAAAATTTTGAAAAAAATTTTCGAAAAAAATTTGGAAAAAAAATTTTCGGAAAAAATTTTGCAAAAAAATTTCGAAAAAAATTTTGAAAAAAAATTTTGAAAAAAAATTTTCAAAAAAAATTTTGAAAAAAAATTTTCGAAAAAAATTTTGAAAAAAAATTTTGAAAAAAAATTTTCGAAAAAAATTTTGAAAAAAATTTTCGAAAAAAATTTAGAAAAAAATTTTCGAAAAAAATTTTCGAAAAAAAATTTTAAAAAAATTTTCGAAAAAAATTTTGAAAAAAATTTTGAAAAAAAATTTTCGAAAAAAATTTTGAAAAAAATTTTGAAAAAAAATTTTCGAAAAAAATTTCGAAAAAAATTTTCGAAAAGAATTTTGAAAAAAATTTTCGAAAAAAATTTTGAAAAAAAATTTTCGAAAAAAATTTTGAAAAAAAATTTTGAAAAAAAATTTTCGAAAAAAATTTTGAAAAAAATTTTCGAAAAAAATTTTGAAAAAAATTTTCGAAAAAAATTTTTAAAAAAATTTTCGAAAAGAATTTTGAAAAAAAAATTTCAAAAAAAATTTTCGAAAAAAATTTTGAAAAAAAATTTTCGAAAAAAATTTTGAAAAAAATTTTCTAAAAAAATTTTGAAAAAAATTTTCGAAAAAATTTTGAAAAAAATTTTCGAAAAAATTTTTAAAAAAATTTTCGAAAAAAATTTTTAAAAAAATTTTCGAAAAAAATTTTTAAAAAAATTTTTAAAAAAATTTTCGAAAAAAATTTTCGAAAAAAATTTTCGAAAAAAATTTTGAAAAAAAATTTTCGAAAAAAATTTTCGAAAAAAATTTTCGAAAAAAATTTTGAAAAAAAATTTTCGAAAAAAATTTTGAAAAAAATTTTCGAAAAAAATTTTGAAAAAAAATTTCGAATAAAAATTTCGTAAAAAATTTTGAAAAAAATTTTCGAAAAAAATTTTGAAAAAAAATTTTCGAAAAAAATTTTGAAAAAAAATTTTGAAAAAAAATTTTCGAAAAAAATTTTGAAAAAAATTTTCGAAAAAAATTTTGAAAAAAATTTTCGAAAAAAATTTTTAAAAAAATTTTCGAAAAAAATTTTGAAAAAAAAATTTCAAAAAAAATTTTCGAAAAAAATTTTGAAAAAAAATTTTCGAAAAAAATTTTGAAAAAAATTTTCTAAAAAAATTTTGAAAAAAATTTTCGAAAAAATTTTTAAAAAAATTTTCGAAAAACATTTTTAAAAAAATTTTCGAAAAAAATTTTTAAAAAAATTTTCGAAAAAAATTTTGAAAAACATTTCGAAAAAAAATTTTCGAAAAAAATTTGGAAAAAAATTTTGAAAAAAAATTTTCGAAAAAAATTTTGAAAAAAAATTTTCGAAAAAAATTTTGAAAAAAATTTTCCAAAAAAATTTTGAAAAAAAATTTTCGAAAAAAATTTTGAAAAAAAATTTAAAAAAAAATTTTGAAAAAAAATTTTCGAAAAAAATTTTGAAAAAAAATTTTCGAAAAAAATTTTCGAAAAAAATTTTGAAAAAAAATTTCGAAAAAAATTTTGAAAAAAATTTTCGAAAAAAATTTTGAAAAAACATTTTAAAAAAAAATTTTAAAAAAAATTTTCGAAAAAAATTTTCGAAGAAAATTTTGATAAAAAATATTCGAAAAAAATTTTGAAAAAAATTTTCGAAAAAAATTTTCGAAAAAAAATTTTTAAAAAAAATTTTCGAAAAAAATTTGGAAAAAAATTTTCGAAAAAAATTTTCGAAAAAAATTTTCGAAAAAAATTTTGAAAAAAATTTTCAAAAAAATTTTTCGAAAAAAATTTTGAAAAAAATTTTCGAAAAAAATTTTGAAAAAAATTTTCAAAAAAGTTTTGAAAAAAATTTGAAAAAAAATTTTTGAAAAAAATTTTGAAAAAAATTTTCGAAAAAAATTTTTAAAAAAAATTCTCGAAAAAAATTTTGAAAAAAATTTTGAAAAAAATTTTGAAAAAAAATTATGAAAAAAAATTTTCGAAAAAAATTTTGAAAAAAATTTTCGAAAAAAATTTTCGAAAAAAATTTTCGAAAAAAATTTTGAAAAAAAAATTTTGAAAAAAATTTTGAAAAAAATTTGCGAAAAAAATTTTGAAAAAAATTTTCGAAAAAAATTTTGAAAAACATTTTGAAAAAAAATTTTCGAAAAAAATTTGGAAAAAAATTTTGAAAAAAAATTTTCGAAAAAAATTTTGAAAAAAAATTTTCGAAAAAAATTTTGAAAAAAATTTTCCAAAAAAATTTTGAAAAAAAATTTTCGAAAAAAATTTTGAAAAAAAATTTAAAAAAAAATTTTGAAAAAAAATTTTCGAAAAAAATTTTTAAAAAAAATTTTCGAAAAAAATTTTGAAAAAAAATTTCGAAAAAAATTTTGAAAAAAATTTTCGAAAAAAATTTTGAAAAAACATTTTCGAAAAAAATTTCTAAAAAAAATTTTCGAAAAAAATTTTCGAAGAAAATTTTGATAAAAAATTTTCGAAAGAAATTTTTAAAAAAATTTTCGAAAAAAATTTTTAAAAAAATTTTCGAAAAAAATTTTTTAAAAAATTTTCGAAAAAAATTTTCGAAAAAAATTTTAAAAAAAAAATTTCGAATAAAAATTTCGTAAAAAATTTTTAAAAAAATTTTCGAAAAAAATTTTGAAAAAAAATTTTCGAAAAAAATTTTCGAAAAAAATTGTGAAAAAAATTTTCGAAAAAAATTTTGAAAAAAATTTAGAAAAAAATTTTCCAAAAAAAATTTTCGAAAAAAATTTTGAAAAAAAATTTTGGAAAAATTTTCGAAAAAAATTTTGAAAAAAATTTTGAAAAAAATTTTCGCTAAAAAAATTATCGAAAAAAATTTTGAAAAAAAATTTTCGAAAAAAATTTTGAAAAAAATTTGAAAAAAAAATTTTGAAAAAAATTTTGAAAAAAATTTTCGAAAAAAAATTTTAAAAAAAATTCTCGAAAAAAATTTTGAAAAAAAATTTTGAAAAAAATTTTGAAAAAAAATTATGAAAAAAAATTTTCGAAAAAAATTTTGAAAAAAATTTTCGAAAAAAATTTTCGAAAAAAATTTTCGAAAAAAATTTTCGAAAAAAATTTTCGAAAAAAATTTTCGAAAAAAATTTTGAAAAAAAATTTTTGAAAAAAATTTTGAAAAAAATTTTCGAAAAAAATTTTGAAAAAAATTTTCGAAAAAAATTTTGAAAAACATTTCGAAAAAAAATTTTCGAAAAAAATTTGGAAAAAAATTTTGAAAAAAAATTTTCGAAAAAAATTTTGAAAAAAAATTTTCGAAAAAAATTTTGAAAAAAATTTTCCAAAAAAATTTTGAAAAAAAAATTTCGAAAAAAATTTTGAAAAAAAATTTAAAAAAAAATTTTGAAAAAAAATTTTCGAAAAAAATTTTGAAAAAAAATTTTCGAAAAAAATTTTCGAAAAAAATTTTGAAAAAAAATTTCGAAAAAAATTTTGAAAAAAATTTTCGAAAAAAATTTTGAAAAAACATTTTCGAAAAAAATTTTAAAAAAAAATTTTCGAAAAAAATTTTCGAAGAAAATTTTGATAAAAAATTTTCGAAAAAAATTTTGAAAAAATTTTTCGAAAAAAATTTGGAAAAAAATTTTCGAAAAAAATTTTGAAAAAAATTTTCGAAAAAATTTTTCGAAAAAAATTTTGAAAAAAATTTTCGAAAAAAATTTTGAAAAAAATTTTCGAAAAAAATTTTGAAAAAAATTTTGAAAAAAAATTTTTGAAAAAAATTTTGAAAAAAATTTTCGAAAAAAATTTTTAAAAAAAATTCTCGAAAAAAATTTTGAAAAAAAATTTTGAAAAAAATTTTGAAAAAAAATTATGAAAAAAAATTTTCGAAAAAAATTTTGAAAAAAATTTTCGAAAAAAATTTTGGAAAAAAATTTTGAAAAAAAATTTTTGAAAAAAATTTTGAAAAGAATTTTCGAAAAAAATTTTGAAAAAAATTTTCGAAAAAAATTTTGAAAAACATTTCGAAAAAAAATTTTCGAAAAAAATTTGGAAAAAAATTTTGAAAAAAAATTTTCGAAAAAAATTTTGAAAAAAAATTTTCGAAAAAAATTTTGAAAAAAATTTTCCAAAAAAATTTTGAAAAAAAATTTTCGAAAAAAATTTTGAAAAAAAATTTAAAAAAAAATTTTGAAAAAAAATTTTCGAAAAAAATTTTGAAAAAAAATTTTCGAAAAAAATTTTGAAAAAAAATTTCGAAAAAAATTTTGAAAGAAATTTTCGAAAAAAATTTTGAAAAAACATTTTCGAAAAAAATTGTTAAAAAAATTTTGAAAAAAAATTTCGAAAAAAATTTTCGAAAAAAAATTTTGAAAAAAATTTTCGAAAAAAAATTTTGAAAAAAATTTTGAAAAAAATTTTCGAAAAAAATTTTTGAAAAAAATTTTTAAAAAATTTTCGAAAAAAATTTTGAAAAAAATTTTCGAAAACAATTTTCGAAAAAAATTTTGAAAAAAAATTTTCGAAAAATATTTTCGAAAAAAATTTTGAAAAAAAATTTTCGAAAAAAATTTTGAAAAAAATTTTCGAAAAAAATTTTGAAAAAAATTTTCGAAAAAAATTTTTAAAAAAATTTTGAAAAAAATTTCGAAAAAAAATTTTCGAAAAAAATTTTGAAAAAAATTTTGAAAAAAAATTTTCGAAAAAAATTTTAAAAAAAAATTTTCGAAAAAAATTTTTAAAAAAAATTTTCGAAAAAAATTTTGAAAAAAAAATTTTGAAAAAAAATTTGAAAAAAATTTTCGAAAAAAATTTTGAAAAAAAATTTTCGAAAAAAAATTTTCGAAAAAAATTTTGAAAAAAATTTTGAAAAAAAATTTTCGAAAAAAATTTTGGAAAAAAATTTTCGAAAAAAATTTTGAAAAAAAATTTCGAAAAAAATTTTGAAAAAAATTTCGAAAAAAAATTTTCGAAAAAAATTTTCGAAAAAAATTTGGAAAAAAAATTTTCGGAAAAAATTTTGAAAAAAAATGTCGAAAAAAATTTTCGAAAAAAATTTTTAAAAAAATTTTCGAAAAAAATTTTGAAAAAAAATTTTGAAAAAAATTTTGAAAGAAAATTATGAAAAAAAATTTTCGAAAAAAATTTTGAAAAAAATTTTCGAAAAAAATTTTCGAAAAAAATTTTGAAAAAAATTTTTGAAAAAAATTTTGAAAAAAATTTTCGAAAAAAATTTTGAAAAAAATTTTCGAAAAAAATTTTAAAAAAAATTTCGAAAAAAATTTTGAAAAAAAATTTTCGAAAAAAATTTTGAAAAAAATTTTCGAAAAAAATTGTTAAAAAAATTTTGAAAAAAAATTTCGAAAAAAATTTTCGAAAAAAATTTTGAAAAAAAATTTCGAAAAAAATTTTGAAAAAAAATTTTCGAAAAAAATTTTGAAAAAAAATTTTGAAAAAAAATTTTCGAAAAAAATTTTGAAAAAAATTTTCGAAAAAAATTTTGAAAAAAATTTTCGAAAAAAAAATTTCGAAAAAAATTTTTAAAAAAATTTTCGAAAAATATTTTTAAAAAAATTTTCAAAAAAATTTTGAAAAAAAATTTTCGAAAAAAAATTTGAATAAAATTTTCGAAAAAAATTTTTTAAAAAAATTTTCGAAAAAAATTTTGAAAAAAAATTTTCGAAAAAAATTTTCGAAAAAAATTTTCGAGAAAAATTTTGAAAAAAATTTTGAAAAAAATTTTCGAAAAAAATTTTGAAAAAAAATTTTCGAAAAAAAATTTTCGAAAAAAATTTTTAAAAAAATTTTGAAAAAAATTTTCGAAAAAAATTTTCGAAAAAAATTTTGAAAAAAAAATTTTCGAAAAAAATTTTGAAAAAAAATTTTCGAAAAAAATTTTGAAAAAAAATTTTGAAAAAAATTTTCGAAAAAAAATTTTGAAAAAAATTTTGAAAAAAATTTTCGAAAAAAATTTTTGAAAAAAATTTTTAAAAAAATTTTCGAAAAAAATTTTGAAAAAAATTTTCGAAAAATATTTTCGAAAAAAATTTTGAAAAAAAATTTTCGAAAAAAATTTTGAAAAAAATTTTCGAAAAAAATTTTGAAAAAAAAGTTGGAAAAAAATTTTGAAAAAAATTTTCGAAAAAAATTTTGAAAAAAATTTTCGAAAAAAATTTTGAAAAAAAAGTTGGAAAAAAATTTTGAAAAAAATTTTCGAAAAAAATTTTGAAAAAAATTTTCGAAAAAAATTTTGAAAAAAATTATCGAAAAAAATTTTGAAAAAAATTTTCGAAAAAAATTTTGAAAAAAATTTTCGAAAAAAATTTTGAAAAAAAATTTTCGAAAAAAATTTTGAAAAAAAATTTTCGAAAAAAATTTTGAAAAAAATTTTCGAAAAAAAAATTTAAAAAAAAGTTTCGAAAAAATTTTCGAAAAAAATTTTTCGAAAAAAATTTTCAAAAAAAAATTCGAAAAAAACTTCGAAAGAAAATTTTCGAAAATAATTTTGAAAAAAAAATTTTCGAAAAAAATTTTGAAAAAAAATTTTCGAAAAAAATTTTGAAAAAAAATTTTGAAAAAAATTTTCGAAAAAAAATTTTGAAAAAAATTTTGAAAAAAATTTTCGAAAAAAATTTTTGAAAAAAATTTTTAAAAAAATTTTCGAAAAAAATTTTGAAAAAAATTTTCGAAAAATATTTTCGAAAAAAATTTTGAAAAAAAATTTTCGAAAAAAATTTTGAAAAATATTTTCGAAAAAAATTTTGAAAAAAAAAGTTGGAAAAAAATTTTGAAAAAAATTTTCGAAAAAAATTTTGAAAAAAATTTTCGAAAAAAATTTTGAAAAAAATTTTCGAAAAAAATTTTGAAAAAAATTTTCGAAAAAAATTTTGAAAAAAAATTTTCGAAAAAAATTTTGAAAAAAAATTTTCGAAAAAAATTTTGAAAAAAATTTTCGAAAAAAAAATTTAAAAAAAAGTTTCGAAAAAATTTTCGAAAAAAATTTTTCGAAAAAAATTTTCAAAAAAAAATTCGAAAAAAACTTCGAAAGAAAATTTTCGAAAATAATTTTGAAAAAAAATTTCGAAAAAAAAATTTCGAAAAAAATTTTGAAAAAAATTTTCCAAAAAAAAATTTTCGAAAAAAATTTTGAAAAAAAAATTATCAAAAATAATTTAGAAAAAAAAATTTTCCAAAAGTAATTTAGAAAAAAATTTTCGAAAAAAATTTCGAAAAAAGATTTTCGAAAAAAATTTTCGAAAAAAATTTGGAAAAAAATTTTTCGAAAAAAAATTTCATAAAAAATTTTCGAAAAAAATTTCAAAAAAAAATTTTCGTAAAAATTTTGAAAAAAATTTTCGAAAAAAAATTTTCGAAAAAAATTTTCGAAAAAAATTTTGAAAAAAAATTTCGAAAATATTTTGAAAAAAAATTTTCGAAAAACATTTTGAAAAAAAATTTCGAAGAAAATTTTGAAAAAAATTTTCGAAAAAAATTTCGAAAAAAATTTTGAAAAAAAATTTTTAAAAAAATTTTTAAAAAAAATTTCGAAAAAAATTTTCGAAAAAAATTTAGAAAAAAAATTTCGAAAAAAAATTTGAAAAAAATTTTGAAAAAAAATTTTGAAAAAAAATTTTCGAAAAAAATTTTGAAAAAAAATTTTCGAAAAAAATTTTGAAAAAAATTTGGAAAAAAATTTTGAAAAAAAATTTTCGAAAAAAATTTTGAAAAAAAATTTTCGAAAAAAATTTTGAAAAAAATTTTCGAAAAAATTTTTCAGAAAAAATTTTCGAAAAAAATTTTGAAAAAAAAATTTTTAAAAAAAATTTTCGAAAAAAATTTTGAAAAAAAATTTTCGTAAAAAATTTTGAAAAAAAATTTCGAAAAAAATTTTGAAAAAAATTTTCGAAAAAAATTTTCGAAAAAAATTTTTAAAAAAAATTTTCGAAAAAAATTTTCGAAGAAAATTTTGAAAAAAAATTTTCGAAAAAAATTTTGAAAAAAATTTTCGAAAAAAATTTTCGAAAAAAATTTAAAAAAAAAAATTTTCGAAAAAAATTTTGAAAAAAAATTTTCGAAAAAAATTTTGAAAAAAAATTTTCGAAAAAAATTTTTAAAAAAATTTTGAAAAAAAATTTCGAAAAAAATTTTCGAAAAAAATTTTTAAAAAAATTTTCAAAAAAAATTTTGAAAAAAAATTTTCGAAAAAAAATTTGAATAAAATTTTCGAAAAAAATTTTGAAAAAAAATTTTCGAAAAAAATTTTGAAAAAAAATTTTGAAAAAAATTTTTGAAAAAAATTTTCGAAAAAAAATTTCGAAAAAAATTTTGAAAAAAAAATTTTCGAAAAAAATTTTGAAAAAAAATTTTCGAAAAAAATTTTGAAAAAAATTTTCGAAAAAAATTTTGAAAAAAATTTTAGAAAAACATTTTGAAAAAAATTGTCGAAAAAAATTTTGAAAAAAATTTCGAAAAAAAATTTTCGAAAAAAATTTTGAAAAAAATTTTGAAAAAAAATTTTCGAAAAAAATTTTTCAAAAAAATTTTCGAAAAACATTTTTAAAAAAAATTTTCGAAAAAAATTTTGAAAAAAAAATTTTGAAAAAAAATTTGAAAAAAATTTTCGAAAAAAATTTTGAAAAAAAATTTTCGAAAAAAATTTTGAAAAAAAAATTTTGAAAAAAATTTTGAAAAAAAATTTTCGAAAAAAATTTTGGAAAAAAATTTTCGAAAAAAATTTTGAAAAAAAATTTCGAAAAAAATTTTAAAAAAAATTTCGAAAAAAAATTTTCGAAAAAAATTTTGAAAAAATTTTGAAAAAAATTTTCGAAAAAAATTTTGAAAAAAAATTTGAAAAAAAATTTTCGAAAACAATTTTCGAAAAAAATTTTGAAAAAAATTTTGAAAAAAATTTTCGAGAAAAATTTTGAAAAAAATTTTCGAAAAAAATTTTCGAAAAAAATTTTGAAAAAAAATTTTGAAAAAAATTTTCGAAAAAAATTTTCGAAAAAAATTTTCGAAAAAAATTTTGAAAAAAATTTTCGAAAAAAATTTGGAAAAAAAATTTTCGGAAAAAATTTTGCAAAAAAATTTCGAAAAAAATTTTGAAAAAAAATTTTCAAAAAAAATTTTGAAAAAAAATTTTCGAAAAAAATTTTGAAAAAAAATTTTGAAAAAAAAATTTCGAAAAAAATTTTGAAAAAAATTTTCGAAAAAAATTTTGAAAAAAATTTTCGAAAAAAAATTTTAAAAAAATTTTCGAAAAAAATTTTCGAAAAAAATTTTGAAAAAAAATTTTCGAAAAAAATTTCGAAAAAAATTTTCGAAAAGAATTTTGAAAAAAATTTTCGAAAAAAATTTTGAAAAAAAATTTTCGAAAAAAATTTTGAAAAAAAATTTTGAAAAAAAATTTTCGAAAAAAATTTTGAAAAAAATTTTCGAAAAAAATTTTGAAAAAAATTTTGGAAAAAAATTTTTAAAAAAATTTTCGAAAAGAATTTTGAAAAAAAAATTTCAAAAAAAATTTTCGAAAAAAATTTTGAAAAAAAATTTTCGAAAAAAATTTTGAAAAAAATTTTCTAAAAAAATTTTGAAAAAAATTTTCGAAAAAATTTTAAAAAAAATTTTCGAAAAAATTTTTAAAAAAATTTTCGAAAAAAATTTTTAAAAAAATTTTCGAAAAAAATTTTTAAAAAAATTTTCGAAAAAAATTTTCGAAAAAAATTTTGAAAAAAAATTTTCGAAAAAAATTTTTGAAAAAAATTTTCGAAAAAAATTTTGAAAAAAAATTTTCGAAAAAAATTTTGAAAAAAATTTTCGAAAAAAATTTTGAAAAAAAATTTCGAATAAAAATTTCGTAAAAAATTTTGAAAAAAATTTTCGAAAAAAATTTTGAAAAAAAATTTTCGAAAAAAATTTTGAAAAAAAATTTTGAAAAAAAATTTTCGAAAAAAATTTTGAAAAAAATTTTCGAAAAAAATTTTGAAAAAAATTTTTAAAAAAATTTTCGAAAAAAATTTTGAAAAAAAAATTTCAAAAAAAATTTTCGAAAAAAATTTTGAAAAAAAATTTACGAAAAAAATTTTGAAAAAAATTTTCGAAAAAAATTGTGAAAAACATTTTCGAAAAAAATTTTGAAAAAAATTTAGAAAAAAAATTTTGGAAAAATTTTCAAAAAAAATTTTGAAAAAAATTTTGAAAATAATTTTCGCTAAAAAAATTATCGAAAAAAATTTTGAAAAAAAATTTTCGAAAAAAATTTTGAAAAAAATTTTGAAAAAAAATTTTGAAAAAAATTTTCGAAAAAAATTTTGAAAAAAATTTTCGAAAAAAATTTTGAAAAAAATTTTGAAAAAAAATTTTCGAAAAAAATTTTGAAAAAAATTTTGAAAAAAAATTTTCAAAAAAAATTTTGAAAAGAAATTTTCGAAAAAAAATTTGAAAAAAATTTTCGAAAAAAATTTTGAAAAAAATTTTCGAAAAAAATTTTGAAAAAAATTTTCGAAAAAAATTTTGAAAAAAATTTTGAAAAAAAAATTTTGAAAAAAATTTTGAAAAAAAATTTTTGAAAAAAATTTTGAAAAAAATTTTCGAAAAAAATTTTGAAAAAAATTTTCGAAAAAAATTTTGAAAAACATTTCGAAAAAAAATTTTCGAAAAAAATTTGGAAAAAAATTTTGAAAAAAAATTTTCGAAAAAAATTTTGAAAAAAAATTTTCGAAAAAAATTTTGAAAAAAATTTTCCAAAAAAATTTTGAAAAAAAATTTTCGAAAAAAATTTTGAAAAAAAATTTAAAAAAAAATTTTGAAAAAAAATTTTCGAAAAAAATTTTGAAAAAAAATTTTCGAAAAAAATTTTCGAAAAAAATTTTGAAAAAAAATTTCGAAAAAAATTTTGAAAAAAATTTTTGAAAAAAATTTTGAAAAAACATTTTCGAAAAAAATTTAAAAAAAAAATTTTCGAAGAAAATTTTGATAAAAAATTTTCGAAAAAAATTTTGAAAAAAATTTTCGAAAAAAATTTTCGAAAAAAATTTTTTAAAAAAAATTTTCGAAAAAAATTTGGAAAAAAATTTTCGAAAAAAATTTTCGAAAAAAATTTTGAAAAAAATTTTCGAAAAAATTTTTCGAAAAAAATTTTGAAAAAAATTTTCGAAAAAAATTTTGAAAAAAATTTTCGAAAAAAGTTTTGAAAAAAATTTTGAAAAAAAATTTTTGAAAAAAATTTTGAAAAAAATTTTCGAAAAAAATTTTTAAAAAAAATTCTCGAAAAAAATTTTGAAAAAAAATTTTGAAAAAAATTTTGAAAAAAAGTTTTGAAAAAAAATTTTCGAAAAAAATTTTGAAAAAAATTTTCGAAAAAAATTTTCGAAAAAAATTTTCGAAAAAAATTTTGAAAAAAAATTTCGTAAAAAATTTTGAAAAAAATTTTCGAAAAAAATTTTGAAAAAAAATTTTCGAAAAAAATTTTGAAAAAAAATTTTGAAAAAAAATGTTCGAAAAAAATTTTGAAAAAAATTTTCGAAAAAAATTTTGAAAAAAATTTTCGAAAAAAATTTTTAAAAAAATTTTCGAAAAAAATTTTGAAAAAAATTTTCGAAAAAAATTGTGAAAAAAATTTTCGAAAAAAATTTTGAAAAAAATTTAGAAAAAAAATTTTCGAAAAAACTTTTCGAAAAAAATTTTGAAAAAAAATTTTGGAAAAATTTTCAAAAAAAATTTTGAAAAAAATTTTGAAAATAATTTTCGCTAAAAAAATTATCGAAAAAAATTTTGAAAAAAAATTTTCGAAAAAAATTTTGAAAAAAATTTTGAAAAAAAATTTTGAAAAAAATTTTCGAAAAAAATTTTGAAAAAAATTTTCGAAAAAAATTTTGAAAAAAATTTCGAAAAAAAATTTTCGAAAAAAATTTTGAAAAAAATTTTGAAAAAAAATTTTGAAAAAAATTTTCGAAAAAAATTTTGAAAAAAATTTTCGAAAAAAATTTTGAAAAAAATTTTGAAAAAAAAATTTTGAAAAAAATTTTGAAAAAAATTTTCGAAAAAAATTTTTAAAAAAAATTCTCGAAAAAAATTTTGAAAAAAAATTTTGAAAAAAATTTTGAAAAAAAATTATGAAAAAAAATTTTCGAAAAAAATTTTGAAAAAAATTTTCGAAAAAAATTTTCGAAAAAAATTTTCGAAAAAAATTTTGAAAAAAAATTTTTGAAAAAAATTTTCGAAAAAAATTTTGAAAAAAATTTTCGAAAAAAATTTTGAAAAAAATTTTCGAAAAAAATTTTGAAAAAAATTTCGAAAAAAAATTTTCGTAAAAAATTTCGAAAAAAAATTTTCGAAAAAAATTTTGATAAAAATTTTGAAAAAAAATTTTCGAAAAAAATTTTGAAAAGAAATTTTCGAAAAAAAATTTGAAAAAAATTTTCGAAAAAAATTTTGAAAAAAATTTTCGAAAAAAATTTTGAAAAAAATTTTCGAAAAAAATTTTGAAAAAAATTTTGAAAAAAAAATTTTGAAAAAAATTTTGAAAAAAAATTTTCGAAAAAAATTTTGAAAAAAAATTTTCGAAAAAAATTTTGAAAAAAATTTTCGAAAAAAATTTGGAAAAAAATTTTGAAAAAAAATTTTCGAAAAAAATTTTGAAAAAAAATTTTCGAAAAAAATTTTGAAAAAAATTTTCGAAAAAATTTTTCAGAAAAAATTTTCGAAAAAAATTTTGAAAAAAAAATTTTTAAAAAAAATTTTCGAAAAAAATTTTGAAAAAAAATTTTCGAAAAAAATTTTGAAAAAAAATTTCGAAAAAAATTTTGAAAAAAATTTTCGAAAAAAATTTTGGAAAAATATTTTTAAAAAAAATTTTCGAAAAAAATTTTCGAAGAAAATTTTGAAAAAAAATTTTCGAAAAAAATTTTGAAAAAAATTTTCGAAAAAAATTTTCGAAAAAAATTTAAAAAAAAAAATTTTCGAAAAAAATTTTGAAAAAAAACTTTCGAAAAAAATTTTGAAAAAAAATTTTCGAAAAAAATTTTTAAAAAAACTTTGAAAAAAAATTTCGAAAAAAATTTTCGAAAAAAATTTTTAAAAAAATTTTCAAAAAAAATTTTGAAAAAAAATTTTCGAAAAAAAATTTTCGAAAAAAAATTTGAATAAAATTTTCGAAAAAAATTTTGAAAAAAAATTTTCGAAAAAAATTTTGAAAAAAAATTTTGAAAAAAATTTTTGAAAAAAATTTTCGAAAAAAAATTTCGAAAAAAATTTTGAAAAAAAAATTTTCGAAAAAAATTTTGAAAAAAAATTTTCGAAAAAAATTTTGAAAAAAATTTTCGAAAAAAATTTTGAAAAAAATTTTAGAAAAACATTTTGAAAAAAATTGTCGAAAAAAATTTTGAAAAAAAATTCGAAAAAAAATTTTCGAAAAAAATTTTGAAAAAAATTTTGAAAAAAAATTTTCGAAAAAAATTTTTCAAAAAAATTTTCGAAAAACATTTTTAAAAAAAATTTTCGAAAAAAATTTTGAAAAAAAAATTTTGAAAAAAAATTTGAAAAAAATTTTCGAAAAAAATTTCGAAAAAAAATTTTCGAAAAAAATTTTGAAAAAAAAATTTTGAAAAAAATTTTGAAAAAAAATTTTCGAAAAAAATTTTGGAAAAAAATTTTCGAAAAAAATTTTGAAAAAAAATTTCGAAAAAAATTTTAAAAAAAATTTCGAAAAAAAATTTTCGAAAAAAATTTTGAAAAAATTTTGAAAAAAATTTTCGAAAAAAATTTTGAAAAAAAATTTGAAAAAAAATTTTCGAAAACAATTTTCGAAAAAAATTTTGAAAAAAATTTTGAAAAAAATTTTCGAAAAATTTTGAAAAAAATTTTCGAAAAAAATTTTCGAAAAAAATTTTGAAAAAAAATTTTGAAAAAAATTTTCGAAAAAAATTTTCGAAAAAAATTTTCGAAAAAAATTTTGAAAAAAATTTTCGAAAAAAATTTGGAAAAAAAATTTTCGGAAAAAATTTTGCAAAAAAATTTCGAAAAAAATTTTGAAAAAAAATTTTCAAAAAAAATTTTCAAAAAAAATTTTGAAAAAAAATTTTCGAAAAAAATTTTGAAAAAAAATTTTGAAAAAAAAATTTCGAAAAAAATTTTGAAAAAAATTTTCGAAAAAAATTTTGAAAAAAATTTTCGAAAAAAATTTTCGAAAAAAAATTTTAAAAAAATTTTCGAAAAAAATTTTCGAAAAAAATTTTGAAAAAAAATTTTCGAAAAAAATTTCGAAAAAAATTTTCGAAAAGAATTTTGAAAAAAATTTTCGAAAAAAATTTTGAAAAAAAATTTTCGAAAAAAATTTTGAAAAAAAATTTTGAAAAAAAATTTTCGAAAAAAATTTTGAAAAAAATTTTCGAAAAAAATTTTGAAAAAAATTTTGGAAAAAAATTTTTAAAAAAATTTTCGAAAAGAATTTTGAAAAAAAAATTTCAAAAAAAATTTTCGAAAAAAATTTTCGAAAAAAATTTTGAAAAAAATTTTCTAAAAAAATTTTGAAAAAAATTTCGAAAAAATTTTGAAAAAAATTTTCGAAAAAATTTTTAAAAAAATTTTCGAAAAAAATTTTTAAAAAAATTTTCGAAAAAAATTTTTAAAAAAATTTTCGAAAAAAATTTTCGAAAAAAATTTTGGAAAAAAATTTTCGAAAAAAATTTTGAAAAAAAATTTTGAAAAAAAATTTTCGAAAAAAATTTTGAAAAAAATTTTCGAAAAAAATTTTGAAAAAAATTTTCGAAAAAAATTTTTAAAAAAATTTTCGAAAAAAATTTTTAAAAAAATTTTCGAAAAAAATTTTGAAAAAAAAATTTCAAAAAAAATTTTCGAAAAAAATTTTGAAAAAAAATTTTCGAAAAAAATTTTGAAAAACATTTTCGAAAAAAATTGTGAAAAAAATTTTCGGAAAAAATTTTGAAAAAAATTTAGAAAAAAAATTTTCGAAAAAAATTTTCGAAAAAAATTTTGAAAAAAAATTTTGGAAAAATTTTCAAAAAAAATTTTGAAAAAAATTTTGAAAATAATTTTCGCTAAAAAAATTATCGAAAAAAATTTTGAAAAAAAATTTTCGAAAAAAATTTTGAAAAAAATTTTGAAAAAAAATTTTGAAAAAAATTTTCGAAAAAAATTTTGAAAAAAATTTTCGAAAAAAATTTTGAAAAAAATTTCGAAAAAAAATTTTCGAAAAAAATTTTGAAAAAAATTTTGAAAAAAAATTTTCGAAAAAAATTTTGAAAAGAAATTTTCGAAAAAAAATTTGAAAAAAATTTTCGAAAAAAATTTTGAAAAAAATTTTCGAAAAAAATTTTGAAAAAAATTTTCGAAAAAAATTTTGAAAAAAATTTTGAAAAAAAAATTTTGAAAAAAATTTTGAAAAAAATTTTCGAAAAAAATTTTTAAAAAAAATTCTCGAAAAAAATTTTGAAAAAAAATTTTGAAAAAAATTTTGAAAAAAAATTATGAAAAAAAATTTTCGAAAAAAATTTTGAAAAAAATTTTCGAAAAAAATTTTCGAAAAAAATTTTGAAAAAAAATTTTTGAAAAAAATTTTGAAAAAAATTTTCGAAAAAAATTTTGAAAAAAATTTTCGAAAAAAATTTTGAAAAAAATTTTCGAAAAAAATTTTGAAAAAAATTTCGAAAAAAAATTTTCGAAAAAAATTTCGAAAAAAAATTTTCGAAAAAAATTTTGAAAAAAATTTTGAAAAAAAATTTTCGAAAAAAATTTTGAAAAGAAATTTTCGAAAAAAAATTTGAAAAAAATTTTCGAAAAAAATTTTGAAAAAAATTTTCGAAAAAAATTTTGAAAAAAATTTTCGAAAAAAATTTTGAAAAAAATTTTGAAAAAAAAATTTTGAAAAAAATTTTGAAAAAAAATTTTCGAAAAAAATTTTGAAAAAAAATTTTCGAAAAAAATTTTGAAAAAAATTTTCGAAAAAAATTTGGAAAAAAATTTTGAAAAAAAATTTTCGAAAAAAATTTTGAAAAAAAATTTTCGAAAAAAATTTTGAAAAAAATTTTCGAAAAAATTTTTCAGAAAAAATTTTCGAAAAAAATTTTGAAAAAAAAATTTTTAAAAAAAATTTTCGAAAAAAATTTTGAAAAAAAATTTTCGAAAAAAATTTTGAAAAAAAATTTCGAAAAAAATTTTGAAAAAAATTTTCGAAAAAAATTTTTAAAAAAAATTTTCGAAAAAAATTTTCGAAGAAAATTTTGAAAAAAAATTTTCGAAAAAAATTTTGAAAAAAATTTTCGAAAAAAATTTTCGAAAAAAATTTAAAAAAAAAAATTTTCGAAAAAAATTTTGAAAAAAAATTTTCGAAAAAAATTTTGAAAAAAAATTTTCGAAAAAAATTTTTAAAAAAATTTTGAAAAAAAATTTCGAAAAAAATTTTCGAAAAAAATTTTTAAAAAAATTTTCAAAAAAAATTTTGAAAAAAAATTTTCGAAAAAAAATTTGAATAAAATTTTCGAAAAAAATTTTGAAAAAAAATTTTCGAAAAAAATTTTGAAAAAAAATTTTGAAAAAAATTTTTGAAAAAAATTTTCGAAAAAAAATTTCGAAAAAAATTTTGAAAAAAAAATTTCCGAAAAAAATTTTGAAAAAAAATTTTCGAAAAAAATTTTGAAAAAAATTTTCGAAAAAAATTTTGAAAAAAATTTCAGAAAAACATTTTGAAAAAAATTGTCGAAAAAAATTTTGAAAAAAATTTCGAAAAAAAATTTTCGAAAAAAAAATTTTGAAAAAAATTTTGAAAAAAAATTTTCGAAAAAAATTTTTCAAAAAAATTTTCGAAAAACATTTTTAAAAAAAATTTTCGAAAAAAATTTTGAAAAAAAAATTTTGAAAAAAAATTTGAAAAAAATTTTCGAAAAAAATTTCGAAAAAAAATTTTCGAAAAAAATTTTGAAAAAAAAATTTTGAAAAAAATTTTGAAAAAAAATTTTCGAAAAAAATTTTGGAAAAAAATTTTCGAAAAAAATTTTGAAAAAAAATTTCGAAAAAAATTTTAAAAAAAATTTCGAAAAAAAATTTTCGAAAAAAATTTTGAAAAAATTTTGAAAAAAATTTTCGAAAAAAATTTTGAAAAAAAATTTGAAAAAAAATTTTCGAAAACAATTTTTGAAAAAAATTTTGAAAAAAATTTTGAAAAAAATTTTCGAAAAATTTTGAAAAAAATTTTCGAAAAAAATTTTCGAAAAAAATTTTGAAAAAAAATTTTGAAAAAAATTTTCGAAAAAAATTTTCGAAAAAAATTTTGAAAAAAATTTTCGAAAAAAATTTGGAAAAAAAATTTTCGGAAAAAATTTTGCAAAAAAATTTCGAAAAAAATTTTGAAAAAAAATTTTCAAAAAAAATTTTGAAAAAAAATTTTCGAAAAAAATTTTGAAAAAAAATTTTGAAAAAAAATTTTCGAAAAAAATTTTGAAAAAAATTTTGGAAAAAAATTTTTAAAAAAATTTTCGAAAAGAATTTTGAAAAAAAAATTTCAAAAAAAATTTTCGAAAAAAATTTTCGAAAAAAATTTTGAAAAAAATTTTCTAAAAAAATTTTGAAAAAAATTTTCGAAAAAATTTTGAAAAAAATTTTCGAAAAAATTTTTAAAAAAATTTTCGAAAAAAATTTTTAAAAAAATTTTCGAAAAAAATTTTTAAAAAAATTTTCGAAAAAAATTTTCGAAAAAAATTTTGAAAAAAAATTTTCGAAAAAAATTTTCGAAAAAAATTTTCGAAAAAAATTTTGAAAAAAAATTTTCGAAAAAAATTTTGAAAAAAATTTTCGAAAAAAATTTTGAAAAAAAATTTCGAATAAAAATTTCGTAAAAAATTTTGAAAAAAATTTTCGAAAAAAATTTTGAAAAAAAATTTTCGAAAAAAATTTTGAAAAAAAATTTTGAAAAAAAAATTTCGAAAAAAATTTTGAAAAAAATTTTCGAAAAAAATTTTGAAAAAAATTTTCGAAAAAAATTTTTAAAAAAATTTTCGAAAAAAATTTTGAAAAAAAAATTTCAAAAAAAATTTTCGAAAAAAATTTTGAAAAAAAATTTTCGAAAAAAATTTTGAAAAAAATTTTCGAAAAAAATTGTGAAAAAAATTTTCGAAAAAAATTTTGAAAAAAATTTAGAAAAAAAATTTTCGAAAAAAATTTTCGAAAAAAATTTTGAAAAAAAATTTTGGAAAAATTTTCAAAAAAAATTTTGAAAAAAATTTTGAAAATAATTTTCGCTAAAAAAATTATCGAAAAAAATTTTGAAAAAAAATTTTCGAAAAAAATTTTGAAAAAAATTTTGAAAAAAAATTTTGAAAAAAATTTTCGAAAAAAATTTTGAAAAAAATTTTCGAAAAAAATTTTGAAAAAAATTTCGAAAAAAAATTTTCGAAAAAAATTTTGAAAAAAATTTTGAAAAAAAATTTTCGAAAAAAATTTTGAAAAGAAATTTTCGAAAAAAAATTTGAAAAAAATTTTCGAAAAAAATTTTGAAAAAAATTTTCGAAAAAAATTTTGAAAAAAATTTTCGAAAAAAATTTTGAAAAAAATTTTGAAAAAAAAATTTTGAAAAAAATTTTGAAAAAAAATTTTTGAAAAAAATTTTGAAAAAAATTTTCGAAAAAAATTTTTAAAAAAATTTTGAAAAAAATTTCGAAAAAAAATTTTCGAAAAAAATTTTGAAAAAAATTTTGAAAAAAAATTTTCGAAAAAAATTTTAAAAAAAAATTTTCGAAAAAAATTTTTAAAAAAAATTTTCGAAAAAAATTTTGAAAAAAAAATTTTGAAAAAAAATTTGAAAAAAATTTTCGAAAAAAATTTTGAAAAAAAATTTTCGAAAAAAAATTTTCGAAAAAAATTTTGAAAAAAATTTTGAAAAAAAATTTTCGAAAAAAATTTTGGAAAAAAATTTTCGAAAAAAATTTTGAAAAAAAATTTCGAAAAAAATTTTGAAAAAAATTTCGAAAAAAAATTTTCGAAAAAAATATTCGAAAAAAATTTGGAAAAAAAATTTTCGGAAAAAATTTTGAAAAAAAATGTCGAAAAAAATTTTCGAAAAAAATTTTTAAAAAAATTTTCGAAAAAAATTTTTAAAAAAATTTTCGAAAAAAATTTTGAAAAAAAATTTTGAAAAAAATTTTGAAAGAAAATTATGAAAAAAAATTTTCGAAAAAAATTTTGAAAAAAATTTTCGAAAAAAATTTTCGAAAAAAATTTTGAAAAAAATTTTTGAAAAAAATTTTGAAAAAAATTTTCGAAAAAAATTTTGAAAAAAATCTTCGAAAAAAATTTAAAAAAAAATTTCGAAAAATATTTTTAAAAAAAATTTTCGAAAAAAATTTTGAAAAAAATTGTTAAAAAAATTTTGAAAAAAAATTTCGAAAAAAATTTCGAAAAAAATTTTCGAAAAAAATTTTGAAAAAAAATTTCGAAAAAAATTTTGAAAAAAAATTTTCGAAAAAAATTTTGAAAAAAAATTTTGAAAAAAAATTTTCGAAAAAAATTTTGAAAAAAATTTTCGAAAAAAATTTTGAAAAAAATTTTCGAAAAAAAAATTTCGAAAAAAATTTTTAAAAAAATTTTCGAAAAATATTTTTAAAAAAATTTTCAAAAAAATTTTGAAAAAAAATTTTCGAAAAAAAATTTGAATAAAATTTTGAAAAAAAATTTTGAAAAAAATTTTCGAAAAAAATTTTGAAAAAAATTTTCGAAAAAAATTTTGAAAAAAATTTCGAAAAAAAATTTTCGAAAAAAATTTTGAAAAAAATTTTGAAAAAAAATTTTCGAAAAAAATTTTGAAAAGAAATTTTCGAAAAAAAATTTGAAAAAAATTTTCGAAAAAAATTTTGAAAAAAATTTTCGAAAAAAATTTTGAAAAAAATTTTCGAAAAAAATTTTGAAAAAAATTTTGAAAAAAAAATTTTGAAAAAAATTTTGAAAAAAATTTTCGAAAAAAATTTTAAAAAAAAATTCTCGAAAAAAATTTTGAAAAAAAATTTTGAAAAAAATTTTGAAAAAAAATTATGAAAAAAAATTTTCGAAAAAAATTTTGAAAAAAATTTTCGAAAAAAATTTTCGAAAAAAATTTTCGAAAAAAATTTTGAAAAAAAATTTTTGAAAAAAATTTTGAAAAAAATTTTCGAAAAAAATTTTGAAAAAAATTTTCGAAAAAAATTTTGAAAAAAATTTTCGAAAAAAATTTTGAAAAAAATTTCGAAAAAAAATTTTCGAAAAAAATTTCGAAAAAAAATTTTCGAAAAAAATTTTGAAAAAAATTTTGAAAAAAAATTTTCGAAAAAAATTTTGAAAAGAAATTTTCGAAAAAAAATTTGAAAAAAATTTTCGAAAAAAATTTTGAAAAAAATTTTCGAAAAAAATTTTGAAAAAAATTTTCGAAAAAAATTTTGAAAAAAATTTTGAAAAAAAAATTTTGAAAAAAATTTTGAAAAAAAATTTTCGAAAAAAATTTTGAAAAAAAATTTTCGAAAAAAATTTTGAAAAAAATTTTCGAAAAAAATTTGGAAAAAAATTTTGAAAAAAAATTTTCGAAAAAAATTTTGAAAAAAAATTTTCGAAAAAAATTTTGAAAAAAATTTTCGAAAAAATTTTTCAGAAAAAATTTTCGAAAAAAATTTTGAAAAAAAAATTTTTAAAAAAAATTTTCGAAAAAAATTTTGAAAAAAAATTTTCGAAAAAAATTTTGAAAAAAAATTTCGAAAAAAATTTTGAAAAAAATTTTCGAAAAAAATTTTTAAAAAAAATTTTCGAAAAAAATTTTCGAAGAAAATTTTGAAAAAAAATTTTCGAAAAAAATTTTGAAAAAAATTTTCGAAAAAAATTTTCGAAAAAAATTTAAAAAAAAAAATTTTCGAAAAAAATTTTGAAAAAAAATTTTCGAAAAAAATTTTGAAAAAAAATTTTCGAAAAAAATTTTTAAAAAAATTTTGAAAAAAAATTTCGAAAAAAATTTTCGAAAAAAATTTTTAAAAAAATTTTCAAAAAAAATTTTGAAAAAAAATTTTCGAAAAAAAATTTGAATAAAATTTTCGAAAAAAATTTTGAAAAAAAATTTTCGAAAAAAATTTTGAAAAAAAATTTTGAAAAAAATTTTTGAAAAAAATTTTCGAAAAAAAATTTCGAAAAAAATTTTGAAAAAAAAATTTCCGAAAAAAATTTTGAAAAAAAATTTTCGAAAAAAATTTTGAAAAAAATTTTCGAAAAAAATTTTGAAAAAAATTTCAGAAAAACATTTTGAAAAAAATTGTCGAAAAAAATTTTGAAAAAAATTTCGAAAAAAAATTTTCGAAAAAAAAATTTTGAAAAAAATTTTGAAAAAAAATTTTCGAAAAAAATTTTTCAAAAAAATTTTCGAAAAACATTTTTAAAAAAAATTTTCGAAAAAAATTTTGAAAAAAAAATTTTGAAAAAAAATTTGAAAAAAATTTTCGAAAAAAATTTCGAAAAAAAATTTTCGAAAAAAATTTTGAAAAAAAAATTTTGAAAAAAATTTTGAAAAAAAATTTTCGAAAAAAATTTTGGAAAAAAATTTTCGAAAAAAATTTTGAAAAAAAATTTCGAAAAAAATTTTAAAAAAAATTTCGAAAAAAAATTTTCGAAAAAAATTTTGAAAAAATTTTGAAAAAAATTTTCGAAAAAAATTTTGAAAAAAAATTTGAAAAAAAATTTTCGAAAACAATTTTTGAAAAAAATTTTGAAAAAAATTTTGAAAAAAATTTTCGAAAAATTTTGAAAAAAATTTTCGAAAAAAATTTTCGAAAAAAATTTTGAAAAAAAATTTTGAAAAAAATTTTCGAAAAAAATTTTCGAAAAAAATTTTCGAAAAAAATTTTGAAAAAAATTTTCGAAAAAAATTTGGAAAAAAAATTTTCGGAAAAAATTTTGCAAAAAAATTTCGAAAAAAATTTTGAAAAAAAATTTTCAAAAAAAATTTTCAAAAAAAATTTTGAAAAAAATTTTCGAAAAAAATTTTGAAAAAAAATTTTCGAAAAAAATTTTGAAAAAAAATTTTGAAAAAAAATTTTCGAAAAAAATTTTGAAAAAAATTTTCGAAAAAAATTTTGAAAAAAATTTTGGAAAAAAATTTTTAAAAAAATTTTCGAAAAGAATTTTGAAAAAAAAATTTCAAAAAAAATTTTCGAAAAAAATTTTCGAAAAAAATTTTGAAAAAAATTTTCTAAAAAAATTTTGAAAAAAATTTCGAAAAAATTTTGAAAAAAATTTTCGAAAAAATTTTTAAAAAAATTTTCGAAAAAAATTTTTAAAAAAATTTTCGAAAAAAATTTTTAAAAAAATTTTCGAAAAAAATTTTCGAAAAAAATTTTGGAAAAAAATTTTCGAAAAAAATTTTGAAAAAAAATTTTGAAAAAAAATTTTCGAAAAAAATTTTGAAAAAAATTTTCGAAAAAAATTTTGAAAAAAATTTTCGAAAAAAATTTTTAAAAAAATTTTCGAAAAAAATTTTTAAAAAAATTTTCGAAAAAAATTTTGAAAAAAAAATTTCAAAAAAAATTTTCGAAAAAAATTTTGAAAAAAAATTTTCGAAAAAAATTTTGAAAAACATTTTCGAAAAAAATTGTGAAAAAAATTTTCGGAAAAAATTTTGAAAAAAATTTAGAAAAAAAATTTTCGAAAAAAATTTTCGAAAAAAATTTTGAAAAAAAATTTTGGAAAAATTTTCAAAAAAAATTTTGAAAAAAATTTTGAAAATAATTTTCGCTAAAAAAATTATCGAAAAAAATTTTGAAAAAAAATTTTCGAAAAAAATTTTGAAAAAAATTTTGAAAAAAAATTTTGAAAAAAATTTTCGAAAAAAATTTTGAAAAAAATTTTCGAAAAAAATTTTGAAAAAAATTTCGAAAAAAAATTTTCGAAAAAAATTTTGAAAAAAATTTTGAAAAAAAATTTTCGAAAAAAATTTTGAAAAGAAATTTTCGAAAAAAAATTTGAAAAAAATTTTCGAAAAAAATTTTGAAAAAAATTTTCGAAAAAAATTTTGAAAAAAATTTTCGAAAAAAATTTTGAAAAAAATTTTGAAAAAAAAATTTTGAAAAAAATTTTGAAAAAAATTTTCGAAAAAAATTTAAAAAAAAAATTCTCGAAAAAAATTTTGAAAAAAAATTTTGAAAAAAATTTTGAAAAAAAATTATGAAAAAAAATTTTCGAAAAAAATTTTGAAAAAAATTTTCGAAAAAAATTTTCGAAAAAAATTTTCGAAAAAAATTTTGAAAAAAAATTTTTGAAAAAAATTTTGAAAAAAATTTTCGAAAAAAATTTTGAAAAAAATTTTCGAAAAAAATTTTGAAAAAAATTTTCGAAAAAAATTTTGAAAAAAATTTCGAAAAAAAATTTTCGAAAAAAATTTCGAAAAAAAATTTTCGAAAAAAATTTTGAAAAAAATTTTGAAAAAAAATTTTCGAAAAAAATTTTGAAAAGAAATTTTCGAAAAAAAATTTGAAAAAAATTTTCGAAAAAAATTTTGAAAAAAATTTTCGAAAAAAATTTTGAAAAAAATTTTCGAAAAAAATTTTGAAAAAAATTTTGAAAAAAAAATTTTGAAAAAAATTTTGAAAAAAAATTTTCGAAAAAAATTTTGAAAAAAAATTTTCGAAAAAAATTTTGAAAAAAATTTTCGAAAAAAATTTGGAAAAAAATTTTGAAAAAAAATTTTCGAAAAAAATTTTGAAAAAAAATTTTCGAAAAAAATTTTGAAAAAAATTTTCGAAAAAATTTTTCAGAAAAAATTTTCGAAAAAAATTTTGAAAAAAAAATTTTTAAAAAAAATTTTCGAAAAAAATTTTGAAAAAAAATTTTCGAAAAAAATTTTGAAAAAAAATTTCGAAAAAAATTTTGAAAAAAATTTTCGAAAAAAATTTTTAAAAAAAATTTTCGAAAAAAATTTTCGAAGAAAATTTTGAAAAAAAATTTTCGAAAAAAATTTTGAAAAAAATTTTCGAAAAAAATTTTCGAAAAAAATTTAAAAAAAAAAATTTTCGAAAAAAATTTTGAAAAAAAAATTTCGAAAAAAATTTTGAAAAAAAATTTTCGAAAAAAATTTTTAAAAAAATTTTGAAAAAAAATTTCGAAAAAAATTTTCGAAAAAAATTTTTAAAAAAATTTTCAAAAAAAATTTTGAAAAAAAATTTTCGAAAAAAAATTTGAATAAAATTTTCGAAAAAAATTTTGAAAAAAAATTTTCGAAAAAAATTTTGAAAAAAAATTTTGAAAAAAATTTTTGAAAAAAATTTTCGAAAAAAAATTTCGAAAAAAATTTTGAAAAAAAAATTTCCGAAAAAAATTTTGAAAAAAAATTTTCGAAAAAAATTTTGAAAAAAATTTTCGAAAAAAATTTTGAAAAAAATTTCAGAAAAACATTTTGAAAAAAATTGTCGAAAAAAAAATTTTGAAAAAAATTTTGAAAAAAAATTTTCGAAAAAAATTTTTCAAAAAAATTTTCGAAAAACATTTTTAAAAAAAATTTTCGAAAAAAATTTTGAAAAAAAAATTTTGAAAAAAAATTTGAAAAAAATTTTCGAAAAAAATTTCGAAAAAAAATTTTCGAAAAAAATTTTGAAAAAAAAATTTTGAAAAAAATTTTGAAAAAAAATTTTCGAAAAAAATTTTGGAAAAAAATTTTCGAAAAAAATTTTGAAAAAAAATTTCGAAAAAAATTTTAAAAAAAATTTCGAAAAAAAATTTTCGAAAAAAATTTTGAAAAAATTTTGAAAAAAATTTTCGAAAAAAATTTTGAAAAAAAATTTGAAAAAAAATTTTCGAAAACAATTTTTGAAAAAAATTTTGAAAAAAATTTTGAAAAAAATTTTCGAAAAATTTTGAAAAAAATTTTCGAAAAAAATTTTCGAAAAAAATTTTGAAAAAAAATTTTGAAAAAAATTTTCGAAAAAAATTTTCGAAAAAAATTTTGAAAAAAATTTTCGAAAAAAATTTGGAAAAAAAATTTTCGGAAAAAATTTTGCAAAAAAATTTCGAAAAAAATTTTGAAAAAAAATTTTCAAAAAAAATTTTGAAAAAAAATTTTCGAAAAAAATTTTGAAAAAAAATTTTGAAAAAAAATTTTCGAAAAAAATTTTGAAAAAAATTTTGGAAAAAAATTTTTAAAAAAATTTTCGAAAAGAATTTTGAAAAAAAAATTTCAAAAAAAATTTTCGAAAAAAATTTTCGAAAAAAATTTTGAAAAAAATTTTCTAAAAAAATTTTGAAAAAAATTTTCGAAAAAATTTTGAAAAAAATTTTCGAAAAAATTTTTAAAAAAATTTTCGAAAAAAATTTTTAAAAAAATTTTCGAAAAAAATTTTTAAAAAAATTTTCGAAAAAAATTTTCGAAAAAAATTTTGAAAAAAAATTTTCGAAAAAAATTTTCGAAAAAAATTTTCGAAAAAAATTTTGAAAAAAAATTTTCGAAAAAAATTTTGAAAAAAATTTTCGAAAAAAATTTTGAAAAAAAATTTCGAATAAAAATTTCGTAAAAAATTTTGAAAAAAATTTTCGAAAAAAATTTTGAAAAAAAATTTTCGAAAAAAATTTTGAAAAAAAATTTTGAAAAAAAAATTTCGAAAAAAATTTTGAAAAAAATTTTCGAAAAAAATTTTGAAAAAAATTTTCGAAAAAAATTTTTAAAAAAATTTTCGAAAAAAATTTTGAAAAAAAAATTTCAAAAAAAATTTTCGAAAAAAATTTTGAAAAAAAATTTTCGAAAAAAATTTTGAAAAAAATTTTCGAAAAAAATTGTGAAAAAAATTTTCGAAAAAAATTTTGAAAAAAATTTAGAAAAAAAATTTTCGAAAAAAATTTTCGAAAAAAATTTTGAAAAAAAATTTTGGAAAAATTTTCAAAAAAAATTTTGAAAAAAATTTTGAAAATAATTTTCGCTAAAAAAATTATCGAAAAAAATTTTGAAAAAAAATTTTCGAAAAAAATTTTGAAAAAAATTTTGAAAAAAAATTTTGAAAAAAATTTTCGAAAAAAATTTTGAAAAAAATTTTCGAAAAAAATTTTGAAAAAAATTTCGAAAAAAAATTTTCGAAAAAAATTTTGAAAAAAATTTTGAAAAAAAATTTTCGAAAAAAATTTTGAAAAGAAATTTTCGAAAAAAAATTTGAAAAAAATTTTCGAAAAAAATTTTGAAAAAAATTTTCGAAAAAAATTTTGAAAAAAATTTTCGAAAAAAATTTTGAAAAAAATTTTGAAAAAAAAATTTTGAAAAAAATTTTGAAAAAAAATTTTTGAAAAAAATTTTGAAAAAAATTTTCGAAAAAAATTTTTAAAAAAATTTTGAAAAAAATTTCGAAAAAAAATTTTCGAAAAAAATTTTGAAAAAAATTTTGAAAAAAAATTTTCGAAAAAAATTTTAAAAAAAAATTTTCGAAAAAAATTTTTAAAAAAAATTTTCGAAAAAAATTTTGAAAAAAAAATTTTGAAAAAAAATTTGAAAAAAATTTTCGAAAAAAATTTTGAAAAAAAATTTTCGAAAAAAAATTTTCGAAAAAAATTTTGAAAAAAATTTTGAAAAAAAATTTTCGAAAAAAATTTTGGAAAAAAATTTTCGAAAAAAATTTTGAAAAAAAATTTCGAAAAAAATTTTGAAAAAAATTTCGAAAAAAAATTTTCGAAAAAAATATTCGAAAAAAATTTGGAAAAAAAATTTTCGGAAAAAATTTTGAAAAAAAATGTCGAAAAAAATTTTCGAAAAAAATTTTTAAAAAAATTTTCGAAAAAAATTTTTAAAAAAATTTTCGAAAAAAATTTTGAAAAAAAATTTTGAAAAAAATTTTGAAAGAAAATTATGAAAAAAAATTTTCGAAAAAAATTTTGAAAAAAATTTTCGAAAAAAATTTTCGAAAAAAATTTTGAAAAAAATTTTTGAAAAAAATTTTGAAAAAAATTTTCGAAAAAAATTTTGAAAAAAATCTTCGAAAAAAATTTAAAAAAAAATTTCGAAAAATATTTTTAAAAAAAATTTTCGAAAAAAATTTTGAAAAAAATTGTTAAAAAAATTTTGAAAAAAAATTTCGAAAAAAATTTCGAAAAAAATTTTCGAAAAAAATTTTGAAAAAAAATTTCGAAAAAAATTTTGAAAAAAAATTTTCGAAAAAAATTTTGAAAAAAAATTTTGAAAAAAAATTTTCGAAAAAAATTTTGAAAAAAATTTTCGAAAAAAATTTTGAAAAAAATTTTCGAAAAAAAAATTTCGAAAAAAATTTTTAAAAAAATTTTCGAAAAATATTTTTAAAAAAATTTTCAAAAAAATTTTGAAAAAAAATTTTCGAAAAAAAATTTGAATAAAATTTTGAAAAAAAATTTTGAAAAAAATTTTCGAAAAAAATTTTGAAAAAAATTTTCGAAAAAAATTTTGAAAAAAATTTCGAAAAAAAATTTTCGAAAAAAATTTTGAAAAAAATTTTGAAAAAAAATTTTCGAAAAAAATTTTGAAAAGAAATTTTCGAAAAAAAATTTGAAAAAAATTTTCGAAAAAAATTTTGAAAAAAATTTTCGAAAAAAATTTTGAAAAAAATTTTCGAAAAAAATTTTGAAAAAAATTTTGAAAAAAAAATTTTGAAAAAAATTTTGAAAAAAATTTTCGAAAAAAATTTTAAAAAAAAATTCTCGAAAAAAATTTTGAAAAAAAATTTTGAAAAAAATTTTGAAAAAAAATTATGAAAAAAAATTTTCGAAAAAAATTTTGAAAAAAATTTTCGAAAAAAATTTTCGAAAAAAATTTTCGAAAAAAATTTTGAAAAAAAATTTTTGAAAAAAATTTTGAAAAAAATTTTCGAAAAAAATTTTGAAAAAAATTTTCGAAAAAAATTTTGAAAAAAATTTTCGAAAAAAATTTTGAAAAAAATTTCGAAAAAAAATTTTCGAAAAAAATTTCGAAAAAAAATTTTCGAAAAAAATTTTGAAAAAAATTTTGAAAAAAAATTTTCGAAAAAAATTTTGAAAAGAAATTTTCGAAAAAAAATTTGAAAAAAATTTTCGAAAAAAATTTTGAAAAAAATTTTCGAAAAAAATTTTGAAAAAAATTTTCGAAAAAAATTTTGAAAAAAATTTTGAAAAAAAAATTTTGAAAAAAATTTTGAAAAAAAATTTTCGAAAAAAATTTTGAAAAAAAATTTTCGAAAAAAATTTTGAAAAAAATTTTCGAAAAAAATTTGGAAAAAAATTTTGAAAAAAAATTTTCGAAAAAAATTTTGAAAAAAAATTTTCGAAAAAAATTTTGAAAAAAATTTTCGAAAAAATTTTTCAGAAAAAATTTTCGAAAAAAATTTTGAAAAAAAAATTTTTAAAAAAAATTTTCGAAAAAAATTTTGAAAAAAAATTTTCGAAAAAAATTTTGAAAAAAAATTTCGAAAAAAATTTTGAAAAAAATTTTCGAAAAAAATTTTTAAAAAAAATTTTCGAAAAAAATTTTCGAAGAAAATTTTGAAAAAAAATTTTCGAAAAAAATTTTGAAAAAAATTTTCGAAAAAAATTTTCGAAAAAAATTTAAAAAAAAAAATTTTCGAAAAAAATTTTGAAAAAAAATTTTCGAAAAAAATTTTGAAAAAAAATTTTCGAAAAAAATTTTTAAAAAAATTTTGAAAAAAAATTTCGAAAAAAATTTTCGAAAAAAATTTTTAAAAAAATTTTCAAAAAAAATTTTGAAAAAAAATTTTCGAAAAAAAATTTGAATAAAATTTTCGAAAAAAATTTTGAAAAAAAATTTTCGAAAAAAATTTTGAAAAAAAATTTTGAAAAAAATTTTTGAAAAAAATTTTCGAAAAAAAATTTCGAAAAAAATTTTGAAAAAAAAATTTCCGAAAAAAATTTTGAAAAAAAATTTTCGAAAAAAATTTTGAAAAAAATTTTCGAAAAAAATTTTGAAAAAAATTTCAGAAAAACATTTTGAAAAAAATTGTCGAAAAAAATTTTGAAAAAAATTTCGAAAAAAAATTTTCGAAAAAAAAATTTTGAAAAAAATTTTGAAAAAAAATTTTCGAAAAAAATTTTTCAAAAAAATTTTCGAAAAACATTTTTAAAAAAAATTTTCGAAAAAAATTTTGAAAAAAAAATTTTGAAAAAAAATTTGAAAAAAATTTTCGAAAAAAATTTCGAAAAAAAATTTTCGAAAAAAATTTTGAAAAAAAAATTTTGAAAAAAATTTTGAAAAAAAATTTTCGAAAAAAATTTTGGAAAAAAATTTTCGAAAAAAATTTTGAAAAAAAATTTCGAAAAAAATTTTAAAAAAAATTTCGAAAAAAAATTTTCGAAAAAAATTTTGAAAAAATTTTGAAAAAAATTTTCGAAAAAAATTTTGAAAAAAAATTTGAAAAAAAATTTTCGAAAACAATTTTTGAAAAAAATTTTGAAAAAAATTTTGAAAAAAATTTTCGAAAAATTTTGAAAAAAATTTTCGAAAAAAATTTTCGAAAAAAATTTTGAAAAAAAATTTTGAAAAAAATTTTCGAAAAAAATTTTCGAAAAAAATTTTGAAAAAAATTTTCGAAAAAAATTTGGAAAAAAAATTTTCGGAAAAAATTTTGCAAAAAAATTTCGAAAAAAATTTTGAAAAAAAATTTTCAAAAAAAATTTTGAAAAAAAATTTTCGAAAAAAATTTTGAAAAAAAATTTTGAAAAAAAATTTTCGAAAAAAATTTTGAAAAAAATTTTGGAAAAAAATTTTTAAAAAAATTTTCGAAAAGAATTTTGAAAAAAAAATTTCAAAAAAAATTTTCGAAAAAAATTTTCGAAAAAAATTTTGAAAAAAATTTTCTAAAAAAATTTTGAAAAAAATTTTCGAAAAAATTTTGAAAAAAATTTTCGAAAAAATTTTTAAAAAAATTTTCGAAAAAAATTTTTAAAAAAATTTTCGAAAAAAATTTTTAAAAAAATTTTCGAAAAAAATTTTCGAAAAAAATTTTGAAAAAAAATTTTCGAAAAAAATTTTCGAAAAAAATTTTCGAAAAAAATTTTGAAAAAAAATTTTCGAAAAAAATTTTGAAAAAAATTTTCGAAAAAAATTTTGAAAAAAAATTTCGAATAAAAATTTCGTAAAAAATTTTGAAAAAAATTTTGAAAAAAAATTTTCGAAAAAAATTTTGAAAAAAAATTTTGAAAAAAAAATTTCGAAAAAAATTTTGAAAAAAATTTTCGAAAAAAATTTTGAAAAAAATTTTCAAAAAAATTTTTAAAAAAAATTTTCGAAAAAAAATTTGAATAAAATTTTCGAAAAAAATTTTTTAAAAAAATTTTCGAAAAAAATTTTGAAAAAAAATTTTCGAAAAAAATTTTCGAAAAAAATTTTCGAGAAAAATTTTGAAAAAAATTTTGAAAAAAATTTTCGAAAAAAATTTTGAAAAAAAATTTTCGAAAAAAAATTTTCGAAAAAAAATTTTCGAAAAAAATTTTTAAAAAAATTTTGAAAAAAATTTTCGAAAAAAATTTTGAAAAAAAATTTCGAAAATATTTTGAAAAAAAATTTCGAAAAAAAATTTGAAAAAAATTTTGAAAAAAAATTTTGAAAAAAAATTTTCGAAAAAAATTTTGAAAAAAAATTTTCGAAAAAAATTTTGAAAAAAATTTTCGAAAAAAATTTGGAAAAAAATTTTGAAAAAAAATTTTCGAAAAAAATTTTGAAAAAAAATTTTCGAAAAAAATTTTGAAAAAAATTTTCGAAAAAATTTTTCAGAAAAAATTTTCGAAAAAAATTTTGAAAAAAAAAATTTTAAAAAAAATTTTCGAAAAAAATTTTTTAAAAAAATTTTCGAAAAAAATTTTGAAAAAAAATTTTCGAAAAAAATTTTCGAAAAAAATTTTCGAGAAAAATTTTGAAAAAAATTTTGAAAAAAATTTTCGAAAAAAATTTTGAAAAAAAATTTTCGAAAAAAAATTTTCGAAAAAAATTTTTAAAAAAATTTTGAAAAAAATTTTCGAAAAAATTTTTCAGAAAAAATTTTCGAAAAAAATTTTGAAAAAAAAATTTTTAAAAAAAATTTTCGAAAAAAATTTTGAAAAAAAATTTTCGAAAAAAATTTTGAAAAAAAATTTCGAAAAAAATTTTGAAAAAAATTTTCGAAAAAAATTTTTAAAAAAAATTTTCGAAAAAAATTTTCGAAGAAAATTTTGAAAAAAAATTTTCGAAAAAAATTTTGAAAAAAATTTTCGAAAAAAATTTTCGAAAAAAATTTAAAAAAAAAAATTTTCGAAAAAAATTTTGAAAAAAAATTTTCGAAAAAAATTTTGAAAAAAAATTTTCGAAAAAAATTTTTAAAAAAATTTTGAAAAAAAATTTCGAAAAAAATTTTCGAAAAAAATTTTTAAAAAAATTTTCAAAAAAAATTTTGAAAAAAAATTTTCGAAAAAAAATTTGAATAAAATTTTCGAAAAAAATTTTGAAAAAAAATTTTCGAAAAAAATTTTGAAAAAAAATTTTGAAAAAAATTTTTGAAAAAAATTTTCGAAAAAAAATTTCGAAAAAAATTTTGAAAAAAAAATTTCCGAAAAAAATTTTGAAAAAAAATTTTCGAAAAAAATTTTGAAAAAAATTTTCGAAAAAAATTTTGAAAAAAATTTCAGAAAAACATTTTGAAAAAAATTGTCGAAAAAAATTTTGAAAAAAATTTCGAAAAAAAATTTTCGAAAAAAAAATTTTGAAAAAAATTTTGAAAAAAAATTTTCGAAAAAAATTTTTCAAAAAAATTTTCGAAAAACATTTTTAAAAAAAATTTTCGAAAAAAATTTTGAAAAAAAAATTTTGAAAAAAAATTTGAAAAAAATTTTCGAAAAAAATTTCGAAAAAAAATTTTCGAAAAAAATTTTGAAAAAAAAATTTTGAAAAAAATTTTGAAAAAAAATTTTCGAAAAAAATTTTGGAAAAAAATTTTCGAAAAAAATTTTGAAAAAAAATTTCGAAAAAAATTTTAAAAAAAATTTCGAAAAAAAATTTTCGAAAAAAATTTTGAAAAAATTTTGAAAAAAATTTTCGAAAAAAATTTTGAAAAAAAATTTGAAAAAAATTTTCGAAAACAATTTTTGAAAAAAATTTTGAAAAAAATTTTGAAAAAAATTTTCGAAAAATTTTGAAAAAAATTTTCGAAAAAAATTTTCGAAAAAAATTTTGAAAAAAAATTTTGAAAAAAATTTTCGAAAAAAATTTTCGAAAAAAATTTTGAAAAAAATTTTCGAAAAAAATTTGGAAAAAAAATTTTCGGAAAAAATTTTGCAAAAAAATTTCGAAAAAAATTTTGAAAAAAAATTTTCAAAAAAAATTTTGAAAAAAAATTTTCGAAAAAAATTTTGAAAAAAAATTTTGAAAAAAAATTTTCGAAAAAAATTTTGAAAAAAATTTTGGAAAAAAATTTTTAAAAAAATTTTCGAAAAGAATTTTGAAAAAAAAATTTCAAAAAAAATTTTCGAAAAAAATTTTCGAAAAAAATTTTGAAAAAAATTTTCTAAAAAAATTTTGAAAAAAATTTTCGAAAAAATTTTGAAAAAAATTTTCGAAAAAATTTTTAAAAAAATTTTCGAAAAAAATTTTTAAAAAAATTTTCGAAAAAAATTTTTAAAAAAATTTTCGAAAAAAATTTTCGAAAAAAATTTTGAAAAAAAATTTTCGAAAAAAATTTTCGAAAAAAATTTTCGAAAAAAATTTTGAAAAAAAATTTTCGAAAAAAATTTTGAAAAAAATTTTCGAAAAAAATTTTGAAAAAAAATTTCGAATAAAAATTTCGTAAAAAATTTTGAAAAAAATTTTCGAAAAAAATTTTGAAAAAAAATTTTCGAAAAAAATTTTGAAAAAAAATTTTGAAAAAAAAATTTCGAAAAAAATTTTGAAAAAAATTTTCGAAAAAAATTTTGAAAAAAATTTTCGAAAAAAATTTTTAAAAAAATTTTCGAAAAAAATTTTGAAAAAAAAATTTCAAAAAAAATTTTCGAAAAAAATTTTGAAAAAAAATTTTCGAAAAAAATTTTGAAAAAAATTTTCGAAAAAAATTGTGAAAAAAATTTTCGAAAAAAATTTTGAAAAAAATTTAGAAAAAAAATTTTCGAAAAAAATTTTCGAAAAAAATTTTGAAAAAAAATTTTGGAAAAATTTTCAAAAAAAATTTTGAAAAAAATTTTGAAAAAAAATTTTGAAAAAAATTTTCGAAAAAAATTTTGAAAAAAATTTTCGAAAAAAATTTTGAAAAAAATTTCGAAAAAAAATTTTCGAAAAAAATTTTGAAAAAAATTTTGAAAAAAAATTTTCGAAAAAAATTTTGAAAAGAAATTTTCGAAAAAAAATTTGAAAAAAATTTTCGAAAAAAATTTTGAAAAAAATTTTCGAAAAAAATTTTGAAAAAAATTTTCGAAAAAAATTTTGAAAAAAATTTTGAAAAAAAAATTTTGAAAAAAATTTTGAAAAAAAATTTTTGAAAAAAATTTTGAAAAAAATTTTCGAAAAAAATTTTTAAAAAAATTTTGAAAAAAATTTCGAAAAAAAATTTTCGAAAAAAATTTTGAAAAAAATTTTGAAAAAAAATTTTCGAAAAAAATTTTAAAAAAAAATTTTCGAAAAAAATTTTTAAAAAAAATTTTCGAAAAAAATTTTGAAAAAAAAATTTTGAAAAAAAATTTGAAAAAAATTTTCGAAAAAAATTTTGAAAAAAAATTTTCGAAAAAAAATTTTCGAAAAAAATTTTGAAAAAAATTTTGAAAAAAAATTTTCGAAAAAAATTTTGGAAAAAAATTTTCGAAAAAAATTTTGAAAAAAAATTTCGAAAAAAATTTTGAAAAAAATTTCGAAAAAAAATTTTCGAAAAAAATATTCGAAAAAAATTTGGAAAAAAAATTTTCGGAAAAAATTTTGAAAAAAAATGTCGAAAAAAATTTTCGAAAAAAATTTTTAAAAAAATTTTCGAAAAAAATTTTTAAAAAAATTTTCGAAAAAAATTTTGAAAAAAAATTTTGAAAAAAATTTTGAAAGAAAATTATGAAAAAAAATTTTCGAAAAAAATTTTGAAAAAAATTTTCGAAAAAAATTTTCGAAAAAAATTTTGAAAAAAATTTTTGAAAAAAATTTTGAAAAAAATTTTCGAAAAAAATTTTGAAAAAAATCTTCGAAAAAAATTTAAAAAAAAATTTCGAAAAATATTTTTAAAAAAAATTTTCGAAAAAAATTTTGAAAAAAATTGTTAAAAAAATTTTGAAAAAAAATTTCGAAAAAAATTTCGAAAAAAATTTTCGAAAAAAATTTTGAAAAAAAATTTCGAAAAAAATTTTGAAAAAAAATTTTCGAAAAAAATTTTGAAAAAAAATTTTGAAAAAAAATTTTCGAAAAAAATTTTGAAAAAAATTTTCGAAAAAAATTTTGAAAAAAATTTTCGAAAAAAAAATTTCGAAAAAAATTTTTAAAAAAATTTTCGAAAAATATTTTTAAAAAAATTTTCAAAAAAATTTTGAAAAAAAATTTTCGAAAAAAAATTTGAATAAAATTTTGAAAAAAAATTTTGAAAAAAATTTTCGAAAAAAATTTTGAAAAAAATTTTCGAAAAAAATTTTGAAAAAAATTTCGAAAAAAAATTTTCGAAAAAAATTTTGAAAAAAATTTTGAAAAAAAATTTTCGAAAAAAATTTTGAAAAGAAATTTTCGAAAAAAAATTTGAAAAAAATTTTCGAAAAAAATTTTGAAAAAAATTTTCGAAAAAAATTTTGAAAAAAATTTTCGAAAAAAATTTTGAAAAAAATTTTGAAAAAAAAATTTTGAAAAAAATTTTGAAAAAAATTTTCGAAAAAAATTTTAAAAAAAAATTCTCGAAAAAAATTTTGAAAAAAAATTTTGAAAAAAATTTTGAAAAAAAATTATGAAAAAAAATTTTCGAAAAAAATTTTGAAAAAAATTTTCGAAAAAAATTTTCGAAAAAAATTTTCGAAAAAAATTTTGAAAAAAAATTTTTGAAAAAAATTTTGAAAAAAATTTTCGAAAAAAATTTTGAAAAAAATTTTCGAAAAAAATTTTGAAAAAAATTTTCGAAAAAAATTTTGAAAAAAATTTCGAAAAAAAATTTTCGAAAAAAATTTCGAAAAAAAATTTTCGAAAAAAATTTTGAAAAAAATTTTGAAAAAAAATTTTCGAAAAAAATTTTGAAAAGAAATTTTCGAAAAAAAATTTGAAAAAAATTTTCGAAAAAAATTTTGAAAAAAATTTTCGAAAAAAATTTTGAAAAAAATTTTCGAAAAAAATTTTGAAAAAAATTTTGAAAAAAAAATTTTGAAAAAAATTTTGAAAAAAAATTTTCGAAAAAAATTTTGAAAAAAAATTTTCGAAAAAAATTTTGAAAAAAATTTTCGAAAAAAATTTGGAAAAAAATTTTGAAAAAAAATTTTCGAAAAAAATTTTGAAAAAAAATTTTCGAAAAAAATTTTGAAAAAAATTTTCGAAAAAATTTTTCAGAAAAAATTTTCGAAAAAAATTTTGAAAAAAAAATTTTTAAAAAAAATTTTCGAAAAAAATTTTGAAAAAAAATTTTCGAAAAAAATTTTGAAAAAAAATTTCGAAAAAAATTTTGAAAAAAATTTTCGAAAAAAATTTTTAAAAAAAATTTTCGAAAAAAATTTTCGAAGAAAATTTTGAAAAAAAATTTTCGAAAAAAATTTTGAAAAAAATTTTCGAAAAAAATTTTCGAAAAAAATTTAAAAAAAAAAATTTTCGAAAAAAATTTTGAAAAAAAATTTTCGAAAAAAATTTTGAAAAAAAATTTTCGAAAAAAATTTTTAAAAAAATTTTGAAAAAAAATTTCGAAAAAAATTTTCGAAAAAAATTTTTAAAAAAATTTTCAAAAAAAATTTTGAAAAAAAATTTTCGAAAAAAAATTTGAATAAAATTTTCGAAAAAAATTTTGAAAAAAAATTTTCGAAAAAAATTTTGAAAAAAAATTTTGAAAAAAATTTTTGAAAAAAATTTTCGAAAAAAAATTTCGAAAAAAATTTTGAAAAAAAAATTTCCGAAAAAAATTTTGAAAAAAAATTTTCGAAAAAAATTTTGAAAAAAATTTTCGAAAAAAATTTTGAAAAAAATTTCAGAAAAACATTTTGAAAAAAATTGTCGAAAAAAATTTTGAAAAAAATTTCGAAAAAAAATTTTCGAAAAAAAAATTTTGAAAAAAATTTTGAAAAAAAATTTTCGAAAAAAATTTTTCAAAAAAATTTTCGAAAAACATTTTTAAAAAAAATTTTCGAAAAAAATTTTGAAAAAAAAATTTTGAAAAAAAATTTGAAAAAAATTTTCGAAAAAAATTTCGAAAAAAAATTTTCGAAAAAAATTTTGAAAAAAAAATTTTGAAAAAAATTTTGAAAAAAAATTTTCGAAAAAAATTTTGGAAAAAAATTTTCGAAAAAAATTTTGAAAAAAAATTTCGAAAAAAATTTTAAAAAAAATTTCGAAAAAAAATTTTCGAAAAAAATTTTGAAAAAATTTTGAAAAAAATTTTGAAAAAAAATTTTGAAAAAAAATTTTTAAAAAAATTTTCGAAAAGAATTTTGAAAAAAAAATTTCAAAAAAAATTTTCGAAAAAAATTTTCGAAAAAAATTTTGAAAAAAATTTCGAAAAAAATTTTTAAAAAAATTTTCGAAAAAAATTTTTAAAAAAATTTTCGAAAAAAATTTTCGAAAAAAATTTTGAAAAAAAATTTTCGAAAAAAATTTTCGAAAAAAATTTTCGAAAAAAATTTTGAAAAAAAATTTTCGAAAAAAATTTTGAAAAAAATTTTCGAAAAAAATTTTGAAAAAAAATTTCGAATAAAAATTTCGTAAAAAATTTTGAAAAAAATTTTCGAAAAAAATTTTGAAAAAAAATTTTCGAAAAAAATTTTGAAAAAAAATTTTGAAAAAAAAATTTCGAAAAAAATTTTGAAAAAAATTTTCGAAAAAAATTTTGAAAAAAATTTTCAAAAAAATTTTTAAAAAAAATTTTCGAAAAAAAATTTGAATAAAATTTTCGAAAAAAATTTTTTAAAAAAATTTTCGAAAAAAATTTTGAAAAAAAATTTTCGAAAAAAATTTTCGAAAAAAATTTTCGAGAAAAATTTTGAAAAAAATTTTGAAAAAAATTTTCGAAAAAAATTTTGAAAAAAAATTTTCGAAAAAAAATTTTCGAAAAAAAATTTTCGAAAAAAATTTTTAAAAAAATTTTGAAAAAAATTTTCGAAAAAAATTTTGAAAAAAAATTTCGAAAATATTTTGAAAAAAAATTTCGAAAAAAAATTTGAAAAAAATTTTGAAAAAAAATTTTGAAAAAAAATTTTCGAAAAAAATTTTGAAAAAAAATTTTCGAAAAAAATTTTGAAAAAAATTTTCGAAAAAAATTTGGAAAAAAATTTTGAAAAAAAATTTTCGAAAAAAATTTTGAAAAAAAATTTTCGAAAAAAATTTTGAAAAAAATTTTCGAAAAAATTTTTCAGAAAAAATTTTCGAAAAAAATTTTGAAAAAAAAAATTTTAAAAAAAATTTTCGAAAAAAATTTTTTAAAAAAATTTTCGAAAAAAATTTTGAAAAAAAATTTTCGAAAAAAATTTTCGAAAAAAATTTTCGAGAAAAATTTTGAAAAAAATTTTGAAAAAAATTTTCGAAAAAAATTTTGAAAAAAAATTTTCGAAAAAAAATTTTCGAAAAAAATTTTTAAAAAAATTTTGAAAAAAATTTTCGAAAAAAATTTTGAAAAAAAATTTCGAAAATATTTTGAAAAAAAATTTCGAAAAAAAATTTGAAAAAAATTTTGAAAAAAAATTTTGAAAAAAAATTTTCGAAAAAAATTTTGAAAAAAAATTTTCGAAAAAAATTTTGAAAAAAATTTTCGAAAAAAATTTGGAAAAAAATTTTGAAAAAAAATTTTCGAAAAAAATTTTGAAAAAAAATTTTCGAAAAAAATTTTGAAAAAAATTTTCGAAAAAATTTTTCAGAAAAAATTTTCGAAAAAAATTTTGAAAAAAAAAATTTTAAAAAAAATTTTCGAAAAAAATTTTGAAAAAAAATTTTCGAAAAAAATTTTGAAAAAAAATTTCGAAAAAAATTTTGAAAAAAATTTTCGAAAAAAATTTTCGAAAAAAATTTTTAAAAAAAATTTTCGAAAAAAATTTTCGAAGAAAATTTTGAAAAAAAATTTTCGAAAAAAATTTTGAAAAAAATTTTCGAAAAAAATTTTCGAAAAAAATTTAAAAAAAAAAATTTTCGAAAAAAATTTTGAAAAAAAATTTTCGAAAAAAATTTTGAAAAAAAATTTTCGAAAAAAATTTTTAAAAAAATTTTGAAAAAAAATTTCGAAAAAAATTTTCGAAAAAAATTTTTAAAAAAATTTTCAAAAAAAATTTTGAAAAAAAATTTTCGAAAAAAAATTTGAATAAAATTTTCGAAAAAAATTTTGAAAAAAAATTTTCGAAAAAAATTTTGAAAAAAAATTTTGAAAAAAATTTTTGAAAAAAATTTTCGAAAAAAAATTTCGAAAAAAATTTTGAAAAAAAAATTTTCGAAAAAAATTTTGAAAAAAAATTTTCGAAAAAAATTTTGAAAAAAATTTTCGAAAAAAATTTTGAAAAAAATTTTAGAAAAACATTTTGAAAAAAATTGTCGAAAAAAATTTTGAAAAAAATTTCGAAAAAAAATTTTCGAAAAAAATTTTGAAAAAAATTTTGAAAAAAAATTTTCGAAAAAAATTTTTCAAAAAAATTTTCGAAAAACATTTTTAAAAAAAATTTTCGAAAAAAATTTTGAAAAAAAAATTTTGAAAAAAAATTTGAAAAAAATTTTCGAAAAAAATTTTGAAAAAAAATTTTCGAAAAAAATTTTGAAAAAAAAATTTTGAAAAAAATTTTGAAAAAAAATTTTCGAAAAAAATTTTGGAAAAAAATTTTCGAAAAAAATTTTGAAAAAAAATTTCGAAAAAAATTTTAAAAAAAATTTCGAAAAAAAATTTTCGAAAAAAATTTTGAAAAAATTTTGAAAAAAATTTTCGAAAAAAATTTTGAAAAAAAATTTGAAAAAAAATTTTCGAAAACAATTTTCGAAAAAAATTTTGAAAAAAATTTTGAAAAAAATTTTCGAGAAAAATTTTGAAAAAAATTTTCGAAAAAAATTTTCGAAAAAAATTTTGAAAAAAAATTTTGAAAAAAATTTTCGAAAAAAATTTTCGAAAAAAATTTTCGAAAAAAATTTTGAAAAAAATTTTCGAAAAAAATTTGGAAAAAAAATTTTCGGAAAAAATTTTGCAAAAAAATTTCGAAAAAAATTTTGAAAAAAAATTTTCAAAAAAAATTTTGAAAAAAAATTTTCGAAAAAAATTTTGAAAAAAAATTTTGAAAAAAAATTTTCGAAAAAAATTTTGAAAAAAATTTTCGAAAAAAATTTTGAAAAAAATTTTCGAAAAAAATTTTCGAAAAAAAATTTTAAAAAAATTTTCGAAAAAAATTTTCGAAAAAAATTTTGAAAAAAAATTTTCGAAAAAAATTTCGAAAAAAATTTTCGAAAAGAATTTTGAAAAAAATTTTCGAAAAAAATTTTGAAAAAAAATTTTCGAAAAAAATTTTGAAAAAAAATTTTGAAAAAAAATTTTCGAAAAAAATTTTGAAAAAAATTTTCGAAAAAAATTTTGAAAAAAATTTTGGAAAAAAATTTTTAAAAAAATTTTCGAAAAGAATTTTGAAAAAAAAATTTCAAAAAAAATTTTCGAAAAAAATTTTGAAAAAAAATTTTCGAAAAAAATTTTGAAAAAAATTTTCTAAAAAAATTTTGAAAAAAATTTTCGAAAAAATTTTAAAAAAAATTTTCGAAAAAATTTTTAAAAAAATTTTCGAAAAAAATTTTTAAAAAAATTTTCGAAAAAAATTTTCGAAAAAAATTTTGAAAAAAAATTTTCGAAAAAAATTTTTGAAAAAAATTTTCGAAAAAAATTTTGAAAAAAAATTTTCGAAAAAAATTTTGAAAAAAATTTTCGAAAAAAAATTTGAAAAAAAATTTCGAATAAAAATTTCGTAAAAAATTTTGAAAAAAATTTTCGAAAAAAATTTTGAAAAAAAATTTTCGAAAAAAATTTTGAAAAAAAATTTTGAAAAAAAATTTTCGAAAAAAATTTTGAAAAAAATTTTCGAAAAAAATTTTGAAAAAAATTTTCGAAAAAAATTTTTAAAAAAATTTTCGAAAAAAATTTTGAAAAAAAAATTTCAAAAAAAATTTTCGAAAAAAATTTTGAAAAAAAATTTTCGAAAAAAATTTTGAAAAAAATTTTCGAAAAAAATTGTGAAAAAAATTTTCGAAAAAAATTTTGAAAAAAATTTAGAAAAAAAATTTTCGAAAAAAATTTTCGAAAAAAATTTTCGAAAAAAATTTTGAAAAAAAATTTTGGAAAAATTTTCAAAAAAAATTTTGAAAAAAATTTTGAAAATAATTTTCGCTAAAAAAATTATCGAAAAAAATTTTGAAAAAAAATTTTCGAAAAAAATTTTGAAAAAAATTTTGAAAAAAAATTTTGAAAAAAATTTTCGAAAAAAATTTTGAAAAAAATTTTCGAAAAAAATTTTGAAAAAAATTTCGAAAAAAAATTTTCGAAAAAAATTTTGAAAAAAATTTTGAAAAAAAATTTTCAAAAAAAATTTTGAAAAGAAATTTTCGAAAAAAAATTTGAAAAAAATTTGAAAAAAATTTTCGAAAAAAATTTTGAAAAAAATTTTCGAAAAAAATTTTGAAAAAAATTTTCGAAAAAAATTTTGAAAAAAATTTTGAAAAAAAAATTTTGAAAAAAATTTTGAAAAAAAATTTTTGAAAAAAATTTTGAAAAAAATTTTCTAAAAAAATTTTGAAAAAAATTTTCGAAAAAAATTTTGAAAAACATTTCGAAAAAAAATTTTCGAAAAAAATTTGGAAAAAAATTTTGAAAAAAAATTTTCGAAAAAAATTTTGAAAAAAAATTTTCGAAAAAAATTTTGAAAAAAATTTTCCAAAAAAATTTTGAAAAAAAATTTTCGAAAAAAATTTTGAAAAAAAATTTAAAAAAAAATTTTGAAAAAAAATTTTCGAAAAAAATTTTGAAAAAAAATTTTCGAAAAAAATTTTCGAAAAAAATTTTGAAAAAAAATTTCGAAAAAAATTTTGAAAAAAATTTTTGAAAAAAATTTTGAAAAAACATTTTCGAAAAAAATTTTAAAAAAAATTTTTCGAAGAAAATTTTGATAAAAAATTTTCGAAAAAAATTTTGAAAAAAATTTTCGAAAAAAATTTTCGAAAAAAATTTTTTAAAAAAAATTTTCGAAAAAAATTTGGAAAAAAATTTTCGAAAAAAATTTTCGAAAAAAATTTTGAAAAAAATTTTCGAAAAAATTTTTCGAAAAAAATTTTGAAAAAAATTTTCGAAAAAAATTTTGAAAAAAATTTTCGAAAAAAGTTTTGAAAAAAATTTTGAAAAAAAATTTTTGAAAAAAATTTTGAAAAAAATTTTCGAAAAAAATTTTTAAAAAAAATTCTCGAAAAAAATTTTGAAAAAAAATTTTGAAAAAAATTTTGAAAAAAAATTTTGAAAAAAAATTTTCGAAAAAAATTTTGAAAAAAATTTTCGAAAAAAATTTTCGAAAAAAATTTTCGAAAAAAATTTTGAAAAAAAATTTCGTAAAAAATTTTGAAAAAAATTTTCGAAAAAAATTTTGAAAAAAAATTTTCGAAAAAAATTTTGAAAAAAAATTTTGAAAAAAAATTTTCGAAAAAAATTTTGAAAAAAATTTTCGAAAAAAATTTTGAAAAAAATTTTCGAAAAAAATTTTTAAAAAAATTTTCGAAAAAAATTTTGAAAAAAAAATTTCAAAAAAAATTTTCGAAAAAAATTTTGAAAAAAAATTTTCGAAAAAAATTTTGAAAAAAATTTTCGAAAAAAATTGTGAAAAAAATTTTCGAAAAAAATTTTGAAAAAAATTTAGAAAAAAAATTTTCGAAAAAAATTTTCGAAAAAAATTTTGAAAAAAAATTTTCGAAAAAAATTTTTAAAAAAATTTTCGAAAAAAATTTTGAAAAAAAAATTTCAAAAAAAATTTTCGAAAAAAATTTTGAAAAAAAATTTTCGAAAAAAATTTTGAAAAAAATTTTCGAAAAAAATTGTGAAAAAAATTTTCGAAAAAAATTTTGAAAAAAATTTAGAAAAAAAATTTTCGAAAAAAATTTTCGAAAAAAATTTTCGAAAAAAATTTTGAAAAAAAATTTTGGAAAAATTTTCAAAAAAAATTTTGAAAAAAATTTTGAAAATAATTTTCGCTAAAAAATTATCGAAAAAAATTTTGAAAAAAAATTTTCGAAAAAAATTTTGAAAAAAATTTTGAAAAAAAATTTTGAAAAAAATTTTCGAAAAAAATTTTGAAAAAAATTTTCGAAAAAAATTTTGAAAAAAATTTCGAAAAAAAATTTTCGAAAAAAATTTTGAAAAAAATTTTGAAAAAAAATTTTCAAAAAAAATTTTGAAAAGAAATTTTCGAAAAAAAATTTGAAAAAAATTTGAAAAAAATTTTCGAAAAAAATTTTGAAAAAAATTTTCGAAAAAAATTTTGAAAAAAATTTTCGAAAAAAATTTTGAAAAAAATTTTGAAAAAAAAATTTTGAAAAAAATTTTGAAAAAAAATTTTTGAAAAAAATTTTGAAAAAAATTTTCTAAAAAAATTTTGAAAAAAATTTTCGAAAAAAATTTTGAAAAACATTTCGAAAAAAAATTTTCGAAAAAAATTTGGAAAAAAATTTTGAAAAAAAATTTTCGAAAAAAATTTTGAAAAAAAATTTTCGAAAAAAATTTTGAAAAAAATTTTCCAAAAAAATTTTGAAAAAAAATTTTCGAAAAAAATTTTGAAAAAAAATTTAAAAAAAAATTTTGAAAAAAAATTTTCGAAAAAAATTTTGAAAAAAAATTTTCGAAAAAAATTTTCGAAAAAAATTTTGAAAAAAAATTTCGAAAAAAATTTTGAAAAAAATTTTTGAAAAAAATTTTGAAAAAACATTTTCGAAAAAAATTTTAAAAAAAATTTTTCGAAGAAAATTTTGATAAAAAATTTTCGAAAAAAATTTTGAAAAAAATTTTCGAAAAAAATTTTCGAAAAAAATTTTTTAAAAAAAATTTTCGAAAAAAATTTGGAAAAAAATTTTCGAAAAAAATTTTCGAAAAAAATTTTGAAAAAAATTTTCGAAAAAATTTTTCGAAAAAAATTTTGAAAAAAATTTTCGAAAAAAATTTTGAAAAAAATTTTCGAAAAAAGTTTTGAAAAAAATTTTGAAAAAAAATTTTTGAAAAAAATTTTGAAAAAAATTTTCGAAAAAAATTTTTAAAAAAAATTCTCGAAAAAAATTTTGAAAAAAAATTTTGAAAAAAATTTTGAAAAAAAATTTTGAAAAAAAATTTTCGAAAAAAATTTTGAAAAAAATTTTCGAAAAAAATTTTCGAAAAAAATTTTCGAAAAAAATTTTGAAAAAAAATTTCGTAAAAAATTTTGAAAAAAATTTTCGAAAAAAATTTTGAAAAAAAATTTTCGAAAAAAATTTTGAAAAAAATTTTGAAAAAAAATTTTCGAAAAAAATTTTGAAAAAAATTTTCGAAAAAAATTTTGAAAAAAATTTTCGAAAAAAATTTTTAAAAAAATTTTCGAAAAAAATTTTGAAAAAAAAATTTCAAAAAAAATTTTCGAAAAAAATTTTGAAAAAAAATTTTCGAAAAAAATTTTGAAAAAAATTTTCGAAAAAAATTGTGAAAAAAATTTTCGAAAAAAATTTTGAAAAAAATTTAGAAAAAAAATTTTCGAAAAAAATTTTCGAAAAAAATTTTGAAAAAAAATTTTGGAAAAATTTTCAAAAAAAATTTTGAAAAAAATTTTGAAAATAATTTTCGCTAAAAAAATTATCGAAAAAAATTTTGAAAAAAAATTTTCGAAAAAAATTTTGAAAAAAATTTTGAAAAAAAATTTTGAAAAAAATTTTCGAAAAAAATTTTGAAAAAAATTTTCGAAAAAAATTTTGAAAAAAATTTCGAAAAAAAATTTTCGAAAAAAATTTTGAAAAAAATTTTGAAAAAAAATTTTCGAAAAAAATTTTGAAAAGAAATTTTCGAAAAAAAATTTGAAAAAAATTTTCGAAAAAAATTTTGAAAAAAATTTTCGAAAAAAATTTTGAAAAAAATTTTCGAAAAAAATTTTGAAAAAAATTTTGAAAAAAAAATTTTGAAAAAAATTTTGAAAAAAATTTTCGAAAAAAATTTTTAAAAAAAATTCTCGAAAAAAATTTTGAAAAAAAATTTTGAAAAAAATTTTGAAAAAAAATTATGAAAAAAAATTTTCGAAAAAAATTTTGAAAAAAATTTTCGAAAAAAATTTTCGAAAAAAATTTTCGAAAAAAATTTTCGAAAAAAATTTTGAAAAAAATTTTCGAAAAAAATTTTGAAAAAAATTTCGAAAAAAAATTTTCGAAAAAAATTTCGAAAAAAAATTTTCGAAAAAAATTTTGATAAAAATTTTGAAAAAAAATTTTCGAAAAAAATTTTGAAAAGAAATTTTCGAAAAAAAATTTGAAAAAAATTTTCGAAAAAAATTTTGAAAAAAATTTTCGAAAAAAATTTTGAAAAAAATTTTCGAAAAAAATTTTGAAAAAAATTTTGAAAAAAAAATTTTGAAAAAAATTTTGAAAAAAAATTTTCGAAAAAAATTTTGAAAAAAAATTTTCGAAAAAAATTTTGAAAAAAATTTTCGAAAAAAATTTGGAAAAAAATTTTGAAAAAAAATTTTCGAAAAAAATTTTGAAAAAAAATTTTCGAAAAAAATTTTGAAAAAAATTTTCGAAAAAATTTTTCAGAAAAAATTTTCGAAAAAAATTTTGAAAAAAAAATTTTTAAAAAAAATTTTCGAAAAAAATTTTGAAAAAAAATTTTCGAAAAAAATTTTGAAAAAAAATTTCGAAAAAAATTTTGAAAAAAATTTTCGAAAAAAATTTTGGAAAAAAATTTTTAAAAAAAATTTTCGAAAAAAATTTTCGAAGAAAATTTTGAAAAAAAATTTTCGAAAAAAATTTTGAAAAAAATTTTCGAAAAAAATTTTGAAAAAAAATTTTGAAAAAAAATTTTCGAAAAAAATTTTGAAAAAAATTTTCGAAAAAAATTTTGAAAAAAATTTTCGAAAAAAATTTTTAAAAAAATTTTCGAAAAAAATTTTGAAAAAAAAATTTCAAAAAAAATTTTCGAAAAAAATTTTGAAAAAAAATTTTCGAAAAAAATTTTGAAAAAAATTTTCGAAAAAAATTGTGAAAAAAATTTTCGAAAAAAATTTTGAAAAAAATTTAGAAAAAAAATTTTCGAAAAAAATTTTCGAAAAAAATTTTGAAAAAAAATTTTGGAAAAATTTTCAAAAAAAATTTTGAAAAAAATTTTGAAAATAATTTTCGCTAAAAAAATTATCGAAAAAAATTTTGAAAAAAATTTTCGAAAAAAATTTTGAAAAAAATTTTGAAAAAAAATTTTGAAAAAAATTTTCGAAAAAAATTTTGAAAAAAATTTTCGAAAAAAATTTTGAAAAAAATTTCGAAAAAAAATTTTCGAAAAAAATTTTGAAAAAAATTTTGAAAAAAAATTTTCAAAAAAAATTTTGAAAAGAAATTTTCGAAAAAAAATTTGAAAAAAATTTGAAAAAAATTTTCGAAAAAAATTTTGAAAAAAATTTTCGAAAAAAATTTTGAAAAAAATTTTCGAAAAAAATTTTGAAAAAAATTTTGAAAAAAAAATTTTGAAAAAAATTTTGAAAAAAAATTTTTGAAAAAAATTTTGAAAAAAATTTTCTAAAAAAATTTTGAAAAAAATTTTCGAAAAAAATTTTGAAAAACATTTCGAAAAAAAATTTTCGAAAAAAATTTGGAAAAAAATTTTGAAAAAAAATTTTCGAAAAAAATTTTGAAAAAAAATTTTCGAAAAAAATTTTGAAAAAAATTTTCCAAAAAAATTTTGAAAAAAAATTTTCGAAAAAAATTTTGAAAAAAAATTTAAAAAAAAATTTTGAAAAAAAATTTTCGAAAAAAATTTTGAAAAAAAATTTTCGAAAAAAATTTTCGAAAAAAATTTTGAAAAAAAATTTCGAAAAAAATTTTGAAAAAAATTTTTGAAAAAAATTTTGAAAAAACATTTTCGAAAAAAATTTTAAAAAAAATTTTTCGAAGAAAATTTTGATAAAAAATTTTCGAAAAAAATTTTGAAAAAAATTTTCGAAAAAAATTTTCGAAAAAAATTTTTTAAAAAAAATTTTCGAAAAAAATTTGGAAAAAAATTTTCGAAAAAAATTTTCGAAAAAAATTTTGAAAAAAATTTTCGAAAAAATTTTTCGAAAAAAATTTTGAAAAAAATTTTCGAAAAAAATTTTGAAAAAAATTTTCGAAAAAAGTTTTGAAAAAAATTTTGAAAAAAAATTTTTGAAAAAAATTTTGTAAAAAATTTTCGAAAAAAATTTTTAAAAAAAATTCTCGAAAAAAATTTTGAAAAAAAATTTTGAAAAAAATTTTGAAAAAAAATTTTGAAAAAAAATTTTCGAAAAAAATTTTGAAAAAAATTTTCGAAAAAAATTTTCGAAAAAAATTTTCGAAAAAAATTTTGAAAAAAAATTTCGTAAAAAATTTTGAAAAAAATTTTCGAAAAAAATTTTGAAAAAAAATTTTCGAAAAAAATTTTGAAAAAAAATTTTGAAAAAAAATTTTCGAAAAAAATTTTGAAAAAAATTTTCGAAAAAAATTTTGAAAAAAATTTTCGAAAAAAATTTTTAAAAAAATTTTCGAAAAAAATTTTGAAAAAAAAATTTCAAAAAAAATTTTCGAAAAAAATTTTGAAAAAAAATTTTCGAAAAAAATTTTGAAAAAAATTTTCGAAAAAAATTGTGAAAAAAATTTTCGAAAAAAATTTTGAAAAAAATTTAGAAAAAAAATTTTCGAAAAAAATTTTCGAAAAAAATTTTGAAAAAAAATTTTGGAAAAATTTTCAAAAAAAATTTTGAAAAAAATTTTGAAAATAATTTTCGCTAAAAAAATTATCGAAAAAAATTTTGAAAAAAAATTTTCGAAAAAAATTTTGAAAAAAATTTTGAAAAAAAATTTTGAAAAAAATTTTCGAAAAAAATTTTGAAAAAAATTTTCGAAAAAAATTTTGAAAAAAATTTCGAAAAAAAATTTTCGAAAAAAATTTTGAAAAAAATTTTGAAAAAAAATTTTCGAAAAAAATTTTGAAAAGAAATTTTCGAAAAAAAATTTGAAAAAAATTTTCGAAAAAAATTTTGAAAAAAATTTTCGAAAAAAATTTTGAAAAAAATTTTCGAAAAAAATTTTGAAAAAAATTTTGAAAAAAAAATTTTGAAAAAAATTTTGAAAAAAATTTTCGAAAAAAATTTTTAAAAAAAATTCTCGAAAAAAATTTTGAAAAAAAATTTTGAAAAAAATTTTGAAAAAAAATTATGAAAAAAAATTTTCGAAAAAAATTTTGAAAAAAATTTTCGAAAAAAATTTTCGAAAAAAATTTTCGAAAAAAATTTTCGAAAAAAATTTTGAAAAAAATTTTCGAAAAAAATTTTGAAAAAAATTTCGAAAAAAAATTTTCGAAAAAAATTTCGAAAAAAAATTTTCGAAAAAAATTTTGATAAAAATTTTGAAAAAAAATTTTCGAAAAAAATTTTGAAAAGAAATTTTCGAAAAAAAATTTGAAAAAAATTTTCGAAAAAAATTTTGAAAAAAATTTTCGAAAAAAATTTTGAAAAAAATTTTCGAAAAAAATTTTGAAAAAAATTTTGAAAAAAAAATTTTGAAAAAAATTTTGAAAAAAAATTTTCGAAAAAAATTTTGAAAAAAAATTTTCGAAAAAAATTTTGAAAAAAATTTTCGAAAAAAATTTGGAAAAAAATTTTGAAAAAAAATTTTCGAAAAAAATTTTGAAAAAAAATTTTCGAAAAAAATTTTGAAAAAAATTTTCGAAAAAATTTTTCAGAAAAAATTTTCGAAAAAAATTTTGAAAAAAAAATTTTTAAAAAAAATTTTCGAAAAAAATTTTGAAAAAAAATTTTCGAAAAAAATTTTGAAAAAAAATTTCGAAAAAAATTTTGAAAAAAATTTTCGAAAAAAATTTTGGAAAAAAATTTTTAAAAAAAATTTTCGAAAAAAATTTTCGAAGAAAATTTTGAAAAAAAATTTTCGAAAAAAATTTTGAAAAAAATTTTCGAAAAAAATTTTCGAAAAAAATTTAAAAAAAAAATTTTCGAAAAAAATTTTGAAAAAAAATTTTCGAAAAAAATTTTGAAAAAAAATTTTCGAAAAAAATTTTTAAAAAAATTTTGAAAAAAAATTTCGAAAAAAATTTTCGAAAAAAATTTTTAAAAAAATTTTCAAAAAAAATTTTGAAAAAAAATTTTCGAAAAAAAATTTGAATAAAATTTTCGAAAAAAATTTTGAAAAAAAATTTTCGAAAAAAATTTTGAAAAAAAATTTTGAAAAAAATTTTTGAAAAAAATTTTCGAAAAAAAATTTCGAAAAAAATTTTGAAAAAAAAATTTTCGAAAAAAATTTTGAAAAAAATTTTAGAAAAACATTTTGAAAAAAATTGTCGAAAAAAATTTTGAAAAAAATTTCGAAAAAAAATTTTCGAAAAAAATTTTGAAAAAAATTTTGAAAAAAAATTTTCGAAAAAAATTTTTCAAAAAAATTTTCGAAAAACATTTTTAAAAAAAATTTTCGAAAAAAATTTTGAAAAAAAAATTTTGAAAAAAAATTTGAAAAAAATTTTCGAAAAAAATTTCGAAAAAAAATTTTCGAAAAAAATTTTGAAAAAAAAATTTTGAAAAAAATTTTGAAAAAAAATTTTCGAAAAAAATTTTGGAAAAAAATTTTCGAAAAAAATTTTGAAAAAAAATTTCGAAAAAAATTTTAAAAAAAATTTCGAAAAAAAATTTTCGAAAAAAATTTTGAAAAAATTTTGAAAAAAATTTTCGAAAAAAATTTTAAAAAAAAATTTGAAAAAAAATTTTCGAAAACAATTTTCGAAAAAAATTTTGAAAAAAATTTTGAAAAAAATTTTCGAAAAATTTTGAAAAAAATTTTCGAAAAAAATTTTCGAAAAAAATTTTGAAAAAAAATTTTGAAAAAAATTTTCGAAAAAAATTTTCGAAAAAAATTTTCGAAAAAAATTTTGAAAAAAATTTTCGAAAAAAATTTGGAAAAAAAATTTTCGGAAAAAATTTTGCAAAAAAATTTCGAAAAAAATTTTGAAAAAAAATTTTCAAAAAAAATTTTCAAAAAAAATTTTGAAAAAAAATTTTCGAAAAAAATTTTGAAAAAAAATTTTGAAAAAAAATTTTCGAAAAAAATTTTGAAAAAAATTTTCGAAAAAAATTTTGAAAAAAATTTTCGAAAAAAATTTTCGAAAAAAAATTTTAAAAAAATTTTCGAAAAAAATTTTCGAAAAAAATTTTGAAAAAAAATTTTCGAAAAAAATTTCGAAAAAAATTTTCGAAAAGAATTTTGAAAAAAATTTTCGAAAAAAATTTTGAAAAAAAATTTTCGAAAAAAATTTTGAAAAAAAATTTTGAAAAAAAATTTTCGAAAAAAATTTTGAAAAAAATTTTCGAAAAAAATTTTGAAAAAAATTTTGGAAAAAAATTTTTAAAAAAATTTTCGAAAAGAATTTTGAAAAAAAAATTTCAAAAAAAATTTTCGAAAAAAATTTTCGAAAAAAATTTTGAAAAAAATTTTCTAAAAAAATTTTGAAAAAAATTTTCGAAAAAATTTTGAAAAAAATTTTCGAAAAAATTTTTAAAAAAATTTTCGAAAAAAATTTTTAAAAAAATTTTCGAAAAAAATTTTTAAAAAAATTTTCGAAAAAAATTTTCGAAAAAAATTTTGGAAAAAAATTTTCGAAAAAAATTTTGAAAAAAAATTTTGAAAAAAAATTTTCGAAAAAAATTTTGAAAAAAATTTTCGAAAAAAATTTTGAAAAAAATTTTCGAAAAAAATTTTTAAAAAAATTTTCGAAAAAAATTTTGAAAAAAAAATTTCAAAAAAAATTTTCGAAAAAAATTTTGAAAAAAAATTTTCGAAAAAAATTTTGAAAAAAATTTTCGAAAAAAATTGTGAAAAAAATTTTCGAAAAAAATTTTGAAAAAAATTTAGAAAAAAAATTTTCGAAAAAAATTTTCGAAAAAAATTTTGAAAAAAAATTTTGGAAAAATTTTCAAAAAAAATTTTGAAAAAAATTTTGAAAATAATTTTCGCTAAAAAAATTATCGAAAAAAATTTTGAAAAAAAATTTTCGAAAAAAATTTTGAAAAAAATTTTGAAAAAAAATTTTGAAAAAAATTTTCGAAAAAAATTTTGAAAAAAATTTTCGAAAAAAATTTTGAAAAAAATTTCGAAAAAAAATTTTCGAAAAAAATTTTGAAAAAAATTTTGAAAAAAAATTTTCGAAAAAAATTTTGAAAAGAAATTTTCGAAAAAAAATTTGAAAAAAATTTTCGAAAAAAATTTTGAAAAAAATTTTCGAAAAAAATTTTGAAAAAAATTTTCGAAAAAAATTTTGAAAAAAATTTTGAAAAAAAAATTTTGAAAAAAATTTTGAAAAAAATTTTCGAAAAAAATTTTTAAAAAAAATTCTCGAAAAAAATTTTGAAAAAAAATTTTGAAAAAAATTTTGAAAAAAAATTATGAAAAAAAATTTTCGAAAAAAATTTTGAAAAAAATTTTCGAAAAAAATTTTCGAAAAAAATTTTCGAAAAAAATTTTGAAAAAAAATTTTTGAAAAAAATTTTGAAAAAAATTTTCGAAAAAAATTTTGAAAAAAATTTTCGAAAAAAATTTTGAAAAAAATTTTCGAAAAAAATTTTGAAAAAAATTTCGAAAAAAAATTTTCGAAAAAAATTTCGAAAAAAAATTTTCGAAAAAAATTTTGGAAAAAATTTTGAAAAAAAATTTTCGAAAAAAATTTTGAAAAGAAATTTTCGAAAAAAAATTTGAAAAAAATTTTCGAAAAAAATTTTGAAAAAAATTTTCGAAAAAAATTTTGAAAAAAATTTTCGAAAAAAATTTTGAAAAAAATTTTGAAAAAAAAATTTTGAAAAAAATTTTGAAAAAAAATTTTCGAAAAAAATTTTGAAAAAAAATTTTCGAAAAAAATTTTGAAAAAAATTTTCGAAAAAAATTTGGAAAAAAATTTTGAAAAAAAATTTTCGAAAAAAATTTTGAAAAAAAATTTTCGAAAAAAATTTTGAAAAAAATTTTCGAAAAAATTTTTCAGAAAAAATTTTCGAAAAAAATTTTGAAAAAAAAATTTTTAAAAAAAATTTTCGAAAAAAATTTTGAAAAAAAATTTTCGAAAAAAATTTTGAAAAAAAATTTCGAAAAAAATTTTGAAAAAAATTTTCGAAAAAAATTTTCGAAAAAAATTTTTAAAAAAAATTTTCGAAAAAAATTTTCGAAGAAAATTTTGAAAAAAAATTTTCGAAAAAAATTTTGAAAAAAATTTTCGAAAAAAATTTTCGAAAAAAATTTAAAAAAAAAAATTTTCGAAAAAAATTTTGAAAAAAAATTTTCGAAAAAAATTTTGAAAAAAAATTTTCGAAAAAAATTTTGAAAAAAAATTTTCGAAAAAAATTTTTAAAAAAATTTTGAAAAAAAATTTCGAAAAAAATTTTCGAAAAAAATTTTTAAAAAAATTTTCAAAAAAAATTTTGAAAAAAAATTTTCGAAAAAAAATTTGAATAAAATTTTCGAAAAAAATTTTGAAAAAAAATTTTCGAAAAAAATTTTGAAAAAAAATTTTGAAAAAAATTTTTGAAAAAAATTTTCGAAAAAAAATTTCGAAAAAAAATTTTGAAAAAAAAATTTTCGAAAAAAATTTTGAAAAAAAATTTTCGAAAAAAATTTTGAAAAAAATTTTCGAAAAAAATTTTGAAAAAAATTTTAGAAAAACATTTTGAAAAAAATTGTCGAAAAAAATTTTGAAAAAAATTTCGAAAAAAAATTTTCGAAAAAAAAATTTTGAAAAAAATTTTGAAAAAAAATTTTCGAAAAAAATTTTTCAAAAAAATTTTCGAAAAACATTTTTAAAAAAAATTTTCGAAAAAAATTTTGAAAAAAAAATTTTGAAAAAAAATTTGAAAAAAATTTTCGAAAAAAATTTCGAAAAAAAATTTTCGAAAAAAATTTTGAAAAAAAAATTTTAAAAAAAATTTTGAAAAAAAATTTTCGAAAAAAATTTTGGAAAAAAATTTTCGAAAAAAATTTTGAAAAAAAATTTCGAAAAAAATTTTAAAAAAAATTTCGAAAAAAAATTTTCGAAAAAAATTTTGAAAAAATTTTGAAAAAAATTTTCGAAAAAAATTTTGAAAAAAAATTTGAAAAAAAATTTTCGAAAACAATTTTCGAAAAAAATTTTGAAAAAAATTTTGAAAAAAATTTTCGAAAAATTTTGAAAAAAATTTTCGAAAAAAATTTTCGAAAAAAATTTTGAAAAAAAATTTTGAAAAAGATTTTCGAAAAAAATTTTCGAAAAAAATTTTGAAAAAAATTTTCGAAAAAAATTTGGAAAAAAAATTTTCGGAAAAAATTTTGCAAAAAAATTTCGAAAAAAATTTTGAAAAAAAATTTTCAAAAAAAATTTTGAAAAAAAATTTTCGAAAAAAATTTTGAAAAAAAATTTTAAAAAAAAATTTTCGAAAAAAATTTTGAAAAAAATTTTCGAAAAAAATTTTCGAAAAAAAATTTTAAAAAAATTTTCGAAAAAAATTTTCGAAAAAAATTTTGAAAAAAAATTTTCGAAAAAAATTTCGAAAAAAATTTTCGAAAAGAATTTTGAAAAAAATTTTCGAAAAAAATTTTGAAAAAAAATTTTCGAAAAAAATTTTGAAAAAAAATTTTGAAAAAAAATTTTCGAAAAAAATTTTGAAAAAAATTTTCGAAAAAAATTTTGAAAAAAATTTTGGAAAAAAATTTTTAAAAAAATTTTCGAAAAGAATTTTGAAAAAAAAATTTCAAAAAAAATTTTCGAAAAAAATTTTCGAAAAAAATTTTGAAAAAAATTTTCTAAAAAAATTTTGAAAAAAAGTTTCGAAAAGATTTTGAAAAAAATTTTCGAAAAAATTTTTAAAAAAATTTTCGAAAAAAATTTTTAAAAAAATTTTCGAAAAAAATTTTTAAAAAAATTTTCGAAAAAAATTTTCGAAAAAAATTTTGAAAAAAAATTTTCGAAAAAAATTTTCGAAAAAAATTTTCGAAAAAAATTTTGAAAAAAAATTTTCGAAAAAAATTTTGAAAAAAATTTTCGAAAAAAATTTTGAAAAAAAATTTCGAATAAAAATTTCGTAAAAAATTTTGAAAAAAATTTTCGAAAAAAATTTTGAAAAAAAATTTTCGAAAAAAATTTTGAAAAAAAATTTTGAAAAAAAAATTTCGAAAAAAATTTTGAAAAAAATTTTCGAAAAAAATTTTGAAAAAAATTTTCGAAAAAAATTTTTAAAAAAATTTTCGAAAAAAATTTTGAAAAAAAAATTTCAAAAAAAATTTTCGAAAAAAATTTTGAAAAAAAATTTTCGAAAAAAATTTTGAAAAAAATTTTCGAAAAAAATTGTGAAAAAAATTTTCGAAAAAAATTTTGAAAAAAATTTAGAAAAAAAATTTTCGAAAAAAATTTTCGAAAAAAATTTTGAAAAAAAATTTTGGAAAAATTTTCAAAAAAAATTTTGAAAAAAATTTTGAAAATAATTTTCGCTAAAAAAATTATCGAAAAAAATTTTGAAAAAAAATTTTCGAAAAAAATTTTGAAAAAAATTTTGAAAAAAATTTCGAAAAAAAATTTTCGAAAAAAATTTTGAAAAAAATTTTGAAAAAAAATTTTCGAAAAAAATTTTGAAAAGAAATTTTCGAAAAAAAATTTGAAAAAAATTTTCGAAAAAAATTTTGAAAAAAATTTTCGAAAAAAATTTTGAAAAAAATTTTCGAAAAAAATTTTGAAAAAAATTTTGAAAAAAAAATTTTGAAAAAAATTTTGAAAAAAAATTTTTGAAAAAAATTTTGAAAAAAATTTTCGAAAAAAATTTTGAAAAAAATTTTCGAAAAAAATTTTGAAAAACATTTCGAAAAAAAATTTTCGAAAAAAATTTGGAAAAAAATTTTGAAAAAAAATTTTCGAAAAAAATTTTGAAAAAAAATTTTCGAAAAAAATTTTGAAAAAAATTTTCGAAAAAAATTTTGAAAAAAAATTTTCGAAAAAAATTTTGAAAAAAAATTTTCGAAAAAAATTTTCGAAAAAAATTTTGAAAAAAAATTTCGAAAAAAATTTTGAAAAAAATTTTTGAAAAAAATTTTGAAAAAACATTTTCGAAAAAAATTTTAAAAAAAAATTTTCGAAGAAAATTTTGATAAAAAATTTTCGAAAAAAATTTTGAAAAAAATTTTCGAAAAAAATTTTCGAAAAAAATTTTTTAAAAAAAATTTTCGAAAAAAATTTGGAAAAAAATTTTCGAAAAAAATTTTCGAAAAAAATTTTGAAAAAAATTTTCGAAAAAATTTTTCGAAAAAAATTTTGAAAAAAATTTTCGAAAAAAATTTTGAAAAAAAATTTCGAAAAAAGTTTTGAAAAAAATTTTGAAAAAAAATTTTTGAAAAAAATTTTGAAAAAAATTTTCGAAAAAAATTTTTAAAAAAAATTCTCGAAAAAAATTTTGAAAAAAAATTTTGAAAAAAATTTTGAAAAAAAATTTTGAAAAAAAATTTTCGAAAAAAATTTTGAAAAAAATTTTCGAAAAAAATTTTCGAAAAAAATTTTCGAAAAAAATTTTGAAAAAAAATTTCGTAAAAAATTTTGAAAAAAATTTTCGAAAAAAATTTTGAAAAAAAATTTTCGAAAAAAATTTTGAAAAAAAATTTTGAAAAAAAATTTTCGAAAAAAATTTTGAAAAAAATTTTCGAAAAAAATTTTGAAAAAAATTTTCGAAAAAAATTTTTAAAAAAATTTTCGAAAAAAATTTTGAAAAAAAAATTTCAAAAAAAATTTTCGAAAAAAATTTTGAAAAAAAATTTTCGAAAAAAATTTTGAAAAAAATTTTCGAAAAAAATTGTGAAAAAAATTTTCGAAAAAAATTTTGAAAAAAATTTAGAAAAAAAATTTTCGAAAAAAATTTTCGAAAAAAATTTTGAAAAAAAATTTTGGAAAAATTTTCAAAAAAAATTTTGAAAAAAATTTTGAAAATAATTTTTGCTAAAAAAATTATCGAAAAAAATTTTGAAAAAAAATTTTCGAAAAAAATTTTGAAAAAAATTTTGAAAAAAAAATTTTGAAAAAAATTTTGAAAAAAAATTTTCGAAAAAAATTTTGAAAAAAAATTTTCGAAAAAAATTTTGAAAAAAATTTTCGAAAAAAATTTGGAAAAAAATTTTGAAAAAAAATTTTCGAAAAAAATTTTGAAAAAAAATTTTCGAAAAAAATTTTGAAAAAAATTTTCGAAAAAATTTTTCAGAAAAAATTTTCGAAAAAAATTTTGAAAAAAAAATTTTTAAAAAAAATTTTCGAAAAAAATTTTGAAAAAAAATTTTCGAAAAAAATTTTGAAAAAAAATTTCGAAAAAAATTTTGAAAAAAATTTTCGAAAAAAATTTTCGAAAAAAATTTTTAAAAAAAATTTTCGAAAAAAATTTTCGAAGAAAATTTTGAAAAAAAATTTTCGAAAAAAATTTTGAAAAAAATTTTCGAAAAAAATTTTCGAAAAAAATTTAAAAAAAAAAATTTTCGAAAAAAATTTTGAAAAAAAATTTTCGAAAAAAATTTTGAAAAAAAATTTTCGAAAAAAATTTTTAAAAAAATTTTGAAAAAAAATTTCGAAAAAAATTTTCGAAAAAAATTTTTAAAAAAATTTTCAAAAAAAATTTTGAAAAAAAATTTTCGAAAAAAAATTTGAATAAAATTTTCGAAAAAAATTTTGAAAAAAAATTTTCGAAAAAAATTTTGAAAAAAAATTTTGAAAAAAATTTTTGAAAAAAATTTTCGAAAAAAAATTTCGAAAAAAATTTTGAAAAAAAAATTTTCGAAAAAAATTTTGAAAAAAAATTTTCGAAAAAAATTTTAAAAAAAATTTTCGAAAAAAATTTTGAAAAAAATTTTAGAAAAACATTTTGAAAAAAATTGTCGAAAAAAATTTTGAAAAAAATTTCGAAAAAAAATTTTCGAAAAAAAAATTTTGAAAAAAATTTTGAAAAAAAATTTTCGAAAAAAATTTTTCAAAAAAATTTTCGAAAAACATTTTTAAAAAAAATTTTCGAAAAAAATTTTGAAAAAAAAATTTTGAAAAAAAATTTGAAAAAAATTTTCGAAAAAAATTTCGAAAAAAAATTTTCGAAAAAAATTTTGAAAAAAAAATTTTGAAAAAAATTTTGAAAAAAAATTTTCGAAAAAAATTTTGGAAAAAAATTTTCGAAAAAAATTTTGAAAAAAAATTTCGAAAAAAATTTAAAAAAAAATTTCGAAAAAAAATTTTCGAAAAAAATTTTGAAAAAATTTTGAAAAAAATTTTCGAAAAAAATTTTGAAAAAAAATTTGAAAAAAAATTTTCGAAAACAATTTTCGAAAAAAATTTTGAAAAAAATTTTGAGAAAAATTTTGAAAAAAATTTTCGAAAAAAATTTTCGAAAAAAATTTTGAAAAAAAATTTTGAAAAAAATTTTTGAAAAAAATTTTCGAAAAAAATTTTCGAAAAAAATTTTGAAAAAAATTTTCGAAAAAAATTTGGAAAAAAAATTTTCGGAAAAAATTTTGCAAAAAAATTTCGAAAAAAATTTTGAAAAAAAATTTTCAAAAAAAATTTTGAAAAAAAATTTTCGAAAAAAATTTTGAAAAAAAATTTTAAAAAAAAATTTTCGAAAAAAATTTTGAAAAAAATTTTCGAAAAAAATTTTCGAAAAAAAATTTTAAAAAAATTTTCGAAAAAAATTTTCGAAAAAAATTTTGAAAAAAAATTTTCGAAAAAAATTTCGAAAAAAATTTTCGAAAAGAATTTTGAAAAAAATTTTCGAAAAAAATTTTGAAAAAAAATTTTCGAAAAAAATTTTGAAAAAAAATTTTGAAAAAAAATTTTCGAAAAAAATTTTGAAAAAAATTTTCGAAAAAAATTTTGAAAAAAATTTTGGAAAAAAATTTTTAAAAAAATTTTCGAAAAGAATTTTGAAAAAAAAATTTCAAAAAAAATTTTCGAAAAAAATTTTCGAAAAAAATTTTGAAAAAAATTTTCTAAAAAAATTTTGAAAAAAATTTTCGAAAAAATTTTGAAAAAAATTTTCGAAAAAATTTTTAAAAAAATTTTCGAAAAAAATTTTTAAAAAAATTTTCGAAAAAAATTTTTAAAAAAATTTTCGAAAAAAATTTTCGAAAAAAATTTTGAAAAAAAATTTTCGAAAAAAATTTTCGAAAAAAATTTTCGAAAAAAATTTTGAAAAAAAATTTTCGAAAAAAATTTTGAAAAAAATTTTCGAAAAAAATTTTGAAAAAAAATTTCGAATAAAAATTTCGTAAAAAATTTTGAAAAAAATTTTCGAAAAAAATTTTGAAAAAAAATTTTCGAAAAAAATTTTGAAAAAAAATTTTGAAAAAAAAATTTCGAAAAAAATTTTGAAAAAAATTTTCGAAAAAAATTTTGAAAAAAATTTTCGAAAAAAATTTTTAAAAAAATTTTCGAAAAAAATTTTGAAAAAAAAATTTCAAAAAAAATTTTCGAAAAAAATTTTGAAAAAAAATTTTCGAAAAAAATTTTGAAAAAAATTTTCGAAAAAAATTTTGAAAAAAAAATTTCAAAAAAAATTTTCGAAAAAAATTTTGAAAAAAAATTTTCGAAAAAAATTTTGAAAAAAATTTTCGAAAAAAATTGTGAAAAAAATTTTCGAAAAAAATTTTGAAAAAAATTTAGAAAAAAAATTTTCGAAAAAAATTTTCGAAAAAAATTTTGAAAAAAAATTTTGGAAAAATTTTCAAAAAAAATTTTGAAAAAAATTTTGAAAATAATTTTTGCTAAAAAAATTATCGAAAAAAATTTTGAAAAAAAATTTTCGAAAAAAATTTTGAAAAAAATTTTGAAAAAAAATTTTGAAAAAAATTTTCGAAAAAAATTTTGAAAAAAATTTTCGAAAAAAATTTTGAAAAAAATTTCGAAAAAAAATTTTCGAAAAAAATTTTGAAAAAAATTTTGAAAAAAAATTTTCGAAAAAAATTTTGAAAAGAAATTTTCGAAAAAAAATTTGAAAAAAATTTTCGAAAAAAATTTTGAAAAAAATTTTCGAAAAAAATTTTGAAAAAAATTTTCGAAAAAAATTTTGAAAAAAATTTTGAAAAAAAAATTTTGAAAAAAATTTTGAAAAAAATTTTCGAAAAAAATTTTTAAAAAAAATTCTCGAAAAAAATTTTGAAAAAAAATTATGAAAAAAAATTTTCGAAAAAAATTATGAAAAAAAATTTTCGAAAAAAATTTTGAAAAAAATTTTCGAAAAAAATTTTCGAAAAAAATTTTCGAAAAAAATTTTGAAAAAAAATTTTTGAAAAAAATTTTGAAAAAAATTTTCGAAAAAAATTTTGAAAAAAATTTTCGAAAAAAATTTTGAAAAAAATTTTCGAAAAAAATTTTGAAAAAAATTTCGAAAAAAAATTTTCGAAAAAAATTTTGAAAAAAATTTTGAAAAAAAATTTTCGAAAAAAATTTTGAAAATAAATTTTCGAAAAAAAATTTGAAAAAAATTTTCGAAAAAAATTTTGAAAAAAATTTTCGAAAAAAATTTTGAAAAAAATTTTCGAAAAAAATTTTGAAAAAAATTTTGAAAAAAAAATTTTGAAAAAAATTTTGAAAAAAATTTTCGAAAAAAATTTTTAAAAAAAATTCTCGAAAAAAATTTTGAAAAAAAATTTTGAAAAAAATTTTGAAAAAAAATTATGAAAAAAAATTTTCGAAAAAAATTTTGAAAAAAATTTTCGAAAAAAATTTTCAAAAAAAATTTTCGAAAAAAATTTTGAAAAAAAATTTTTGAAAAAAATTTTGAAAAAAATTTTCGAAAAAAATTTTGAAAAAAATTTTCGAAAAAAATTTTGAAAAACATTTCGAAAAAAAATTTTCGAAAAAAATTTGGAAAAAAATTTTGAAAAAAAATTTTCGAAAAAAATTTTGAAAAAAAATTTTCGAAAAAAATTTTGAAAAAAATTTTCCAAAAAAATTTTGAAAAAAAATTTTCGAAAAAAATTTTGAAAAAAAATTTAAAAAAAAATTTTGAAAAAAAATTTTCGAAAAAAATTTTGAAAAAAAATTTTCGAAAAAAATTTTCGAAAAAAATTTTGAAAAAAAATTTCGAAAAAAATTTTGAAAAAAATTTTTGAAAAAAATTTTGAAAAAACATTTTCGAAAAAAATTTTAAAAAAAAATTTTCGAAGAAAATTTTGATAAAAAATTTTCGAAAAAAATTTTGAAAAAAATTTTCGAAAAAAATTTTCGAAAAAAATTTTTTAAAAAAAATTTTCGAAAATAATTTGGAAAAAAATTTTCGAAAAAAATTTTCGAAAAAAATTTTGAAAAAAATTTTCGAAAAAATTTTTCGAAAAAAATTTTGAAAAAAATTTTCGAAAAAAATTTTGAAAAAAATTTTCGAAAAAAGTTTTGAAAAAAATTTTGAAAAAAAATTTTTGAAAAAAATTTTGAAAAAAATTTTCGAAAAAAATTTTTAAAAAAAATTCTCGAAAAAAATTTTGAAAAAAAATTTTGAAAAAAATTTTGAAAAAAAATTTTGAAAAAAAATTTTCGAAAAAAATTTTGAAAAAAATTTTCGAAAAAAATTTTCGAAAAAAATTTTCGAAAAAAATTTTGAAAAAAAATTTTTGAAAAAAATTTTGAAAAAAATTTTCGAAAAAAATTTTGAAAAAAATTTTCGAAAAAAATTTTGAAAAACATTTCGAAAAAAAATTTTCGAAAAAAATTTGGAAAAAAATTTTGAAAAAAAATTTTCGAAAAAAATTTTGAAAAAAAATTTTCGAAAAAAATTTTGAAAAAAATTTTCCAAAAAAATTTTGAAAAAAAATTTTCGAAAAAAATTTTGAAAAAAAATTTAAAAAAAAATTTTGAAAAAAAATTTTCGAAAAAAATTTTGAAAAAAAATTTTCGAAAAAAATTTTGAAAAAAAATTTCGAAAAAAATTTTGAAAAAAATTTTCGAAAAAAATTTTGAAAAAAATTTTCGAAAAAAATTTTGAAAAAACATTTTCGAAAAAAATTTTTAAAAAAAATTTTCGAAAAAAATTTTCGAAGAAAATTTTGATAAAAAATTTTCGAAAAAAATTTTGAAAAAAATTTTCGAAAAAAATTTTCGAAAAAAAATTTTTAAAAAAAATTTTCAAAAAAAATTTTGAAAAAAAATTTTCGAAAAAAATTTTCGAAAAAAATTTTGAAAAAAATTTTCGAAAAAATTTTTAAAAAAATTTTGAAAAAAAATTTCGAAAAAAATTTTCGAAAAAAATTTTCGAAAAAAATTTTGAAAAAAATTTTCGAAAAAAATTTTGAAAAAAAATTTTCGAAAAAAATTTTCGAAAAAAATTTTGAAAAAAAATTTCGAAAAAAATTTTGAAAAAAATTTTGAAAAAAAATTTTGAAAAAAATTTTCGAAAAAAATTTTGAAAAAAATTTTCGAAAAAAATTTTGAAAAAAATTTCGAAAAAAAATTTTCGAAAAAAATTTTGAAAAAAATTTTGAAAAAAAATTTCCGAAAAAAATTTTGAAAAGAAATTTTCGAAAAAAATTTTGAAAAAAATTTTGAAAAAAATTTTCGAAAAAAATTTTGAAAAAAATTTTCGAAAAAAATTTTGAAAAAAATTTTGAAAAAAAAATTTTGAAAAAAATTTTGAAAAAAAATTTTCGAAAAAAATTTTGAAAAAAAATTTTCGAAAAAAATTTTGAAAAAAATTTTCGAAAAAAATTTGGAAAAAAATTTTGAAAAAAAATTTTCGAAAAAAATTTTGAAAAAAAATTTTCGAAAAAAATTTTGAAAAAAATTTTCGAAAAAATTTTTCAGAAAAAATTTTCGAAAAAAATTTTGAAAAAAAAATTTTTAAAAAAAATTTTCGAAAAAAATTTTGAAAAAAAATTTTCGAAAAAAATTTTGAAAAAAAATTTCGAAAAAAATTTTGAAAAAAATTTTCGAAAAAAATTTTTAAAAAAAATTTTCGAAAAAAATTTTCGAAGAAAATTTTGAAAAAAAATTTTCGAAAAAAATTTTGAAAAAAATTTTCGAAAAAAATTTTCGAAAAAAATTAAAAAAAAAAATTTTCGAAAAAAATTTTGAAAAAAAATTTTCGAAAAAAATTTTGAAAAAAAATTTTCGAAAAAAATTTTTAAAAAAATTTTGAAAAAAAATTTCGAAAAAAATTTTCGAAAAAAATTTTTAAAAAAATTTTCAAAAAAAATTTTGAAAAAAAATTTTCGAAAAAAAATTTGAATAAAATTTTCGAAAAAAATTTTGAAAAAAAATTTTCGAAAAAAATTTTGAAAAAAAATTTTGAAAAAAATTTTTGAAAAAAATTTTCGAAAAAAAATTTCGAAAAAAATTTTGAAAAAAAAATTTCGGAAAAAAATTTTGAAAAAAAATTTTCGAAAAAAATTTTGAAAAAAATTTTCGAAAAAAATTTTGAAAAAAATTTCAGAAAAACATTTTGAAAAAAATTGTCGAAAAAAATTTTGAAAAAAATTTCGAAAAAAAATTTTCGAAAAAAAAATTTTGAAAAAAATTTTGAAAAAAAATTTTCGAAAAAAATTTTTCAAAAAAATTTTCGAAAAACATTTTTAAAAAAAATTTTCGAAAAAAATTTTGAAAAAAAAATTTTGAAAAAAAATTTGAAAAAAATTTTCGAAAAAAATTTCGAAAAAAAATTTTCGAAAAAAATTTTGAAAAAAAAATTTTGAAAAAAATTTTGAAAAAAAATTTTCGAAAAAAATTTTGGAAAAAAATTTTCGAAAAAAATTTTGAAAAAAAATTTCGAAAAAAATTTTAAAAAAAATTTCGAAAAAAAATTTTCGAAAAAAATTTTGAAAAAATTTTGAAAAAAATTTTCGAAAAAAATTTTGAAAAAAAATTTGAAAAAAAATTTTCGAAAACAATTTTTGAAAAAAATTTTGAAAAAAATTTTGAAAAAAATTTTCGAAAAATTTTGAAAAAAATTTTCGAAAAAAATTTTCGAAAAAAATTTTGAAAAAAAATTTTGAAAAAAATTTTCGAAAAAAATTTTCGAAAAAAATTTTGAAAAAAATTTTCGAAAAAAATTTGGAAAAAAAATTTTCGGAAAAAATTTTGCAAAAAAATTTCGAAAAAAATTTTGAAAAAAAATTTTCAAAAAAAATTTTGAAAAAAAATTTTCGAAAAAAATTTTGAAAAAAAATTTTGAAAAAAAATTTTCGAAAAAAATTTTGAAAAAAATTTTGGAAAAAAATTTTTAAAAAAATTTTCGAAAAGAATTTTGAAAAAAAAATTTCAAAAAAAATTTTCGAAAAAAATTTTCGAAAAAAATTTTGAAAAAAATTTTCTAAAAAAATTTTGAAAAAAATTTTCGAAAAAATTTTGAAAAAAATTTTCGAAAAAATTTTTAAAAAAATTTTCGAAAAAAATTTTTAAAAAAATTTTCGAAAAAAATTTTTAAAAAAATTTTCGAAAAAAATTTTCGAAAAAAATTTTGAAAAAAAATTTTCGAAAAAAATTTTCGAAAAAAATTTTCGAAAAAAATTTTGAAAAAAAATTTTCGAAAAAAATTTTGAAAAAAATTTTCGAAAAAAATTTTGAAAAAAAATTTCGAATAAAAATTTCGTAAAAAATTTTGAAAAAAATTTTCGAAAAAAATTTTGAAAAAAAATTTTCGAAAAAAATTTTGAAAAAAAATTTTGAAAAAAAAATTTCGAAAAAAATTTTGAAAAAAATTTTCGAAAAAAATTTTGAAAAAAATTTTCGAAAAAAATTTTTAAAAAAATTTTCGAAAAAAATTTTGAAAAAAAAATTTCAAAAAAAATTTTCGAAAAAAATTTTGAAAAAAAATTTTCGAAAAAAATTTTGAAAAAAATTTTCGAAAAAAATTGTGAAAAAAATTTTCGAAAAAAATTTTGAAAAAAATTTAGAAAAAAAATTTTCGAAAAAAATTTTCGAAAAAAATTTTGAAAAAAAATTTTGGAAAAATTTTCAAAAAAAATTTTGAAAAAAATTTTGAAAATAATTTTCGCTAAAAAAATTATCGAAAAAAATTTTGAAAAAAAATTTTCGAAAAAAATTTTGAAAAAAATTTTGAAAAAAAATTTTGAAAAAAATTTTCGAAAAAAATTTTGAAAAAAATTTTCGAAAAAAATTTTGAAAAAAATTTCGAAAAAAAATTTTCGAAAAAAATTTTGAAAAAAATTTTGAAAAAAAATTTTCGAAAAAAATTTTGAAAAGAAATTTTCGAAAAAAAATTTGAAAAAAATTTTCGAAAAAAATTTTGAAAAAAATTTTCGAAAAAAATTTTGAAAAAAATTTTCGAAAAAAATTTTGAAAAAAATTTTGAAAAAAAAATTTTGAAAAAAATTTTGAAAAAAAATTTTTGAAAAAAATTTTGAAAAAAATTTTCGAAAAAAATTTTTAAAAAAATTTTGAAAAAAATTTCGAAAAAAAATTTTCGAAAAAAATTTTGAAAAAAATTTTGAAAAAAAATTTTCGAAAAAAATTTTTAAAAAAAATTTTCGAAAAAAATTTTTAAAAAAAATTTTCGAAAAAAATTTTGAAAAAAAAATTTTGAAAAAAAATTTGAAAAAAATTTTCGAAAAAAATTTTGAAAAAAAATTTTCGAAAAAAAATTTTCGAAAAAAATTTTGAAAAAAATTTTGAAAAAAAATTTTCGAAAAAAATTTTGGAAAAAAATTTTCGAAAAAAATTTTGAAAAAAAATTTCGAAAAAAATTTTGAAAAAAATTTCGAAAAAAAATTTTCGAAAAAAATATTCGAAAAAAATTTGGAAAAAAAATTTTCGGAAAAAATTTTGAAAAAAAATGTCGAAAAAAATTTTCGAAAAAAATTTTTAAAAAAATTTTCGAAAAAAATTTTTAAAAAAATTTTCGAAAAAAATTTTGAAAAAAAATTTTGAAAAAAATTTTGAAAGAAAATTATGAAAAAAAATTTTCGAAAAAAATTTTGAAAAAAATTTTCGAAAAAAATTTTCGAAAAAAATTTTGAAAAAAATTTTTGAAAAAAATTTTGAAAAAAATTTTCGAAAAAAATTTTGAAAAAAATCTTCGAAAAAAATTTAAAAAAAAATTTCGAAAAATATTTTTAAAAAAAATTTTCGAAAAAAATTTTGAAAAAAATTGTTAAAAAAATTTTGAAAAAAAATTTCGAAAAAAATTTCGAAAAAAATTTTCGAAAAAAATTTTGAAAAAAAATTTCGAAAAAAATTTTGAAAAAAAATTTTCGAAAAAAATTTTGAAAAAAAATTTTGAAAAAAAATTTTCGAAAAAAATTTTGAAAAAAATTTTCGAAAAAAATTTTGAAAAAAATTTTCGAAAAAAAAATTTCGAAAAAAATTTTTAAAAAAATTTTCGAAAAATATTTTTAAAAAAATTTTCAAAAAAATTTTGAAAAAAAATTTTCGAAAAAAAATTTGAATAAAATTTTCGAAAAAAATTTTTTAAAAAAATTTTCGAAAAAAATTTTGAAAAAAAATTTTCGAAAAAAATTTTCGAAAAAAATTTTCGAGAAAAATTTTGAAAAAAATTTTGAAAAAAATTTTCGAAAAAAATTTTGAAAAAAAATTTTCGAAAAAAAATTTTCGAAAAAAATTTTTAAAAAAATTTTGAAAAAAATTTTCGAAAAAAATTTTCGAAAAAAATTTTGAAAAAAAAATTTTCGAAAAAAATTTTGAAAAAAAATTTTCGAAAAAAATTTTGAAAAAAAATTTTGAAAAAAATTTTCGAAAAAAAATTTTGAAAAAAATTTTGAAAAAAATTTTCGAAAAAAATTTTTGAAAAAAATTTTTAAAAAAATTTTCGAAAAAAATTTTGAAAAAAATTTTCGAAAAATATTTTCGAAAAAAATTTTGAAAAAAAATTTTCGAAAAAAATTTTGAAAAAAATTTTCGAAAAAAATTTTGAAAAAAAAGTTGGAAAAAAATTTTGAAAAAAATTTTCGAAAAAAATTTTGAAAAAAATTTTCGAAAAAAATTTTGAAAAAAATTTTCGAAAAAAATTTTGAAAAAAATTTTCGAAAAAAATTTTGAAAAAAATTTTCGAAAAAAATTTTGAAAAAAAATTTTCGAAAAAAATTTTGAAAAAAAATTTTCGAAAAAAATTTTGAAAAAAATTTTCGAAAAAAAAATTTAAAAAAAAGTTTCGAAAAAATTTTCGAAAAAAATTTTTCGAAAAAAATTTTCAAAAAAAAATTCGAAAAAAACTTCGAAAGAAAATTTTCGAAAATAATTTTGAAAAAAAAATTTTCGAAAAAAATTTTGAAAAAAAATTTTCGAAAAAAATTTTGAAAAAAAATTTTGAAAAAAATTTTCGAAAAAAAATTTTGAAAAAAATTTTGAAAAAAATTTTCGAAAAAAATTTTTGAAAAAAATTTTTAAAAAAATTTTCGAAAAAAATTTTGAAAAAAATTTTCGAAAAATATTTTCGAAAAAAATTTTGAAAAAAAATTTTCGAAAAAAATTTTGAAAAATATTTTCGAAAAAAATTTTGAAAAAAAAGTTGGAAAAAAATTTTGAAAAAAATTTTCGAAAAAAATTTTGAAAAAAATTTTCGAAAAAAATTTTGAAAAAAATTTTCGAAAAAAATTTTGAAAAAAATTTTCGAAAAAAATTTTGAAAAAAAATTTTCGAAAAAAATTTTGAAAAAAAATTTTCGAAAAAAATTTTGAAAAAAATTTTCGAAAAAAAAATTTAAAAAAAAGTTTCGAAAAAATTTTCGAAAAAAATTTTTCGAAAAAAATTTTCAAAAAAAAATTCGAAAAAAACTTCGAAAGAAAATTTTCGAAAATAATTTTGAAAAAAAATTTCGAAAAAAAAATTTCGAAAAAAATTTTTTAAAAAAAATTTTCGAAAAAAATTTGGAAAAAAATTTTCGAAAAAAATTTTCGAAAAAAATTTTGAAAAAAATTTTCGAAAAAATTTTTCGAAAAAAATTTTTTAAAAAAAATTTTCGAAAAAAATTTGGAAAAAAATTTTCGAAAAAAATTTTCGAAAAAAATTTTGAAAAAAATTTTCGAAAAAATTTTTCGAAAAAAATTTTGAAAAAAATTTTCGAAAAAAATTTTGAAAAAAATTTTCGAAAAAAGTTTTGAAAAAAATTTTGAAAAAAAATTTTTGAAAAAAATTTTGTAAAAAATTTTCGAAAAAAATTTTTAAAAAAAATTCTCGAAAAAAATTTTGAAAAAAAATTTTGAAAAAAATTTTGAAAAAAAATTTTGAAAAAAAATTTTCGAAAAAAATTTTGAAAAAAATTTTCGAAAAAAATTTTCGAAAAAAATTTTCGAAAAAAATTTTGAAAAAAAATTTCGTAAAAAATTTTGAAAAAAATTTTCGAAAAAAATTTTGAAAAAAAATTTTCGAAAAAAATTTTGAAAAAAAATTTTGAAAAAAAATTTTCGAAAAAAATTTTGAAAAAAATTTTCGAAAAAAATTTTGAAAAAAATTTTCGAAAAAAATTTTTAAAAAAATTTTCGAAAAAAATTTTGAAAAAAAAATTTCAAAAAAAATTTTCGAAAAAAATTTTGAAAAAAAATTTTCGAAAAAAATTTTGAAAAAAATTTTCGAAAAAAATTGTGAAAAAAATTTTCGAAAAAAATTTTGAAAAAAATTTAGAAAAAAAATTTTCGAAAAAAATTTTCGAAAAAAATTTTGAAAAAAAATTTTGGAAAAATTTTCAAAAAAAATTTTGAAAAAAATTTTGAAAATAATTTTCGCTAAAAAAATTATCGAAAAAAATTTTGAAAAAAAATTTTCGAAAAAAATTTTGAAAAAAATTTTGAAAAAAAATTTTGAAAAAAATTTTCGAAAAAAATTTTGAAAAAAATTTTCGAAAAAAATTTTGAAAAAAATTTCGAAAAAAAATTTTCGAAAAAAATTTTGAAAAAAATTTTGAAAAAAAATTTTCGAAAAAAATTTTGAAAAGAAATTTTCGAAAAAAAATTTGAAAAAAATTTTCGAAAAAAATTTTGAAAAAAATTTTCGAAAAAAATTTTGAAAAAAATTTTCGAAAAAAATTTTGAAAAAAATTTTGAAAAAAAAATTTTGAAAAAAATTTTGAAAAAAATTTTCGAAAAAAATTTTTAAAAAAAATTCTCGAAAAAAATTTTGAAAAAAAATTTTGAAAAAAATTTTGAAAAAAAATTATGAAAAAAAATTTTCGAAAAAAATTTTGAAAAAAATTTTCGAAAAAAATTTTCGAAAAAAATTTTCGAAAAAAATTTTCGAAAAAAATTTTGAAAAAAATTTTCGAAAAAAATTTTGAAAAAAATTTCGAAAAAAAATTTTCGAAAAAAATTTCGAAAAAAAATTTTCGAAAAAAATTTTGATAAAAATTTTGAAAAAAAATTTTCGAAAAAAATTTTGAAAAGAAATTTTCGAAAAAAAATTTGAAAAAAATTTTCGAAAAAAATTTTGAAAAAAATTTTCGAAAAAAATTTTGAAAAAAATTTTCGAAAAAAATTTTGAAAAAAATTTTGAAAAAAAAATTTTGAAAAAAATTTTGAAAAAAAATTTTCGAAAAAAATTTTGAAAAAAAATTTTCGAAAAAAATTTTGAAAAAAATTTTCGAAAAAAATTTGGAAAAAAATTTTGAAAAAAAATTTTCGAAAAAAATTTTGAAAAAAAATTTTCGAAAAAAATTTTGAAAAAAATTTTCGAAAAAATTTTTCAGAAAAAATTTTCGAAAAAAATTTTGAAAAAAAAATTTTTAAAAAAAATTTTCGAAAAAAATTTTGAAAAAAAATTTTCGAAAAAAATTTTGAAAAAAAATTTCGAAAAAAATTTTGAAAAAAATTTTCGAAAAAAATTTTGGAAAAAAATTTTTAAAAAAAATTTTCGAAAAAAATTTTCGAAGAAAATTTTGAAAAAAAATTTTCGAAAAAAATTTTGAAAAAAATTTTCGAAAAAAATTTTCGAAAAAAATTTAAAAAAAAAAATTTTCGAAAAAAATTTTGAAAAAAAATTTTCGAAAAAAATTTTGAAAAAAAATTTTCGAAAAAAATTTTTAAAAAAATTTTGAAAAAAAATTTCGAAAAAAATTTTCGAAAAAAATTTTTAAAAAAATTTTCAAAAAAAATTTTAAAAAAAATTTTTCGAAGAAAATTTTGATAAAAAATTTTCGAAAAAAATTTTGAAAAAAATTTTCGAAAAAAATTTTCGAAAAAAATTTTTTAAAAAAAATTTTCGAAAAAAATTTGGAAAAAAATTTTCGAAAAAAATTTTCGAAAAAAATTTTGAAAAAAATTTTCGAAAAAATTTTTCGAAAAAAATTTTGAAAAAAATTTTCGAAAAAAATTTTGAAAAAAATTTTCGAAAAAAGTTTTGAAAAAAATTTTGAAAAAAAATTTTTGAAAAAAATTTTGAAAAAAATTTTCGAAAAAAATTTTTAAAAAAAATTCTCGAAAAAAATTTTGAAAAAAAATTTTGAAAAAAATTTTGAAAAAAAATTTTGAAAAAAAATTTTCGAAAAAAATTTTGAAAAAAATTTTCGAAAAAAATTTTCGAAAAAAATTTTCGAAAAAAATTTTGAAAAAAAATTTCGTAAAAAATTTTGAAAAAAATTTTCGAAAAAAATTTTGAAAAAAAATTTTCGAAAAAAATTTTGAAAAAAAATTTTGAAAAAAAATTTTCGAAAAAAATTTTGAAAAAAATTTTCGAAAAAAATTTTGAAAAAAATTTTCGAAAAAAATTTTTAAAAAAATTTTCGAAAAAAATTTTGAAAAAAAAATTTCAAAAAAAATTTTCGAAAAAAATTTTGAAAAAAAATTTTCGAAAAAAATTTTGAAAAAAATTTTCGAAAAAAATTGTGAAAAAAATTTTCGAAAAAAATTTTGAAAAAAATTTAGAAAAAAAATTTTCGAAAAAAATTTTCGAAAAAAATTTTGAAAAAAAATTTTGGAAAAATTTTCAAAAAAAATTTTGAAAAAAATTTTGAAAATAATTTTCGCTAAAAAAATTATCGAAAAAAATTTTGAAAAAAAATTTTCGAAAAAAATTTTGAAAAAAATTTTGAAAAAAAATTTTGAAAAAAATTTTCGAAAAAAATTTTGAAAAAAATTTTCGAAAAAAATTTTGAAAAAAATTTCGAAAAAAAATTTTCGAAAAAAATTTTGAAAAAAATTTTGAAAAAAAATTTTCGAAAAAAATTTTGAAAAGAAATTTTCGAAAAAAAATTTGAAAAAAATTTTCGAAAAAAATTTTGAAAAAAATTTTCGAAAAAAATTTTGAAAAAAATTTTCGAAAAAAATTTTGAAAAAAATTTTGAAAAAAAAATTTTGAAAAAAATTTTGAAAAAAATTTTCGAAAAAAATTTTTAAAAAAAATTCTCGAAAAAAATTTTGAAAAAAAATTTTGAAAAAAATTTTGAAAAAAAATTATGAAAAAAAATTTTCGAAAAAAATTTTGAAAAAAATTTTCGAAAAAAATTTTCGAAAAAAATTTTCGAAAAAAATTTTCGAAAAAAATTTTGAAAAAAATTTTCGAAAAAAATTTTGAAAAAAATTTCGAAAAAAAATTTTCGAAAAAAATTTCGAAAAAAAATTTTCGAAAAAAATTTTGATAAAAATTTTGAAAAAAAATTTTCGAAAAAAATTTTGAAAAGAAATTTTCGAAAAAAAATTTGAAAAAAATTTTCGAAAAAAATTTTGAAAAAAATTTTCGAAAAAAATTTTGAAAAAAATTTTCGAAAAAAATTTTGAAAAAAATTTTGAAAAAAAAATTTTGAAAAAAATTTTGAAAAAAAATTTTCGAAAAAAATTTTGAAAAAAAATTTTCGAAAAAAATTTTGAAAAAAATTTTCGAAAAAAATTTGGAAAAAAATTTTGAAAAAAAATTTTCGAAAAAAATTTTGAAAAAAAATTTTCGAAAAAAATTTTGAAAAAAATTTTCGAAAAAATTTTTCAGAAAAAATTTTCGAAAAAAATTTTGAAAAAAAAATTTTTAAAAAAAATTTTCGAAAAAAATTTTGAAAAAAAATTTTCGAAAAAAATTTTGAAAAAAAATTTCGAAAAAAATTTTGAAAAAAATTTTCGAAAAAAATTTTGGAAAAAAATTTTTAAAAAAAATTTTCGAAAAAAATTTTCGAAGAAAATTTTGAAAAAAAATTTTCGAAAAAAATTTTGAAAAAAATTTTCGAAAAAAATTTTGAAAAAAAATTTTGAAAAAAAATTTTCGAAAAAAATTTTGAAAAAAATTTTCGAAAAAAATTTTGAAAAAAATTTTCGAAAAAAATTTTTAAAAAAATTTTCGAAAAAAATTTTGAAAAAAAAATTTCAAAAAAAATTTTCGAAAAAAATTTTGAAAAAAAATTTTCGAAAAAAATTTTGAAAAAAATTTTCGAAAAAAATTGTGAAAAAAATTTTCGAAAAAAATTTTGAAAAAAATTTAGAAAAAAAATTTTCGAAAAAAATTTTCGAAAAAAATTTTGAAAAAAAATTTTGGAAAAATTTTCAAAAAAAATTTTGAAAAAAATTTTGAAAATAATTTTCGCTAAAAAAATTATCGAAAAAAATTTTGAAAAAAAATTTTCGAAAAAAATTTTGAAAAAAATTTTGAAAAAAAATTTTGAAAAAAATTTTCGAAAAAAATTTTGAAAAAAATTTTCGAAAAAAATTTTGAAAAAAATTTCGAAAAAAAATTTTCGAAAAAAATTTTGAAAAAAATTTTGAAAAAAAATTTTCAAAAAAAATTTTGAAAAGAAATTTTCGAAAAAAAATTTGAAAAAAATTTGAAAAAAATTTTCGAAAAAAATTTTGAAAAAAATTTTCGAAAAAAATTTTGAAAAAAATTTTCGAAAAAAATTTTGAAAAAAATTTTGAAAAAAAAATTTTGAAAAAAATTTTGAAAAAAAATTTTTGAAAAAAATTTTGAAAAAAATTTTCTAAAAAAATTTTGAAAAAAATTTTCGAAAAAAATTTTGAAAAACATTTCGAAAAAAAATTTTCGAAAAAAATTTGGAAAAAAATTTTGAAAAAAAATTTTCGAAAAAAATTTTGAAAAAAAATTTTCGAAAAAAATTTTGAAAAAAATTTTCCAAAAAAATTTTGAAAAAAAATTTTCGAAAAAAATTTTGAAAAAAAATTTAAAAAAAAATTTTGAAAAAAAATTTTCGAAAAAAATTTTGAAAAAAAATTTTCGAAAAAAATTTTCGAAAAAAATTTTGAAAAAAAATTTCGAAAAAAATTTTGAAAAAAATTTTTGAAAAAAATTTTGAAAAAACATTTTCGAAAAAAATTTTAAAAAAAATTTTTCGAAGAAAATTTTGATAAAAAATTTTCGAAAAAAATTTTGAAAAAAATTTTCGAAAAAAATTTTCGAAAAAAATTTTTTAAAAAAAATTTTCGAAAAAAATTTGGAAAAAAATTTTCGAAAAAAATTTTCGAAAAAAATTTTGAAAAAAATTTTCGAAAAAATTTTTCGAAAAAAATTTTGAAAAAAATTTTCGAAAAAAATTTTGAAAAAAATTTTCGAAAAAAGTTTTGAAAAAAATTTTGAAAAAAAATTTTTGAAAAAAATTTTGTAAAAAATTTTCGAAAAAAATTTTTAAAAAAAATTCTCGAAAAAAATTTTGAAAAAAAATTTTGAAAAAAATTTTGAAAAAAAATTTTGAAAAAAAATTTTCGAAAAAAATTTTGAAAAAAATTTTCGAAAAAAATTTTCGAAAAAAATTTTCGAAAAAAATTTTGAAAAAAAATTTCGTAAAAAATTTTGAAAAAAATTTTCGAAAAAAATTTTGAAAAAAAATTTTCGAAAAAAATTTTGAAAAAAAATTTTGAAAAAAAATTTTCGAAAAAAATTTTGAAAAAAATTTTCGAAAAAAATTTTGAAAAAAATTTTCGAAAAAAATTTTTAAAAAAATTTTCGAAAAAAATTTTGAAAAAAAAATTTCAAAAAAAATTTTCGAAAAAAATTTTGAAAAAAAATTTTCGAAAAAAATTTTGAAAAAAATTTTCGAAAAAAATTGTGAAAAAAATTTTCGAAAAAAATTTTGAAAAAAATTTAGAAAAAAAATTTTCGAAAAAAATTTTCGAAAAAAATTTTGAAAAAAAATTTTGGAAAAATTTTCAAAAAAAATTTTGAAAAAAATTTTGAAAATAATTTTCGCTAAAAAAATTATCGAAAAAAATTTTGAAAAAAAATTTTCGAAAAAAATTTTGAAAAAAATTTTGAAAAAAAATTTTGAAAAAAATTTTCGAAAAAAATTTTGAAAAAAATTTTCGAAAAAAATTTTGAAAAAAATTTCGAAAAAAAATTTTCGAAAAAAATTTTGAAAAAAATTTTGAAAAAAAATTTTCGAAAAAAATTTTGAAAAGAAATTTTCGAAAAAAAATTTGAAAAAAATTTTCGAAAAAAATTTTGAAAAAAATTTTCGAAAAAAATTTTGAAAAAAATTTTCGAAAAAAATTTTGAAAAAAATTTTGAAAAAAAAATTTTGAAAAAAATTTTGAAAAAAATTTTCGAAAAAAATTTTTAAAAAAAATTCTCGAAAAAAATTTTGAAAAAAAATTTTGAAAAAAATTTTGAAAAAAAATTATGAAAAAAAATTTTCGAAAAAAATTTTGAAAAAAATTTTCGAAAAAAATTTTCGAAAAAAATTTTCGAAAAAAATTTTCGAAAAAAATTTTGAAAAAAATTTTCGAAAAAAATTTTGAAAAAAATTTCGAAAAAAAATTTTCGAAAAAAATTTCGAAAAAAAATTTTCGAAAAAAATTTTGATAAAAATTTTGAAAAAAAATTTTCGAAAAAAATTTTGAAAAGAAATTTTCGAAAAAAAATTTGAAAAAAATTTTCGAAAAAAATTTTGAAAAAAATTTTCGAAAAAAATTTTGAAAAAAATTTTCGAAAAAAATTTTGAAAAAAATTTTGAAAAAAAAATTTTGAAAAAAATTTTGAAAAAAAATTTTCGAAAAAAATTTTGAAAAAAAATTTTCGAAAAAAATTTTGAAAAAAATTTTCGAAAAAAATTTGGAAAAAAATTTTGAAAAAAAATTTTCGAAAAAAATTTTGAAAAAAAATTTTCGAAAAAAATTTTGAAAAAAATTTTCGAAAAAATTTTTCAGAAAAAATTTTCGAAAAAAATTTTGAAAAAAAAATTTTTAAAAAAAATTTTCGAAAAAAATTTTGAAAAAAAATTTTCGAAAAAAATTTTGAAAAAAAATTTCGAAAAAAATTTTGAAAAAAATTTTCGAAAAAAATTTTGGAAAAAAATTTTTAAAAAAAATTTTCGAAAAAAATTTTCGAAGAAAATTTTGAAAAAAAATTTTCGAAAAAAATTTTGAAAAAAATTTTCGAAAAAAATTTTCGAAAAAAATTTAAAAAAAAAATTTTCGAAAAAAATTTTGAAAAAAAATTTTCGAAAAAAATTTTGAAAAAAAATTTTCGAAAAAAATTTTTAAAAAAATTTTGAAAAAAAATTTCGAAAAAAATTTTCGAAAAAAATTTTTAAAAAAATTTTCAAAAAAAATTTTGAAAAAAAATTTTCGAAAAAAAATTTGAATAAAATTTTCGAAAAAAATTTTGAAAAAAAATTTTCGAAAAAAATTTTGAAAAAAAATTTTGAAAAAAATTTTTGAAAAAAATTTTCGAAAAAAAATTTCGAAAAAAATTTTGAAAAAAAAATTTTCGAAAAAAATTTTGAAAAAAATTTTAGAAAAACATTTTGAAAAAAATTGTCGAAAAAAATTTTGAAAAAAATTTCGAAAAAAAATTTTCGAAAAAAATTTTGAAAAAAATTTTGAAAAAAAATTTTCGAAAAAAATTTTTCAAAAAAATTTTCGAAAAACATTTTTAAAAAAAATTTTCGAAAAAAATTTTGAAAAAAAAATTTTGAAAAAAAATTTGAAAAAAATTTTCGAAAAAAATTTCGAAAAAAAATTTTCGAAAAAAATTTTGAAAAAAAAATTTTGAAAAAAATTTTGAAAAAAAATTTTCGAAAAAAATTTTGGAAAAAAATTTTCGAAAAAAATTTTGAAAAAAAATTTCGAAAAAAATTTTAAAAAAAATTTCGAAAAAAAATTTTCGAAAAAAATTTTGAAAAAATTTTGAAAAAAATTTTCGAAAAAAATTTTAAAAAAAAATTTGAAAAAAAATTTTCGAAAACAATTTTCGAAAAAAATTTTGAAAAAAATTTTGAAAAAAATTTTCGAAAAATTTTGAAAAAAATTTTCGAAAAAAATTTTCGAAAAAAATTTTGAAAAAAAATTTTGAAAAAAATTTTCGAAAAAAATTTTCGAAAAAAATTTTCGAAAAAAATTTTGAAAAAAATTTTCGAAAAAAATTTGGAAAAAAAATTTTCGGAAAAAATTTTGCAAAAAAATTTCGAAAAAAATTTTGAAAAAAAATTTTCAAAAAAAATTTTCAAAAAAAATTTTGAAAAAAAATTTTCGAAAAAAATTTTGAAAAAAAATTTTGAAAAAAAATTTTCGAAAAAAATTTTGAAAAAAATTTTCGAAAAAAATTTTGAAAAAAATTTTCGAAAAAAATTTTCGAAAAAAAATTTTAAAAAAATTTTCGAAAAAAATTTTCGAAAAAAATTTTGAAAAAAAATTTTCGAAAAAAATTTCGAAAAAAATTTTCGAAAAGAATTTTGAAAAAAATTTTCGAAAAAAATTTTGAAAAAAAATTTTCGAAAAAAATTTTGAAAAAAAATTTTGAAAAAAAATTTTCGAAAAAAATTTTGAAAAAAATTTTCGAAAAAAATTTTGAAAAAAATTTTGGAAAAAAATTTTTAAAAAAATTTTCGAAAAGAATTTTGAAAAAAAAATTTCAAAAAAAATTTTCGAAAAAAATTTTCGAAAAAAATTTTGAAAAAAATTTTCTAAAAAAATTTTGAAAAAAATTTTCGAAAAAATTTTGAAAAAAATTTTCGAAAAAATTTTTAAAAAAATTTTCGAAAAAAATTTTTAAAAAAATTTTCGAAAAAAATTTTTAAAAAAATTTTCGAAAAAAATTTTCGAAAAAAATTTTGGAAAAAAATTTTCGAAAAAAATTTTGAAAAAAAATTTTGAAAAAAAATTTTCGAAAAAAATTTTGAAAAAAATTTTCGAAAAAAATTTTGAAAAAAATTTTCGAAAAAAATTTTTAAAAAAATTTTCGAAAAAAATTTTGAAAAAAAAATTTCAAAAAAAATTTTCGAAAAAAATTTTGAAAAAAAATTTTCGAAAAAAATTTTGAAAAAAATTTTCGAAAAAAATTGTGAAAAAAATTTTCGAAAAAAATTTTGAAAAAAATTTAGAAAAAAAATTTTCGAAAAAAATTTTCGAAAAAAATTTTGAAAAAAAATTTTGGAAAAATTTTCAAAAAAAATTTTGAAAAAAATTTTGAAAATAATTTTCGCTAAAAAAATTATCGAAAAAAATTTTGAAAAAAAATTTTCGAAAAAAATTTTGAAAAAAATTTTGAAAAAAAATTTTGAAAAAAATTTTCGAAAAAAATTTTGAAAAAAATTTTCGAAAAAAATTTTGAAAAAAATTTCGAAAAAAAATTTTCGAAAAAAATTTTGAAAAAAATTTTGAAAAAAATTTTCGAAAAAAATTTTGAAAAGAAATTTTCGAAAAAAAATTTGAAAAAAATTTTCGAAAAAAATTTTGAAAAAAATTTTCGAAAAAAATTTTGAAAAAAATTTTCGAAAAAAATTTTGAAAAAAATTTTGAAAAAAAAATTTTGAAAAAAATTTTGAAAAAAATTTTCGAAAAAAATTTTTAAAAAAAATTCTCGAAAAAAATTTTGAAAAAAAATTTTGAAAAAAATTTTGAAAAAAAATTATGAAAAAAAATTTTCGAAAAAAATTTTGAAAAAAATTTTCGAAAAAAATTTTCGAAAAAAATTTTCGAAAAAAATTTTGAAAAAAAATTTTTGAAAAAAATTTTGAAAAAAATTTTCGAAAAAAATTTTGAAAAAAATTTTCGAAAAAAATTTTGAAAAAAATTTTCGAAAAAAATTTTGAAAAAAATTTCGAAAAAAAATTTTCGAAAAAAATTTCGAAAAAAAATTTTCGAAAAAAATTTTGGAAAAAATTTTGAAAAAAAATTTTCGAAAAAAATTTTGAAAAGAAATTTTCGAAAAAAAATTTGAAAAAAATTTTCGAAAAAAATTTTGAAAAAAATTTTCGAAAAAAATTTTGAAAAAAATTTTCGAAAAAAATTTTGAAAAAAATTTTGAAAAAAAAATTTTGAAAAAAATTTTGAAAAAAAATTTTCGAAAAAAATTTTGAAAAAAAATTTTCGAAAAAAATTTTGAAAAAAATTTTCGAAAAAAATTTGGAAAAAAATTTTGAAAAAAAATTTTCGAAAAAAATTTTGAAAAAAAATTTTCGAAAAAAATTTTGAAAAAAATTTTCGAAAAAATTTTTCAGAAAAAATTTTCGAAAAAAATTTTGAAAAAAAAATTTTTAAAAAAAATTTTCGAAAAAAATTTTGAAAAAAAATTTTCGAAAAAAATTTTGAAAAAAAATTTCGAAAAAAATTTTGAAAAAAATTTTCGAAAAAAATTTTCGAAAAAAATTTTTAAAAAAAATTTTCGAAAAAAATTTTCGAAGAAAATTTTGAAAAAAAATTTTCGAAAAAAATTTTGAAAAAAATTTTCGAAAAAAATTTTCGAAAAAAATTTAAAAAAAAAAATTTTCGAAAAAAATTTTGAAAAAAAATTTTCGAAAAAAATTTTGAAAAAAAATTTTCGAAAAAAATTTTGAAAAAAAATTTTCGAAAAAAATTTTTAAAAAAATTTTGAAAAAAAATTTCGAAAAAAATTTTCGAAAAAAATTTTTAAAAAAATTTTCAAAAAAAATTTTGAAAAAAAATTTTCGAAAAAAAATTTGAATAAAATTTTCGAAAAAAATTTTGAAAAAAAATTTTCGAAAAAAATTTTGAAAAAAAATTTTGAAAAAAATTTTTGAAAAAAATTTTCGAAAAAAAATTTCGAAAAAAAATTTTGAAAAAAAAATTTTCGAAAAAAATTTTGAAAAAAAATTTTCGAAAAAAATTTTGAAAAAAATTTTCGAAAAAAATTTTGAAAAAAATTTTAGAAAAACATTTTGAAAAAAATTGTCGAAAAAAATTTTGAAAAAAATTTCGAAAAAAAATTTTCGAAAAAAAAATTTTGAAAAAAATTTTGAAAAAAAATTTTCGAAAAAAATTTTTCAAAAAAATTTTCGAAAAACATTTTTAAAAAAAATTTTCGAAAAAAATTTTGAAAAAAAAATTTTGAAAAAAAATTTGAAAAAAATTTTCGAAAAAAATTTCGAAAAAAAATTTTCGAAAAAAATTTTGAAAAAAAAATTTTAAAAAAAATTTTGAAAAAAAATTTTCGAAAAAAATTTTGGAAAAAAATTTTCGAAAAAAATTTTGAAAAAAAATTTCGAAAAAAATTTTAAAAAAAATTTCGAAAAAAAATTTTCGAAAAAAATTTTGAAAAAATTTTGAAAAAAATTTTCGAAAAAAATTTTGAAAAAAAATTTGAAAAAAAATTTTCGAAAACAATTTTCGAAAAAAATTTTGAAAAAAATTTTGAAAAAAATTTTCGAAAAATTTTGAAAAAAATTTTCGAAAAAAATTTTCGAAAAAAATTTTGAAAAAAAATTTTGAAAAAGATTTTCGAAAAAAATTTTCGAAAAAAATTTTGAAAAAAATTTTCGAAAAAAATTTGGAAAAAAAATTTTCGGAAAAAATTTTGCAAAAAAATTTCGAAAAAAATTTTGAAAAAAAATTTTCAAAAAAAATTTTGAAAAAAAATTTTCGAAAAAAATTTTGAAAAAAAATTTTAAAAAAAAATTTTCGAAAAAAATTTTGAAAAAAATTTTCGAAAAAAATTTTCGAAAAAAAATTTTAAAAAAATTTTCGAAAAAAATTTTCGAAAAAAATTTTGAAAAAAAATTTTCGAAAAAAATTTCGAAAAAAATTTTCGAAAAGAATTTTGAAAAAAATTTTCGAAAAAAATTTTGAAAAAAAATTTTCGAAAAAAATTTTGAAAAAAAATTTTGAAAAAAAATTTTCGAAAAAAATTTTGAAAAAAATTTTCGAAAAAAATTTTGAAAAAAATTTTGGAAAAAAATTTTTAAAAAAATTTTCGAAAAGAATTTTGAAAAAAAAATTTCAAAAAAAATTTTCGAAAAAAATTTTCGAAAAAAATTTTGAAAAAAATTTTCTAAAAAAATTTTGAAAAAAATTTTCGAAAAAATTTTGAAAAAAATTTTCGAAAAAATTTTTAAAAAAATTTTCGAAAAAAATTTTTAAAAAAATTTTCGAAAAAAATTTTTAAAAAAATTTTCGAAAAAAATTTTCGAAAAAAATTTTGAAAAAAAATTTTCGAAAAAAATTTTCGAAAAAAATTTTCGAAAAAAATTTTGAAAAAAAATTTTCGAAAAAAATTTTGAAAAAAATTTTCGAAAAAAATTTTGAAAAAAAATTTCGAATAAAAATTTCGTAAAAAATTTTGAAAAAAATTTTCGAAAAAAATTTTGAAAAAAAATTTTCGAAAAAAATTTTGAAAAAAAATTTTGAAAAAAAAATTTCGAAAAAAATTTTGAAAAAAATTTTCGAAAAAAATTTTGAAAAAAATTTTCGAAAAAAATTTTTAAAAAAATTTTCGAAAAAAATTTTGAAAAAAAAATTTCAAAAAAAATTTTCGAAAAAAATTTTGAAAAAAAATTTTCGAAAAAAATTTTGAAAAAAATTTTCGAAAAAAATTGTGAAAAAAATTTTCGAAAAAAATTTTGAAAAAAATTTAGAAAAAAAATTTTCGAAAAAAATTTTCGAAAAAAATTTTGAAAAAAAATTTTGGAAAAATTTTCAAAAAAAATTTTGAAAAAAATTTTGAAAATAATTTTCGCTAAAAAAATTATCGAAAAAAATTTTGAAAAAAAATTTTCGAAAAAAATTTTGAAAAAAATTTTGAAAAAAATTTCGAAAAAAAATTTTCGAAAAAAATTTTGAAAAAAATTTTGAAAAAAAATTTTCGAAAAAAATTTTGAAAAGAAATTTTCGAAAAAAAATTTGAAAAAAATTTTCGAAAAAAATTTTGAAAAAAATTTTCGAAAAAAATTTTGAAAAAAATTTTCGAAAAAAATTTTGAAAAAAATTTTGAAAAAAAAATTTTGAAAAAAATTTTGAAAAAAAATTTTTGAAAAAAATTTTGAAAAAAATTTTCGAAAAAAATTTTGAAAAAAATTTTCGAAAAAAATTTTGAAAAACATTTCGAAAAAAAATTTTCGAAAAAAATTTGGAAAAAAATTTTGAAAAAAAATTTTCGAAAAAAATTTTGAAAAAAAATTTTCGAAAAAAATTTTGAAAAAAATTTTCGAAAAAAATTTTGAAAAAAAATTTTCGAAAAAAATTTTGAAAAAAAATTTTCGAAAAAAATTTTCGAAAAAAATTTTGAAAAAAAATTTCGAAAAAAATTTTGAAAAAAATTTTTGAAAAAAATTTTGAAAAAACATTTTCGAAAAAAATTTTAAAAAAAAATTTTCGAAGAAAATTTTGATAAAAAATTTTCGAAAAAAATTTTGAAAAAAATTTTCGAAAAAAATTTTCGAAAAAAATTTTTTAAAAAAAATTTTCGAAAAAAATTTGGAAAAAAATTTTCGAAAAAAATTTTCGAAAAAAATTTTGAAAAAAATTTTCGAAAAAATTTTTCGAAAAAAATTTTGAAAAAAATTTTCGAAAAAAATTTTGAAAAAAAATTTCGAAAAAAGTTTTGAAAAAAATTTTGAAAAAAAATTTTTGAAAAAAATTTTGAAAAAAATTTTCGAAAAAAATTTTTAAAAAAAATTCTCGAAAAAAATTTTGAAAAAAAATTTTGAAAAAAATTTTGAAAAAAAATTTTGAAAAAAAATTTTCGAAAAAAATTTTGAAAAAAATTTTCGAAAAAAATTTTCGAAAAAAATTTTCGAAAAAAATTTTGAAAAAAAATTTCGTAAAAAATTTTGAAAAAAATTTTCGAAAAAAATTTTGAAAAAAAATTTTCGAAAAAAATTTTGAAAAAAAATTTTGAAAAAAAATTTTCGAAAAAAATTTTGAAAAAAATTTTCGAAAAAAATTTTGAAAAAAATTTTCGAAAAAAATTTTTAAAAAAATTTTCGAAAAAAATTTTGAAAAAAAAATTTCAAAAAAAATTTTCGAAAAAAATTTTGAAAAAAAATTTTCGAAAAAAATTTTGAAAAAAATTTTCGAAAAAAATTGTGAAAAAAATTTTCGAAAAAAATTTTGAAAAAAATTTAGAAAAAAAATTTTCGAAAAAAATTTTCGAAAAAAATTTTGAAAAAAAATTTTGGAAAAATTTTCAAAAAAAATTTTGAAAAAAATTTTGAAAATAATTTTTGCTAAAAAAATTATCGAAAAAAATTTTGAAAAAAAATTTTCGAAAAAAATTTTGAAAAAAATTTTGAAAAAAAAATTTTGAAAAAAATTTTGAAAAAAAATTTTCGAAAAAAATTTTGAAAAAAAATTTTCGAAAAAAATTTTGAAAAAAATTTTCGAAAAAAATTTGGAAAAAAATTTTGAAAAAAAATTTTCGAAAAAAATTTTGAAAAAAAATTTTCGAAAAAAATTTTGAAAAAAATTTTCGAAAAAATTTTTCAGAAAAAATTTTCGAAAAAAATTTTGAAAAAAAAATTTTTAAAAAAAATTTTCGAAAAAAATTTTGAAAAAAAATTTTCGAAAAAAATTTTGAAAAAAAATTTCGAAAAAAATTTTGAAAAAAATTTTCGAAAAAAATTTTCGAAAAAAATTTTTAAAAAAAATTTTCGAAAAAAATTTTCGAAGAAAATTTTGAAAAAAAATTTTCGAAAAAAATTTTGAAAAAAATTTTCGAAAAAAATTTTCGAAAAAAATTTAAAAAAAAAAATTTTCGAAAAAAATTTTGAAAAAAAATTTTCGAAAAAAATTTTGAAAAAAAATTTTCGAAAAAAATTTTTAAAAAAATTTTGAAAAAAAATTTCGAAAAAAATTTTCGAAAAAAATTTTTAAAAAAATTTTCAAAAAAAATTTTGAAAAAAAATTTTCGAAAAAAAATTTGAATAAAATTTTCGAAAAAAATTTTGAAAAAAAATTTTCGAAAAAAATTTTGAAAAAAAATTTTGAAAAAAATTTTTGAAAAAAATTTTCGAAAAAAAATTTCGAAAAAAATTTTGAAAAAAAAATTTTCGAAAAAAATTTTGAAAAAAAATTTTCGAAAAAAATTTTAAAAAAAATTTTCGAAAAAAATTTTGAAAAAAATTTTAGAAAAACATTTTGAAAAAAATTGTCGAAAAAAATTTTGAAAAAAATTTCGAAAAAAAATTTTCGAAAAAAAAATTTTGAAAAAAATTTTGAAAAAAAATTTTCGAAAAAAATTTTTCAAAAAAATTTTCGAAAAACATTTTTAAAAAAAATTTTCGAAAAAAATTTTGAAAAAAAAATTTTGAAAAAAAATTTGAAAAAAATTTTCGAAAAAAATTTCGAAAAAAAATTTTCGAAAAAAATTTTGAAAAAAAAATTTTGAAAAAAATTTTGAAAAAAAATTTTCGAAAAAAATTTTGGAAAAAAATTTTCGAAAAAAATTTTGAAAAAAAATTTCGAAAAAAATTTAAAAAAAAATTTCGAAAAAAAATTTTCGAAAAAAATTTTGAAAAAATTTTGAAAAAAATTTTCGAAAAAAATTTTGAAAAAAAATTTGAAAAAAAATTTTCGAAAACAATTTTCGAAAAAAATTTTGAAAAAAATTTTGAGAAAAATTTTGAAAAAAATTTTCGAAAAAAATTTTCGAAAAAAATTTTGAAAAAAAATTTTGAAAAAAATTTTTGAAAAAAATTTTCGAAAAAAATTTTCGAAAAAAATTTTGAAAAAAATTTTCGAAAAAAATTTGGAAAAAAAATTTTCGGAAAAAATTTTGCAAAAAAATTTCGAAAAAAATTTTGAAAAAAAATTTTCAAAAAAAATTTTGAAAAAAAATTTTCGAAAAAAATTTTGAAAAAAAATTTTAAAAAAAAATTTTCGAAAAAAATTTTGAAAAAAATTTTCGAAAAAAATTTTCGAAAAAAAATTTTAAAAAAATTTTCGAAAAAAATTTTCGAAAAAAATTTTGAAAAAAAATTTTCGAAAAAAATTTCGAAAAAAATTTTCGAAAAGAATTTTGAAAAAAATTTTCGAAAAAAATTTTGAAAAAAAATTTTCGAAAAAAATTTTGAAAAAAAATTTTGAAAAAAAATTTTCGAAAAAAATTTTGAAAAAAATTTTCGAAAAAAATTTTGAAAAAAATTTTGGAAAAAAATTTTTAAAAAAATTTTCGAAAAGAATTTTGAAAAAAAAATTTCAAAAAAAATTTTCGAAAAAAATTTTCGAAAAAAATTTTGAAAAAAATTTTCTAAAAAAATTTTGAAAAAAATTTTCGAAAAAATTTTGAAAAAAATTTTCGAAAAAATTTTTAAAAAAATTTTCGAAAAAAATTTTTAAAAAAATTTTCGAAAAAAATTTTTAAAAAAATTTTCGAAAAAAATTTTCGAAAAAAATTTTGAAAAAAAATTTTCGAAAAAAATTTTCGAAAAAAATTTTCGAAAAAAATTTTGAAAAAAAATTTTCGAAAAAAATTTTGAAAAAAATTTTCGAAAAAAATTTTGAAAAAAAATTTCGAATAAAAATTTCGTAAAAAATTTTGAAAAAAATTTTCGAAAAAAATTTTGAAAAAAAATTTTCGAAAAAAATTTTGAAAAAAAATTTTGAAAAAAAAATTTCGAAAAAAATTTTGAAAAAAATTTTCGAAAAAAATTTTGAAAAAAATTTTCGAAAAAAATTTTTAAAAAAATTTTCGAAAAAAATTTTGAAAAAAAAATTTCAAAAAAAATTTTCGAAAAAAATTTTGAAAAAAAATTTTCGAAAAAAATTTTGAAAAAAATTTTCGAAAAAAATTTTGAAAAAAAAATTTCAAAAAAAATTTTCGAAAAAAATTTTGAAAAAAAATTTTCGAAAAAAATTTTGAAAAAAATTTTCGAAAAAAATTGTGAAAAAAATTTTCGAAAAAAATTTTGAAAAAAATTTAGAAAAAAAATTTTCGAAAAAAATTTTCGAAAAAAATTTTGAAAAAAAATTTTGGAAAAATTTTCAAAAAAAATTTTGAAAAAAATTTTGAAAATAATTTTTGCTAAAAAAATTATCGAAAAAAATTTTGAAAAAAAATTTTCGAAAAAAATTTTGAAAAAAATTTTGAAAAAAAATTTTGAAAAAAATTTTCGAAAAAAATTTTGAAAAAAATTTTCGAAAAAAATTTTGAAAAAAATTTCGAAAAAAAATTTTCGAAAAAAATTTTGAAAAAAATTTTGAAAAAAAATTTTCGAAAAAAATTTTGAAAAGAAATTTTCGAAAAAAAATTTGAAAAAAATTTTCGAAAAAAATTTTGAAAAAAATTTTCGAAAAAAATTTTGAAAAAAATTTTCGAAAAAAATTTTGAAAAAAATTTTGAAAAAAAAATTTTGAAAAAAATTTTGAAAAAAATTTTCGAAAAAAATTTTTAAAAAAAATTCTCGAAAAAAATTTTGAAAAAAAATTATGAAAAAAAATTTTCGAAAAAAATTATGAAAAAAAATTTTCGAAAAAAATTTTGAAAAAAATTTTCGAAAAAAATTTTCGAAAAAAATTTTCGAAAAAAATTTTGAAAAAAAATTTTTGAAAAAAATTTTGAAAAAAATTTTCGAAAAAAATTTTGAAAAAAATTTTCGAAAAAAATTTTGAAAAAAATTTTCGAAAAAAATTTTGAAAAAAATTTCGAAAAAAAATTTTCGAAAAAAATTTTGAAAAAAATTTTGAAAAAAAATTTTCGAAAAAAATTTTGAAAATAAATTTTCGAAAAAAAATTTGAAAAAAATTTTCGAAAAAAATTTTGAAAAAAATTTTCGAAAAAAATTTTGAAAAAAATTTTCGAAAAAAATTTTGAAAAAAATTTTGAAAAAAAAATTTTGAAAAAAATTTTGAAAAAAATTTTCGAAAAAAATTTTAAAAAAAAATTCTCGAAAAAAATTTTGAAAAAAAATTTTGAAAAAAATTTTGAAAAAAAATTATGAAAAAAAATTTTCGAAAAAAATTTTGAAAAAAATTTTCGAAAAAAATTTTCAAAAAAAATTTTCGAAAAAAATTTTGAAAAAAAATTTTTGAAAAAAATTTTGAAAAAAATTTTCGAAAAAAATTTTGAAAAAAATTTTCGAAAAAAATTTTGAAAAACATTTCGAAAAAAAATTTTCGAAAAAAATTTGGAAAAAAATTTTGAAAAAAAATTTTCGAAAAAAATTTTGAAAAAAAATTTTCGAAAAAAATTTTGAAAAAAATTTTCCAAAAAAATTTTGAAAAAAAATTTTCGAAAAAAATTTTGAAAAAAAATTTAAAAAAAAATTTTGAAAAAAAATTTTCGAAAAAAATTTTGAAAAAAAATTTTCGAAAAAAATTTTCGAAAAAAATTTTGAAAAAAAATTTCGAAAAAAATTTTGAAAAAAATTTTTGAAAAAAATTTTGAAAAAACATTTTCGAAAAAAATTTTAAAAAAAAATTTTCGAAGAAAATTTTGATAAAAAATTTTCGAAAAAAATTTTGAAAAAAATTTTCGAAAAAAATTTTCGAAAAAAATTTTTTAAAAAAAATTTTCGAAAATAATTTGGAAAAAAATTTTCGAAAAAAATTTTCGAAAAAAATTTTGAAAAAAATTTTCGAAAAAATTTTTCGAAAAAAATTTTGAAAAAAATTTTCGAAAAAAATTTTGAAAAAAATTTTCGAAAAAAGTTTTGAAAAAAATTTTGAAAAAAAATTTTTGAAAAAAATTTTGAAAAAAATTTTCGAAAAAAATTTTTAAAAAAAATTCTCGAAAAAAATTTTGAAAAAAAATTTTGAAAAAAATTTTGAAAAAAAATTTTGAAAAAAAATTTTCGAAAAAAATTTTGAAAAAAATTTTCGAAAAAAATTTTCGAAAAAAATTTTCGAAAAAAATTTTGAAAAAAAATTTTTGAAAAAAATTTTGAAAAAAATTTTCGAAAAAAATTTTGAAAAAAATTTTCGAAAAAAATTTTGAAAAACATTTCGAAAAAAAATTTTCGAAAAAAATTTGGAAAAAAATTTTGAAAAAAAATTTTCGAAAAAAATTTTGAAAAAAAATTTTCGAAAAAAATTTTGAAAAAAATTTTCCAAAAAAATTTTGAAAAAAAATTTTCGAAAAAAATTTTGAAAAAAAATTTAAAAAAAAATTTTGAAAAAAAATTTTCGAAAAAAATTTTGAAAAAAAATTTTCGAAAAAAATTTTGAAAAAAAATTTCGAAAAAAATTTTGAAAAAAATTTTCGAAAAAAATTTTGAAAAAAATTTTCGAAAAAAATTTTGAAAAAACATTTTCGAAAAAAATTTTTAAAAAAAATTTTCGAAAAAAATTTTCGAAGAAAATTTTGATAAAAAATTTTCGAAAAAAATTTTGAAAAAAATTTTCGAAAAAAATTTTCGAAAAAAAATTTTTAAAAAAAATTTTCAAAAAAAATTTTGAAAAAAAATTTTCGAAAAAAATTTTCGAAAAAAATTTTGAAAAAAATTTTCGAAAAAATTTTTAAAAAAATTTTGAAAAAAAATTTCGAAAAAAATTTTCGAAAAAAATTTTCGAAAAAAATTTTGAAAAAAATTTTCGAAAAAAATTTTGAAAAAAAATTTTCGAAAAAAATTTTCGAAAAAAATTTTGAAAAAAAATTTCGAAAAAAATTTTGAAAAAAATTTTGAAAAAAAATTTTGAAAAAAATTTTCGAAAAAAATTTTGAAAAAAATTTTCGAAAAAAATTTTGAAAAAAATTTCGAAAAAAAATTTTCGAAAAAAATTTTGAAAAAAATTTTGAAAAAAAATTTCCGAAAAAAATTTTGAAAAGAAATTTTCGAAAAAAATTTTGAAAAAAATTTTGAAAAAAATTTTCGAAAAAAATTTTGAAAAAAATTTTCGAAAAAAATTTTGAAAAAAATTTTGAAAAAAAAATTTTGAAAAAAATTTTGAAAAAAAATTTTCGAAAAAAATTTTGAAAAAAAATTTTCGAAAAAAATTTTGAAAAAAATTTTCGAAAAAAATTTGGAAAAAAATTTTGAAAAAAAATTTTCGAAAAAAATTTTGAAAAAAAATTTTCGAAAAAAATTTTGAAAAAAATTTTCGAAAAAATTTTTCAGAAAAAATTTTCGAAAAAAATTTTGAAAAAAAAATTTTTAAAAAAAATTTTCGAAAAAAATTTTGAAAAAAAATTTTCGAAAAAAATTTTGAAAAAAAATTTCGAAAAAAATTTTGAAAAAAATTTTCGAAAAAAATTTTTAAAAAAAATTTTCGAAAAAAATTTTCGAAGAAAATTTTGAAAAAAAATTTTCGAAAAAAATTTTGAAAAAAATTTTCGAAAAAAATTTTCGAAAAAAATTAAAAAAAAAAATTTTCGAAAAAAATTTTGAAAAAAAATTTTCGAAAAAAATTTTGAAAAAAAATTTTCGAAAAAAATTTTTAAAAAAATTTTGAAAAAAAATTTCGAAAAAAATTTTCGAAAAAAATTTTTAAAAAAATTTTCAAAAAAAATTTTGAAAAAAAATTTTCGAAAAAAAATTTGAATAAAATTTTCGAAAAAAATTTTGAAAAAAAATTTTCGAAAAAAATTTTGAAAAAAAATTTTGAAAAAAATTTTTGAAAAAAATTTTCGAAAAAAAATTTCGAAAAAAATTTTGAAAAAAAAATTTCGGAAAAAAATTTTGAAAAAAAATTTTCGAAAAAAATTTTGAAAAAAATTTTCGAAAAAAATTTTGAAAAAAATTTCAGAAAAACATTTTGAAAAAAATTGTCGAAAAAAATTTTGAAAAAAATTTCGAAAAAAAATTTTCGAAAAAAAAATTTTGAAAAAAATTTTGAAAAAAAATTTTCGAAAAAAATTTTTCAAAAAAATTTTCGAAAAACATTTTTAAAAAAAATTTTCGAAAAAAATTTTGAAAAAAAAATTTTGAAAAAAAATTTGAAAAAAATTTTCGAAAAAAATTTCGAAAAAAAATTTTCGAAAAAAATTTTGAAAAAAAAATTTTGAAAAAAATTTTGAAAAAAAATTTTCGAAAAAAATTTTGGAAAAAAATTTTCGAAAAAAATTTTGAAAAAAAATTTCGAAAAAAATTTTAAAAAAAATTTCGAAAAAAAATTTTCGAAAAAAATTTTGAAAAAATTTTGAAAAAAATTTTCGAAAAAAATTTTGAAAAAAAATTTGAAAAAAAATTTTCGAAAACAATTTTTGAAAAAAATTTTGAAAAAAATTTTGAAAAAAATTTTCGAAAAATTTTGAAAAAAATTTTCGAAAAAAATTTTCGAAAAAAATTTTGAAAAAAAATTTTGAAAAAAATTTTCGAAAAAAATTTTCGAAAAAAATTTTGAAAAAAATTTTCGAAAAAAATTTGGAAAAAAAATTTTCGGAAAAAATTTTGCAAAAAAATTTCGAAAAAAATTTTGAAAAAAAATTTTCAAAAAAAATTTTGAAAAAAAATTTTCGAAAAAAATTTTGAAAAAAAATTTTGAAAAAAAATTTTCGAAAAAAATTTTGAAAAAAATTTTGGAAAAAAATTTTTAAAAAAATTTTCGAAAAGAATTTTGAAAAAAAAATTTCAAAAAAAATTTTCGAAAAAAATTTTCGAAAAAAATTTTGAAAAAAATTTTCTAAAAAAATTTTGAAAAAAATTTTCGAAAAAATTTTGAAAAAAATTTTCGAAAAAATTTTTAAAAAAATTTTCGAAAAAAATTTTTAAAAAAATTTTCGAAAAAAATTTTTAAAAAAATTTTCGAAAAAAATTTTCGAAAAAAATTTTGAAAAAAAATTTTCGAAAAAAATTTTCGAAAAAAATTTTCGAAAAAAATTTTGAAAAAAAATTTTCGAAAAAAATTTTGAAAAAAATTTTCGAAAAAAATTTTGAAAAAAAATTTCGAATAAAAATTTCGTAAAAAATTTTGAAAAAAATTTTCGAAAAAAATTTTGAAAAAAAATTTTCGAAAAAAATTTTGAAAAAAATTTTCGAAAAAAATTTTGAAAAAAATTTTCGAAAAAAATTTTTAAAAAAATTTTCGAAAAAAATTTTGAAAAAAAAATTTCAAAAAAAATTTTCGAAAAAAATTTTGAAAAAAAATTTTCGAAAAAAATTTTGAAAAAAATTTTCGAAAAAAATTGTGAAAAAAATTTTCGAAAAAAATTTTGAAAAAAATTTAGAAAAAAAATTTTCGAAAAAAATTTTCGAAAAAAATTTTGAAAAAAAATTTTGGAAAAATTTTCAAAAAAAATTTTGAAAAAAATTTTGAAAATAATTTTCGCTAAAAAAATTATCGAAAAAAATTTTGAAAAAAAATTTTCGAAAAAAATTTTGAAAAAAATTTTGAAAAAAAATTTTGAAAAAAATTTTCGAAAAAAATTTTGAAAAAAATTTTCGAAAAAAATTTTGAAAAAAATTTCGAAAAAAAATTTTCGAAAAAAATTTTGAAAAAAATTTTGAAAAAAAATTTTCGAAAAAAATTTTGAAAAGAAATTTTCGAAAAAAAATTTGAAAAAAATTTTCGAAAAAAATTTTGAAAAAAATTTTCGAAAAAAATTTTGAAAAAAATTTTCGAAAAAAATTTTGAAAAAAATTTTGAAAAAAAAATTTTGAAAAAAATTTTGAAAAAAAATTTTTGAAAAAAATTTTGAAAAAAATTTTCGAAAAAAATTTTTAAAAAAATTTTGAAAAAAATTTCGAAAAAAAATTTTCGAAAAAAATTTTGAAAAAAATTTTGAAAAAAAATTTTCGAAAAAAATTTTTAAAAAAAATTTTCGAAAAAAATTTTTAAAAAAAATTTTCGAAAAAAATTTTGAAAAAAAAATTTTGAAAAAAAATTTGAAAAAAATTTTCGAAAAAAATTTTGAAAAAAAATTTTCGAAAAAAAATTTTCGAAAAAAATTTTGAAAAAAATTTTGAAAAAAAATTTTCGAAAAAAATTTTGGAAAAAAATTTTCGAAAAAAATTTTGAAAAAAAATTTCGAAAAAAATTTTGAAAAAAATTTCGAAAAAAAATTTTCGAAAAAAATATTCGAAAAAAATTTGGAAAAAAAATTTTCGGAAAAAATTTTGAAAAAAAATGTCGAAAAAAATTTTCGAAAAAAATTTTTAAAAAAATTTTCGAAAAAAATTTTTAAAAAAATTTTCGAAAAAAATTTTGAAAAAAAATTTTGAAAAAAATTTTGAAAGAAAATTATGAAAAAAAATTTTCGAAAAAAATTTTGAAAAAAATTTTCGAAAAAAATTTTCGAAAAAAATTTTGAAAAAAATTTTTGAAAAAAATTTTGAAAAAAATTTTCGAAAAAAATTTTGAAAAAATCTTCGAAAAAAATTTAAAAAAAAATTTCGAAAAATATTTTTAAAAAAAATTTTCGAAAAAAATTTTGAAAAAAATTGTTAAAAAAATTTTGAAAAAAAATTTCGAAAAAAATTTCGAAAAAAATTTTCGAAAAAAATTTTGAAAAAAAATTTCGAAAAAAATTTTGAAAAAAAATTTTCGAAAAAAATTTTGAAAAAAAATTTTGAAAAAAAATTTTCGAAAAAAATTTTGAAAAAAATTTTCGAAAAAAATTTTGAAAAAAATTTTCGAAAAAAAAATTTCGAAAAAAATTTTTAAAAAAATTTTCGAAAAATATTTTTAAAAAAATTTTCAAAAAAATTTTGAAAAAAAATTTTCGAAAAAAAATTTGAATAAAATTTTCGAAAAAAATTTTTTAAAAAAATTTTCGAAAAAAATTTTGAAAAAAAATTTTCGAAAAAAATTTTCGAAAAAAATTTTCGAGAAAAATTTTGAAAAAAATTTTGAAAAAAATTTTCGAAAAAAATTTTGAAAAAAAATTTTCGAAAAAAAATTTTCGAAAAAAATTTTTAAAAAAATTTTGAAAAAAATTTTCGAAAAAAATTTTCGAAAAAAATTTTGAAAAAAAAATTTTCGAAAAAAATTTTGAAAAAAAATTTTCGAAAAAAATTTTGAAAAAAAATTTTGAAAAAAATTTTCGAAAAAAAATTTTGAAAAAAATTTTGAAAAAAATTTTCGAAAAAAATTTTTGAAAAAAATTTTTAAAAAAATTTTCGAAAAAAATTTTGAAAAAAATTTTCGAAAAATATTTTCGAAAAAAATTTTGAAAAAAAATTTTCGAAAAAAATTTTGAAAAAAATTTTCGAAAAAAATTTTGAAAAAAAAGTTGGAAAAAAATTTTGAAAAAAATTTTCGAAAAAAATTTTGAAAAAAATTTTCGAAAAAAATTTTGAAAAAAATTTTCGAAAAAAATTTTGAAAAAAATTTTCGAAAAAAATTTTGAAAAAAATTTTCGAAAAAAATTTTGAAAAAAAATTTTCGAAAAAAATTTTGAAAAAAAATTTTCGAAAAAAATTTTGAAAAAAATTTTCGAAAAAAAAATTTAAAAAAAAGTTTCGAAAAAATTTTCGAAAAAAATTTTTCGAAAAAAATTTTCAAAAAAAAATTCGAAAAAAACTTCGAAAGAAAATTTTCGAAAATAATTTTGAAAAAAAAATTTTCGAAAAAAATTTTGAAAAAAAATTTTCGAAAAAAATTTTGAAAAAAAATTTTGAAAAAAATTTTCGAAAAAAAATTTTGAAAAAAATTTTGAAAAAAATTTTCGAAAAAAATTTTTGAAAAAAATTTTTAAAAAAATTTTCGAAAAAAATTTTGAAAAAAATTTTCGAAAAATATTTTCGAAAAAAATTTTGAAAAAAAATTTTCGAAAAAAATTTTGAAAAATATTTTCGAAAAAAATTTTGAAAAAAAAGTTGGAAAAAAATTTTGAAAAAAATTTTCGAAAAAAATTTTGAAAAAAATTTTCGAAAAAAATTTTGAAAAAAATTTTCGAAAAAAATTTTGAAAAAAATTTTCGAAAAAAATTTTGAAAAAAAATTTTCGAAAAAAATTTTGAAAAAAAATTTTCGAAAAAAATTTTGAAAAAAATTTTCGAAAAAAAAATTTAAAAAAAAGTTTCGAAAAAATTTTCGAAAAAAATTTTTCGAAAAAAATTTTCAAAAAAAAATTCGAAAAAAACTTCGAAAGAAAATTTTCGAAAATAATTTTGAAAAAAAATTTCGAAAAAAAAATTTCGAAAAAAATTTTTTAAAAAAAATTTTCGAAAAAAATTTGGAAAAAAATTTTCGAAAAAAATTTTCGAAAAAAATTTTGAAAAAAATTTTCGAAAAAATTTTTCGAAAAAAATTTTTTAAAAAAAATTTTCGAAAAAAATTTGGAAAAAAATTTTCGAAAAAAATTTTCGAAAAAAATTTTGAAAAAAATTTTCGAAAAAATTTTTCGAAAAAAATTTTGAAAAAAATTTTCGAAAAAAATTTTGAAAAAAATTTTCGAAAAAAGTTTTGAAAAAAATTTTGAAAAAAAATTTTTGAAAAAAATTTTGTAAAAAATTTTCGAAAAAAATTTTTAAAAAAAATTCTCGAAAAAAATTTTGAAAAAAAATTTTGAAAAAAATTTTGAAAAAAAATTTTGAAAAAAAATTTTCGAAAAAAATTTTGAAAAAAATTTTCGAAAAAAATTTTCGAAAAAAATTTTCGAAAAAAATTTTGAAAAAAAATTTCGTAAAAAATTTTGAAAAAAATTTTCGAAAAAAATTTTGAAAAAAAATTTTCGAAAAAAATTTTGAAAAAAAATTTTGAAAAAAAATTTTCGAAAAAAATTTTGAAAAAAATTTTCGAAAAAAATTTTGAAAAAAATTTTCGAAAAAAATTTTTAAAAAAATTTTCGAAAAAAATTTTGAAAAAAAAATTTCAAAAAAAATTTTCGAAAAAAATTTTGAAAAAAAATTTTCGAAAAAAATTTTGAAAAAAATTTTCGAAAAAAATTGTGAAAAAAATTTTCGAAAAAAATTTTGAAAAAAATTTAGAAAAAAAATTTTCGAAAAAAATTTTCGAAAAAAATTTTGAAAAAAAATTTTGGAAAAATTTTCAAAAAAAATTTTGAAAAAAATTTTGAAAATAATTTTCGCTAAAAAAATTATCGAAAAAAATTTTGAAAAAAAATTTTCGAAAAAAATTTTGAAAAAAATTTTGAAAAAAAATTTTGAAAAAAATTTTCGAAAAAAATTTTGAAAAAAATTTTCGAAAAAAATTTTGAAAAAAATTTCGAAAAAAAATTTTCGAAAAAAATTTTGAAAAAAATTTTGAAAAAAAATTTTCGAAAAAAATTTTGAAAAGAAATTTTCGAAAAAAAATTTGAAAAAAATTTTCGAAAAAAATTTTGAAAAAAATTTTCGAAAAAAATTTTGAAAAAAATTTTCGAAAAAAATTTTGAAAAAAATTTTGAAAAAAAAATTTTGAAAAAAATTTTGAAAAAAATTTTCGAAAAAAATTTTTAAAAAAAATTCTCGAAAAAAATTTTGAAAAAAAATTTTGAAAAAAATTTTGAAAAAAAATTATGAAAAAAAATTTTCGAAAAAAATTTTGAAAAAAATTTTCGAAAAAAATTTTCGAAAAAAATTTTCGAAAAAAATTTTCGAAAAAAATTTTGAAAAAAATTTTCGAAAAAAATTTTGAAAAAAATTTCGAAAAAAAATTTTCGAAAAAAATTTCGAAAAAAAATTTTCGAAAAAAATTTTGATAAAAATTTTGAAAAAAAATTTTCGAAAAAAATTTTGAAAAGAAATTTTCGAAAAAAAATTTGAAAAAAATTTTCGAAAAAAATTTTGAAAAAAATTTTCGAAAAAAATTTTGAAAAAAATTTTCGAAAAAAATTTTGAAAAAAATTTTGAAAAAAAAATTTTGAAAAAAATTTTGAAAAAAAATTTTCGAAAAAAATTTTGAAAAAAAATTTTCGAAAAAAATTTTGAAAAAAATTTTCGAAAAAAATTTGGAAAAAAATTTTGAAAAAAAATTTTCGAAAAAAATTTTGAAAAAAAATTTTCGAAAAAAATTTTGAAAAAAATTTTCGAAAAAATTTTTCAGAAAAAATTTTCGAAAAAAATTTTGAAAAAAAAATTTTTAAAAAAAATTTTCGAAAAAAATTTTGAAAAAAAATTTTCGAAAAAAATTTTGAAAAAAAATTTCGAAAAAAATTTTGAAAAAAATTTTCGAAAAAAATTTTGGAAAAAAATTTTTAAAAAAAATTTTCGAAAAAAATTTTCGAAGAAAATTTTGAAAAAAAATTTTCGAAAAAAATTTTGAAAAAAATTTTCGAAAAAAATTTTCGAAAAAAATTTAAAAAAAAAAATTTTCGAAAAAAATTTTGAAAAAAAATTTTCGAAAAAAATTTTGAAAAAAAATTTTCGAAAAAAATTTTTAAAAAAATTTTGAAAAAAAATTTCGAAAAAAATTTTCGAAAAAAATTTTTAAAAAAATTTTCAAAAAAAATTTTGAAAAAAAATTTTCGAAAAAAAATTTGAATAAAATTTTCGAAAAAAATTTTGAAAAAAAATTTTCGAAAAAAATTTTGAAAAAAAATTTTGAAAAAAATTTTTGAAAAAAATTTTCGAAAAAAAATTTCGAAAAAAATTTTGAAAAAAAAATTTTCGAAAAAAATTTTGAAAAAAATTTTAGAAAAACATTTTGAAAAAAATTGTCGAAAAAAATTTTGAAAAAAATTTCGAAAAAAAATTTTCGAAAAAAATTTTGAAAAAAATTTTGAAAAAAAATTTTCGAAAAAAATTTTTCAAAAAAATTTTCGAAAAACATTTTTAAAAAAAATTTTCGAAAAAAATTTTGAAAAAAAAATTTTGAAAAAAAATTTGAAAAAAATTTTCGAAAAAAATTTCGAAAAAAAATTTTCGAAAAAAATTTTGAAAAAAAAATTTTGAAAAAAATTTTGAAAAAAAATTTTCGAAAAAAATTTTGGAAAAAAATTTTCGAAAAAAATTTTGAAAAAAAATTTCGAAAAAAATTTTAAAAAAAATTTCGAAAAAAAATTTTCGAAAAAAATTTTGAAAAAATTTTGAAAAAAATTTTCGAAAAAAATTTTGAAAAAAAATTTGAAAAAAAATTTTCGAAAACAATTTTCGAAAAAAATTTTGAAAAAAATTTTGAAAAAAATTTTCGAAAAATTTTGAAAAAAATTTTCGAAAAAAATTTTCGAAAAAAATTTTGAAAAAAAATTTTGAAAAAAATTTTCGAAAAAAATTTTCGAAAAAAATTTTGAAAAAAATTTTCGAAAAAAATTTGGAAAAAAAATTTTCGGAAAAAATTTTGCAAAAAAATTTCGAAAAAAATTTTGAAAAAAAATTTTCAAAAAAAATTTTCAAAAAAAATTTTGAAAAAAAATTTTCGAAAAAAATTTTGAAAAAAAATTTTGAAAAAAAATTTTCGAAAAAAATTTTGAAAAAAATTTTCGAAAAAAATTTTGAAAAAAATTTTCGAAAAAAATTTTCGAAAAAAAATTTTAAAAAAATTTTCGAAAAAAATTTTCGAAAAAAATTTTGAAAAAAAATTTTCGAAAAAAATTTCGAAAAAAATTTTCGAAAAGAATTTTGAAAAAAATTTTCGAAAAAAATTTTGAAAAAAAATTTTCGAAAAAAATTTTGAAAAAAAATTTTGAAAAAAAATTTTCGAAAAAAATTTTGAAAAAAATTTTCGAAAAAAATTTTGAAAAAAATTTTGGAAAAAAATTTTTAAAAAAATTTTCGAAAAGAATTTTGAAAAAAAAATTTCAAAAAAAATTTTCGAAAAAAATTTTCGAAAAAAATTTTGAAAAAAATTTTCTAAAAAAATTTTGAAAAAAATTTTCGAAAAAATTTTGAAAAAAATTTTCGAAAAAATTTTTAAAAAAATTTTCGAAAAAAATTTTTAAAAAAATTTTCGAAAAAAATTTTTAAAAAAATTTTCGAAAAAAATTTTCGAAAAAAATTTTGGAAAAAAATTTTCGAAAAAAATTTTGAAAAAAAATTTTGAAAAAAAATTTTCGAAAAAAATTTTGAAAAAAATTTTCGAAAAAAATTTTGAAAAAAATTTTCGAAAAAAATTTTTAAAAAAATTTTCGAAAAAAATTTTGAAAAAAAAATTTCAAAAAAAATTTTCGAAAAAAATTTTGAAAAAAAATTTTCGAAAAAAATTTTGAAAAAAATTTTCGAAAAAAATTGTGAAAAAAATTTTCGAAAAAAATTTTGAAAAAAATTTAGAAAAAAAATTTTCGAAAAAAATTTTCGAAAAAAATTTTGAAAAAAAATTTTGGAAAAATTTTCAAAAAAAATTTTGAAAAAAATTTTGAAAATAATTTTCGCTAAAAAAATTATCGAAAAAAATTTTGAAAAAAAATTTTCGAAAAAAATTTTGAAAAAAATTTTGAAAAAAAATTTTGAAAAAAATTTTCGAAAAAAATTTTGAAAAAAATTTTCGAAAAAAATTTTGAAAAAAATTTCGAAAAAAAATTTTCGAAAAAAATTTTGAAAAAAATTTTGAAAAAAAATTTTCGAAAAAAATTTTGAAAAGAAATTTTCGAAAAAAAATTTGAAAAAAATTTTCGAAAAAAATTTTGAAAAAAATTTTCGAAAAAAATTTTGAAAAAAATTTTCGAAAAAAATTTTGAAAAAAATTTTGAAAAAAAAATTTTGAAAAAAATTTTGAAAAAAATTTTCGAAAAAAATTTTTAAAAAAAATTCTCGAAAAAAATTTTGAAAAAAAATTTTGAAAAAAATTTTGAAAAAAAATTATGAAAAAAAATTTTCGAAAAAAATTTTGAAAAAAATTTTCGAAAAAAATTTTCGAAAAAAATTTTCGAAAAAAATTTTGAAAAAAAATTTTTGAAAAAAATTTTGAAAAAAATTTTCGAAAAAAATTTTGAAAAAAATTTTCGAAAAAAATTTTGAAAAAAATTTTCGAAAAAAATTTTGAAAAAAATTTCGAAAAAAAATTTTCGAAAAAAATTTCGAAAAAAAATTTTCGAAAAAAATTTTGGAAAAAATTTTGAAAAAAAATTTTCGAAAAAAATTTTGAAAAGAAATTTTCGAAAAAAAATTTGAAAAAAATTTTCGAAAAAAATTTTGAAAAAAATTTTCGAAAAAAATTTTGAAAAAAATTTTGAAAAAAAAATTTGAAAAAAATTTTGAAAAAAAAATTTTGAAAAAAATTTTGAAAAAAAATTTTCGAAAAAAATTTTGAAAAAAAATTTTCGAAAAAAATTTTGAAAAAAATTTTCGAAAAAAATTTGGAAAAAAATTTTGAAAAAAAATTTTCGAAAAAAATTTTGAAAAAAAATTTTCGAAAAAAATTTTGAAAAAAATTTTCGAAAAAATTTTTCAGAAAAAATTTTCGAAAAAAATTTTGAAAAAAAAAATTTTAAAAAAAATTTTCGAAAAAAATTTTGAAAAAAAATTTTCGAAAAAAATTTTGAAAAAAAATTTCGAAAAAAATTTTGAAAAAAAATTTCGAAAAAAATTTTCGAAAAAAATTTTTAAAAAAAATTTTCGAAAAAAATTTTCGAAGAAAATTTTGAAAAAAAATTTTCGAAAAAAATTTTGAAAAAAATTTTCGAAAAAATTTTCGAAAAAAATTTAAAAAAAAAAATTTTCGAAAAAAATTTTGAAAAAAAATTTTCGAAAAAAATTTTGAAAAAAAATTTTCGAAAAAAATTTTTAAAAAAATTTTGAAAAAAATTTCGAAAAAAATTTTCGAAAAAAATTTTTAAAAAAATTTTCAAAAAAAATTTTGAAAAAAAATTTTCGAAAAAAAATTTGAATAAAATTTTCGAAAAAAATTTTGAAAAAAAATTTTCGAAAAAAATTTTGAAAAAAATTTTGAAAAAAATTTTTGAAAAAAATTTTCGAAAAAAAATTTCGAAAAAAAATTTTGAAAAAAAAATTTTCGAAAAAAATTTTGAAAAAAAATTTTCGAAAAAAATTTTGAAAAAAATTTTCGAAAAAAATTTTGAAAAAAATTTTAGAAAAACATTTTGAAAAAAATTGTCGAAAAAAATTTTGAAAAAAATTTCGAAAAAAAATTTTCGAAAAAAAAATTTTGAAAAAAATTTTGAAAAAAAATTTTCGAAAAAAATTTTTCAAAAAAATTTTCGAAAAACATTTTTAAAAAAAATTTTCGAAAAAAATTTTGAAAAAAAAATTTTGAAAAAAAATTTGAAAAAAATTTTCGAAAAAAATTTCGAAAAAAAATTTTCGAAAAAAATTTTGAAAAAAAAATTTTAAAAAAAATTTTGAAAAAAAATTTTCGAAAAAAATTTTGGAAAAAAATTTTCGAAAAAAATTTTGAAAAAAAATTTCGAAAAAAATTTTAAAAAAAATTTCGAAAAAAAATTTTCGAAAAAAATTTTGAAAAAATTTTGAAAAAAATTTTCGAAAAAAATTTTGAAAAAAAATTTGAAAAAAAATTTTCGAAAACAATTTTCGAAAAAAATTTTGAAAAAAATTTTGAAAAAAATTTTCGAAAAATTTTGAAAAAAATTTTCGAAAAAAATTTTCGAAAAAAATTTTGAAAAAAAATTTTGAAAAAAATTTTCGAAAAAAATTTTCGAAAAAAATTTTGAAAAAAATTTTCGAAAAAAATTTGGAAAAAAAATTTTCGGAAAAAATTTTGCAAAAAAATTTCGAAAAAAATTTTGAAAAAAAATTTTCAAAAAAAATTTTGAAAAAAAATTTTCGAAAAAAATTTTGAAAAAAAATTTTAAAAAAAAATTTTCGAAAAAAATTTTGAAAAAAATTTTCGAAAAAAATTTTCGAAAAAAAATTTTAAAAAAATTTTCGAAAAAAATTTTCGAAAAAAATTTTGAAAAAAAATTTTCGAAAAAAATTTCGAAAAAAATTTTCGAAAAGAATTTTGAAAAAAATTTTCGAAAAAAATTTTGAAAAAAAATTTTCGAAAAAAATTTTGAAAAAAAATTTTGAAAAAAAATTTTCGAAAAAAATTTTGAAAAAAATTTTCGAAAAAAATTTTGAAAAAAATTTTGGAAAAAAATTTTTAAAAAAATTTTCGAAAAGAATTTTGAAAAAAAAATTTCAAAAAAAATTTTCGAAAAAAATTTTCGAAAAAAATTTTGAAAAAAATTTTCTAAAAAAATTTTGAAAAAAATTTTCGAAAAAATTTTGAAAAAAATTTTCGAAAAAATTTTTAAAAAAATTTTCGAAAAAAATTTTTAAAAAAATTTTCGAAAAAAATTTTTAAAAAAATTTTCGAAAAAAATTTTCGAAAAAAATTTTGAAAAAAAATTTTCGAAAAAAATTTTCGAAAAAAATTTTCGAAAAAAATTTTGAAAAAAAATTTTCGAAAAAAATTTTGAAAAAAATTTTCGAAAAAAATTTTGAAAAAAAATTTCGAATAAAAATTTCGTAAAAAATTTTGAAAAAAATTTTCGAAAAAAATTTTGAAAAAAAATTTTCGAAAAAAATTTTGAAAAAAAATTTTGAAAAAAAAATTTCGAAAAAAATTTTGAAAAAAATTTTCGAAAAAAATTTTGAAAAAAATTTTCGAAAAAAATTTTTAAAAAAATTTTCGAAAAAAATTTTGAAAAAAAAATTTCAAAAAAAATTTTCGAAAAAAATTTTGAAAAAAAATTTTCGAAAAAAATTTTGAAAAAAATTTTCGAAAAAAATTGTGAAAAAAATTTTCGAAAAAAATTTTGAAAAAAATTTAGAAAAAAAATTTTCGAAAAAAATTTTCGAAAAAAATTTTGAAAAAAAATTTTGGAAAAATTTTCAAAAAAAATTTTGAAAAAAATTTTGAAAATAATTTTCGCTAAAAAAATTATCGAAAAAAATTTTGAAAAAAAATTTTCGAAAAAAATTTTGAAAAAAATTTTGAAAAAAAATTTTGAAAAAAATTTTCGAAAAAAATTTTGAAAAAAATTTTCGAAAAAAATTTTGAAAAAAATTTCGAAAAAAAATTTTCGAAAAAAATTTTGAAAAAAATTTTGAAAAAAAAATTTTCGAAAAAAATTTTGAAAAGAAATTTTCGAAAAAAAATTTGAAAAAAATTTTCGAAAAAAATTTTGAAAAAAATTTTCGAAAAAAATTTTGAAAAAAATTTTCGAAAAAAATTTTGAAAAAAATTTTGAAAAAAAAATTTTGAAAAAAATTTTGAAAAAAAATTTTTGAAAAAAATTTTGAAAAAAATTTTCGAAAAAAATTTTGAAAAAAATTTTCGAAAAAAATTTTGAAAAACATTTCGAAAAAAAATTTTCGAAAAAAATTTGGAAAAAAATTTTGAAAAAAAATTTTCGAAAAAAATTTTGAAAAAAAATTTTCGAAAAAAATTTTGAAAAAAATTTTCGAAAAAAATTTTGAAAAAAAATTTTCGAAAAAAATTTTGAAAAAAAATTTTCGAAAAAAATTTTCGAAAAAAATTTTGAAAAAAAATTTCGAAAAAAATTTTGAAAAAAATTTTTGAAAAAAATTTTGAAAAAACATTTTCGAAAAAAATTTTAAAAAAAAATTTTCGAAGAAAATTTTGATAAAAAATTTTCGAAAAAAATTTTGAAAAAAATTTTCGAAAAAAATTTTCGAAAAAAATTTTTTAAAAAAAATTTTCGAAAAAAATTTGGAAAAAAATTTTCGAAAAAAATTTTCGAAAAAAATTTTGAAAAAAATTTTCGAAAAAATTTTTCGAAAAAAATTTTGAAAAAAATTTTCGAAAAAAATTTTGAAAAAAAATTTCGAAAAAAGTTTTGAAAAAAATTTTGAAAAAAAATTTTTGAAAAAAATTTTGAAAAAAATTTTCGAAAAAAATTTTTAAAAAAAATTCTCGAAAAAAATTTTGAAAAAAAATTTTGAAAAAAATTTTGAAAAAAAATTTTGAAAAAAAATTTTCGAAAAAAATTTTGAAAAAAATTTTCGAAAAAAATTTTCGAAAAAAATTTTCGAAAAAAATTTTGAAAAAAAATTTCGTAAAAAATTTTGAAAAAAATTTTCGAAAAAAATTTTGAAAAAAAATTTTCGAAAAAAATTTTGAAAAAAAATTTTGAAAAAAAATTTTCGAAAAAAATTTTGAAAAAAATTTTCGAAAAAAATTTTGAAAAAAATTTTCGAAAAAAATTTTTAAAAAAATTTTCGAAAAAAATTTTGAAAAAAAAATTTCAAAAAAAATTTTCGAAAAAAATTTTGAAAAAAAATTTTCGAAAAAAATTTTGAAAAAAATTTTCGAAAAAAATTGTGAAAAAAATTTTCGAAAAAAATTTTGAAAAAAATTTAGAAAAAAAATTTTCGAAAAAAATTTTCGAAAAAAATTTTGAAAAAAAATTTTGGAAAAATTTTCAAAAAAAATTTTGAAAAAAATTTTGAAAATAATTTTTGCTAAAAAAATTATCGAAAAAAATTTTGAAAAAAAATTTTCGAAAAAAATTTTGAAAAAAATTTTGAAAAAAAAATTTTGAAAAAAATTTTGAAAAAAAATTTTCGAAAAAAATTTTGAAAAAAAATTTTCGAAAAAAATTTTGAAAAAAATTTTCGAAAAAAATTTGGAAAAAAATTTTGAAAAAAAATTTTCGAAAAAAATTTTGAAAAAAAATTTTCGAAAAAAATTTTGAAAAAAATTTTCGAAAAAATTTTTCAGAAAAAATTTTCGAAAAAAATTTTGAAAAAAAAATTTTTAAAAAAAATTTTCGAAAAAAATTTTGAAAAAAAATTTTCGAAAAAAATTTTGAAAAAAAATTTCGAAAAAAATTTTGAAAAAAATTTTCGAAAAAAATTTTCGAAAAAAATTTTTAAAAAAAATTTTCGAAAAAAATTTTCGAAGAAAATTTTGAAAAAAAATTTTCGAAAAAAATTTTGAAAAAAATTTTCGAAAAAAATTTTCGAAAAAAATTTAAAAAAAAAAATTTTCGAAAAAAATTTTGAAAAAAAATTTTCGAAAAAAATTTTGAAAAAAAATTTTCGAAAAAAATTTTTAAAAAAATTTTGAAAAAAAATTTCGAAAAAAATTTTCGAAAAAAATTTTTAAAAAAATTTTCAAAAAAAATTTTGAAAAAAAATTTTCGAAAAAAAATTTGAATAAAATTTTCGAAAAAAATTTTGAAAAAAAATTTTCGAAAAAAATTTTGAAAAAAAATTTTGAAAAAAATTTTTGAAAAAAATTTTCGAAAAAAAATTTCGAAAAAAATTTTGAAAAAAAAATTTTCGAAAAAAATTTTGAAAAAAAATTTTCGAAAAAAATTTTGAAAAAAATTTTCGAAAAAAATTTTGAAAAAAATTTTAGAAAAACATTTTGAAAAAAATTGTCGAAAAAAATTTTGAAAAAAATTTCGAAAAAAAATTTTCGAAAAAAAAATTTTGAAAAAAATTTTGAAAAAAAATTTTCGAAAAAAATTTTTCAAAAAAATTTTCGAAAAACATTTTTAAAAAAAATTTTCGAAAAAAATTTTGAAAAAAAAATTTTGAAAAAAAATTTGAAAAAAATTTTCGAAAAAAATTTCGAAAAAAAATTTTCGAAAAAAATTTTGAAAAAAAAATTTTGAAAAAAATTTTGAAAAAAAATTTTCGAAAAAAATTTTGGAAAAAAATTTTCGAAAAAAATTTTGAAAAAAAATTTCGAAAAAAATTTAAAAAAAAATTTCGAAAAAAAATTTTCGAAAAAAATTTTGAAAAAATTTTGAAAAAAATTTTCGAAAAAAATTTTGAAAAAAAATTTGAAAAAAAATTTTCGAAAACAATTTTCGAAAAAAATTTTGAAAAAAATTTTGAAAAAAATTTTCGAAAAATTTTGAAAAAAATTTTCGAAAAAAATTTTCGAAAAAAATTTTGAAAAAAAATTTTGAAAAAAATTTTCGAAAAAAATTTTCGAAAAAAATTTTGAAAAAAATTTTCGAAAAAAATTTGGAAAAAAAATTTTCGGAAAAAATTTTGCAAAAAAATTTCGAAAAAAATTTTGAAAAAAAATTTTCAAAAAAAATTTTGAAAAAAAATTTTCGAAAAAAATTTTGAAAAAAAATTTTAAAAAAAAATTTTCGAAAAAAATTTTGAAAAAAATTTTCGAAAAAAATTTTCGAAAAAAAATTTTAAAAAAATTTTCGAAAAAAATTTTCGAAAAAAATTTTGAAAAAAAATTTTCGAAAAAAATTTCGAAAAAAATTTTCGAAAAGAATTTTGAAAAAAATTTTCGAAAAAAATTTTGAAAAAAAATTTTCGAAAAAAATTTTGAAAAAAAATTTTGAAAAAAAATTTTCGAAAAAAATTTTGAAAAAAATTTTGGAAAAAAATTTTTAAAAAAATTTTCGAAAAGAATTTTGAAAAAAAAATTTCAAAAAAAATTTTCGAAAAAAATTTTCGAAAAAAATTTTGAAAAAAATTTTCTAAAAAAATTTTGAAAAAAATTTTCGAAAAAATTTTGAAAAAAATTTTCGAAAAAATTTTTAAAAAAATTTTCGAAAAAAATTTTTAAAAAAATTTTCGAAAAAAATTTTTAAAAAAATTTTCGAAAAAAATTTTCGAAAAAAATTTTGAAAAAAAATTTTCGAAAAAAATTTTCGAAATAAATTTTCGAAAAAAATTTTGAAAAAAAATTTTCGAAAAAAATTTTGAAAAAAATTTTCGAAAAAAATTTTGAAAAAAAATTTCGAATAAAAATTTCGTAAAAAATTTTGAAAAAAATTTTCGAAAAAAATTTTGAAAAAAAATTTTCGAAAAAAATTTTGAAAAAAAATTTTGAAAAAAAAATTTCGAAAAAAATTTTGAAAAAAATTTTCGAAAAAAATTTTGAAAAAAATTTTCGAAAAAAATTTTGAAAAAAATTTTCGAAAAAAATTTTTAAAAAAAAATTTCAAAAAAAATTTTCGAAAAAAATTTTGAAAAAAAATTTTCGAAAAAAATTTTGAAAAAAATTTTCGAAAAAAATTTTGAAAAAAAAATTTCAAAAAAAATTTTCGAAAAAAATTTTCGAAAAAAATTTTCGAAAAAAATTTTGAAAAAAAATTTCGTAAAAAATTTTGAAAAAAATTTTCGAAAAAAATTTTGAAAAAAAATTTTCGAAAAAAATTTTGAAAAAAAATTTTGAAAAAAAATTTTCGAAAAAAATTTTGAAAAAAATTTTCGAAAAAAATTTTGAAAAAAATTTTCGAAAAAAATTTTTAAAAAAATTTTCGAAAAAAATTTTGAAAAAAAAATTTCAAAAAAAATTTTCGAAAAAAATTTTGAAAAAAAATTTTCGAAAAAAATTTTGAAAAAAATTTTCGAAAAAAATTGTGAAAAAAATTTTCGAAAAAAATTTTGAAAAAAATTTAGAAAAAAAATTTTCGAAAAAAATTTTCGAAAAAAATTTTGAAAAAAAATTTTGGAAAAATTTTCAAAAAAAATTTTGAAAAAAATTTTGAAAATAATTTTTGCTAAAAAAATTATCGAAAAAAATTTTGAAAAAAAATTTTCGAAAAAAATTTTGAAAAAAATTTTGAAAAAAAAATTTTGAAAAAAATTTTGAAAAAAAATTTTCGAAAAAAATTTTGAAAAAAAATTTTCGAAAAAAATTTTGAAAAAAATTTTCGAAAAAAATTTGGAAAAAAATTTTGAAAAAAAATTTTCGAAAAAAATTTTGAAAAAAAATTTTCGAAAAAAATTTTGAAAAAAATTTTCGAAAAAATTTTTCAGAAAAAATTTTCGAAAAAAATTTTGAAAAAAAAATTTTTAAAAAAAATTTTCGAAAAAAATTTTGAAAAAAAATTTTCGAAAAAAATTTTGAAAAAAAATTTCGAAAAAAATTTTGAAAAAAATTTTCGAAAAAAATTTTCGAAAAAAATTTTTAAAAAAAATTTTCGAAAAAAATTTTCGAAGAAAATTTTGAAAAAAAATTTTCGAAAAAAATTTTGAAAAAAATTTTCGAAAAAAATTTTCGAAAAAAATTTAAAAAAAAAAATTTTCGAAAAAAATTTTGAAAAAAAATTTTCGAAAAAAATTTTGAAAAAAAATTTTCGAAAAAAATTTTTAAAAAAATTTTGAAAAAAAATTTCGAAAAAAATTTTCGAAAAAAATTTTTAAAAAAATTTTCAAAAAAAATTTTGAAAAAAAATTTTCGAAAAAAAATTTGAATAAAATTTTCGAAAAAAATTTTGAAAAAAAATTTTCGAAAAAAATTTTGAAAAAAAATTTTGAAAAAAATTTTTGAAAAAAATTTTCGAAAAAAAATTTCGAAAAAAATTTTGAAAAAAAAATTTTCGAAAAAAATTTTGAAAAAAAATTTTCGAAAAAAATTTTGAAAAAAATTTTCGAAAAAAATTTTGAAAAAAATTTTAGAAAAACATTTTGAAAAAAATTGTCGAAAAAAATTTTGAAAAAAATTTCGAAAAAAAATTTTCGAAAAAAAAATTTTGAAAAAAATTTTGAAAAAAAATTTTCGAAAAAAATTTTTCAAAAAAATTTTCGAAAAACATTTTTAAAAAAAATTTTCGAAAAAAATTTTGAAAAAAAAATTTTGAAAAAAAATTTGAAAAAAATTTTCGAAAAAAATTTCGAAAAAAAATTTTCGAAAAAAATTTTGAAAAAAAAATTTTGAAAAAAATTTTGAAAAAAAATTTTCGAAAAAAATTTTGGAAAAAAATTTTCGAAAAAAATTTTGAAAAAAAATTTCGAAAAAAATTTAAAAAAAAATTTCGAAAAAAAATTTTCGAAAAAAATTTTGAAAAAATTTTGAAAAAAATTTTCGAAAAAAATTTTGAAAAAAAATTTGAAAAAAAATTTTCGAAAACAATTTTCGAAAAAAATTTTGAAAAAAATTTTGAAAAAAATTTTCGAAAAATTTTGAAAAAAATTTTCGAAAAAAATTTTCGAAAAAAATTTTGAAAAAAAATTTTGAAAAAAATTTTCGAAAAAAATTTTCGAAAAAAATTTTGAAAAAAATTTTCGAAAAAAATTTGGAAAAAAAATTTTCGGAAAAAATTTTGCAAAAAAATTTCGAAAAAAATTTTGAAAAAAAATTTTCAAAAAAAATTTTGAAAAAAAATTTTCGAAAAAAATTTTGAAAAAAAATTTTAAAAAAAAATTTTCGAAAAAAATTTTGAAAAAAATTTTCGAAAAAAATTTTCGAAAAAAAATTTTAAAAAAATTTTCGAAAAAAATTTTCGAAAAAAATTTTGAAAAAAAATTTTCGAAAAAAATTTCGAAAAAAATTTTCGAAAAGAATTTTGAAAAAAATTTTCGAAAAAAATTTTGAAAAAAAATTTTCGAAAAAAATTTTGAAAAAAAATTTTGAAAAAAAATTTTCGAAAAAAATTTTGAAAAAAATTTTCGAAAAAAATTTTGAAAAAAATTTTGGAAAAAAATTTTTAAAAAAATTTTCGAAAAGAATTTTGAAAAAAAAATTTCAAAAAAAATTTTCGAAAAAAATTTTCGAAAAAAATTTTGAAAAAAATTTTCTAAAAAAATTTTGAAAAAAATTTTCTAAAAAAATTTTGAAAAAAATTTTCGAAAAAATTTTGAAAAAAATTTTCGAAAAAATTTTTAAAAAAATTTTCGAAAAAAATTTTTAAAAAAATTTTCGAAAAAAATTTTTAAAAAAATTTTCGAAAAAAATTTTCGAAAAAAATTTTGAAAAAAAATTTTCGAAAAAAATTTTCGAAAAAAATTTTCGAAAAAAATTTTGAAAAAAAATTTTCGAAAAAAATTTTGAAAAAAATTTTCGAAAAAAATTTTGAAAAAAAATTTCGAATAAAAATTTCGTAAAAAATTTTGAAAAAAATTTTCGAAAAAAATTTTGAAAAAAAATTTTCGAAAAAAATTTTGAAAAAAAATTTTGAAAAAAAAATTTCGAAAAAAATTTTGAAAAAAATTTTCGAAAAAAATTTTGAAAAAAATTTTCGAAAAAAATTTTTAAAAAAATTTTCGAAAAAAATTTTGAAAAAAAAATTTCAAAAAAAATTTTCGAAAAAAATTTTGAAAAAAAATTTTCGAAAAAAATTTTGAAAAAAATTTTCGAAAAAAATTTTGAAAAAAAAATTTCAAAAAAAATTTTCGAAAAAAATTTTGAAAAAAAATTTTCGAAAAAAATTTTGAAAAAAATTTTCGAAAAAAATTGTGAAAAAAATTTTCGAAAAAAATTTTGAAAAAAATTTAGAAAAAAAATTTTCGAAAAAAATTTTCGAAAAAAATTTTGAAAAAAAATTTTGGAAAAATTTTCAAAAAAAATTTTGAAAAAAATTTTGAAAATAATTTTTGCTAAAAAAATTATCGAAAAAAATTTTGAAAAAAAATTTTCGAAAAAAATTTTGAAAAAAATTTTGAAAAAAAATTTTGAAAAAAATTTTCGAAAAAAATTTTGAAAAAAATTTTCGAAAAAAATTTTGAAAAAAATTTCGAAAAAAAATTTTCGAAAAAAATTTTGAAAAAAATTTTGAAAAAAAATTTTCGAAAAAAATTTTGAAAAGAAATTTTCGAAAAAAAATTTGAAAAAAATTTTCGAAAAAAATTTTGAAAAAAATTTTCGAAAAAAATTTTGAAAAAAATTTTCGAAAAAAATTTTGAAAAAAATTTTGAAAAAAAAATTTTGAAAAAAATTTTGAAAAAAATTTTCGAAAAAAATTTTTAAAAAAAATTCTCGAAAAAAATTTTGAAAAAAAATTATGAAAAAAAATTTTCGAAAAAAATTATGAAAAAAAATTTTCGAAAAAAATTTTGAAAAAAATTTTCGAAAAAAATTTTCGAAAAAAATTTTCGAAAAAAATTTTGAAAAAAAATTTTTGAAAAAAATTTTGAAAAAAATTTTCGAAAAAAATTTTGAAAAAAATTTTCGAAAAAAATTTTGAAAAAAATTTTCGAAAAAAATTTTGAAAAAAATTTCGAAAAAAAATTTTCGAAAAAAATTTTGAAAAAAATTTTGAAAAAAAATTTTCGAAAAAAATTTTGAAAATAAATTTTCGAAAAAAAATTTGAAAAAAATTTTCGAAAAAAATTTTGAAAAAAATTTTCGAAAAAAATTTTGAAAAAAATTTTCGAAAAAAATTTTGAAAAAAATTTTGAAAAAAAAATTTTGAAAAAAATTTTGAAAAAAATTTTCGAAAAAAATTTTTAAAAAAAATTCTCGAAAAAAATTTTGAAAAAAAATTTTGAAAAAAATTTTGAAAAAAAATTATGAAAAAAAATTTTCGAAAAAAATTTTGAAAAAAATTTTCGAAAAAAATTTTCGAAAAAAATTTTCGAAAAAAATTTTGAAAAAAAATTTTTGAAAAAAATTTTGAAAAAAATTTTCGAAAAAAATTTTGAAAAAAATTTTCGAAAAAAATTTTGAAAAACATTTCGAAAAAAAATTTTCGAAAAAAATTTGGAAAAAAATTTTGAAAAAAAATTTTCGAAAAAAATTTTGAAAAAAAATTTTCGAAAAAAATTTTGAAAAAAATTTTCCAAAAAAATTTTGAAAAAAAATTTTCGAAAAAAATTTTGAAAAAAAATTTAAAAAAAAATTTTGAAAAAAAATTTTCGAAAAAAATTTTGAAAAAAAATTTTCGAAAAAAATTTTCGAAAAAAATTTTGAAAAAAAATTTCGAAAAAAATTTTGAAAAAAATTTTTGAAAAAAATTTTGAAAAAACATTTTCGAAAAAAATTTTAAAAAAAAATTTTCGAAGAAAATTTTGATAAAAAATTTTCGAAAAAAATTTTGAAAAAAATTTTCGAAAAAAATTTTCGAAAAAAATTTTTTAAAAAAAATTTTCGAAAATAATTTGGAAAAAAATTTTCGAAAAAAATTTTCGAAAAAAATTTTGAAAAAAATTTTCGAAAAAATTTTTCGAAAAAAATTTTGAAAAAAATTTTCGAAAAAAATTTTGAAAAAAATTTTCGAAAAAAGTTTTGAAAAAAATTTTGAAAAAAAATTTTTGAAAAAAATTTTGAAAAAAATTTTCGAAAAACATTTTTAAAAAAAATTCTCGAAAAAAATTTTGAAAAAAAATTTTGAAAAAAATTTTGAAAAAAAATTTTGAAAAAAAATTTTCGAAAAAAATTTTGAAAAAAATTTTCGAAAAAAATTTTCGAAAAAAATTTTCGAAAAAAATTTTGAAAAAAAATTTTTGAAAAAAATTTTGAAAAAAATTTTCGAAAAAAATTTTGAAAAAAATTTTCGAAAAAAATTTTGAAAAACATTTCGAAAAAAAATTTTCGAAAAAAATTTGGAAAAAAATTTTGAAAAAAAATTTTCGAAAAAAATTTTGAAAAAAAATTTTCGAAAAAAATTTTGAAAAAAATTTTCCAAAAAAATTTTGAAAAAAAATTTTCGAAAAAAATTTTGAAAAAAAATTTAAAAAAAAATTTTGAAAAAAAATTTTCGAAAAAAATTTTGAAAAAAAATTTTCGAAAAAAATTTTGAAAAAAAATTTCGAAAAAAATTTTGAAAAAAATTTTCGAAAAAAATTTTGAAAAAAATTTTCGAAAAAAATTTTGAAAAAACATTTTCGAAAAAAATTTTTAAAAAAAATTTTCGAAAAAAATTTTCGAAGAAAATTTTGATAAAAAATTTTCGAAAAAAATTTTGAAAAAAATTTTCGAAAAAAATTTTCGAAAAAAAATTTTTAAAAAAAATTTTCAAAAAAAATTTTGAAAAAAAATTTTCGAAAAAAATTTTCGAAAAAAATTTTGAAAAAAATTTTCGAAAAAATTTTTAAAAAAATTTTGAAAAAAAATTTCGAAAAAAATTTTCGAAAAAAATTTTCGAAAAAAATTTTGAAAAAAATTTTGAAAAAAAATTTTCGAAAAAAATTTTGAAAAAAAATTTTCGAAAAAAATTTTGAAAAAAATTTTCGAAAAAATTTTTCAGAAAAAATTTTCGAAAAAAATTTTGAAAAAAAAATTTTTAAAAAAAATTTTCGAAAAAAATTTTGAAAAAAAATTTTCGAAAAAAATTTTGAAAAAAAATTTCGAAAAAAATTTTGAAAAAAATTTTCGAAAAAAATTTTTAAAAAAAATTTTCGAAAAAAATTTTCGAAGAAAATTTTGAAAAAAAATTTTCGAAAAAAATTTTGAAAAAAATTTTCGAAAAAAATTTTCGAAAAAAATTTAAAAAAAAAAATTTTCGAAAAAAATTTTGAAAAAAAATTTTCGAAAAAAATTTTGAAAAAAAATTTTCGAAAAAAATTTTTAAAAAATTTTGAAAAAAAATTTCGAAAAAAATTTTCGAAAAAAATTTTTAAAAAAATTTTCAAAAAAAATTTTGAAAAAAAATTTTCGAAAAAAAATTTGAATAAAATTTTCGAAAAAAATTTTGAAAAAAAATTTTCGAAAAAAATTTTGAAAAAAAATTTTGAAAAAAATTTTTGAAAAAAATTTTCGAAAAAAAATTTCGAAAAAAATTTTGAAAAAAAAATTTCCGAAAAAAATTTTGAAAAAAAATTTTCGAAAAAAATTTTGAAAAAAATTTTCGAAAAAAATTTTGAAAAAAATTTCAGAAAAACATTTTGAAAAAAATTGTCGAAAAAAATTTTGAAAAAAATTTCGAAAAAAAATTTTCGAAAAAAAAATTTTGAAAAAAATTTTGAAAAAAAATTTTCGAAAAAAATTTTTCAAAAAAATTTTCGAAAAACATTTTTAAAAAAAATTTTCGAAAAAAATTTTGAAAAAAAAATTTTGAAAAAAAATTTGAAAAAAATTTTCGAAAAAAATTTCGAAAAAAAATTTTCGAAAAAAATTTTGAAAAAAAAATTTTGAAAAAAATTTTGAAAAAAAATTTTCGAAAAAAATTTTGGAAAAAAATTTTCGAAAAAAATTTTGAAAAAAAATTTCGAAAAAAATTTTAAAAAAAATTTCGAAAAAAAATTTTCGAAAAAAATTTTGAAAAAATTTTGAAAAAAATTTTCGAAAAAAATATTGAAAAAAAATTTGAAAAAAAATTTTCGAAAACAATTTTTGAAAAAAATTTTGAAAAAAATTTTGAAAAAAATTTTCGAAAAATTTTGAAAAAAATTTTCGAAAAAAATTTTCGAAAAAAATTTTGAAAAAAAATTTTGAAAAAAATTTTCGAAAAAAATTTTCGAAAAAAATTTTGAAAAAAATTTTCGAAAAAAATTTGGAAAAAAAATTTTCGGAAAAAATTTTGCAAAAAAATTTCGAAAAAAATTTTGAAAAAAAATTTTCAAAAAAAATTTTGAAAAAAAATTTTCGAAAAAAATTTTGAAAAAAAATTTTGAAAAAAAATTTTCGAAAAAAATTTTGAAAAAAATTTTGGAAAAAAATTTTTAAAAAAATTTTCGAAAAGAATTTTGAAAAAAAAATTTCAAAAAAAATTTTCGAAAAAAATTTTCGAAAAAAATTTTGAAAAAAATTTTCTAAAAAAATTTTGAAAAAAATTTTCGAAAAAATTTTGAAAAAAATTTTCGAAAAAATTTTTAAAAAAATTTTCGAAAAAAATTTTTAAAAAAATTTTCGAAAAAAATTTTTAAAAAAATTTTCGAAAAAAATTTTCGAAAAAAATTTTGAAAAAAAATTTTCGAAAAAAATTTTCGAAAAAAATTTTCGAAAAAAATTTTGAAAAAAAATTTTCGAAAAAAATTTTGAAAAAAATTTTCGAAAAAAATTTTGAAAAAAAATTTCGAATAAAAATTTCGTAAAAAATTTTGAAAAAAATTTTCGAAAAAAATTTTGAAAAAAAATTTTCGAAAAAAATTTTGAAAAAAAATTTTGAAAAAAAAATTTCGAAAAAAATTTTGAAAAAAATTTTCGAAAAAAATTTTGAAAAAAATTTTCGAAAAAAATTTTTAAAAAAATTTTCGAAAAAAATTTTGAAAAAAAAATTTCAAAAAAAATTTTCGAAAAAAATTTTGAAAAAAAATTTTCGAAAAAAATTTTGAAAAAAATTTTCGAAAAAAATTGTGAAAAAAATTTTCGAAAAAAATTTTGAAAAAAATTTAGAAAAAAAATTTTCGAAAAAAATTTTCGAAAAAAATTTTGAAAAAAAATTTTGGAAAAATTTTCAAAAAAAATTTTGAAAAAAATTTTGAAAATAATTTTCGCTAAAAAAATTATCGAAAAAAATTTTGAAAAAAAATTTTCGAAAAAAATTTTGAAAAAAATTTTGAAAAAAAATTTTGAAAAAAATTTTCGAAAAAAATTTTGAAAAAAATTTTCGAAAAAAATTTTGAAAAAAATTTCGAAAAAAAATTTTCGAAAAAAATTTTGAAAAAAATTTTGAAAAAAAATTTTCGAAAAAAATTTTGAAAAGAAATTTTCGAAAAAAAATTTGAAAAAAATTTTCGAAAAAAATTTTGAAAAAAATTTTCGAAAAAAATTTTGAAAAAAATTTTCGAAAAAAATTTTGAAAAAAATTTTGAAAAAAAAATTTTGAAAAAAATTTTGAAAAAAAATTTTTGAAAAAAATTTTGAAAAAAATTTTCGAAAAAAATTTTTAAAAAAATTTTGAAAAAAATTTCGAAAAAAAATTTTCGAAAAAAATTTTGAAAAAAATTTTGAAAAAAAATTTTCGAAAAAAATTTTAAAAAAAAATTTTCGAAAAAAATTTTTAAAAAAAATTTTCGAAAAAAATTTTGAAAAAAAAATTTTGAAAAAAAATTTGAAAAAAATTTTCGAAAAAAATTTTGAAAAAAAATTTTCGAAAAAAAATTTTCGAAAAAAATTTTGAAAAAAATTTTGAAAAAAAATTTTCGAAAAAAATTTTGGAAAAAAATTTTCGAAAAAAATTTTGAAAAAAAATTTCGAAAAAAATTTTGAAAAAAATTTCGAAAAAAAATTTTCGAAAAAAATATTCGAAAAAAATTTGGAAAAAAAATTTTCGGAAAAAATTTTGAAAAAAAATGTCGAAAAAAATTTTCGAAAAAAATTTTTAAAAAAATTTTCGAAAAAAATTTTTAAAAAAATTTTCGAAAAAAATTTTGAAAAAAAATTTTGAAAAAAATTTTGAAAGAAAATTATGAAAAAAAATTTTCGAAAAAAATTTTGAAAAAAATTTTCGAAAAAAATTTTCGAAAAAAATTTTGAAAAAAATTTTTGAAAAAAATTTTGAAAAAAATTTTCGAAAAAAATTTTGAAAAAAATCTTCGAAAAAAATTTAAAAAAAAATTTCGAAAAATATTTTTAAAAAAAATTTTCGAAAAAAATTTTGAAAAAAATTGTTAAAAAAATTTTGAAAAAAAATTTCGAAAAAAATTTCGAAAAAAATTTTCGAAAAAAATTTTGAAAAAAAATTTCGAAAAAAATTTTGAAAAAAAATTTTCGAAAAAAATTTTGAAAAAAAATTTGGAAAAAAAATTTTCGAAAAAAATTTTGAAAAAAATTTTCGAAAAAAATTTTGAAAAAAATTTTCGAAAAAAAAATTTCGAAAAAAATTTTTAAAAAAATTTTCGAAAAATATTTTTAAAAAAATTTTCAAAAAAATTTTGAAAAAAAATTTTCGAAAAAAAATTTGAATAAAATTTTCGAAAAAAATTTTTTAAAAAAATTTTCGAAAAAAATTTTGAAAAAAAATTTTCGAAAAAAATTTTCGAAAAAAATTTTCGAGAAAAATTTTGAAAAAAATTTTGAAAAAAATTTTCGAAAAAAATTTTGAAAAAAAATTTTCGAAAAAAAATTTTCGAAAAAAATTTTTAAAAAAATTTTGAAAAAAATTTTCGAAAAAAATTTTCGAAAAAAATTTTGAAAAAAAAATTTTCGAAAAAAATTTTGAAAAAAAATTTTCGAAAAAAATTTTGAAAAAAAATTTTGAAAAAAATTTTTGAAAAAAAATTTTGAAAAAAATTTTGAAAAAAATTTTCGAAAAAAATTTTTGAAAAAAATTTTTAAAAAAATTTTCGAAAAAAATTTTGAAAAAAATTTTCGAAAAATATTTTCGAAAAAAATTTTGAAAAAAAATTTTCGAAAAAAATTTTGAAAAAAATTTTCGAAAAAAATTTTGAAAAAAAAGTTGGAAAAAAATTTTGAAAAAAATTTTCGAAAAAAATTTTGAAAAAAATTTTCGAAAAAAATTTTGAAAAAAATTTTCGAAAAAAATTTTGAAAAAAATTTTCGAAAAAAATTTTGAAAAAAATTTTCGAAAAAAATTTTGAAAAAAAATTTTCGAAAAAAATTTTGAAAAAAAATTTTCGAAAAAAATTTTGAAAAAAATTTTCGAAAAAAAAATTTAAAAAAAAGTTTCGAAAAAATTTTCGAAAAAAATTTTTCGAAAAAAATTTTCAAAAAAAAATTCGAAAAAAACTTCGAAAGAAAATTTTCGAAAATAATTTTGAAAAAAAAATTTTCGAAAAAAATTTTGAAAAAAAATTTTCGAAAAAAATTTTGAAAAAAAATTTTGAAAAAAATTTTCGAAAAAAAATTTTGAAAAAAATTTTGAAAAAAATTTTCGAAAAAAATTTTTGAAAAAAATTTTTAAAAAAATTTTCGAAAAAAATTTTGAAAAAAATTTTCGAAAAATATTTTCGAAAAAAATTTTGAAAAAAAATTTTCGAAAAAAATTTTGAAAAATATTTTCGAAAAAAATTTTGAAAAAAAAGTTGGAAAAAAATTTTGAAAAAAATTTTCGAAAAAAATTTTGAAAAAAATTTTCGAAAAAAATTTTGAAAAAAATTTTCGAAAAAAATTTTGAAAAAAATTTTCGAAAAAAATTTTGAAAAAAAATTTTCGAAAAAAATTTTGAAAAAAAATTTTCGAAAAAAATTTTGAAAAAAATTTTCGAAAAAAAAATTTAAAAAAAAGTTTCGAAAAAATTTTCGAAAAAAATTTTTCGAAAAAAATTTTCAAAAAAAAATTCGAAAAAACTTCGAAAGAAAATTTTCGAAAATAATTTTGAAAAAAAATTTCGAAAAAAAAATTTCGAAAAAAATTTTGAAAAAAATTTTCCAAAAAAAAATTTTCGAAAAAAATTTTGAAAAAAAAATTATCAAAAATAATTTAGAAAAAAAAATTTTCCAAAAGTAATTTAGAAAAAAATTTTCGAAAAAAATTTCGAAAAAAGATTTTCGAAAAAAATTTTCGAAAAAAATTTGGAAAAAAATTTTTCGAAAAAAAATTTCATAAAAAATTTTCGAAAAAAATTTCAAAAAAAAATTTTCGTAAAAATTTTGAAAAAAATTTTCGAAAAAAAATTTTCGAAAAAAATTTTCGAAAAAAATTTTGAAAAAAAATTTCGAAAATATTTTGAAAAAAAATTTTCGAAAAACATTTTGAAAAAAAATTTCGAAGAAAATTTTGAAAAAAATTTTCGAAAAAAATTTCGAAAAAAATTTTGAAAAAAAATTTTTAAAAAAATTTTAAAAAAAAATTTCGAAAAAAATTTTCGAAAAAAATTTAGAAAAAAAATTTCGAAAAAAAATTTGAAAAAAATTTTGAAAAAAAATTTTGAAAAAAAATTTTCGAAAAAAATTTTGAAAAAAAATTTTCGAAAAAAATTTTGAAAAAAATTTTCGAAAAAAATTTGGAAAAAAATTTTGAAAAAAAATTTTCGAAAAAAATTTTGAAAAAAAATTTTCGAAAAAAATTTTGAAAAAAATTTTCGAAAAAATTTTTCAGAAAAAATTTTCGAAAAAAATTTTGAAAAAAAAATTTTTAAAAAAAATTTTCGAAAAAAATTTTGAAAAAAAATTTTCGAAAAAAATTTTGAAAAAAAATTTCGAAAAAAATTTTGAAAAAAATTTTCGAAAAAAATTTTCGAAAAAAATTTTTAAAAAAAATTTTCGAAAAAAATTTTCGAAGAAAATTTTGAAAAAAAATTTTCGAAAAAAATTTTGAAAAAAATTTTCGAAAAAAATTTTCGAAAAAAATTTAAAAAAAAAAATTTTCGAAAAAAATTTTGAAAAAAAATTTTCGAAAAAAATTTTGAAAAAAAATTTTCGAAAAAAATTTTTAAAAAAATTTTGAAAAAAAATTTCGAAAAAAATTTTCGAAAAAAATTTTTAAAAAAATTTTCAAAAAAAATTTTGAAAAAAAATTTTCGAAAAAAAATTTGAATAAAATTTTCGAAAAAAATTTTGAAAAAAAATTTTCGAAAAAAATTTTGAAAAAAAATTTTGAAAAAAATTTTTGAAAAAAATTTTCGAAAAAAAATTTCGAAAAAAATTTTGAAAAAAAAATTTTCGAAAAAAATTTTGAAAAAAAATTTTCGAAAAAAATTTTGAAAAAAATTTTCGAAAAAAATTTTGAAAAAAATTTTAGAAAAACATTTTGAAAAAAATTGTCGAAAAAAATTTTGAAAAAAATTTCGAAAAAAAATTTTCGAAAAAAATTTTGAAAAAAATTTTGAAAAAAAATTTTCGAAAAAAATTTTTCAAAAAAATTTTCGAAAAACATTTTTAAAAAAAATTTTCGAAAAAAATTTTGAAAAAAAAATTTTGAAAAAAAATTTGAAAAAAATTTTCGAAAAAAATTTTGAAAAAAAATTTTCGAAAAAAATTTTGAAAAAAAAATTTTGAAAAAAATTTTGAAAAAAAATTTTCGAAAAAAATTTTGGAAAAAAATTTTCGAAAAAAATTTTGAAAAAAAATTTCGAAAAAAATTTTAAAAAAAATTTCGAAAAAAAATTTTCGAAAAAAATTTTGAAAAAATTTTGAAAAAAATTTTCGAAAAAAATTTTGAAAAAAAATTTGAAAAAAAATTTTCGAAAACAATTTTCGAAAAAAATTTTGAAAAAAATTTTGAAAAAAATTTTCGAGAAAAATTTTGAAAAAAATTTTCGAAAAAAATTTTCGAAAAAAATTTTGAAAAAAAATTTTGAAAAAAATTTTCGAAAAAAATTTTCGAAAAAAATTTTCGAAAAAAATTTTGAAAAAAATTTTCGAAAAAAATTTGGAAAAAAAATTTTCGGAAAAAATTTTGCAAAAAAATTTCGAAAAAAATTTTGAAAAAAAATTTTCAAAAAAAATTTTGAAAAAAAATTTTCGAAAAAAATTTTGAAAAAAAATTTTGAAAAAAAATTTTCGAAAAAAATTTTCGAAAAAAATTTTGAAAAAAAATTTCGAAAAAAATTTTGAAAAAAATTTTTGAAAAAAATTTTGAAAAAACATTTTCGAAAAAAATTTTAAAAAAAAATTTTCGAAGAAAATTTTGATAAAAAATTTTCGAAAAAAATTTTGAAAAAAATTTTCGAAAAAAATTTTCGAAAAAAATTTTTTAAAAAAAATTTTCGAAAATAATTTGGAAAAAAATTTTCGAAAAAAATTTTCGAAAAAAATTTTGAAAAAAATTTTCGAAAAAATTTTTCGAAAAAAATTTTGAAAAAAATTTTCGAAAAAAATTTTGAAAAAAATTTTCGAAAAAAGTTTTGAAAAAAATTTTGAAAAAAAATTTTTGAAAAAAATTTTGAAAAAAATTTTCGAAAAAAATTTTTAAAAAAAATTCTCGAAAAAAATTTTGAAAAAAAATTTTGAAAAAAATTTTGAAAAAAAATTTTGAAAAAAAATTTTCGAAAAAAATTTTGAAAAAAATTTTCGAAAAAAATTTTCGAAAAAAATTTTCGAAAAAAATTTTGAAAAAAAATTTTTGAAAAAAATTTTGAAAAAAATTTTCGAAAAAAATTTTGAAAAAAATTTTCGAAAAAAATTTTGAAAAACATTTCGAAAAAAAATTTTCGAAAAAAATTTGGAAAAAAATTTTGAAAAAAAATTTTCGAAAAAAATTTTGAAAAAAAATTTTCGAAAAAAATTTTGAAAAAAATTTTCCAAAAAAATTTTGAAAAAAAATTTTCGAAAAAAATTTTGAAAAAAAATTTAAAAAAAAATTTTGAAAAAAAATTTTCGAAAAAAATTTTGAAAAAAAATTTTCGAAAAAAATTTTGAAAAAAAATTTCGAAAAAAATTTTGAAAAAAATTTTCGAAAAAAATTTTGAAAAAAATTTTCGAAAAAAATTTTGAAAAAACATTTTCGAAAAAAATTTTTAAAAAAAATTTTCGAAAAAAATTTTCGAAGAAAATTTTGATAAAAAATTTTCGAAAAAAATTTTGAAAAAAATTTTCGAAAAAAATTTTCGAAAAAAAATTTTTAAAAAAAATTTTCAAAAAAAATTTTGAAAAAAAATTTTCGAAAAAAATTTTCGAAAAAAATTTTGAAAAAAATTTTTAAAAAAATTTTGAAAAAAAATTTCGAAAAAAATTTTCGAAAAAAATTTTCGAAAAAAATTTTGAAAAAAATTTTCGAAAAAAATTTTGAAAAAAAATTTTCGAAAAAAATTTTCGAAAAAAATTTTGAAAAAAAATTTCGAAAAAAATTTTGAAAAAAATTTTGAAAAAAAATTTTGAAAAAAATTTTCGAAAAAAATTTTGAAAAAAATTTTCGAAAAAAATTTTGAAAAAAATTTCGAAAAAAAATTTTCGAAAAAAATTTTGAAAAAAATTTTGAAAAAAAATTTCCGAAAAAAATTTTGAAAAGAAATTTTCGAAAAAAATTTTGAAAAAAATTTTGAAAAAAATTTTCGAAAAAAATTTTGAAAAAAATTTTCGAAAAAAATTTTGAAAAAAATTTTGAAAAAAAAATTTTGAAAAAAATTTTGAAAAAAAATTTTCGAAAAAAATTTTGAAAAAAAATTTTCGAAAAAAATTTTGAAAAAAATTTTCGAAAAAAATTTGGAAAAAAATTTTGAAAAAAAATTTTCGAAAAAAATTTTGAAAAAAAATTTTCGAAAAAAATTTTGAAAAAAATTTTCGAAAAAATTTTTCAGAAAAAATTTTCGAAAAAAATTTTGAAAAAAAAATTTTTAAAAAAAATTTTCGAAAAAAATTTTGAAAAAAAATTTTCGAAAAAAATTTTGAAAAAAAATTTCGAAAAAAATTTTGAAAAAAATTTTCGAAAAAAATTTTTAAAAAAAATTTTCGAAAAAAATTTTCGAAGAAAATTTTGAAAAAAAATTTTCGAAAAAAATTTTGAAAAAAATTTTCGAAAAAAATTTTCGAAAAAAATTTAAAAAAAAAAATTTTCGAAAAAAATTTTGAAAAAAAATTTTCGAAAAAAATTTTGAAAAAAAATTTTCGAAAAAAATTTTTAAAAAAATTTTGAAAAAAAATTTCGAAAAAAATTTTCGAAAAAAATTTTTAAAAAAATTTTCAAAAAAAATTTTGAAAAAAAATTTTCGAAAAAAAATTTGAATAAAATTTTCGAAAAAAATTTTGAAAAAAAATTTTCGAAAAAAATTTTGAAAAAAAATTTTGAAAAAAATTTTTGAAAAAAATTTTCGAAAAAAAATTTCGAAAAAAATTTTGAAAAAAAAATTTCCGAAAAAAATTTTGAAAAAAAATTTTCGAAAAAAATTTTGAAAAAAATTTTCGAAAAAAATTTTGAAAAAAATTTCAGAAAAACATTTTGAAAAAAATTGTCGAAAAAAATTTTGAAAAAAATTTCGAAAAAAAATTTTCGAAAAAAAAATTTTGAAAAAAATTTTGAAAAAAAATTTTCGAAAAAAATTTTTCAAAAAAATTTTCGAAAAACATTTTTAAAAAAAATTTTCGAAAAAAATTTTGAAAAAAAAATTTTGAAAAAAAATTTGAAAAAAATTTTCGAAAAAAATTTCGAAAAAAAATTTTCGAAAAAAATTTTGAAAAAAAAATTTTGAAAAAAATTTTGAAAAAAAATTTTCGAAAAAAATTTTGGAAAAAAATTTTCGAAAAAAATTTTGAAAAAAAATTTCGAAAAAAATTTTAAAAAAAATTTCGAAAAAAAATTTTCGAAAAAAATTTTGAAAAAATTTTGAAAAAAATTTTCGAAAAAAATTTTGAAAAAAAATTTGAAAAAAAATTTTCGAAAACAATTTTTGAAAAAAATTTTGAAAAAAATTTTGAAAAAAATTTTCGAAAAATTTTGAAAAAAATTTTCGAAAAAAATTTTCGAAAAAAATTTTGAAAAAAAATTTTGAAAAAAATTTTCGAAAAAAATTTTCGAAAAAAATTTTGAAAAAAATTTTCGAAAAAAATTTGGAAAAAAAATTTTCGGAAAAAATTTTGCAAAAAAATTTCGAAAAAAATTTTGAAAAAAAATTTTCAAAAAAAATTTTGAAAAAAAATTTTCGAAAAAAATTTTGAAAAAAAATTTTGAAAAAAAATTTTCGAAAAAAATTTTGAAAAAAATTTTGGAAAAAAATTTTTAAAAAAATTTTCGAAAAGAATTTTGAAAAAAAAATTTCAAAAAAAATTTTCGAAAAAAATTTTCGAAAAAAATTTTGAAAAAAATTTTCTAAAAAAATTTTGAAAAAAATTTTCGAAAAAATTTTGAAAAAAATTTTCGAAAAAATTTTTAAAAAAATTTTCGAAAAAAATTTTTAAAAAAATTTTCGAAAAAAATTTTTAAAAAAATTTTCGAAAAAAATTTTCGAAAAAAATTTTGAAAAAAAATTTTCGAAAAAAATTTTCGAAAAAAATTTTCGAAAAAAATTTTGAAAAAAAATTTTCGAAAAAAATTTTGAAAAAAATTTTCGAAAAAAATTTTGAAAAAAAATTTCGAATAAAAATTTCGTAAAAAATTTTGAAAAAAATTTTCGAAAAAAATTTTGAAAAAAAATTTTCGAAAAAAATTTTGAAAAAAAATTTTGAAAAAAAAATTTCGAAAAAAATTTTGAAAAAAATTTTCGAAAAAAATTTTGAAAAAAATTTTCGAAAAAAATTTTTAAAAAAATTTTCGAAAAAAATTTTGAAAAAAAAATTTCAAAAAAAATTTTCGAAAAAAATTTTGAAAAAAAATTTTCGAAAAAAATTTTGAAAAAAATTTTCGAAAAAAATTGTGAAAAAAAATTTCGAAAAAAAATTTGAAAAAAATTTAGAAAAAAAATTTTCGAAAAAAATTTTCGAAAAAAATTTTGAAAAAAAATTTTGGAAAAATTTTCAAAAAAAATTTTGAAAAAAATTTTGAAAATAATTTTCGCTAAAAAAATTATCGAAAAAAATTTTGAAAAAAAATTTTCGAAAAAAATTTTGAAAAAAATTTTGAAAAAAAATTTTGAAAAAAATTTTCGAAAAAAATTTTGAAAAAAATTTTCGAAAAAAATTTTGAAAAAAATTTCGAAAAAAAATTTTCGAAAAAAATTTTGAAAAAAATTTTGAAAAAAAATTTTCGAAAAAAATTTTGAAAAGAAATTTTCGAAAAAAAATTTGAAAAAAATTTTCGAAAAAAATTTTGAAAAAAATTTTCGAAAAAAATTTTGAAAAAAATTTTCGAAAAAAATTTTGAAAAAAATTTTGAAAAAAAAATTTTGAAAAAAATTTTGAAAAAAAATTTTTGAAAAAAATTTTGAAAAAAATTTTCGAAAAAAATTTTTAAAAAAATTTTGAAAAAAATTTCGAAAAAAAATTTTCGAAAAAAATTTTGAAAAAAATTTTGAAAAAAAATTTTCGAAAAAAATTTTAAAAAAAAATTTTCGAAAAAAATTTTTAAAAAAAATTTTCGAAAAAAATTTTGAAAAAAAAATTTTGAAAAAAAATTTGAAAAAAATTTTCGAAAAAAATTTTGAAAAAAAATTTTCGAAAAAAAATTTTCGAAAAAAATTTTGAAAAAAATTTTGAAAAAAAATTTTCGAAAAAAATTTTGGAAAAAAATTTTCGAAAAAAATTTTGAAAAAAAATTTCGAAAAAAATTTTGAAAAAAATTTCGAAAAAAAATTTTCGAAAAAAATATTCGAAAAAAATTTGGAAAAAAAATTTTCGGAAAAAATTTTGAAAAAAAATGTCGAAAAAAATTTTCGAAAAAAATTTTTAAAAAAATTTTCGAAAAAAATTTTTAAAAAAATTTTCGAAAAAAATTTTGAAAAAAAATTTTGAAAAAAATTTTGAAAGAAAATTATGAAAAAAAATTTTCGAAAAAAATTTTGAAAAAAATTTTCGAAAAAAATTTTCGAAAAAAATTTTGAAAAAAATTTTTGAAAAAAATTTTGAAAAAAATTTTCGAAAAAAATTTTGAAAAAAATCTTCGAAAAAAATTTAAAAAAAAATTTCGAAAAATATTTTTAAAAAAAATTTTCGAAAAAAATTTTGAAAAAAATTGTTAAAAAAATTTTGAAAAAAAATTTCGAAAAAAATTTCGAAAAAAATTTTCGAAAAAAATTTTGAAAAAAAATTTCGAAAAAAATTTTGAAAAAAAATTTTCGAAAAAAATTTTGAAAAAAAATTTTGAAAAAAAATTTTCGAAAAAAATTTTGAAAAAAATTTTCGAAAAAAATTTTGAAAAAAATTTTCGAAAAAAAAATTTCGAAAAAAATTTTTAAAAAAATTTTCGAAAAATATTTTTAAAAAAATTTTCAAAAAAATTTTGAAAAAAAATTTTCGAAAAAAAATTTGAATAAAATTTTCGAAAAAAATTTTTTAAAAAAATTTTCGAAAAAAATTTTGAAAAAAAATTTTCGAAAAAAATTTTCGAAAAAAATTTTCGAGAAAAATTTTGAAAAAAATTTTGAAAAAAATTTTCGAAAAAAATTTTGAAAAAAAATTTTCGAAAAAAAATTTTCGAAAAAAATTTTTAAAAAAATTTTGAAAAAAATTTTCGAAAAAAATTTTCGAAAAAAATTTTGAAAAAAAAATTTTCGAAAAAAATTTTGAAAAAAAATTTTCGAAAAAAATTTTGAAAAAAAATTTTGAAAAAAATTTTCGAAAAAAAATTTTGAAAAAAATTTTGAAAAAAATTTTCGAAAAAAATTTTTGTTTTGATAAAAAATTTTCGAAAAAAATTTTGAAAAAAATTTTCGAAAAAAATTTTCGAAAAAAATTTTTTAAAAAAAATTTTCGAAAATAATTTGGAAAAAAATTTTCGAAAAAAATTTTCGAAAAAAATTTTGAAAAAAATTTTCGAAAAAATTTTTCGAAAAAAATTTTGAAAAAAATTTTCGAAAAAAATTTTGAAAAAAATTTTCGAAAAAAGTTTTGAAAAAAATTTTGAAAAAAAATTTTTGAAAAAAATTTTGAAAAAAATTTTCGAAAAAAATTTTTAAAAAAAATTCTCGAAAAAAATTTTGAAAAAAAATTTTGAAAAAAATTTTGAAAAAAAATTTTGAAAAAAAATTTTCGAAAAAAATTTTGAAAAAAATTTTCGAAAAAAATTTTCGAAAAAAATTTTCGAAAAAAATTTTGAAAAAAAATTTTTGAAAAAAATTTTGAAAAAAATTTTCGAAAAAAATTTTGAAAAAAATTTTCGAAAAAAATTTTGAAAAACATTTCGAAAAAAAATTTTCGAAAAAAATTTGGAAAAAAATTTTGAAAAAAAATTTTCGAAAAAAATTTTGAAAAAAAATTTTCGAAAAAAATTTTGAAAAAAATTTTCCAAAAAAATTTTGAAAAAAAATTTTCGAAAAAAATTTTGAAAAAAAATTTAAAAAAAAATTTTGAAAAAAAATTTTCGAAAAAAATTTTGAAAAAAAATTTTCGAAAAAAATTTTGAAAAAAAATTTCGAAAAAAATTTTGAAAAAAATTTTCGAAAAAAATTTTGAAAAAAATTTTCGAAAAAAATTTTGAAAAAACATTTTCGAAAAAAATTTTTAAAAAAAATTTTCGAAAAAAATTTTCGAAGAAAATTTTGATAAAAAATTTTCGAAAAAAATTTTGAAAAAAATTTTCGAAAAAAATTTTCGAAAAAAAATTTTTAAAAAAAATTTTCAAAAAAAATTTTGAAAAAAAATTTTCGAAAAAAATTTTCGAAAAAAATTTTGAAAAAAATTTTTAAAAAAATTTTGAAAAAAAATTTCGAAAAAAATTTTCGAAAAAAATTTTCGAAAAAAATTTTGAAAAAAATTTTCGAAAAAAATTTTGAAAAAAAATTTTCGAAAAAAATTTTCGAAAAAAATTTTGAAAAAAAATTTCGAAAAAAATTTTGAAAAAAATTTTGAAAAAAAATTTTGAAAAAAATTTTCGAAAAAAATTTTGAAAAAAATTTTCGAAAAAAATTTTGAAAAAAATTTCGAAAAAAAATTTTCGAAAAAAATTTTGAAAAAAATTTTGAAAAAAAATTTCCGAAAAAAATTTTGAAAAGAAATTTTCGAAAAAAATTTTGAAAAAAATTTTGAAAAAAATTTTCGAAAAAAATTTTGAAAAAAATTTTCGAAAAAAATTTTGAAAAAAATTTTGAAAAAAAAATTTTGAAAAAAATTTTGAAAAAAAATTTTCGAAAAAAATTTTGAAAAAAAATTTTCGAAAAAAATTTTGAAAAAAATTTTCGAAAAAAATTTGGAAAAAAATTTTGAAAAAAAATTTTCAAAAAAAATTTTGAAAAAAAATTTTCGAAAAAAATTTTGAAAAAAATTTTCGAAAAAATTTTTCAGAAAAAATTTTCGAAAAAAATTTTGAAAAAAAAATTTTTAAAAAAAATTTTCGAAAAAAATTTTGAAAAAAAATTTTCGAAAAAAATTTTGAAAAAAAATTTCGAAAAAAATTTTGAAAAAAATTTTCGAAAAAAATTTTTAAAAAAAATTTTCGAAAAAAATTTTCGAAGAAAATTTTGAAAAAAAATTTTCGAAAAAAATTTTGAAAAAAATTTTCGAAAAAAATTTTCGAAAAAAATTTAAAAAAAAAAATTTTCGAAAAAAATTTTGAAAAAAAATTTTCGAAAAAAATTTTGAAAAAAAATTTTCGAAAAAAATTTTTAAAAAAATTTTGAAAAAAAATTTCGAAAAAAATTTTCGAAAAAAATTTTTAAAAAAATTTTCAAAAAAAATTTTGAAAAAAAATTTTCGAAAAAAAATTTGAATAAAATTTTCGAAAAAAATTTTGAAAAAAAATTTTCGAAAAAAATTTTGAAAAAAAATTTTGAAAAAAATTTTTGAAAAAAATTTTCGAAAAAAAATTTCGAAAAAAATTTTGAAAAAAAAATTTCCGAAAAAAATTTTGAAAAAAAATTTTCGAAAAAAATTTTGAAAAAAATTTTCGAAAAAAATTTTGAAAAAAATTTCAGAAAAACATTTTGAAAAAAATTGTCGAAAAAAATTTTGAAAAAAATTTCGAAAAAAAATTTTCGAAAAAAAAATTTTGAAAAAAATTTTGAAAAAAAATTTTCGAAAAAAATTTTTAAAAAAATTTTGAAAAAAATTTCGAAAAAAAATTTTCGAAAAAAATTTTGAAAAAAATTTTGAAAAAAAATTTTCGAAAAAAATTTTAAAAAAAAATTTTCGAAAAAAATTTTTAAAAAAAATTTTCGAAAAAAATTTTGAAAAAAAAATTTTGAAAAAAAATTTGAAAAAAATTTTCGAAAAAAATTTTGAAAAAAAATTTTCGAAAAAAAATTTTCGAAAAAAATTTTGAAAAAAATTTTGAAAAAAAATTTTCGAAAAAAATTTTGGAAAAAAATTTTCGAAAAAAATTTTGAAAAAAAATTTCGAAAAAAATTTTGAAAAAAATTTCGAAAAAAAATTTTCGAAAAAAATATTCGAAAAAAATTTGGAAAAAAAATTTTCGGAAAAAATTTTGAAAAAAAATGTCGAAAAAAATTTTCGAAAAAAATTTTTAAAAAAATTTTCGAAAAAAATTTTTAAAAAAATTTTCGAAAAAAATTTTGAAAAAAAATTTTGAAAAAAATTTTGAAAGAAAATTATGAAAAAAAATTTTCGAAAAAAATTTTGAAAAAAATTTTCGAAAAAAATTTTCGAAAAAAATTTTGAAAAAAATTTTTGAAAAAAATTTTGAAAAAAATTTTCGAAAAAAATTTTGAAAAAAATCTTCGAAAAAAATTTAAAAAAAAATTTCGAAAAATATTTTTTAAAAAAATTTTCGAAAAAAATTTTGAAAAAAATTGTTAAAAAAATTTTGAAAAAAAATTTCGAAAAAAATTTCGAAAAAAATTTTCGAAAAAAATTTTGAAAAAAAATTTCGAAAAAAATTTTGAAAAAAAATTTTCGAAAAAAATTTTGAAAAAAAATTTTGAAAAAAAATTTTCGAAAAAAATTTTGAAAAAAATTTTCGAAAAAAATTTTGAAAAAAATTTTCGAAAAAAAAATTTCGAAAAAAATTTTTAAAAAAATTTTCGAAAAATATTTTTAAAAAAATTTTCAAAAAAATTTTGAAAAAAAATTTTCGAAAAAAAATTTGAATAAAATTTTCGAAAAAAATTTTTTAAAAAAATTTTCGAAAAAAATTTTGAAAAAAAATTTTCGAAAAAAATTTTCGAAAAAAATTTTCGAGAAAAATTTTGAAAAAAATTTTGAAAAAAATTTTCGAAAAAAATTTTGAAAAAAAATTTTCGAAAAAAAATTTTCGAAAAAAATTTTTAAAAAAATTTTGAAAAAAATTTTCGAAAAAAATTTTCGAAAAAAATTTTGAAAAAAAAATTTTCGAAAAAAATTTTGAAAAAAAATTTTCGAAAAAAATTTTGAAAAAAAATTTTGAAAAAAATTTTCGAAAAAAAATTTTGAAAAAAATTTTGAAAAAAATTTTCGAAAAAAATTTTTGAAAAAAATTTTTAAAAAAATTTTCGAAAAAAATTTTGAAAAAAATTTTCGAAAAATATTTTCGAAAAAAATTTTGAAAAAAAATTTTCGAAAAAAATTTTGAAAAAAATTTTCGAAAAAAATTTTGAAAAAAAAGTTGGAAAAAAATTTTGAAAAAAATTTTCGAAAAAAATTTTGAAAAAAATTTTCGAAAAAAATTTTGAAAAAAATTTTCGAAAAAAATTTTGAAAAAAATTTTCGAAAAAAATTTTGAAAAAAATTTTCGAAAAAAATTTTGAAAAAAAATTTTCGAAAAAAATTTTGAAAAAAAATTTTCGAAAAAAATTTTGAAAAAAATTTTCGAAAAAAAAATTTAAAAAAAAGTTTCGAAAAAATTTTCGAAAAAAATTTTTCGAAAAAAATTTTCAAAAAAAAATTCGAAAAAAACTTCGAAAGAAAATTTTCGAAAATAATTTTGAAAAAAAAATTTTCGAAAAAAATTTTGAAAAAAAATTTTCGAAAAAAATTTTGAAAAAAAATTTTGAAAAAAATTTTCGAAAAAAAATTTTGAAAAAAATTTTGAAAAAAATTTTCGAAAAAAATTTTTGAAAAAAATTTTTAAAAAAATTTTCGAAAAAAATTTTGAAAAAAATTTTCGAAAAATATTTTCGAAAAAAATTTTGAAAAAAAATTTTCGAAAAAAATTTTGAAAAATATTTTCGAAAAAAATTTTGAAAAAAAAGTTGGAAAAAAATTTTGAAAAAAATTTTCGAAAAAAATTTTGAAAAAAATTTTCGAAAAAAATTTTGAAAAAAATTTTCGAAAAAAATTTTGAAAAAAATTTTCGAAAAAAATTTTGAAAAAAAATTTTCGAAAAAAATTTTGAAAAAAAATTTTCGAAAAAAATTTTGAAAAAAATTTTCGAAAAAAAAATTTAAAAAAAAGTTTCGAAAAAATTTTCGAAAAAAATTTTTCGAAAAAAATTTTCAAAAAAAAATTCGAAAAAAACTTCGAAAGAAAATTTTCGAAAATAATTTTGAAAAAAAATTTCGAAAAAAAAATTTCGAAAAAAATTTTGAAAAAAATTTTCCAAAAAAAAATTTTCGAAAAAAATTTTGAAAAAAAAATTATCAAAAATAATTTAGAAAAAAAAATTTTCCAAAAGTAATTTAGAAAAAAATTTTCGAAAAAAATTTCGAAAAAAGATTTTCGAAAAAAATTTTCGAAAAAAATTTGGAAAAAAATTTTTCGAAAAAAAATTTCATAAAAAATTTTCGAAAAAAATTTCAAAAAAAAATTTTCGTAAAAATTTTGAAAAAAATTTTCGAAAAAAAATTTTCGAAAAAAATTTTCGAAAAAAATTTTGAAAAAAAATTTCGAAAATATTTTGAAAAAAAATTTTCGAAAAACATTTTGAAAAAAAATTTCGAAGAAAATTTTGAAAAAAATTTTCGAAAAAAATTTCGAAAAAAATTTTGAAAAAAAATTTTTAAAAAAATTTTAAAAAAAAATTTCGAAAAAAATTTTCGAAAAAAATTTAGAAAAAAAATTTCGAAAAAAAATTTGAAAAAAATTTTGAAAAAAAATTTTGAAAAAAAATTTTCGAAAAAAATTTTGAAAAAAAATTTTCGAAAAAAATTTTGAAAAAAATTTTCGAAAAAAATTTGGAAAAAAATTTTGAAAAAAAATTTTCGAAAAAAATTTTGAAAAAAAATTTTCGAAAAAAATTTTGAAAAAAATTTTCGAAAAAATTTTTCAGAAAAAAATTTTCGAAAAAAATTTTGAAAAAAAAATTTTTAAAAAAAATATTCGAAAAAAATTTTGAAAAAAAATTTTCGAAAAAAATTTTGAAAAAAAATTTCGAAAAAAATTTTGAAAAAAATTTTCGAAAAAAATTTTCGAAAAAAATTTTTAAAAAAAATTTTCGAAAAAAATTTTCGAAGAAAATTTTGAAAAAAAATTTTCGAAAAAAATTTTGAAAAAAATTTTCGAAAAAAATTTTCGAAAAAAATTTAAAAAAAAAAATTTTCGAAAAAAATTTTGAAAAAAAATTTTCGAAAAAAATTTTGAAAAAAAATTTTCGAAAAAAATTTTTAAAAAAATTTTGAAAAAAAATTTCGAAAAAAATTTTCGAAAAAAATTTTTAAAAAAATTTTCAAAAAAAATTTTGAAAAAAACTTTTCGAAAAAAAATTTGAATAAAATTTTCGAAAAAAATTTTGAAAAAAAATTTTCGAAAAAAATTTTGAAAAAAAATTTTGAAAAAAATTTTTGAAAAAAATTTTCGAAAAAAAATTTCGAAAAAAATTTTGAAAAAAAAATTTTCGAAAAAAATTTTGAAAAAAAATTTTCGAAAAAAATTTTGAAAAAAATTTTCGAAAAAAATTTTGAAAAAAATTTTAGAAAAACATTTTGAAAAAAATTGTCGAAAAAAATTTTGAAAAAAATTTCGAAAAAAAATTTTCGAAAAAAATTTTGAAAAAAATTTTGAAAAAAAATTTTCGAAAAAAATTTTTCAAAAAAATTTTCGAAAAACATTTTTAAAAAAAATTTTCGAAAAAAATTTTGAAAAAAAAATTTTGAAAAAAAATTTGAAAAAAATTTTCGAAAAAAATTTTGAAAAAAAATTTTCGAAAAAAATTTTGAAAAAAAAATTTTGAAAAAAATTTTGAAAAAAAATTTTCGAAAAAAATTTTGGAAAAAAATTTTCGAAAAAAATTTTGAAAAAAAATTTCGAAAAAAATTTTAAAAAAAATTTCGAAAAAAAATTTTCGAAAAAAATTTTGAAAAAATTTTGAAAAAAATTTTCGAAAAAAATTTTGAAAAAAAATTTGAAAAAAAATTTTCGAAAACAATTTTCGAAAAAAATTTTGAAAAAAATTTTGAAAAAAATTTTCGAGAAAAATTTTGAAAAAAATTTTCGAAAAAAATTTTCGAAAAAAATTTTGAAAAAAAATTTTGAAAAAAATTTTCGAAAAAAATTTTCGAAAAAAATTTTCGAAAAAAATTTTGAAAAAAATTTTCGAAAAAAATTTGGAAAAAAAATTTTCGGAAAAAATTTTGCAAAAAAATTTCGAAAAAAATTTTGAAAAAAAATTTTCAAAAAAAATTTTGAAAAAAAATTTTCGAAAAAAATTTTGAAAAAAAATTTTGAAAAAAAATTTTCGAAAAAAATTTTGAAAAAAATTTTCGAAAAAAATTTTGAAAAAAATTTTCGAAAAAAATTTTCGAAAAAAAATTTTAAAAAAATTTTCGAAAAAAATTTTCGAAAAAAATTTTGAAAAAAAATTTTCGAAAAAAATTTCGAAAAAAATTTTCGAAAAGAATTTTGAAAAAAATTTTCGAAAAAAATTTTGAAAAAAAATTTTCGAAAAAAATTTTGAAAAAAAATTTTGAAAAAAAATTTTCGAAAAAAATTTTGAAAAAAATTTTCGAAAAAAATTTTGAAAAAAATTTTGGAAAAAAATTTTTAAAAAAATTTTCGAAAAGAATTTTGAAAAAAAAATTTCAAAAAAAATTTTCGAAAAAAATTTTGAAAAAAAATTTTCGAAAAAAATTTTGAAAAAAATTTTCTAAAAAAATTTTGAAAAAAATTTTCGAAAAAATTTTAAAAAAAATTTTCGAAAAAATTTTTAAAAAAATTTTCGAAAAAAATTTTTAAAAAAATTTTCGAAAAAAATTTTTAAAAAAATTTTCGAAAAAAATTTTCGAAAAAAATTTTGAAAAAAAATTTTCGAAAAAAATTTTTGAAAAAAATTTTCGAAAAAAATTTTGAAAAAAAATTTTCGAAAAAAATTTTGAAAAAAATTTTCGAAAAAAAATTTGAAAAAAAATTTCGAATAAAAATTTCGTAAAAAATTTTGAAAAAAATTTTCGAAAAAAATTTTGAAAAAAAATTTTCGAAAAAAATTTTGAAAAAAAATTTTGAAAAAAAATTTTCGAAAAAAATTTTGAAAAAAATTTTCGAAAAAAATTTTGAAAAAAATTTTCGAAAAAAATTTTTAAAAAAATTTTCGAAAAAAATTTTGAAAAAAAAATTTCAAAAAAAATTTTCGAAAAAAATTTTGAAAAAAAATTTTCGAAAAAAATTTTGAAAAAAATTTTCGAAAAAAATTGTGAAAAAAATTTTCGAAAAAAATTTTGAAAAAAATTTAGAAAAAAAATTTTCGAAAAAAATTTTCGAAAAAAATTTTGAAAAAAAATTTTGGAAAAATTTTCAAAAAAAATTTTGAAAAAAATTTTGAAAATAATTTTCGCTAAAAAAATTATCGAAAAAAATTTTGAAAAAAAATTTTCGAAAAAAATTTTGAAAAAAATTTTGAAAAAAAATTTTGAAAAAAATTTTCGAAAAAAATTTTGAAAAAAATTTTCGAAAAAAATTTTGAAAAAAATTTCGAAAAAAAATTTTCGAAAAAAATTTTGAAAAAAATTTTGAAAAAAAATTTTCAAAAAAAATTTTGAAAAGAAATTTCCAAAAAAAAATTTGAAAAAAATTTGAAAAAAATTTTCGAAAAAAATTTTGAAAAAAATTTTCGAAAAAAATTTTGAAAAAAATTTTCGAAAAAAATTTTGAAAAAAATTTTGAAAAAAAAATTTTGAAAAAAATTTTGAAAAAAAATTTTTGAAAAAAATTTTGAAAAAAATTTTCTAAAAAAATTTTGAAAAAAATTTTCGAAAAAAATTTTGAAAAACATTTCGAAAAAAAATTTTCGAAAAAAATTTGGAAAAAAATTTTGAAAAAAAATTTTCGAAAAAAATTTTGAAAAAAAATTTTCGAAAAAAATTTTGAAAAAAATTTTCCAAAAAAATTTTGAAAAAAAATTTTCGAAAAAAATTTTGAAAAAAAATTTAAAAAAAAATTTTGAAAAAAAATTTTCGAAAAAAATTTTGAAAAAAAATTTTCGAAAAAAATTTTCGAAAAAAATTTTGAAAAAAAATTTCGAAAAAAATTTTGAAAAAAATTTTTGAAAAAAATTTTGAAAAAACATTTTCGAAAAAAATTTTAAAAAAAATTTTTCGAAGAAAATTTTGATAAAAAATTTTCGAAAAAAATTTTGAAAAAAATTTTCGAAAAAAATTTTCGAAAAAAATTTTTTAAAAAAAATTTTCGAAAAAAATTTGGAAAAAAATTTTCGAAAAAAATTTTCGAAAAAAATTTTGAAAAAAATTTTCGAAAAAATTTTTCGAAAAAAATTTTGAAAAAAATTTTCGAAAAAAATTTTGAAAAAAATTTTCGAAAAAAGTTTTGAAAAAAATTTTGAAAAAAAATTTTTGAAAAAAATTTTGAAAAAAATTTTCGAAAAAAATTTTTAAAAAAAATTCTCGAAAAAAATTTTGAAAAAAAATTTTGAAAAAAATTTTGAAAAAAAATTTTGAAAAAAAATTTTCGAAAAAAATTTTGAAAAAAATTTTCGAAAAAAATTTTCGAAAAAAATTTTCGAAAAAAATTTTGAAAAAAAATTTCGTAAAAAATTTTGAAAAAAATTTTCGAAAAAAATTTTGAAAAAAAATTTTCGAAAAAAATTTTGAAAAAAAATTTTGAAAAAAAATTTTCGAAAAAAATTTTGAAAAAAATTTTCGAAAAAAATTTTGAAAAAAATTTTCGAAAAAAATTTTTAAAAAAATTTTCGAAAAAAATTTTGAAAAAAAAATTTCAAAAAAAATTTTCGAAAAAAATTTTGAAAAAAAATTTTCGAAAAAAATTTTGAAAAAAATTTTCGAAAAAAATTGTGAAAAAAATTTTCGAAAAAAATTTTGAAAAAAATTTAGAAAAAAAATTTTCGAAAAAAATTTTCGAAAAAAATTTTGAAAAAAAATTTTGGAAAAATTTTCAAAAAAAATTTTGAAAAAAATTTTGAAAATAATTTTCGCTAAAAAAATTATCGAAAAAAATTTTGAAAAAAAATTTTCGAAAAAAATTTTGAAAAAAATTTTGAAAAAAAATTTTGAAAAAAATTTTCGAAAAAAATTTTGAAAAAAATTTTCGAAAAAAATTTTGAAAAAAATTTCGAAAAAAAATTTTCGAAAAAAATTTTGAAAAAAATTTTGAAAAAAAATTTTCGAAAAAAATTTTGAAAAGAAATTTTCGAAAAAAAATTTGAAAAAAATTTTCGAAAAAAATTTTGAAAAAAATTTTGAAAAAAATTTTCGAAAAAAATTTTGAAAAAAATTTTGAAAAAAAAATTTTGAAAAAAATTTTGAAAAAAATTTTCGAAAAAAATTTTTAAAAAAAATTCTCGAAAAAAATTTTGAAAAAAAATTTTGAAAAAAATTTTGAAAAAAAATTATGAAAAAAAATTTTCGAAAAAAATTTTGAAAAAAATTTTCGAAAAAAATTTTCGAAAAAAATTTTCGAAAAAAATTTTCGAAAAAAATTTTGAAAAAAATTTTCGAAAAAAATTTTGAAAAAAATTTCGAAAAAAAATTTTCGAAAAAAATTTCGAAAAAAAATTTTCGAAAAAAATTTTGATAAAAATTTTGAAAAAAAATTTTCGAAAAAAATTTTGAAAAGAAATTTTCGAAAAAAAATTTGAAAAAAATTTTCGAAAAAAATTTTGAAAAAAATTTTCGAAAAAAATTTTGAAAAAAATTTTCGAAAAAAATTTTGAAAAAAATTTTGAAAAAAAAATTTTGAAAAAAATTTTGAAAAAAAATTTTCGAAAAAAATTTTGAAAAAAAATTTTCGAAAAAAATTTTGAAAAAAATTTTCGAAAAAAATTTGGAAAAAAATTTTGAAAAAAAATTTTCGAAAAAAATTTTGAAAAAAAATTTTCGAAAAAAATTTTGAAAAAAATTTTCGAAAAAATTTTTCAGAAAAAATTTTCGAAAAAAATTTTGAAAAAAAAATTTTTAAAAAAAATTTTCGAAAAAAATTTTGAAAAAAAATTTTCGAAAAAAATTTTGAAAAAAAATTTCGAAAAAAATTTTGAAAAAAATTTTCGAAAAAAATTTTGGAAAAAAATTTTTAAAAAAAATTTTCGAAAAAAATTTTCGAAGAAAATTTTGAAAAAAAATTTTCGAAAAAAATTTTGAAAAAAATTTTCGAAAAAAATTTTGAAAAAAAATTTTGAAAAAAAATTTTCGAAAAAAATTTTGAAAAAAATTTTCGAAAAAAATTTTGAAAAAAATTTTCGAAAAAAATTTTTAAAAAAATTTTCGAAAAAAATTTTGAAAAAAAAATTTCAAAAAAAATTTTCGAAAAAAATTTTGAAAAAAAATTTTCGAAAACAATTTTGAAAAAAATTTTCGAAAAAAATTGTGAAAAAAATTTTCGAAAAAAATTTTGAAAAAAATTTAGAAAAAAAATTTTCGAAAAAAATTTTCGAAAAAAATTTTGAAAAAAAATTTTGGAAAAATTTTCAAAAAAAATTTTGAAAAAAATTTTGAAAATAATTTTCGCTAAAAAAATTATCGAAAAAAATTTTGAAAAAAAATTTTCGAAAAAAATTTTGAAAAAAATTTTGAAAAAAAATTTTGAAAAAAATTTTCGAAAAAAATTTTGAAAAAAATTTTCGAAAAAAATTTTGAAAAAAATTTCGAAAAAAAATTTTCGAAAAAAATTTTGAAAAAAATTTTGAAAAAAAATTTTCAAAAAAAATTTTGAAAAGAAATTTTCGAAAAAAAATTTGAAAAAAATTTGAAAAAAATTTTCGAAAAAAATTTTGAAAAAAATTTTCGAAAAAAATTTTGAAAAAAATTTTCGAAAAAAATTTTGAAAAAAATTTTGAAAAAAAAATTTTGAAAAAAATTTTGAAAAAAAATTTTTGAAAAAAATTTTGAAAAAAATTTTCTAAAAAAATTTTGAAAAAAATTTTCGAAAAAAATTTTGAAAAACATTTCGAAAAAAAATTTTCGAAAAAAATTTGGAAAAAAATTTTGAAAAAAAATTTTCGAAAAAAATTTTGAAAAAAAATTTTCGAAAAAAATTTTGAAAAAAATTTTCCAAAAAAATTTTGAAAAAAAATTTTCGAAAAAAATTTTGAAAAAAAATTTAAAAAAAAATTTTGAAAAAAAATTTTCGAAAAAAATTTTGAAAAAAAATTTTCGAAAAAAATTTTCGAAAAAAATTTTGAAAAAAAATTTCGAAAAAAATTTTGAAAAAAATTTTTGAAAAAAATTTTGAAAAAACATTTTCGAAAAAAATTTTAAAAAAAATTTTTCGAAGAAAATTTTGATAAAAAATTTTCGAAAAAAATTTTGAAAAAAATTTTCGAAAAAAATTTTCGAAAAAAATTTTTTAAAAAAAATTTTCGAAAAAAATTTGGAAAAAAATTTTTGAAAAAAATTTTCGAAAAAAATTTTGAAAAAAATTTTCGAAAAAATTTTTCGAAAAAAATTTTGAAAAAAATTTTCGAAAAAAATTTTGAAAAAAATTTTCGAAAAAAGTTTTGAAAAAAATTTTGAAAAAAAATTTTTGAAAAAAATTTTGTAAAAAATTTTCGAAAAAAATTTTTAAAAAAAATTCTCGAAAAAAATTTTGAAAAAAAATTTTGAAAAAAATTTTGAAAAAAAATTTTGAAAAAAAATTTTCGAAAAAAATTTTGAAAAAAATTTTCGAAAAAAATTTTCGAAAAAAATTTTCGAAAAAAATTTTGAAAAAAAATTTCGTAAAAAATTTTGAAAAAAATTTTCGAAAAAAATTTTGAAAAAAAATTTTCGAAAAAAATTTTGAAAAAAAATTTTGAAAAAAAATTTTCGAAAAAAATTTTGAAAAAAATTTTCGAAAAAAATTTTGAAAAAAATTTTCGAAAAAAATTTTTAAAAAAATTTTCGAAAAAAATTTTGAAAAAAAAATTTCAAAAAAAATTTTCGAAAAAAATTTTGAAAAAAAATTTTCGAAAAAAATTTTGAAAAAAATTTTCGAAAAAAATTGTGAAAAAAATTTTCGAAAAAAATTTTGAAAAAAATTTAGAAAAAAAATTTTCGAAAAAAATTTTCGAAAAAAATTTTGAAAAAAAATTTTGGAAAAATTTTCAAAAAAAATTTTGAAAAAAATTTTGAAAATAATTTTCGCTAAAAAAATTATCGAAAAAAATTTTGAAAAAAAATTTTCGAAAAAAATTTTGAAAAAAATTTTGAAAAAAAATTTTGAAAAAAATTTTCGAAAAAAATTTTGAAAAAAATTTTCGAAAAAAATTTTGAAAAAAATTTCGAAAAAAAATTTTCGAAAAAAATTTTGAAAAAAATTTTGAAAAAAAATTTTCGAAAAAAATTTTGAAAAGAAATTTTCGAAAAAAAATTTGAAAAAAATTTTCGAAAAAAATTTTGAAAAAAATTTTCGAAAAAAATTTTGAAAAAAATTTTCGAAAAAAATTTTGAAAAAAATTTTGAAAAAAAAATTTTGAAAAAAATTTTGAAAAAAATTTTCGAAAAAAATTTTTAAAAAAAATTCTCGAAAAAAATTTTGAAAAAAAATTTTGAAAAAAATTTTGAAAAAAAATTATGAAAAAAAATTTTCGAAAAAAATTTTGAAAAAAATTTTCGAAAAAAATTTTCGAAAAAAATTTTCGAAAAAAATTTTCGAAAAAAATTTTGAAAAAAATTTTCGAAAAAAATTTTGAAAAAAATTTCGAAAAAAAATTTTCGAAAAAAATTTCGAAAAAAAATTTTCGAAAAAAATTTTGATAAAAATTTTGAAAAAAAATTTTCGAAAAAAATTTTGAAAAGAAATTTTCGAAAAAAAATTTGAAAAAAATTTTCGAAAAAAATTTTGAAAAAAATTTTCGAAAAAAATTTTGAAAAAAATTTTCGAAAAAAATTTTGAAAAAAATTTTGAAAAAAAAATTTTGAAAAAAATTTTGAAAAAAAATTTTCGAAAAAAATTTTGAAAAAAAATTTTCGAAAAAAATTTTGAAAAAAATTTTCGAAAAAAATTTGGAAAAAAATTTTGAAAAAAAATTTTCGAAAAAAATTTTGAAAAAAAATTTTCGAAAAAAATTTTGAAAAAAATTTTCGAAAAAATTTTTCAGAAAAAATTTTCGAAAAAAATTTTGAAAAAAAAATTTTTAAAAAAAATTTTCGAAAAAAATTTTGAAAAAAAATTTTCGAAAAAAATTTTGAAAAAAAATTTCGAAAAAAATTTTGAAAAAAATTTTCGAAAAAAATTTTGGAAAAAAATTTTTAAAAAAAATTTTCGAAAAAAATTTTCGAAGAAAATTTTGAAAAAAAATTTTCGAAAAAAATTTTGAAAAAAATTTTCGAAAAAAATTTTCGAAAAAAATTTAAAAAAAAAAATTTTCGAAAAAAATTTTGAAAAAAAATTTTCGAAAAAAATTTTGAAAAAAAATTTTCGAAAAAAATTTTTAAAAAAATTTTGAAAAAAAATTTCGAAAAAAATTTTCGAAAAAAATTTTTAAAAAAATTTTCAAAAAAAATTTTGAAAAAAAATTTTCGAAAAAAAATTTGAATAAAATTTTCGAAAAAAATTTTGAAAAAAAATTTTCGAAAAAAATTTTGAAAAAAAATTTTGAAAAAAATTTTTGAAAAAAATTTTCGAAAAAAAATTTCGAAAAAAATTTTGAAAAAAAAATTTTCGAAAAAAATTTTGAAAAAAATTTTAGAAAAACATTTTGAAAAAAATTGTCGAAAAAAATTTTGAAAAAAATTTCGAAAAAAAATTTTCGAAAAAAATTTTGAAAAAAATTTTGAAAAAAAATTTTCGAAAAAAATTTTTCAAAAAAATTTTCGAAAAACATTTTTAAAAAAAATTTTCGAAAAAAATTTTGAAAAAAAAATTTTGAAAAAAAATTTGAAAAAAATTTTCGAAAAAAATTTCGAAAAAAAATTTTCGAAAAAAATTTTGAAAAAAAAATTTTGAAAAAAATTTTGAAAAAAAATTTTCGAAAAAAATTTTGGAAAAAAATTTTCGAAAAAAATTTTGAAAAAAAATTTCGAAAAAAATTTTAAAAAAAATTTCGAAAAAAAATTTTCGAAAAAAATTTTGAAAAAATTTTGAAAAAAATTTTCGAAAAAAATTTTGAAAAAAAATTTGAAAAAAAATTTTCGAAAACAATTTTCGAAAAAAATTTTGAAAAAAATTTTGAAAAAAATTTTCGAAAAATTTTGAAAAAAATTTTCGAAAAAAATTTTCGAAAAAAATTTTGAAAAAAAATTTTGAAAAAAATTTTCGAAAAAAATTTTCGAAAAAAATTTTCGAAAAAAATTTTGAAAAAAATTTTCGAAAAAAATTTGGAAAAAAAATTTTCGGAAAAAATTTTGCAAAAAAATTTCGAAAAAAATTTTGAAAAAAAATTTTCAAAAAAAATTTTCAAAAAAAATTTTGAAAAAAAATTTTCGAAAAAAATTTTGAAAAAAAATTTTGAAAAAAAATTTTCGAAAAAAATTTTGAAAAAAATTTTCGAAAAAAATTTTGAAAAAAATTTTCGAAAAAAATTTTCGAAAAAAAATTTTAAAAAAATTTTCGAAAAAAATTTTCGAAAAAAATTTTGAAAAAAAATTTTCGAAAAAAATTTCGAAAAAAATTTTCGAAAAGAATTTTGAAAAAAATTTTCGAAAAAAATTTTGAAAAAAAATTTTCGAAAAAAATTTTGAAAAAAAATTTTGAAAAAAAATTTTCGAAAAAAATTTTGAAAAAAATTTTCGAAAAAAATTTTGAAAAAAATTTTGGAAAAAAATTTTTAAAAAAATTTTCGAAAAGAATTTTGAAAAAAAAATTTCAAAAAAAATTTTCGAAAAAAATTTTCGAAAAAAATTTTGAAAAAAATTTTCTAAAAAAATTTTGAAAAAAATTTTCGAAAAAATTTTGAAAAAAATTTTCGAAAAAATTTTTAAAAAAATTTTCGAAAAAAATTTTTAAAAAAATTTTCGAAAAAAATTTTTAAAAAAATTTTCGAAAAAAATTTTCGAAAAAAATTTTGGAAAAAAATTTTCGAAAAAAATTTTGAAAAAAAATTTTGAAAAAAAATTTTCGAAAAAAATTTTGAAAAAAATTTTCGAAAAAAATTTTGAAAAAAATTTTCGAAAAAAATTTTTAAAAAAATTTTCGAAAAAAATTTTGAAAAAAAAATTTCAAAAAAAATTTTCGAAAAAAATTTTGAAAAAAAATTTTCGAAAAAAATTTTGAAAAAAATTTTCGAAAAAAATTGTGAAAAAAATTTTCGAAAAAAATTTTGAAAAAAATTTAGAAAAAAAATTTTCGAAAAAAATTTTCGAAAAAAATTTTGAAAAAAAATTTTGGAAAAATTTTCAAAAAAAATTTTGAAAAAAATTTTGAAAATAATTTTCGCTAAAAAAATTATCGAAAAAAATTTTGAAAAAAAATTTTCGAAAAAAATTTTGAAAAAAATTTTGAAAAAAAATTTTGAAAAAAATTTTCGAAAAAAATTTTGAAAAAAATTTTCGAAAAAAATTTTGAAAAAAATTTCGAAAAAAAATTTTCGAAAAAAATTTTGAAAAAAATTTTGAAAAAAAATTTTCGAAAAAAATTTTGAAAAGAAATTTTCGAAAAAAAATTTGAAAAAAATTTTCGAAAAAAATTTTGAAAAAAATTTTCGAAAAAAATTTTGAAAAAAATTTTCGAAAAAAATTTTGAAAAAAATTTTGAAAAAAAAATTTTGAAAAAAATTTTGAAAAAAATTTTCGAAAAAAATTTTTAAAAAAAATTCTCGAAAAAAATTTTGAAAAAAAATTTTGAAAAAAATTTTGAAAAAAAATTATGAAAAAAAATTTTCGAAAAAAATTTTGAAAAAAATTTTCGAAAAAAATTTTCGAAAAAAATTTTCGAAAAAAATTTTGAAAAAAAATTTTTGAAAAAAATTTTGAAAAAAATTTTCGAAAAAAATTTTGAAAAAAATTTTCGAAAAAAATTTTGAAAAAAATTTTCGAAAAAAATTTTGAAAAAAATTTTGAAAAAAAATTTTCGAAAAAAATTTTGAAAAGAAATTTTCGAAAAAAAATTTGAAAAAAATTTTCGAAAAAAATTTTGAAAAAAATTTTCGAAAAAAATTTTGAAAAAAATTTTCGAAAAAAATTTTGAAAAAAATTTTGAAAAAAAAATTTTGAAAAAAATTTTGAAAAAAAATTTTCGAAAAAAATTTTGAAAAAAAATTTTCGAAAAAAATTTTGAAAAAAATTTTCGAAAAAAATTTGGAAAAAAATTTTGAAAAAAAATTTTCGAAAAAAATTTTGAAAAAAAATTTTCGAAAAAAATTTTGAAAAAAATTTTCGAAAAAATTTTTCAGAAAAAATTTTCGAAAAAAATTTTGAAAAAAAAATTTTTAAAAAAAATTTTCGAAAAAAATTTTGAAAAAAAATTTTCGAAAAAAATTTTGAAAAAAAATTTCGAAAAAAATTTTGAAAAAAATTTTCGAAAAAAATTTTCGAAAAAAATTTTTAAAAAAAATTTTCGAAAAAAATTTTCGAAGAAAATTTTGAAAAAAAATTTTCGAAAAAAATTTTTAAAAAAATTTTCGAAAAAAATTTTCGAAAAAAATTTAAAAAAAAAAATTTTCGAAAAAAATTTTGAAAAAAAATTTTCGAAAAAAATTTTGAAAAAAAATTTTCGAAAAAAATTTTTAAAAAAATTTTGAAAAAAAATTTCGAAAAAAATTTTCGAAAAAAATTTTTAAAAAAATTTTCAAAAAAAATTTTGAAAAAAAATTTTCGAAAAAAAATTTGAATAAAATTTTCGAAAAAAATTTTGAAAAAAAATTTTCGAAAAAAATTTTGAAAAAAAATTTTGAAAAAAATTTTTGAAAAAAATTTTCGAAAAAAAATTTCGAAAAAAAATTTTGAAAAAAAAATTTTCGAAAAAAATTTTGAAAAAAAATTTTCGAAAAAAATTTCGAAAAAAATTTTCGAAAAGAATTTTGAAAAAAATTTTCGAAAAAAATTTTGAAAAAAAATTTTCGAAAAAAATTTTGAAAAAAAATTTTGAAAAAAAATTTTCGAAAAAAATTTTGAAAAAAATTTTCGAAAAAAATTTTGAAAAAAATTTTGGAAAAAAATTTTTAAAAAAATTTTCGAAAAGAATTTTGAAAAAAAAATTTCAAAAAAAATTTTCGAAAAAAATTTTCGAAAAAAATTTTGAAAAAAATTTTCTAAAAAAATTTTGAAAAAAATTTTCGAAAAAATTTTGAAAAAAATTTTCGAAAAAATTTTTAAAAAAATTTTCGAAAAAAATTTTTAAAAAAATTTTCGAAAAAAATTTTTAAAAAAATTTTCGAAAAAAATTTTCGAAAAAAATTTTGAAAAAAAATTTTCGAAAAAAATTTTCGAAAAAAATTTTCGAAAAAAATTTTGAAAAAAAATTTTCGAAAAAAATTTTGAAAAAAATTTTCGAAAAAAATTTTGAAAAAAAATTTCGAATAAAAATTTCGTAAAAAATTTTGAAAAAAATTTTCGAAAAAAATTTTGAAAAAAAATTTTCGAAAAAAATTTTGAAAAAAAATTTTGAAAAAAAAATTTCGAAAAAAATTTTGAAAAAAATTTTCGAAAAAAATTTTGAAAAAAATTTTCGAAAAAAATTTTTAAAAAAATTTTCGAAAAAAATTTTGAAAAAAAAATTTCAAAAAAAATTTTCGAAAAAAATTTTGAAAAAAAATTTTCGAAAAAAATTTTGAAAAAAATTTTCGAAAAAAATTGTGAAAAAAATTTTCGAAAAAAATTTTGAAAAAAATTTAGAAAAAAAATTTTCGAAAAAAATTTTCGAAAAAAATTTTGAAAAAAAATTTTGGAAAAATTTTCAAAAAAAATTTTGAAAAAAATTTTGAAAATAATTTTCGCTAAAAAAATTATCGAAAAAAATTTTGAAAAAAAATTTTCGAAAAAAATTTTGAAAAAAATTTTGAAAAAAAATTTTGAAAAAAATTTTCGAAAAAAATTTTGAAAAAAATTTTCGAAAAAAATTTTGAAAAAAATTTCGAAAAAAAATTTGAATAAAATTTTCGAAAAAAATTTTGAAAAAAAATTTTCGAAAAAAATTTTGAAAAAAAATTTTGAAAAAAATTTTTGAAAAAAATTTTCGAAAAAAAATTTCGAAAAAAATTTTGAAAAAAAAATTTTCGAAAAAAATTTTGAAAAAAATTTTAGAAAAACATTTTGAAAAAAATTGTCGAAAAAAATTTTGAAAAAAATTTCGAAAAAAAATTTTCGAAAAAAATTTTGAAAAAAATTTTGAAAAAAAATTTTCGAAAAAAATTTTTCAAAAAAATTTTCGAAAAACATTTTTAAAAAAAATTTTCGAAAAAAATTTTGAAAAAAAAATTTTGAAAAAAAATTTGAAAAAAATTTTCGAAAAAAATTTCGAAAAAAAATTTTCGAAAAAAATTTTGAAAAAAAAATTTTGAAAAAAATTTTGAAAAAAAATTTTCGAAAAAAATTTTGGAAAAAAATTTTCGAAAAAAATTTTGAAAAAAAATTTCGAAAAAAATTTTAAAAAAAATTTCGAAAAAAAATTTTCGAAAAAAATTTTGAAAAAATTTTGAAAAAAATTTTCGAAAAAAATTTTGAAAAAAAATTTGAAAAAAAATTTTCGAAAACAATTTTCGAAAAAAATTTTGAAAAAAATTTTGAAAAAAATTTTCGAAAAATTTTGAAAAAAATTTTCGAAAAAAATTTTCGAAAAAAATTTTGAAAAAAAATTTTGAAAAAAATTTTCGAAAAAAATTTTCGAAAAAAATTTTCGAAAAAAATTTTGAAAAAAATTTTCGAAAAAAATTTGGAAAAAAAATTTTCGGAAAAAATTTTGCAAAAAAATTTCGAAAAAAATTTTGAAAAAAAATTTTCAAAAAAAATTTTCAAAAAAAATTTTGAAAAAAAATTTTCGAAAAAAATTTTGAAAAAAAATTTTGAAAAAAAATTTTCGAAAAAAATTTTGAAAAAAATTTTCGAAAAAAATTTTGAAAAAAATTTTCGAAAAAAATTTTCGAAAAAAAATTTTAAAAAAATTTTCGAAAAAAATTTTCGAAAAAAATTTTGAAAAAAAATTTTCGAAAAAAATTTCGAAAAAAATTTTCGAAAAGAATTTTGAAAAAAATTTTCGAAAAAAATTTTGAAAAAAAATTTTCGAAAAAAATTTTGAAAAAAAATTTTGAAAAAAAATTTTCGAAAAAAATTTTGAAAAAAATTTTCGAAAAAAATTTTGAAAAAAATTTTGGAAAAAAATTTTTAAAAAAATTTTCGAAAAGAATTTTGAAAAAAAAATTTCAAAAAAAATTTTCGAAAAAAATTTTCGAAAAAAATTTTGAAAAAAATTTTCTAAAAAAATTTTGAAAAAAATTTTCGAAAAAATTTTGAAAAAAATTTTCGAAAAAATTTTTAAAAAAATTTTCGAAAAAAATTTTTAAAAAAATTTTCGAAAAAAATTTTTAAAAAAATTTTCGAAAAAAATTTTCGAAAAAAATTTTGGAAAAAAATTTTCGAAAAAAATTTTGAAAAAAAATTTTGAAAAAAAATTTTCGAAAAAAATTTTGAAAAAAATTTTCGAAAAAAATTTTGAAAAAAATTTTCGAAAAAAATTTTTAAAAAAATTTTCGAAAAAAATTTTGAAAAAAAAATTTCAAAAAAAATTTTCGAAAAAAATTTTGAAAAAAAATTTTCGAAAAAAATTTTGAAAAAAATTTTCGAAAAAAATTGTGAAAAAAATTTTCGAAAAAAATTTTGAAAAAAATTTAGAAAAAAAATTTTCGAAAAAAATTTTCGAAAAAAATTTTGAAAAAAAATTTTGGAAAAATTTTCAAAAAAAATTTTGAAAAAAATTTTGAAAATAATTTTCGCTAAAAAAATTATCGAAAAAAATTTTGAAAAAAAATTTTCGAAAAAAATTTTGAAAAAAATTTTGAAAAAAAATTTTGAAAAAAATTTTCGAAAAAAATTTTGAAAAAAATTTTCGAAAAAAATTTTGAAAAAAATTTCGAAAAAAAATTTTCGAAAAAAATTTTGAAAAAAATTTTGAAAAAAAATTTTCGAAAAAAATTTTGAAAAGAAATTTTCGAAAAAAAATTTGAAAAAAATTTTCGAAAAAAATTTTGAAAAAAATTTTCGAAAAAAATTTTGAAAAAAATTTTCGAAAAAAATTTTGAAAAAAATTTTGAAAAAAAAATTTTGAAAAAAATTTTGAAAAAAATTTTCGAAAAAAATTTTTAAAAAAAATTCTCGAAAAAAATTTTGAAAAAAAATTTTGAAAAAAATTTTGAAAAAAAATTATGAAAAAAAATTTTCGAAAAAAATTTTGAAAAAAATTTTCGAAAAAAATTTTCGAAAAAAATTTTCGAAAAAAATTTTGAAAAAAAATTTTTGAAAAAAATTTTGAAAAAAATTTTCGAAAAAAATTTTGAAAAAAATTTTCGAAAAAAATTTTGAAAAAAATTTTCGAAAAAAATTTTGAAAAAAATTTTGAAAAAAAATTTTCGAAAAAAATTTTGAAAAGAAATTTTCGAAAAAAAATTTGAAAAAAATTTTCGAAAAAAATTTTGAAAAAAATTTTCGAAAAAAATTTTGAAAAAAATTTTCGAAAAAAATTTTGAAAAAAATTTTGAAAAAAAAATTTTGAAAAAAATTTTGAAAAAAAATTTTCGAAAAAAATTTTGAAAAAAAATTTTCGAAAAAAATTTTGAAAAAAATTTTCGAAAAAAATTTGGAAAAAAATTTTGAAAAAAAATTTTCGAAAAAAATTTTGAAAAAAAATTTTCGAAAAAAATTTTGAAAAAAATTTTCGAAAAAATTTTTCAGAAAAAATTTTCGAAAAAAATTTTGAAAAAAAAATTTTTAAAAAAAATTTTCGAAAAAAATTTTGAAAAAAAATTTTCGAAAAAAATTTTGAAAAAAAATTTCGAAAAAAATTTTGAAAAAAATTTTCGAAAAAAATTTTCGAAAAAAATTTTTAAAAAAAATTTTCGAAAAAAATTTTCGAAGAAAATTTTGAAAAAAAATTTTCGAAAAAAATTTTTAAAAAAATTTTCGAAAAAAATTTTCGAAAAAAATTTAAAAAAAAAAATTTTCGAAAAAAATTTTGAAAAAAAATTTTCGAAAAAAATTTTGAAAAAAAATTTTCGAAAAAAATTTTTAAAAAAATTTTGAAAAAAAATTTCGAAAAAAATTTTCGAAAAAAATTTTTAAAAAAATTTTCAAAAAAAATTTTGAAAAAAAATTTTCGAAAAAAAATTTGAATAAAATTTTCGAAAAAAATTTTGAAAAAAAATTTTCGAAAAAAATTTTGAAAAAAAATTTTGAAAAAAATTTTTGAAAAAAATTTTCGAAAAAAAATTTCGAAAAAAAATTTTGAAAAAAAAATTTTCGAAAAAAATTTTGAAAAAAAATTTTCGAAAAAAATTTCGAAAAAAATTTTCGAAAAGAATTTTGAAAAAAATTTTCGAAAAAAATTTTGAAAAAAAATTTTCGAAAAAAATTTTGAAAAAAAATTTTGAAAAAAAATTTTCGAAAAAAATTTTGAAAAAAATTTTCGAAAAAAATTTTGAAAAAAATTTTGGAAAAAAATTTTTAAAAAAATTTTCGAAAAGAATTTTGAAAAAAAAATTTCAAAAAAAATTTTCGAAAAAAATTTTCGAAAAAAATTTTGAAAAAAATTTTCTAAAAAAATTTTGAAAAAAATTTTCGAAAAAATTTTGAAAAAAATTTTCGAAAAAATTTTTAAAAAAATTTTCGAAAAAAATTTTTAAAAAAATTTTCGAAAAAAATTTTTAAAAAAATTTTCGAAAAAAATTTTCGAAAAAAATTTTGAAAAAAAATTTTCGAAAAAAATTTTCGAAAAAAATTTTCGAAAAAAATTTTGAAAAAAAATTTTCGAAAAAAATTTTGAAAAAAATTTTCGAAAAAAATTTTGAAAAAAAATTTCGAATAAAAATTTCGTAAAAAATTTTGAAAAAAATTTTCGAAAAAAATTTTGAAAAAAAATTTTCGAAAAAAATTTTGAAAAAAAATTTTGAAAAAAAAATTTCGAAAAAAATTTTGAAAAAAATTTTCGAAAAAAATTTTGAAAAAAATTTTCGAAAAAAATTTTTAAAAAAATTTTCGAAAAAAATTTTGAAAAAAAAATTTCAAAAAAAATTTTCGAAAAAAATTTTGAAAAAAAATTTTCGAAAAAAATTTTGAAAAAAATTTTCGAAAAAAATTGTGAAAAAAATTTTCGAAAAAAATTTTGAAAAAAATTTAGAAAAAAAATTTTCGAAAAAAATTTTCGAAAAAAATTTTGAAAAAAAATTTTGGAAAAATTTTCAAAAAAAATTTTGAAAAAAATTTTGAAAATAATTTTCGCTAAAAAAATTATCGAAAAAAATTTTGAAAAAAAATTTTCGAAAAAAATTTTGAAAAAAATTTTGAAAAAAAATTTTGAAAAAAATTTTCGAAAAAAATTTTGAAAAAAATTTTCGAAAAAAATTTTGAAAAAAATTTCGAAAAAAAATTTTCGAAAAAAATTTTGAAAAAAATTTTGAAAAAAAATTTTCGAAAAAAATTTTGAAAAGAAATTTTCGAAAAAAAATTTGAAAAAAATTTTCGAAAAAAATTTTGAAAAAAATTTTCGAAAAAAATTTTGAAAAAAATTTTCGAAAAAAATTTTGAAAAAAATTTTGAAAAAAAAATTTTGAAAAAAATTTTGAAAAAAAATTTTTGAAAAAAATTTTGAAAAAAATTTTCGAAAAAAATTTTGAAAAAAATTTTCGAAAAAAAATTTGAAAAACATTTCGAAAAAAAATTTTCGAAAAAAATTTGGAAAAAAATTTTGAAAAAAAATTTTCGAAAAAAATTTTGAAAAAAAATTTTCGAAAAAAATTTTGAAAAAAATTTTCGAAAAAAATTTTGAAAAAAAATTTTCGAAAAAAATTTTGAAAAAAAATTTTCGAAAAAAATTTTCGAAAAAAATTTTGAAAAAAAATTTCGAAAAAAATTTTGAAAAAAATTTTTGAAAAAAATTTTGAAAAAACATTTTCGAAAAAAATTTAAAAAAAAAATTTTCGAAGAAAATTTTGATAAAAAATTTTCGAAAAAAATTTTGAAAAAAATTTTCGAAAAAAATTTTCGAAAAAAATTTTTTAAAAAAAATTTTCGAAAAAAATTTGGAAAAAAATTTTCGAAAAAAATTTTCGAAAAAAATTTTGAAAAAAATTTTCGAAAAAATTTTTCGAAAAAAATTTTGAAAAAAATTTTCGAAAAAAATTTTGAAAAAAAATTTCGAAAAAAGTTTTGAAAAAAATTTTGAAAAAAAATTTTTGAAAAAAATTTTGAAAAAAATTTTCGAAAAAAATTTTTAAAAAAAATTCTCGAAAAAAATTTTGAAAAAAAATTTTGAAAAAAATTTTGAAAAAAAATTTTGAAAAAAAATTTTCGAAAAAAATTTTGAAAAAAATTTTCGAAAAAAATTTTCGAAAAAAATTTTCGAAAAAAATTTTGAAAAAAAATTTCGTAAAAAATTTTGAAAAAAATTTTCGAAAAAAATTTTGAAAAAAAATTTTCGAAAAAAATTTTGAAAAAAAATTTTGAAAAAAAATTTTCGAAAAAAATTTTGAAAAAAATTTTCGAAAAAAATTTTGAAAAAAATTTTCGAAAAAAATTTTTAAAAAAATTTTCGAAAAAAATTTTGAAAAAAAAATTTCAAAAAAAATTTTCGAAAAAAATTTTGAAAAAAAATTTTCGAAAAAAATTTTGAAAAAAATTTTCGAAAAAAATTGTGAAAAAAATTTTCGAAAAAAATTTTGAAAAAAATTTAGAAAAAAAATTTTCGAAAAAAATTTTCGAAAAAAATTTTGAAAAAAAATTTTGGAAAAATTTTCAAAAAAATTTTGAAAAAAATTTTGAAAATAATTTTTGCTAAAAAAATTATCGAAAAAAATTTTGAAAAAAAATTTTCGAAAAAAATTTTGAAAAAAATTTTGAAAAAAAAATTTTGAAAAAAATTTTGAAAAAAAATTTTCGAAAAAAATTTTGAAAAAAAATTTTCGAAAAAAATTTTGAAAAAAATTTTCGAAAAAAATTTGGAAAAAAATTTTGAAAAAAAATTTTCGAAAAAAATTTTGAAAAAAAATTTTCGAAAAAAATTTTGAAAAAAATTTTCGAAAAAATTTTTCAGAAAAAATTTTCGAAAAAAATTTTGAAAAAAAAATTTTTAAAAAAAATTTTCGAAAAAAATTTTGAAAAAAAATTTTCGAAAAAAATTTTGAAAAAAAATTTCGAAAAAAATTTTGAAAAAAATTTTCGAAAAAAATTTTCGAAAAAAATTTTTAAAAAAAATTTTCGAAAAAAATTTTCGAAGAAAATTTTGAAAAAAAATTTTCGAAAAAAATTTTGAAAAAAATTTTCGAAAAAAATTTTCGAAAAAAATTTAAAAAAAAAAATTTTCGAAAAAAATTTTGAAAAAAAATTTTCGAAAAAAATTTTGAAAAAAAATTTTCGAAAAAAATTTTTAAAAAAATTTTGAAAAAAAATTTCGAAAAAAATTTTCGAAAAAAATTTTTAAAAAAATTTTCAAAAAAAATTTTGAAAAAAAATTTTCGAAAAAAAATTTGAATAAAATTTTCGAAAAAAATTTTGAAAAAAAATTTTCGAAAAAAATTTTGAAAAAAAATTTTGAAAAAAATTTTTGAAAAAAATTTTCGAAAAAAAATTTCGAAAAAAATTTTGAAAAAAAAATTTTCGAAAAAAATTTTGAAAAAAAATTTTCGAAAAAAATTTTGAAAAAAATTTTCGAAAAAAATTTTGAAAAAAATTTTAGAAAAACATTTTGAAAAAAATTGTCGAAAAAAATTTTGAAAAAAATTTCGAAAAAAAATTTTCGAAAAAAAAATTTTGAAAAAAATTTTGAAAAAAAATTTTCGAAAAAAATTTTTCAAAAAAATTTTCGAAAAACATTTTTAAAAAAAATTTTCGAAAAAAATTTTGAAAAAAAAATTTTGAAAAAAAATTTGAAAAAAATTTTCGAAAAAAATTTCGAAAAAAAATTTTCGAAAAAAATTTTGAAAAAAAAATTTTGAAAAAAATTTTGAAAAAAAATTTTCGAAAAAAATTTTGGAAAAAAATTTTCGAAAAAAATTTTGAAAAAAAATTTCGAAAAAAATTTAAAAAAAAATTTCGAAAAAAAATTTTCGAAAAAAATTTTGAAAAAATTTTGAAAAAAATTTTCGAAAAAAATTTTGAAAAAAAATTTGAAAAAAAATTTTCGAAAACAATTTTCGAAAAAAATTTTGAAAAAAATTTTGAAAAAAATTTTCGAAAAATTTTGAAAAAAATTTTCGAAAAAAGTTTCGAAAAAAATTTTGAAAAAAAATTTTGAAAAAAATTTTCGAAAAAAATTTTCGAAAAAAATTTTGAAAAAAATTTTCGAAAAAAATTTGGAAAAAAAATTTTCGGAAAAAATTTTGCAAAAAAATTTCGAAAAAAATTTTGAAAAAAAATTTTCAAAAAAAATTTTGAAAAAAAATTTTCGAAAAAAATTTTGAAAAAAAATTTTAAAAAAAAATTTTCGAAAAAAATTTTGAAAAAAATTTTCGAAAAAAATTTTCGAAAAAAAATTTTAAAAAAATTTTCGAAAAAAATTTTCGAAAAAAATTTTGAAAAAAAATTTTCGAAAAAAATTTCGAAAAAAATTTTCGAAAAGAATTTTGAAAAAAATTTTCGAAAAAAATTTTGAAAAAAAATTTTCGAAAAAAATTTTGAAAAAAAATTTTGAAAAAAAATTTTCGAAAAAAATTTTGAAAAAAATTTTCGAAAAAAATTTTGAAAAAAATTTTGGAAAAAAATTTTTAAAAAAATTTTCGAAAAGAATTTTGAAAAAAAAATTTCAAAAAAAATTTTCGAAAAAAATTTTCGAAAAAAATTTTGAAAAAAATTTTCTAAAAAAATTTTGAAAAAAATTTTCGAAAAAATTTTGAAAAAAATTTTCGAAAAAATTTTTAAAAAAATTTTCGAAAAAAATTTTTAAAAAAATTTTCGAAAAAAATTTTTAAAAAAATTTTCGAAAAAAATTTTCGAAAAAAATTTTGAAAAAAAATTTTCGAAAAAAATTTTCGAAAAAAATTTTCGAAAAAAATTTTGAAAAAAAATTTTCGAAAAAAATTTTGAAAAAAATTTTCGAAAAAAATTTTGAAAAAAAATTTCGAATAAAAATTTCGTAAAAAATTTTGAAAAAAATTTTCGAAAAAAATTTTGAAAAAAATTTAGAAAAAAAATTTTCGAAAAAAATTTTCGAAAAAAATTTTGAAAAAAAATTTTGGAAAAATTTTCAAAAAAAATTTTGAAAAAAATTTTGAAAATAATTTTTGCTAAAAAAATTATCGAAAAAAATTTTGAAAAAAAATTTTCGAAAAAAATTTTGAAAAAAATTTTGAAAAAAAATTTTGAAAAAAATTTTCGAAAAAAATTTTGAAAAAAATTTTCGAAAAAAATTTTGAAAAAAATTTCGAAAAAAAATTTTCGAAAAAAATTTTGAAAAAAATTTTGAAAAAAAATTTTCGAAAAAAATTTTGAAAAGAAATTTTCGAAAAAAAATTTGAAAAAAATTTTCGAAAAAAATTTTGAAAAAAATTTTCGAAAAAAATTTTGAAAAAAATTTTCGAAAAAAATTTTGAAAAAAATTTTGAAAAAAAAATTTTGAAAAAAATTTTGAAAAAAATTTTCGAAAAAATTTTTAAAAAAAATTCTCGAAAAAAATTTTGAAAAAAAATTATGAAAAAAAATTTTCGAAAAAAATTATGAAAAAAAATTTTCGAAAAAAATTTTGAAAAAAATTTTCGAAAAAAATTTTCGAAAAAAATTTTCGAAAAAAATTTTGAAAAAAAATTTTTGAAAAAAATTTTGAAAAAAATTTTCGAAAAAAATTTTGAAAAAAATTTTCGAAAAAAATTTTGAAAAAAATTTTCGAAAAAAATTTTGAAAAAAATTTCGAAAAAAAATTTTCGAAAAAAATTTTGAAAAAAATTTTGAAAAAAAATTTTCGAAAAAAATTTTGAAAATAAATTTTCGAAAAAAAATTTGAAAAAAATTTTCGAAAAAAATTTTGAAAAAAATTTTCGAAAAAAATTTTGAAAAAAATTTTCGAAAAAAATTTTGAAAAAAATTTTGAAAAAAAAATTTTGAAAAAAATTTTGAAAAAAATTTTCGAAAAAAATTTTTAAAAAAAATTCTCGAAAAAAATTTTGAAAAAAAATTTTGAAAAAAATTTTGAAAAAAAATTATGAAAAAAAATTTTCGAAAAAAATTTTGAAAAAAATTTTCGAAAAAAATTTTCGAAAAAAATTTTCGAAAAAAATTTTGAAAAAAAATTTTTGAAAAAAATTTTGAAAAAAATTTTCGAAAAAAATTTTGAAAAAAATTTTCGAAAAAAATTTTGAAAAACATTTCGAAAAAAAATTTTCGAAAAAAATTTGGAAAAAAATTTTGAAAAAAAATTTTCGAAAAAAATTTTGAAAAAAAATTTTCGAAAAAAATTTTGAAAAAAATTTTCCAAAAAAATTTTGAAAAAAAATTTTCGAAAAAAATTTTGAAAAAAAATTTAAAAAAAAATTTTGAAAAAAAATTTTCGAAAAAAATTTTGAAAAAAAATTTTCGAAAAAAATTTTCGAAAAAAATTTTGAAAAAAAATTTCGAAAAAAATTTTGAAAAAAATTTTTGAAAAAAATTTTGAAAAAACATTTTCGAAAAAAATTTTAAAAAAAAATTTTCGAAGAAAATTTTGATAAAAAATTTTCGAAAAAAATTTTGAAAAAAATTTTCGAAAAAAATTTTCGAAAAAAATTTTTTAAAAAAAATTTTCGAAAATAATTTGGAAAAAAATTTTCGAAAAAAATTTTCGAAAAAAATTTTGAAAAAAATTTTCGAAAAAATTTTTCGAAAAAAATTTTGAAAAAAATTTTCGAAAAAAATTTTGAAAAAAATTTTCGAAAAAAGTTTTGAAAAAAATTTTGAAAAAAAATTTTTGAAAAAAATTTTGAAAAAAATTTTCGAAAAAAATTTTTAAAAAAAATTCTCGAAAAAAATTTTGAAAAAAAATTTTGAAAAAAATTTTGAAAAAAAATTTTGAAAAAAAATTTTCGAAAAAAATTTTGAAAAAAATTTTCGAAAAAAATTTTCGAAAAAAATTTTCGAAAAAAATTTTGAAAAAAAATTTTTGAAAAAAATTTTGAAAAAAATTTTCGAAAAAAATTTTGAAAAAAATTTTCGAAAAAAATTTTGAAAAACATTTCGAAAAAAAATTTTCGAAAAAAATTTGGAAAAAAATTTTGAAAAAAAATTTTCGAAAAAAATTTTGAAAAAAAATTTTCGAAAAAAATTTTGAAAAAAATTTTCCAAAAAAATTTTGAAAAAAAATTTTCGAAAAAAATTTTGAAAAAAAATTTAAAAAAAAATTTTGAAAAAAAATTTTCGAAAAAAATTTTGAAAAAAAATTTTCGAAAAAAATTTTGAAAAAAAATTTCGAAAAAAATTTTGAAAAAAATTTTCGAAAAAAATTTTGAAAAAAATTTTCGAAAAAAATTTTGAAAAAACATTTTCGAAAAAAATTTTTAAAAAAAATTTTCGAAAAAAATTTTCGAAGAAAATTTTGATAAAAAATTTTCGAAAAAAATTTTGAAAAAAATTTTCGAAAAAAATTTTCGAAAAAAAATTTTTAAAAAAAATTTTCAAAAAAAATTTTGAAAAAAAATTTTCGAAAAAAATTTTCGAAAAAAATTTTGAAAAAAATTTTCGAAAAAATTTTTAAAAAAATTTTGAAAAAAAATTTCGAAAAAAATTTTCGAAAAAAATTTTCGAAAAAAATTTTGAAAAAAATTTTCGAAAAAAATTTTGAAAAAAAATTTTCGAAAAAAATTTTCGAAAAAAATTTTGAAAAAAAATTTCGAAAAAAATTTTGAAAAAAATTTTGAAAAAAAATTTTGAAAAAAATTTTCGAAAAAAATTTTGAAAAAAATTTTCGAAAAAAATTTTGAAAAAAATTTCGAAAAAAAATTTTCGAAAAAAATTTTGAAAAAAATTTTGAAAAAAAATTTCCGAAAAAAATTTTGAAAAGAAATTTTCGAAAAAAATTTTGAAAAAAATTTTGAAAAAAATTTTCGAAAAAAATTTTGAAAAAAATTTTCGAAAAAAATTTTGAAGAAAATTTTCAAAAAAATTTTGAAAAAAAATTTTCGAAAAAAATTTTGAAAAAAAATTTTCGAAAAAAATTTTGAAAAAAAATTTCGAAAAAAATTTTGAAAAAAAAAATTTCGAAAAAAATTTTGAAAAAAAATTTTGGAAAAATTTTCGAAAAAAATTTTGAAAAAAATTTTGAAAAAAATTTTCGCTAAAAAAATTATCGAAAAAAATTTTGAAAAAAATTTTGAAAAAATTTTCGAAAAAAATTTTGAAAAAAATTATCGAAAAAAATTTTGAAAAAAACTTGGAAAAAAAATTTTCGAAAAAAATTTGAAAAAAATTTTGAAAAAAAATTTTCGAAAAAAATTTTTAAAAAAAATTTTCGAAAAAAATTTTGAAAAAAAATTTGAAAAAAATTTTCGAAAAAAATTTTGAAAAAAAAATTTCGAAAAAAATTTTGAAAAAAAAATTTTGAAAAAAATTTTGAAAAAAATTTTCGAAAAAAATTTTCGAAAAAAATTTTGAAAAAAATTTTGAAAAAAAATTTTCGAAAAAAATTTTCGAAAAATATTTTGAAAAAAATTTTCGAAAAAAATTTTCGAAAAAAATTTTGAAAAAAATTTTCGAAAATTTTTTTCGAAAATTTTTTTCGAAAATTTTTTTTCAAAATTTTTTTCGAAAATTTTTTTCCAAAATTTTTTTCCAAAATTTTATTCAAATTTTTTTTCGAAAATTTTTTTTGAAAATTTTTTTAAAAATTTTTTTCGAAAATTTTTTTCGAAAATTTTTTTAAAAATTTTTTTCGAAATTTTTTTTTCGAAAATTTTTTTCAAAATTTTTTTCGAAAATTTTTTTCAAAATTTTTTTCGAAAATTTTTTTTTTAAATTTTTTTTCAAAATTTTTTTCGAAAATTTTTTTTCAAAATTTTTTTCGAAAATTTTTTTCAAAATTTTTTTTCAAAATTTTTTTCGAAATTTTTTTTCAAAATTTTTTTAAAAATTTTTTTCGAAAATTTTTTTCAAAATTTTTTTCGAAAATTTTTTTTCAAAATTTTTTTCGAAAATTTTTTTCAAAATTTTTTTCAAAATTTTTTTCGAAAATTTTTTTTCAAAATTTTTTTCGAAAATTTTTTTCGAAAATTTTTTTCAAAATTTTTTTCGAAAATTTTTTTTCAAAATTTTTTTCGAAAATTTTTTTTCAAAATTTTTTTTCAAAATTTTTTTCGAAAATTTTTTTTCAAAATTTTTTTCAAAATTTTTTTCCAAAATTTTTTTCGAAATTTTTTTCGAAAATTTTTTTTCAAAATTTTTTTCAAAATTTTTTTCGAAAATTTTTTTTCAAAATTTTTTTCAAAATTTTTTTCGAAAATTTTTTTTCAAAATTTTTTTCGATAATTTTTTTCGAAAATTTTTTTAAAAATTTTTTTCGAAAATTTTTTTCGAAAATTTTTTTCAAAATTTTTTTCGAAAATTTTGAAAAAAATTTTCGAAAAAAATTTTCGAAAAAAATTTTGAAAAAAAATTTTCGAAAAAAATTTTGAAAAAAAATTTTGAAAAAAAATTTTCGAAAAAAATTTTGAAAAAAAATTTCGAAAAAAATTTTGAAAAAAATTTTCGAAAAAAATTTTCGAAAAAAATTTTGAAAAAAAATTTTCGAAAAAAATTTTGAAAAAAAATTTTCGAAAAAAATTTTGAAAAAAATTTTCGAAAAAAATTTTGAAAAAAATTTCTCGAAAAAAATTTTGAAAAAAAATTTTGAAAAAAATTATGAAAAAAAATTTTCGAAAAAAATTTTGAAAAAAATTTACGAAAAAAATTTGGAAAAAACTTTTTCGAAAAAAAATTTCATAAAAAAATTTCGAAAAAAATTTCAAAAAAAAATTTTCGAAAAAAATTTTGAAAAAAAAATTTTCGAAAAAAAAATTTCGAAAAAAATTTTGAAAAAAATTTTCCAAAAAAAAATTTTCGAAAAAAATTTTCCAAAAAAAAATTTTCGAAAAAAATTTTGAAAAAAAAATTATCAAAAATAATTTAGAAAAAAAAAAATTTTCGAAAATAATTTAGAAAAAAATTTTCGAAAAAAATTTCGAAAAAAAATTTTCGAAAAAAATTTTCGAAAAAAATTTGGAAAAAAATTTTTCGAAAAAAAATTTCATAAAAAATTTTCGAAAAAAATTTCAAAAAAAAATTTTCGTAAAAATTTTGAAAAAAATTTTCGAAAAAAAATTTTCGAAAAAAATTTTCGAAAAAAATTTTGAAAAAAAATTTCGAAAAAAATTTTCGAAAAAAATTTTGAAAAAAATTTAGAAAAAAAATTTTCGAAAAAAATTTTCGAAAAAAATTTTCGAAAATAATTTTGAAAAAAATTTTCGAAAAAAATTTTCGAAAAAAATTTTGAAAAAAATTTTCGAAAAAAATTTTTAAAAAAATTTTGAAAATAATTTTCGATAAAAATTTTCGAAAAACATTTTCGAAAAAAATTTTGAAAAAAAATATTCGAAAAAAATTTTGAAAAAAAATTTTGAAAAAAATTTTCGAAAAAAATTTTGAAAAAAAATTTTCGAAAAAAATTTTGAAAAAAAATTTTCGAAAATAATTTTCAAAGAAAATTATGAAAAAAAATTTTTGAAAAAAATTTTGAAAAAAATTTTCGAAAAAAATTTTTAAAAAAATTTTGAAAAAAATTTTCGATAAAAATTTTCGAAAAAAATTTTCGAAAAAAATTTTGAAAAAAATTTTCGAAAAAAATTTTCGAAAAAAATTTTGAAAAAAAATTTTTGAAAAAAATTTTAAAAAAAATTTTCGAAAAAAATTTTGAAAAAAATTTTCGAAAAAAATTTTGAAAAAAATTTCAAAAAAAAATTTTCGAAAAAAATTTTGAAAAAAATTTTCGAAAAAAATTTTGAAACAAAATTTTCGAAAAAAATTTTGAAAAAAACTTGGAAAAAAAATTTTCGAAAAAAATTTGAAAAAAATTTTGAAAAAAAATTTTCGAAAAAAATTTTTAAAAAAAATTTTCGAAAAAAATTTTGAAAAAAAATTTGAAAAAAATTTTCGAAAAAAATTTTGAAAAAAAAATTTCGAAAAAAATTTTGAAAAAAAAATTTTGAAAAAAATTTTGAAAAAAATTTTCGAAAAAAATTTTCGAAAAAAATTTTGAAAAAAATTTTGAAAAAAAATTTTCGAAAAAAATTTTCGAAAAATATTTTGAAAAAAATTTTCGAAAAAAATTTTCGAAAAAAATTTTGAAAAAAATTTTCGAAAATTTTTTTCGAAAATTTTTTTCGAAAATTTTTTTTCAAAATTTTTTTCGAAAATTTTTTTCCAAAATTTTTTTCCAAAATTTTATTCAAATTTTTTTTCGAAAATTTTTTTTGAAAATTTTTTTAAAAATTTTTTTCGAAAATTTTTTTCGAAAATTTTTTTAAAAATTTTTTTCGAAATTTTTTTTTCGAAAATTTTTTTCAAAATTTTTTTCGAAAATTTTTTTCAAAATTTTTTTCGAAAATTTTTTTTTTAAATTTTTTTTCAAAATTTTTTTCGAAAATTTTTTTTCAAAATTTTTTTCGAAAATTTTTTTCAAAATTTTTTTTCAAAATTTTTTTCGAAATTTTTTTTCAAAATTTTTTTAAAAATTTTTTTCGAAAATTTTTTTCAAAATTTTTTTCGAAAATTTTTTTTCAAAATTTTTTTCGAAAATTTTTTTCAAAATTTTTTTCAAAATTTTTTTCGAAAATTTTTTTTCAAAATTTTTTTCGAAAATTTTTTTCGAAAATTTTTTTCAAAATTTTTTTCGAAAATTTTTTTTCAAAATTTTTTTCGAAAATTTTTTTTCAAAATTTTTTTTCAAAATTTTTTTCGAAAATTTTTTTTCAAATTTTTTTTCAAAATTTTTTTCCAAAATTTTTTTCGAAATTTTTTTCGAAAATTTTTTTTCAAAATTTTTTTCAAAATTTTTTTCGAAAATTTTTTTTCAAAATTTTTTTCAAAATTTTTTTCGAAAATTTTTTTTCAAAATTTTTTTCGATAATTTTTTTCGAAAATTTTTTTAAAAATTTTTTTCGAAAATTTTTTTCGAAAATTTTTTTCAAAATTTTTTTCGAAAATTTTGAAAAAAATTTTCGAAAAAAATTTTCGAAAAAAATTTTGAAAAAAAATTTTCGAAAAAAATTTTGAAAAAAAATTTTGAAAAAAAATTTTCGAAAAAAATTTTGAAAAAAAATTTCGAAAAAAATTTTGAAAAAAATTTTCGAAAAAAATTTTCGAAAAAAATTTTGAAAAAAAATTTTCGAAAAAAATTTTGAAAAAAAATTTTCGAAAAAAATTTTGAAAAAAATTTTCGAAAAAAATTTTGAAAAAAATTTCTCGAAAAAAATTTTGAAAAAAAATTTTGAAAAAAATTATGAAAAAAAATTTTCGAAAAAAATTTTGAAAAAAATTTACGAAAAAAATTTGGAAAAAACTTTTTCGAAAAAAAATTTCATAAAAAAATTTCGAAAAAAATTTCAAAAAAAAATTTTCGAAAAAATTTTGAAAAAAAAATTTTCGAAAAAAAAATTTCGAAAAAAATTTTGAAAAAAATTTTCCAAAAAAAAATTTTCGAAAAAAATTTTCCAAAAAAAAATTTTCGAAAAAAATTTTGAAAAAAAAATTATCAAAAATAATTTAGAAAAAAAAAAATTTTCGAAAATAATTTAGAAAAAAATTTTCGAAAAAAATTTCGAAAAAAAATTTTCGAAAAAAATTTTCGAAAAAAATTTGGAAAAAAATTTTTCGAAAAAAAATTTCATAAAAAATTTTCGAAAAAAATTTCAAAAAAAAATTTTCGTAAAAATTTTGAAAAAAATTTTCGAAAAAAAATTTTCGAAAAAAATTTTCGAAAAAAATTTTGAAAAAAAATTTCGAAAAAAATTTTCGAAAAAAATTTTGAAAAAAATTTAGAAAAAAAATTTTCGAAAAAAATTTTCGAAAAAAATTTTCGAAAATAATTTTGAAAAAAATTTTCGAAAAAAATTTTCGAAAAAAATTTTGAAAAAAATTTTCGAAAAAAATTTTTAAAAAAATTTTGAAAATAATTTTCGATAAAAATTTTCGAAAAACATTTTCGAAAAAAATTTTGAAAAAAAATATTCGAAAAAAATTTTGAAAAAAAATTTTGAAAAAAATTTTCGAAAAAAATTTTGAAAAAAAATTTTCGAAAAAAATTTTGAAAAAAAATTTTCGAAAATAATTTTCAAAGAAAATTATGAAAAAAAATTTTTGAAAAAAATTTTGAAAAAAATTTTCGAAAAAAATTTTTAAAAAAATTTTGAAAAAAATTTTCGATAAAAATTTTCGAAAAAAATTTTCGAAAAAAATTTTGAAAAAAATTTTCGAAAAAAATTTTCGAAAAAAATTTTGAAAAAAAATTTTTGAAAAAAATTTTAAAAAAAATTTTCGAAAAAAATTTTGAAAAAAATTTTCGAAAAAAATTTTGAAAAAAATTTCGAAAAAAAATTTTCGAAAAAAATTTTGAAAAAAATTTTCGAAAAAAATTTTGAAACAAAATTTTCGAAAAAAATTTTTAAAAAAAATTTTTAAAAAAATTTTGAAAAAAAATTTTCGAAAATATTTTGAAAAAAAATTTTTGAAAAAAATTTTGAAAAAAAATTTCGAAGAAAATTTTGAAAAAAATTTTCGAAAAAAATTTTGAAAAAAATTTTCGAAAAAAATTTTGAAAAAAAATTTTGAAAAAAAATTTCGAAAAAAATTTTGAAAAAAAATTTTTAAAAAAATTTTGAAAAAAAATTTCGAAAAAAATTTTCAAAAAAAATTTTGAAAAAAAATATCGAAAAAAATTTTCGAAAAAAATTTTTAAAAAAATTTTGAAAAAAAATTCCAAAAAAAAATTTCGAAAAAAATTTTCGAAAAGAATTTTGAAAAAAATTTACGAAAAAAATTTTGAAAAAAAATTTTCGAAAAAAATTTTGAAAAAAATTTTCGAAAAAAATTTTGAAAAAAATTTTCGAAAAAAAATTTTTAAAAAAATTTTCGAAAAAAATTTTGAAAAAAAATTTCGAAAAAAATTTTGAAAAAAATTTTCGAAAAAAATTTTCGAAAAAAATTTTGAAAAGAAATTTTCGAAAAAAATTTTGAAAAAAAATTTTCGAAAAAAATTTTGAAAAAAATTTTCGAAAAAAATTTTGAAAAAAATTTCTCGAAAAAAATTTTGAAAAAAAATTTTGAAAAAAATTTTGAAAAAAAATTATGAAAAAAAATTTTCGAAAAAAATTTTGAAAAAAATTTTCGAAAAAGATTTTCGAAAAAAATTTTGAAAAAAAATTTTTGAAAAAAATTTTGAAAAAAATTTTCGAAAAAAATTTTGAAAAAAATTTTCGAAAAAAATTTTGAAAAAAATTTCGAAAAAAAATTTTCGAAAAAAATTTGGAAAAAAATTTTGAAAAAAAATTTTCGAAAAAATTTTGAAAAAAAATTTTCGAAAAAAATTTTGAAAAAAATTTTCGAAAAAAATTTTGAAAAAAAATTTTCGAAAAAAATTTTCGAAAAAAATTTTGAAAAAAATTTTCGAAAAAAATTTTGAAAAAAATTTTCGAAAAAAATTTTGAAAAAAAATTTTCGAAAAAAATTTTCGAAAAAAATTTTGAAAAAAATTTTCGAAAAAAATTTTGAAAAAAAATTTTCGAAAAAAATTTTGAAAAAAAATTTTGAAAAAAAATTTTGAAAAAAAATTTTCGAAAAAAATTTTGAAAAAAATTTTCGAAAAAAATTTTGAAAAAAATTTTCGAAAAAAATTTTGAAAAAAATTTTCGAAAAAAATTTTCGAAAAAAATTTTTAAAAAAATTTTCGAAAAAAAATTTTAATAAATTTTTTAAAAAAATTTTCAAAAAAAATTTTGAAAAAAAATTTTCGAAAAAAAATTTGAATAAAATTTTCGAAAAATATTTTGAAAAAAAATTTTCGAAAAAAATTTTGAAAAAAATTTTCGAAAAAAATTTTCGAAAAAAATTTTCGAAAAAAATTTTGAAAAAAATTTTCATAAAAAATTTTCGAAAAAAATTTCAAAAAAAAATTTTCGAAAAAAATTTTGAAAAAAATTTTCGAAAAAAAAATTTCGAAAAAAATTTTGAAAAAAATTTTCCAAAAAAAAATTTTCGAAAAAAATTTTGAAAAAAAAATTTTCGAAAATAATTTAGAAAAAAAAATTTTCGAAAATAATTTAGAAAAAAATTTTTGAAAAAAATTTTCGAAAAAAAATTTTTGAAAAAAATTTTCGAAAAAAATTTACGAAAAAAATTTGGAAAAAAATTTTTCGAAAAAAAATTTCATAAAAAAATTTCGAAAAAAATTTCAAAAAAAAATTTTCGAAAAAAATTTTGAAAAAAAATTTTCGAAAAAAATTTTGAAAAAAATTTTCGAAAAAAATTTTGAAAAAAAATTTTCGAAAAAAATTTTCGAAAAAAATTTTTAAAAAAAATTTCGAAAAAAATTTTTAATAAAATTTTTAAAAAAATTTTCAAAAAAAATTTTGAAAAAAAATTTTCGAAAAAAAATTTGAATAAAATTTTCGAAAAATATTTTGAAAAAAAATTTTCGAAAAAAATTTTGAAAAAAAATTTTCGAAAAAAATTTTCGAAAAAAATTTTGGAAAAAAATTTTGAAAAAAATTTTCATAAAAAATTTTCGAAAAAAATTTTGAAAAAAATTTTCGAAAAAAATTTTGAAAAAAAATTTTCGAAAAAAATTTTCGAAAAAAATTTTGAAAAAAATTTTCGAAAAAAATTTTGAAAAAAAATTTTCGAAAAAAATTTTGAAAAAAAATTTTGAAAAAAAATTTTGAAAAAAAATTTTCGAAAAAAATTTTGAAAAAAATTTTCGAAAAAAATTTTGAAAAAAATTTTCGAAAAAAATTTTGAAAAAAATTTTCGAAAAAAATTTTCGAAAAAAATTTTTAAAAAAATTTTCGAAAAAAAATTTTAAAAAAATTTTCGAAAAAAAATTTTAATAAATTTTTTAAAAAAATTTTCAAAAAAAATTTTGAAAAAAAATTTTCGAAAAAAAATTTGAATAAAATTTTCGAAAAATATTTTGAAAAAAAATTTTCGAAAAAAATTTTGAAAAAAATTTTCGAAAAAAATTTTCGAAAAAAATTTTCGAAAAAAATTTTGAAAAAAATTTTCATAAAAAATTTTCGAAAAAAATTTCAAAAAAAAATTTTCGAAAAAAATTTTGAAAAAAATTTTCGAAAAAAAAATTTCGAAAAAAATTTTGAAAAAAATTTTCCAAAAAAAAATTTTCGAAAAAAATTTTGAAAAAAAAATTTTCGAAAATAATTTAGAAAAAAAAATTTTCGAAAATAATTTAGAAAAAAATTTTTGAAAAAAATTTTCGAAAAAAATTTACGAAAAAAATTTGGAAAAAAATTTTTCGAAAAAAAATTTCATAAAAAAATTTCGAAAAAAATTTCAAAAAAAAATTTTCGAAAAAAATTTTGAAAAAAAATTTTCGAAAAAAATTTTGAAAAAAATTTTCGAAAAAAATTTTGAAAAAAAATTTTCGAAAAAAATTTTCGAAAAAAATTTTGAAAAAAATTTTCGAAAAAAATTTTGAAAAAAATTTTCGAAAAAAATTTTGAAAAAAAATTTTCGAAAAAAATTTTCGAAAAAAATTTTGAAAAAAATTTTCGAAAAAAATTTTGAAAAAAAATTTTCGAAAAAAATTTTGAAAAAAAATTTTGAAAAAAAATTTTGAAAAAAAATTTTCGAAAAAAATTTTGAAAAAAATTTTCGAAAAAAATTTTGAAAAAAATTTTCGAAAAAAATTTTGAAAAAAATTTTCGAAAAAAATTTTGAAAAAAATTTTCAAAAAAAATTTTCGAAAAAAATTTTTAAAAAAATTTTCGAAAAAAATTTTTAATAAAATTTTTAAAAAAATTTTCAAAAAAATTTTGAAAAAAAATTTTCGAAAAAAAATTTGAATAAAATTTTCGAAAAATATTTTGAAAAAAAATTTTCAAAAAAAATTTTGAAAAAAAATTTTCGAAAAAAATTTTCGAAAAAAATTTTCGAAAAAAATTTTGAAAAAAATTTTCATAAAAAATTTTCGAAAAAAATTTCAAAAAAAAATTTTCGAAAAAAATTTTGAAAAAAATTTTCGAAAAAAAAATTTCGAAAAAAATTTTGAAAAAAATTTTCCAAAAAAAAATTTTCGAAAAAAATTTTGAAAAAAAAATTTTCGAAAATAATTTAGAAAAAAAATTTTCGAAAATAATTTAGAAAAAAATTTTTGAAAAAAATTTTCGAAAAAAAATTTTTGAAAAAAATTTTCGAAAAAAATTTACGAAAAAAATTTGGAAAAAAATTTTTCGAAAAAAAATTTCATAAAAAAATTTCGAAAAAAATTTCAAAAAAAAATTTTCGAAAAAAATTTTGAAAAAAAAATTTTCGAAAAAAAAATTTCGAAAAAAATTTTGAAAAAAATTTTCCAAAAAAAAATTTTCGAAAAAAATTTTCCAAAAAAAAATTTTCGAAAAAAATTTTGAAAAAAAAATTATCAAAAATAATTTAGAAAAAAAAATTTTCGAAAATAATTTAGAAAAAAATTTTCGAAAAAAATTTCGAAAAAAAATTTTCGAAAAAAATTTTCGAAAAAAATTTGAAAAAAAATTTTTCGAAAAAAAATTTCATAAAAAATTTTCGAAAAAAATTTCAAAAAAAAATTTTCGTAAAAATTTTGAAAAAAATTTTCGAAAAAAAATTTTCGAAAAAAATTTTCGAAAAAAATTTTGAAAAAAAATTTCGAAAAAAATTTTCGAAAAAAATTTTGAAAAAAATTTAGAAAAAAATTTTCGAAAAAAATTTTAGAAAAAAATTTTCGAAAAAAATTTTGAAAAAAATTTTCGAAAAAAATTTTTAAAAAAATTTTGAAAATAATTTTCGATAAAAATTTTCGAAAAAAATTTTCGAAAAAAATTTTGAAAAAAAATTTTCGAAAAAAATTTTGAAAAAAAATTTTGAAAAAAATTTTCGAAAAAAATTTTGAAAAAAAATTTTCGAAAAAAATTTTGAAAAAAAATTTTCGAAAATAATTTTCAAAGAAAATTATGAAAAAAAATTTATGAAAAAAATTTTGAAAAAAATTTTCGAAAAAAATTTTTAAAAAAATTTTGAAAAAAATTTTCGATAAAAATTTTCGAAAAAAATTTTCGAAAAAAATTTTGAAAAAAATTTTCGAAAAAAAATTTCGAAAAAAATTTTGAAAAAAAAATTTTGAAAAAAATTTTGAAAAAAATTTTCGAAAAAAATTTTGAAAAAAATTTTCGAAAAAAATTTTGAAAAAAATTTCGAAAAAAAATTTTCGAAAAAAATTTTGAAAAAAATTTTCGAAAAAAATTATGAAACAAAATTTTCGAAAAAAATTTTTAAAAAAAATTTTTAAAAAAATTTTGAAAAAAAATTTTAAAAAAAATTTTGAAAAAAAATTTTCGAAAATATTTTGAAAAAAAATTTTTGAAAAAAATTTTGAAAAAAAATTTCGAAGAAAATTTTGAAAAAAATTTTCGAAAAAAATTTTGAAAAAAATTTTCGAAAAAAATTTTGAAAAAAAATTTTGAAAAAAAATTTCGAAAAAAATTTTGAAAAAAAATTTTTAAAAAAATTTTGAAAAAAAATTTCGAAAAAAATTTTCAAAAAAAATATTGAAAAAAAATTTCGAAAAAAAATTTGAAAAAAATTTTGAAAAAAAATTTTCGAAAAAAATTTTGAAAAAAAATTTGCGAAAAAAATTTTGAAAAAAATTTTCGAAAAAAATTTTCGAAAAAAATTTTTAAAAAAATTTTGAAAAAAAATTCCAAAAAAAAATTTCGAAAAAAATTTTCGAAAAGAATTTTGAAAAAAATTTTCGAAAAAAATTTTGAAAAAAAATTTTGAAAAAAAATTTTCGAAAAACATTTTGAAAAAAATTTCGAAAAAAAATTTTCGAAAAAAATTTTGAAAAAAATTTTGAAAAAAAATTTTCGAAAAAAATTTTGAAAAAAAAATTTTGAAAAAAATTTTTAAAAAAATTTTCGAAAAAAATTTTGAAAAAAATTTTCATAAAAAATTTTCGAAAAAAATTTCAAAAAAAAATTTTCGAAAAAAATTTTGAAAAAAATTTTCGAAAAAAAAATTTCGAAAAAAATTTTGAAAAAAATTTTCCAAAAAAAAATTTTCGAAAAAAATTTTGAAAAAAAAATTTTCGAAAATAATTTAGAAAAAAAATTTTCGAAAATAATTTAGAAAAAAATTTTTGAAAAAAATTTTCGAAAAAAAATTTTTGAAAAAAATTTTCGAAAAAAATTTACGAAAAAAATTTGGAAAAAAATTTTTCGAAAAAAAATTTCATAAAAAAATTTCGAAAAAAATTTCAAAAAAAAATTTTCGAAAAAAATTTTGAAAAAAAAATTTTCGAAAAAAAAATTTCGAAAAAAATTTTGAAAAAAATTTTCCAAAAAAAAATTTTCGAAAAAAATTTTCCAAAAAAAAATTTTCGAAAAAAATTTTGAAAAAAAAATTATCAAAAATAATTTAGAAAAAAAAATTTTCGAAAATAATTTAGAAAAAAATTTTCGAAAAAAATTTCGAAAAAAAATTTTCGAAAAAAATTTTCGAAAAAAATTTGAAAAAAAATTTTTCGAAAAAAAATTTCATAAAAAATTTTCGAAAAAAATTTCAAAAAAAAATTTTCGTAAAAATTTTGAAAAAAATTTTCGAAAAAAAATTTTCGAAAAAAATTTTCGAAAAAAATTTTGAAAAAAAATTTCGAAAAAAATTTTCGAAAAAAATTTTGAAAAAAATTTAGAAAAAAATTTTCGAAAAAAATTTTTAAAAAAATTTTGAAAATAATTTTCGATAAAAATTTTCGAAAAAAATTTTCGAAAAAAATTTTGAAAAAAAATTTTCGAAAAAAATTTTGAAAAAAAATTTTGAAAAAAATTTTCGAAAAAAATTTTGAAAAAAAATTTTCGAAAAAAATTTTGAAAAAAAATTTTCGAAAATAATTTTCAAAGAAAATTATGAAAAAAAATTTATGAAAAAAATTTTGAAAAAAATTTTCGAAAAAAATTTTTAAAAAAATTTTGAAAAAAATTTTCGATAAAAATTTTCGAAAAAAATTTTCGAAAAAAATTTTGAAAAAAATTTTCGAAAAAAAATTTCGAAAAAAATTTTGAAAAAAAAATTTTGAAAAAAATTTTGAAAAAAATTTTCGAAAAAAATTTTGAAAAAAATTTTCGAAAAAAATTTTGAAAAAAATTTCGAAAAAAAATTTTCGAAAAAAATTTTGAAAAAAATTTTCGAAAAAAATTTTGAAACAAAATTTTCGAAAAAAATTTTTAAAAAAAATTTTTAAAAAAATTTTGAAAAAAAATTTTAAAAAAAATTTTGAAAAAAAATTATCGAAAATATTTTGAAAAAAAATTTTTGAAAAAAATTTTGAAAAAAAATTTCGAAGAAAATTTTGAAAAAAATTTTCGAAAAAAATTTTGAAAAAAATTTTCGAAAAAAATTTTGAAAAAAAATTTTGAAAAAAAATTTCGAAAAAAATTTTGAAAAAAAATTTTTAAAAAAATTTTGAAAAAAAATTTCGAAAAAAATTTTCAAAAAAAATATTGAAAAAAAATTTCGAAAAAAAATTTGAAAAAAATTTTGAAAAAAAATTTTCGAAAAAAATTTTGAAAAAAAATTTGCGAAAAAAATTTTGAAAAAAATTTTCGAAAAAAATTTTCGAAAAAAATTTTTAAAAAAATTTTGAAAAAAAATTCCAAAAAAAAATTTCGAAAAAAATTTTCGAAAAGAATTTTGAAAAAAATTTTCGAAAAAAATTTTGAAAAAAAATTTTGAAAAAAAATTTTCGAAAAACATTTTGAAAAAAATTTCGAAAAAAAATTTTCGAAAAAAATTTTGAAAAAAATTTTGAAAAAAAATTTTCGAAAAAAATTTTGAAAAAAAAATTTTGAAAAAAATTTTTAAAAAAATTTTCGAAAAAAATTTTGAAAAAAAATTTTCGAAAAAAATTTTGAAAAAAAATTTTTGAAAAAATTTTCGAAAAAAATTTTTAAAAAAATTTTGAAACAAATTTTTGAAAAAAATTATCGAAAAAACATTTCGAAAAAAATTTTGAAAAAAATTTCGAAAAAAAATTTTCGAAAAAAATTTTGAAAAAAATTTTGAAAAAAATTTTCGAAAAAAAGTTTGAAAAAAAATTTGAAAAAATATTTTCGAAAAAAATTTTCAAAAAAAATTTTCGAAAAAAGAATTTCGAAAAAAATTTTGAAAAAAATTTTCCAAAAAAAAATTTTCGAAAAAAATTTTGAAAAAAAAATTTTCGAAAATAATTTAGAAAAAAAAATTTTCGAAAATAATTTAGAAAAAAAAATTTTCGAAAATAATTTAGAAAAAAATTTTCGAAAAAAATTTTCGAAAAAAAATTTTTGAAAAAAATTTTCGAAAGAAATTTACGAAAAAAATTTTCGAAAAAAATTTCATAAAAAATTTTCGAAAAAAATTTCAAAAAAAAATTTTCGAAAAAAATTTTGAAAAAAATTTTCGAAAAAAAAATTTCGAAAAAAATTTTGAAAAAAATTTTCCAAAAAAAAATTTTCGAAAAAAATTTTGAAAAAAAAATTATCAAAAATAATTTAGAAAAAAAAATTTTCGAAAATAATTTAGAAAAAAATTTTCGAAAAGATATTCGAAAAAAAATTTTTCGAAAAAAAATTTCATAAAAAATTTTCGAAAAAAATTTCAAAAAAAAATTTTCGTAAAAATTTTGAAAAAAATTTTCGAAAAAAAATTTTCGAAAAAAATTTTGGAAAAAAATTTTGAAAAAAAATTTCGAAAAAAATTTTCGAAAAAAATTTTGAAAAAAATTTAGAAAAAAAATTTTCGAAAAAAATTTTCGAAAAAAATTTTGAAAAAAATTTTCGAAAAAAAATTTTAAAAAAATTTTGAAAAAAATTTTCGATAAAAATTTTCGATAAAAATTTTCGAAAAAAATTTTCGAAAAAAATTTGAAAAAAAATTTTCGAAAAAAATTTTGAAAAAAAATTTTGAAAAAAATTTTCGAAAAGAATTTTGTAAAAAAATTTTCGATAAAAATTTTGAAAAAAAATTTTCGAAAAAAATTTTCAAAGAAAATTATGAAAAAAAATTTTCGAAAAAAATTTTGAAAAAAATTTTCGAAAAAAATTTTGAAAAAAATTTTCGATAAAAATTTTCGAAAAAAAATTTCGAAAAAAATTTTGAAAAAAATTTTTAAAAAAATTTTGAAACAAATTTTTGAAAAAAAAAATCGAAAAAACATTTCGAAAAAAATTTTGAAAAAAATTTCGAAAAAAAATTTTCGAAAAAAATTTTGAAAAAAATTTTGAAAAAAATTTTCGAAAAAAAGTTTGAAAAAAAATTTTCGAAAAAAATTTACGAAAAAAATTTTCGAAAAAAAAATTTCGAAAAAAATTTTGAAAAAAATTTTCCAAAAAAAAATTTTCGAAAAAAATTTTGAAAAAAAAATTTTCGAAAATAATTTAGAAAAAAAAATTTTCGAAAATAATTTAGAAAAAAAAATTTTCGAAAATAATTTAGAAAAAAATTTTCGAAAAAAATTTTCGAAAAAAAATTTTTGAAAAAAATTTTCGAAAGAAATTTACGAAAAAAATTTTCGAAAAAAATTTCATAAAAAATTTTCGAAAAAAATTTTAAAAAAAAATTTTCGAAAAAAATTTTGAAAAAAATTTTCGAAAAAAAAATTTCGAAAAAAATTTTCCAAAAAAAAATTTTCGAAAAAAATTTTTAAAAAAAAAATTATCAAAAATAATTTAGAAAAAAAAATTTTCGAAAATAATTTAGAAAAAAATTTTGAAAAAAAATTTTCGAAAAAAATTTTGAAAAAAAATTTTGAAAAAAAATTTTCGAAAAAAATTTTGAAAAAAATTTTCGAAAAAAATTTTGAAAAAAATTTTCGAAAAAAATTTTGAAAAAAATTTTCGAAAAAAATTTTGAAAAAAATTTTCGAAAAAAATTTTCGAAAAAAATTTTCGAAAAAAATTTTTAAAAAAATTTTCGAAAAAAATTTTTAATAAAATTTTTAAAAAAATTTTCAAAAAAAATTTTGAAAAAAAATTTTCGAAAAAAAATTTGAATAAAATTTTCGAAAAATATTTTGAAAAAAAATTTTCAAAAAAAATTTTGAAAAAAAATTTTCGAAAAAAATTTTCGAAAAAAATTTTCGAAAAAAATTTTGAAAAAAATTTTCATAAAAAATTTTCGAAAAAAATTTCAAAAAAAAATTTTCGAAAAAAATTTTGAAAAAAATTTTCGAAAAAAAAATTTCGAAAAAAATTTTGAAAAAAATTTTCCAAAAAAAAATTTTCGAAAAAAATTTTGAAAAAAAAATTTTCGAAAATAATTTAGAAAAAAAATTTTCGAAAATAATTTAGAAAAAAATTTTTGAAAAAAATTTTCGAAAAAAAATTTTTGAAAAAAATTTTCGAAAAAAATTTACGAAAAAAATTTGGAAAAAAATTTTTCGAAAAAACATTTCATAAAAAAATTTCGAAAAAAATTTCAAAAAAAAATTTTCGAAAAAAATTTTGAAAAAAAAATTTTCGAAAAAAAAATTTCGAAAAAAATTTTGAAAAAAATTTTCCAAAAAAAAATTTTCGAAAAAAATTTTCCAAAAAAAAATTTTCGAAAAAAATTTTGAAAAAAAAATTATCAAAAATAATTTAGAAAAAAAAATTTTCGAAAATAATTTAGAAAAAAATTTTCGAAAAAAATTTCGAAAAAAAATTTTCGAAAAAAATTTTCGAAAAAAATTTGGAAAAAAATTTTTCGAAAAAAAATTTCATAAAAAATTTTCGAAAAAAATTTCAAAAAAAAATTTTCGTAAAAATTTTGAAAAAAATTTTCGAAAAAAAATTTTCGAAAAAAATTTTCGAAAAAAATTTTGAAAAAAAATTTCGAAAAAAATTTTCGAAAAAAATTTTGAAAAAAATTTAGAAAAAAAATTTTCGAAAAAAATTTTCGAAAAAAATTTTCGAAAAAAATTTTGAAAAAAATTTTCGAAAAAAATTTTTAAAAAAATTTTGAAAATAATTTTCGATAAAAATTTTCGAAAAAAATTTTCGAAAAAAATTTTGAAAAAAAATTTTCGAAAAAAATTTTGAAAAAAAATTTTGAAAAAAATTTTCGAAAAAAATTTTGAAAAAAAATTTTCGAAAAAAATTTTGAAAAAAAATTTTCGAAAATAATTTTCAAAGAAAATTATGAAAAAAAATTTTTGAAAAAAATTTTGAAAAAAATTTTCGAAAAAAATTTTTAAAAAAATTTTGAAAAAAATTTTCGATAAAAATTTTCGAAAAAAATTTTCGAAAAAAATTTTGAAAAAAATTTTCGAAAAAAAATTTCGAAAAAAATTTTGAAAAAAAAATTTTGAAAAAAATTTTGAAAAAAATTTTCGAAAAAAATTTTGAAAAAAATTTTCGAAAAAAATTTTGAAAAAAATTTCGAAAAAAAATTTTCGAAAAAAATTTTGAAAAAAATTTTCGAAAAAAATTTTGAAACAAAATTTTCGAAAAAAATTTTTAAAAAAAATTTTTAAAAAAATTTTGAAAAAAAATTTTAAAAAAAATTTTGAAAAAAAATTTTCGAAAATATTTTGAAAAAAAATTTTTGAAAAAAATTTTGAAAAAAAATTTCGAAGAAAATTTTGAAAAAAATTTTCGAAAAAAATTTTGAAAAAAATTTTCGAAAAAAATTTTGAAAAAAAATTTTGAAAAAAAATTTCGAAAAAAATTTTGAAAAAAAATTTTTAAAAAAATTTTGAAAAAAAATTTCGAAAAAAATTTTCAAAAAAAATATTGAAAAAAAATTTCGAAAAAAAATTTGAAAAAAATTCCAAAAAAAAATTTCGAAAAAAATTTTCGAAAAGAATTTTGAAAAAAATTTTCGAAAAAAATTTTGAAAAAAAATTTTGAAAAAAAATTTTCGAAAAACATTTTGAAAAAAATTTCGAAAAAAAATTTTCGAAAAAAATTTTGAAAAAAATTTTGAAAAAAAATTTTCGAAAAAAATTTTGAAAAAAAAATTTTGAAAAAAATTTTTAAAAAAATTTTCGAAAAAAATTTTGAAAAAAAATTTTCGAAAAAAATTTTGAAAAAAAATTTTTGAAAAAATTTTCGAAAAAAATTTTTAAAAAAATTTTGAAACAAATTTTTGAAAAAAATTTTCAAAAAAACATTTCGAAAAAAATTTTGAAAAAAATTTCGAAAAAAAATTTTCGAAAAAAATTTTGAAAAAAATTTTGAAAAAAATTTTCGAAAAAAAGTTTGAAAAAAAATTTGAAAAAATATTTTCGAAAAAAATTTTCGAAAAAAATTTTCGAAAAAAGAATTTCGAAAAAAATTTTGAAAAAAATTTTCCAAAAAAAAATTTTCGAAAAAAATTTTGAAAAAAAAATTTTCGAAAATAATTTAGAAAAAAAAATTTTCGAAAATAATTTAGAAAAAAAAATTTTCGAAAATAATTTAGAAAAAAAAATTTTCGAAAATAATTTAGAAAAAAATTTTCGAAAAAAATTTTCGAAAAAAAATTTTTGAAAAAAATTTTCGAAAGAAATTTACGAAAAAAATTTTCGAAAAAAATTTCATAAAAAATTTTCGAAAAAAATTTCAAAAAAAAATTTTCGAAAAAAATTTTGAAAAAAATTTTCGAAAAAAAAATTTCGAAAAAAATTTTGAAAAAAATTTTCCAAAAAAAAATTTTCGAAAAAAATTTTGAAAAAAAAATTATCAAAAATAATTTAGAAAAAAAAATTTTCGAAAATAATTTAGAAAAAAATTTTCGAAAAGATATTCGAAAAAAAATTTTTCGAAAAAAAATTTCATAAAAAATTTTCGAAAAAAATTTCAAAAAAAAATTTTCGTAAAAATTTTGAAAAAAATTTTCGAAAAAAAATTTTCGAAAAAAATTTTGGAAAAAAATTTTGAAAAAAAATTTCGAAAAAAATTTTCGAAAAAAATTTTGAAAAAAATTTAGAAAAAAAATTTTCGAAAAAAATTTTCGAAAAAAATTTTGAAAAAAATTTTCGAAAAAAAATTTTAAAAAAATTTTGAAAAAAATTTTCGATAAAAATTTTCGATAAAAATTTTCGAAAAAAATTTTCGAAAAAAATTTGAAAAAAAATTTTCGAAAAAAATTTTGAAAAAAAATTTTGAAAAAAATTTTCGAAAAGAATTTTGTAAAAAAATTTTCGATAAAAATTTTGAAAAAAAATTTTCGAAAAAAATTTTCAAAGAAAATTATGAAAAAAAATTTTCGAAAAAAATTTTGAAAAAAATTTTCGAAAAAAATTTTGAAAAAAATTTTCGATAAAAATTTTCGAAAAAAAATTTCGAAAAAAATTTTGAAAAAAATTTTTAAAAAAATTTTGAAACAAATTTTTGAAAAAAAAATTCGAAAAAACATTTCGAAAAAAATTTTGAAAAAAATTTCGAAAAAAAATTTTCGAAAAAAATTTTGAAAAAAATTTTGAAAAAAATTTTCGAAAAAAAGTTTGAAAAAAAATTTGAAAAAAAATTTTCGAAAAAAATTTTCGAAAAAAATTTTCGAAAAAAAAATTTCGAAAAAAATTTTGAAAAAAATTTTCCAAAAAAAAATTTTCGAAAAAAATTTTGAAAAAAAAATTTTCGAAAATAATTTAGAAAAAAAAATTTTCGAAAATAATTTAGAAAAAAAAATTTTCGAAAATAATTTAGAAAAACATTTTCGAAAAAAATTTTCGAAAAAAAATTTTTGAAAAAAATTTTCGAAAGAAATTTACGAAAAAAATTTCATAAAAAATTTTCGAAAAAAATTTCAAAAAAAAATTTTCGAAAAAAATTTTGAAAAAAATTTTCGAAAAAAAAATTTCGAAAAAAATTTTGAAAAAAATTTTCCAAAAAAAAATTTTCGAAAAAAATTTTGAAAAAAAAATTATCAAAAATAATTTAGAAAAAAAAATTTTCGAAAATAATTTAGAAAAAAATTTTCGAAAAGAATTTCGAAAAAAAATTTTTCGAAAAAAAATTTCATAAAAAATTTTCGAAAAAAATTTCAAAAAAAAATTTTCGTAAAAATTTTGAAAAAAATTTTCGAAAAAAAATTTTCGAAAAAAATTTTGGAAAAAAATTTTGAAAAAAAATTTCGATAAAAATTTTCGAAAAAAATTTTGAAAAAAATTTAGAAAAAAAATTTTCGAAAAAAATTTTCGAAAAAAATTTTGAAAAAAATTTTCGAAAAAAAATTTTAAAAAAATTTTGAAAAAAATTTTCGATAAAAATTTTCGATAAAAATTTTCGAAAAAAATTTTCGAAAAAAATTTTGAAAAAAAATTTTCGAAAAAAATTTTGAAAAAAAATTTTGAAAAAAATTTTCGAAAAGAATTTTGAAAAAAAATTTTCGATAAAAATTTTGAAAAAAAATTTTCGAAAAAAATTTTCAAAGAAAATTATGAAAAAAAATTTTCGAAAAAAATTTTGAAAAAAATTTTCGAAAAAAATTTTGAAAAAAATTTTCGATAAAAATTTTCGAAAAAAAATTTCGAAAAAAATTTTGAAAAAAATTTTCGAAAAAAATTTTCGAAAAAAATTTTGAAAAAAAATTTTTGAAAAAAATTTTGAAAAAAGTTTTCGAAAAAAATTTTGAAAAAAATTTTCGAAAAAAATTTTGAAAAAAATTTCGAAAAAAAATTTTCGAAAAAAATTTGGAAAAAAATTTTGAAAAAAAATTTTCGAAAAAAATTTTGAAAAAAAATTTTCGAAAAAAATTTTGAAAAAAATTTTCAAAAAAAATTTTGAAAAAAAATTTTCGAAAAAAATTTTGAAAAAAAATTTTAAAAAAAATTTTGAAAAAAATTTTTAAAAAAATTTTGAAAAAAAATTTTCGAAAATATTTTGAAAAAAAATTTTCGAAAAAAATTTTCGAAAAAAATTTTGAAAAAAAATTTCGAAGAAAATTTTGAAAAAAATTTTCGAAAAAAATTTTCGAAAAAAATTTTGAAAAAAAATTTTGAAAAAAAATTTTGAAAAAAAATTTCGAAAAAAATTTTTAAAACAAATTTTCGAAAAAAATTTTCGAAGAAAATTTTGAAAAAAAATTTTCGAAAAAAATTTTGAAAAAAATTTTCGAAAAAAATTAAAAAAAAAAATTTCGAAAAAAATTTTGAAAAAAAATTTTCAAAAAAAATTTTGAAAAAAAATTTTCGAAAAAAATTTTGAAAAAAATTTTTAAAAAAATTTTGAAAAAAAAATTCGAAAAAAATTTTCGAAAAAAATTTAGAAAAAAATTTTGAAAAAAAAATTCGAAAAAAATTTTCGAAAAAAATTTAGAAAAAAATTTTCGAAAAAAATTTTGAAAAAAAATTTTCGAAAAAAATTTTGAAAAAAAATTTTGAAAAAAAATTATGAAAAAAAATTTTCGAAAATAATTTTGAAAAAAATTTTAAAAAAATTTTCGAAAAAATTTTTGTAAAAATTTTCGAAAAAAATTTTGAAAAAAAATTTTCGAAAAAAATTTTGAAAAAAAATTTTGAAAAAAAATTTTCGAAAAAAATTTTGAAAAAAATTTTCAAAAAAAATTTTCGAAAAAAATTTTGAAAAAAAATTTTCGAAAAAAATTTTGAAAAAAATTTTCGAAAAAAATTTTGAAAAAAAATTTTTGAAAAAAATTTTGAAAAAAATTTTTGAAAAAAATTTTTTTAAAAATTTTGAAAAAAAATTTCGAAAAAAATTTTGAAAAAAATTTTCGAAAAAAATTTTGAAAAAAAATTTTCGAAAAAAATTTTGAAAAAAAATTTTGAAAAAAAATTTTCGAAAAAAATTTTGAAAAAAATTTTCGAAAAAAATTTTGAAAAAAATTTTCGAAAAAAAAATTTCGAAAAAAATTTTTAAAAAAATTTTCGAAAAAAATTTTTGAAAAAAATTTTTAAAAAAATTTTCAAAAAAAATTTTGAAAAAAAATTTTCGAATAAAAATTTGAATAAAATTTTCGAAAAAAATTTTGAAAAAAAATTTTCGAAAAAAATTTTGAAAAAAAAATTATCAAAAATAATTTAGAAAAAAAAATTTTCGAAAATAATTTAGAAAAAAATTTTCGAAAAGATATTCGAAAAAAAATTTTTCGAAAAAAAATTTCATAAAAAATTTTCGAAAAAAATTTCAAAAAAAAATTTTCGTAAAAATTTTGAAAAAAATTTTCGAAAAAAAATTTTCGAAAAAAATTTTGGAAAAAAATTTTGAAAAAAAATTTCGAAAAAAATTTTCGAAAAAAATTTTGAAAAAAATTTAGAAAAAAAATTTTCGAAAAAAATTTTCGAAAAAAATTTTGAAAAAAATTTTCGAAAAAAAATTTTAAAAAAATTTTGAAAAAAATTTTCGATAAAAATTTTCGATAAAAATTTTCGAAAAAAATTTTCGAAAAAAATTTGAAAAAAAATTTTCGAAAAAAATTTTGAAAAAAAATTTTGAAAAAAATTTTCGAAAAGAATTTTGTAAAAAAATTTTCGATAAAAATTTTGAAAAAAAATTTTCGAAAAAAATTTTCAAAGAAAATTATGAAAAAAAATTTTCGAAAAAAATTTTGAAAAAAATTTTCGAAAAAAATTTTGAAAAAAATTTTCGATAAAAATTTTCGAAAAAAAATTTCGAAAAAAATTTTGAAAAAAATTTTTAAAAAAATTTTGAAACAAATTTTTGAAAAAAAAAATCGAAAAAACATTTCGAAAAAAATTTTGAAAAAAATTTCGAAAAAAAATTTTCGAAAAAAATTTTGAAAAAAATTTTGAAAAAAATTTTCGAAAAAAAGTTTGAAAAAAAATTTGAAAAAAAATTTTCGAAAAAAATTTACGAAAAAAATTTTCGAAAAAAAAATTTCGAAAAAAATTTTGAAAAAAATTTTCCAAAAAAAAATTTTCGAAAAAAATTTTGAAAAAAAAATTTTCGAAAATAATTTAGAAAAAAAAATTTTCGAAAATAATTTAGAAAAAAAAATTTTCGAAAATAATTTAGAAAAAAATTTTCGAAAAAAATTTTCGAAAAAAAATTTTTGAAAAAAATTTTCGAAAGAAATTTACGAAAAAAATTTTCGAAAAAAATTTCATAAAAAATTTTCGAAAAAAATTTCAAAAAAAAATTTTCGAAAAAAATTTTGAAAAAAATTTTCGAAAAAAAAATTTCGAAAAAAATTTTGAAAAAAATTTTCCAAAAAAAAATTTTCGAAAAAAATTTTTAAAAAAAAAATTATCAAAAATAATTTAGAAAAAAAAATTTTCGAAAATAATTTAGAAAAAAATTTTGAAAAAAAATTTTCGAAAAAAATTTTGAAAAAAAATTTTGAAAAAAAATTTTCGAAAAAAATTTTGAAAAAAATTTTCGAAAAAAATTTTGAAAAAAATTTTCGAAAAAAATTTTGAAAAAAATTTTCGAAAAAAATTTTGAAAAAAATTTTCGAAAAAAATTTTCGAAAAAAATTTTTAAAAAAATTTTCGAAAAAAATTTTTAATAAAATTTTTAAAAAAATTTTCAAAAAAAATTTTGAAAAAAAATTTTCGAAAAAAAATTTGAATAAAATTTTCGAAAAATATTTTGAAAAAAAATTTTCAAAAAAAATTTTGAAAAAAAATTTTCGAAAAAAATTTTCGAAAAAAATTTTGAAAAAAATTTTCATAAAAAATTTTCGAAAAAAATTTCAAAAAAAAATTTTCGAAAAAAATTTTGAAAAAAATTTTCGAAAAAAAAATTTCGAAAAAAATTTTGAAAAAAATTTTCCAAAAAAAAATTTTCGAAAAAAATTTTGAAAAAAAAATTTTCGAAAATAATTTAGAAAAAAAATTTTCGAAAATAATTTAGAAAAAAATTTTTGAAAAAAATTTTCGAAAAAAAATTTTTGAAAAAAATTTTCGAAAAAAATTTACGAAAAAAATTTGGAAAAAAATTTTTCGAAAAAACATTTCATAAAAAAATTTCGAAAAAAATTTCAAAAAAAAATTTTCGAAAAAAATTTTGAAAAAAAAATTTTCGAAAAAAAAATTTCGAAAAAAATTTTGAAAAAAATTTTCCAAAAAAAAATTTTCGAAAAAAATTTTCCAAAAAAAAATTTTCGAAAAAAATTTTGAAAAAAAAATTATCAAAAATAATTTAGAAAAAAAAATTTTCGAAAATAATTTAGAAAAAAATTTTCGAAAAAAATTTCGAAAAAAAATTTTCGAAAAAAATTTTCGAAAAAAATTTGGAAAAAAATTTTTCGAAAAAAAATTTCATAAAAAATTTTCGAAAAAAATTTCAAAAAAAAATTTTCGTAAAAATTTTGAAAAAAATTTTCGAAAAAAAATTTTCGAAAAAAATTTTCGAAAAAAATTTTGAAAAAAAATTTCGAAAAAAATTTTCGAAAAAAATTTTGAAAAAAATTTAGAAAAAAAATTTTCGAAAAAAATTTTCGAAAAAAATTTTCGAAAAAAATTTTGAAAAAAATTTTCGAAAAAAATTTTTAAAAAAATTTTGAAAATAATTTTCGATAAAAATTTTCGAAAAAAATTTTCGAAAAAAATTTTGAAAAAAAATTTTCGAAAAAAATTTTGAAAAAAAATTTTGAAAAAAATTTTCGAAAAAAATTTTGAAAAAAAATTTTCGAAAAAAATTTTGAAAAAAAATTTTCGAAAATAATTTTCAAAGAAAATTATGAAAAAAAATTTTTGAAAAAAATTTTGAAAAAAATTTTCGAAAAAAATTTTTAAAAAAATTTTGAAAAAAATTTTCGATAAAAATTTTCGAAAAAAATTTTCGAAAAAAATTTTGAAAAAAATTTTCGAAAAAAAATTTCGAAAAAAATTTTGAAAAAAAAATTTTGAAAAAAATTTTGAAAAAAATTTTCGAAAAAAATTTTGAAAAAAATTTTCGAAAAAAATTTTGAAAAAAATTTCGAAAAAAAATTTTCGAAAAAAATTTTGAAAAAAATTTTCGAAAAAAATTTTGAAACAAAATTTTCGAAAAAAATTTTTAAAAAAAATTTTTAAAAAAATTTTGAAAAAAAATTTTAAAAAAAATTTTGAAAAAAAATTTTCGAAAATATTTTGAAAAAAAATTTTTGAAAAAAATTTTGAAAAAAAATTTCGAAGAAAATTTTGAAAAAAATTTTCGAAAAAAATTTTGAAAAAAATTTTCGAAAAAAATTTTGAAAAAAAATTTTGAAAAAAAATTTCGAAAAAAATTTTGAAAAAAAATTTTTAAAAAAATTTTGAAAAAAAATTTCGAAAAAAATTTTCAAAAAAAATATTGAAAAAAAATTTCGAAAAAAAATTTGAAAAAAATTCCAAAAAAAAATTTCGAAAAAAATTTTCGAAAAGAATTTTGAAAAAAATTTTCGAAAAAAATTTTGAAAAAAAATTTTGAAAAAAAATTTTCGAAAAACATTTTGAAAAAAATTTCGAAAAAAAATTTTCGAAAAAAATTTTGAAAAAAATTTTGAAAAAAAATTTTCGAAAAAAATTTTGAAAAAAAAATTTTGAAAAAAATTTTTAAAAAAATTTTCGAAAAAAATTTTGAAAAAAAATTTTCGAAAAAAATTTTGAAAAAAAATTTTTGAAAAAATTTTCGAAAAAAATTTTTAAAAAAATTTTGAAACAAATTTTTGAAAAAAATTTTCGAAAAAACATTTCGAAAAAAATTTTGAAAAAAATTTCGAAAAAAAATTTTCGAAAAAAATTTTGAAAAAAATTTTGAAAAAAATTTTCGAAAAAAAGTTTGAAAAAAAATTTGAAAAAATATTTTCGAAAAAAATTTTCGAAAAAAATTTTCGAAAAAAGAATTTCGAAAAAAATTTTGAAAAAAATTTTCCAAAAAAAAATTTTCGAAAAAAATTTTGAAAAAAAAATTTTCGAAAATAATTTAGAAAAAAAAATTTTCGAAAATAATTTAGAAAAAAAAATTTTCGAAAATAATTTAGAAAAAAATTTTCGAAAAAAATTTTCGAAAAAAAATTTTTGAAAAAAATTTTCGAAAGAAATTTACAAAAAAAATTTTCGAAAAAAATTTCATAAAAAATTTTCGAAAAAAATTTCAAAAAAAAATTTTCGAAAAAAATTTTGAAAAAAATTTTCGAAAAAAAAATTTCGAAAAAAATTTTGAAAAAAATTTTCCAAAAAAAAATTTTCGAAAAAAATTTTGAAAAAAAAATTATCAAAAATAATTTAGAAAAAAAAATTTTCGAAAATAATTTAGAAAAAAATTTTCGAAAAGATATTCGAAAAAAAATTTTTCGAAAAAAAATTTCATAAAAAATTTTCGAAAAAAATTTCAAAAAAAAATTTTCGTAAAAATTTTGAAAAAAATTTTCGAAAAAAAATTTTCGAAAAAAATTTTGGAAAAAAATTTTGAAAAAAAATTTCGAAAAAAATTTTCGAAAAAAATTTTGAAAAAAATTTAGAAAAAAAATTTTCGAAAAAAATTTTCGAAAAAAATTTTGAAAAAAATTTTCGAAAAAAAATTTTAAAAAAATTTTGAAAAAAATTTTCGATAAAAATTTTCGATAAAAATTTTCGAAAAAAATTTTCGAAAAAAATTTGAAAAAAAATTTTCGAAAAAAATTTTGAAAAAAAATTTTGAAAAAAATTTTCGAAAAGAATTTTGTAAAAAAATTTTCGATAAAAATTTTGAAAAAAAATTTTCGAAAAAAATTTTCAAAGAAAATTATGAAAAAAAATTTTCGAAAAAAATTTTGAAAAAAATTTTCGAAAAAAATTTTGAAAAAAATTTTCGATAAAAATTTTCGAAAAAAAATTTCGAAAAAAATTTTGAAAAAAATTTTTAAAAAAATTTTGAAACAAATTTTTGAAAAAAAAATTCGAAAAAACATTTCGAAAAAAATTTTGAAAAAAATTTCGAAAAAAAATTTTCGAAAAAAATTTTGAAAAAAATTTTGAAAAAAATTTTCGAAAAAAAGTTTGAAAAAAAATTTGAAAAAAAATTTTCGAAAAAAATTTTCGAAAAAAATTTTCGAAAAAAAAATTTCGAAAAAAATTTTGAAAAAAATTTTCCAAAAAAAAATTTTCGAAAAAAATTTTGAAAAAAAAATTTTCGAAAATAATTTAGAAAAAAAAATTTTCGAAAATAATTTAGAAAAAAAAATTTTCGAAAATAATTTAGAAAAAAATTTTCGAAAAAAATTTTCGAAAAAAAATTTTTGAAAAAAATTTTCGAAAGAAATTTACGAAAAAAATTTCATAAAAAATTTTCGAAAAAAATTTCAAAAAAAAATTTTCGAAAAAAATTTTGAAAAAAATTTTCGAAAAAAAAATTTCGAAAAAAATTTTGAAAAAAATTTTCCAAAAAAAAATTTTCGAAAAAAATTTTGAAAAAAAAATTATCAAAAATAATTTAGAAAAAAAAATTTTCGAAAATAATTTAGAAAAAAATTTTCGAAAAGAATTTCGAAAAAAAATTTTTCGAAAAAAAATTTCATAAAAAATTTTCGAAAAAAATTTCAAAAAAAAATTTTCGTAAAAATTTTGAAAAAAATTTTCGAAAAAAAATTTTCGAAAAAAATTTTGGAAAAAAATTTTGAAAAAAAATTTCGATAAAAATTTTCGAAAAAAATTTTGAAAAAAATTTAGAAAAAAAATTTTCGAAAAAAATTTTCGAAAAAAATTTTGAAAAAAATTTTCGAAAAAAAATTTTAAAAAAATTTTGAAAAAAATTTTCGATAAAAATTTTCGATAAAAATTTTCGAAAAAAATTTTCGAAAAAAATTTTGAAAAAAAATTTTCGAAAAAAATTTTGAAAAAAAATTTTGAAAAAAATTTTCGAAAAGAATTTTGAAAAAAAATTTTCGATAAAAATTTTGAAAAAAAATTTTCGAAAAAAATTTTCAAAGAAAATTATGAAAAAAAATTTTCGAAAAAAATTTTGAAAAAAATTTTCGAAAAAAATTTTGAAAAAAATTTTCGATAAAAATTTTCGAAAAAAAATTTCGAAAAAAATTTTGAAAAAAATTTTCGAAAAAAATTTTCGAAAAAAATTTTGAAAAAAAATTTTTGAAAAAAATTTTGAAAAAAGTTTTCGAAAAAAATTTTGAAAAAAATTTTCGAAAAAAATTTTGAAAAAAATTTCGAAAAAAAATTTTCGAAAAAAATTTGGAAAAAAATTTTGAAAAAAAATTTTCGAAAAAAATTTTGAAAAAAAATTTTCGAAAAAAATTTTGAAAAAAATTTTCAAAAAAAATTTTGAAAAAAAATTTTCGAAAAAAATTTTGAAAAAAAATTTTAAAAAAAATTTTGAAAAAAATTTTTAAAAAAATTTTGAAAAAAAATTTTCGAAAATATTTTGAAAAAAAATTTTCGAAAAAAATTTTCGAAAAAAATTTTGAAAAAAAATTTCGAAGAAAATTTTGAAAAAAATTTTCGAAAAAAATTTTCGAAAAAAATTTTGAAAAAAAATTTTGAAAAAAAATTTTGAAAAAAAATTTCGAAAAAAATTTTTAAAACAAATTTTCGAAAAAAATTTTCGAAGAAAATTTTGAAAAAAAATTTTCGAAAAAAATTTTGAAAAAAATTTTCGAAAAAAATTAAAAAAAAAAATTTCGAAAAAAATTTTGAAAAAAAATTTTCAAAAAAAATTTTGAAAAAAAATTTTCGAAAAAAATTTTGAAAAAAATTTTCGAAAAAAATTTTTAAAAAAATTTTGAAAAAAAAATTCGAAAAAAATTTTCGAAAAAAATTTAGAAAAAAATTTTGAAAAAAAAATTCGAAAAAAATTTTCGAAAAAAATTTAGAAAAAAATTTTCGAAAAAAATTTTGAAAAAAAATTTTCGAAAAAAATTTTGAAAAAAAAATTTGAAAAAAAATTATGAAAAAAAATTTTCGAAAATAATTTTGAAAAAAATTTTAAAAAAATTTTCGAAAAAATTTTTGTAAAAATTTTCGAAAAAAATTTTGAAAAAAAATTTTCGAAAAAAATTTTGAAAAAAAATTTTGAAAAAAAATTTTCGAAAAAAATTTTGAAAAAAATTTTCAAAAAAAATTTTCGAAAAAAATTTTGAAAAAAAATTTTCGAAAAAAATTTTGAAAAAAATTTTCGAAAAAAATTTTGAAAAAAAATTTTTGAAAAAAATTTTGAAAAAAATTTTTGAAAAAAATTTTTTTAAAAATTTTGAAAAAAAATTTCGAAAAAAATTTTCGAAAAAAATTTTGAAAAAAATTTTCGAAAAAAATTTTGAAAAAAAATTTTCGAAAAAAATTTTGAAAAAAAATTTTGAAAAAAAATTTTCGAAAAAAATTTTGAAAAAAATTTTCGAAAAAAATTTTGAAAAAAATTTTCGAAAAAAAAATTTCGAAAAAAATTTTTAAAAAAATTTTCGAAAAAAATTTTTGAAAAAAATTTTTAAAAAAATTTTCAAAAAAAATTTTGAAAAAAAATTTTCGAATAAAAATTTGAATAAAATTTTCGAAAAAAATTTTGAAAAAAAATTTTCGAAAAAAATTTTGAAAAAAAATTTTCGAAAAAAATTTTCGAAAAAAATTTTCGAAAAAAATTTTCGAAAAAAATTTTGAAAAAAAATTTTGAAAAAAATTTTCGAAAAAAATTTTTAAAAAAATTTTCGAAAAAAAATTTTAATAAATTTTTTAAAAAAATTTTCAAAAAAAATTTTGAAAAAAAATTTTCGAAAAAAAATTTGAATAAAATTTTCGAAAAATATTTTGAAAAAAAATTTTCGAAAAAAATTTTGAAAAAAATTTTCGAAAAAAATTTTCGAAAAAAATTTTCGAAAAAAATTTTGAAAAAAATTTTCATAAAAAATTTTCGAAAAAAATTTCAAAAAAAAATTTTCGAAAAAAATTTTTAAAAAAATTTTCGAAAAAAAAATTTCGAAAAAAATTTTGAAAAAAATTTTCCAAAAAAAAATTTTCGAAAAAAATTTTGAAAAAAAAATTTTCGAAAATAATTTAGAAAAAAAAATTTTCGAAAATAATTTAGAAAAAAATTTTTGAAAAAAATTTTCGAAAAAAAATTTTTGAAAAAAATTTTCGAAAAAAATTTACGAAAAAAATTTGGAAAAAAATTTTTCGAAAAAAAATTTCATAAAAAAATTTCGAAAAAAATTTCAAAAAAAAATTTTCGAAAAAAATTTTGAAAAAAAATTTTCGAAAAAAATTTTGAAAAAAATTTTCGAAAAAAATTTTGAAAAAAAATTTTCGAAAAAAATTTTCGAAAAAAATTTTGAAAAAAATTTTCGAAAAAAATTTTGAAAAAAATTTTCGAAAAAAATTTTGAAAAAAAATTTTCGAAAAAAATTTTCGAAAAAAATTTTGAAAAAAATTTTCGAAAAAAATTTTGAAAAAAAATTTTCGAAAAAAATTTTGAAAAAAAATTTTGAAAAAAAATTTTCGAAAAAAATTTTGAAAAAAATTTTCGAAAAAAATTTTGAAAAAAATTTTCGAAAAAAATTTTGAAAAAAATTTTCGAAAAAAATTTTGAAAAAAATTTTCGAAAAAAATTTTCGAAAAAAATTTTTAAAAAAATTTTCGAAAAAAATTTTTAATAAAATTTTTAAAAAAATTTTCAAAAAAAATTTTGAAAAAAAATTTTCGAAAAAAAATTTGAATAAAATTTTCGAAAAATATTTTGAAAAAAAATTTTCGAAAAAAATTTTGAAAAAAAATTTTCGAAAAAAATTTTCGAAAAAAATTTTCGAAAAAAATTTTGAAAAAAATTTTCATAAAAAATTTTCGAAAAAAATTTCAAAAAAAAATTTTCGAAAAAAATTTTGAAAAAAATTTTCGAAAAAAAAATTTCGAAAAAAATTTTGAAAAAAATTTTCCAAAAAAAAATTTTCGAAAAAAATTTTGAAAAAAAAATTTTCGAAAATAATTTAGAAAAAAAATTTTCGAAAATAATTTAGAAAAAAATTTTTGAAAAAAATTTTCGAAAAAAAATTTTTGAAAAAAATTTTCGAAAAAAATTTACGAAAAAAATTTGGAAAAAAATTTTTCGAAAAAAAATTTCATAAAAAAATTTCGAAAAAAATTTCAAAAAAAAATTTTCGAAAAAAATTTTGAAAAAAAAATTTTCGAAAAAAAAATTTCGAAAAAAATTTTGAAAAAAATTTTCCAAAAAAAAATTTTCGAAAAAAATTTTCCAAAAAAAAATTTTCGAAAAAAATTTAAAAAAAAAATTATCAAAAATAATTTAGAAAAAAAAATTTTCGAAAATAATTTAGAAAAAAATTTTCGAAAAAAATTTCGAAAAAAAAATTTTCGAAAAAAATTTTCGAAAAAAATTTGGAAAAAAATTTTTCGAAAAAAAATTTCATAAAAAATTTTCGAAAAAAATTTCAAAAAAAAATTTTCGTAAAAATTTTGAAAAAAATTTTCGAAAAAAAATTTTCGAAAAAAATTTTCGAAAAAAATTTTGAAAAAAAATTTCGAAAAAAATTTTCGAAAAAAATTTTGAAAAAAATTTAGAAAAAAAATTTTCGAAAAAAATTTTCGAAAAAAATTTTTAAAAAAATTTTGAAAATAATTTTCGATAAAAATTTTCGAAAAAAATTTTCGAAAAAAATTTTGAAAAAAAATTTTCGAAAAAAATTTTGAAAAAAAATTTTGAAAAAAATTTTCGAAAAAAATTTTGAAAAAAAATTTTCGAAAAAAATTTTGAAAAAAAATTTTCGAAAATAATTTTCAAAGAAAATTATGAAAAAAAATTTTTGAAAAAAATTTTGAAAAAAATTTTCGAAAAAAATTTTTAAAAAAATTTTGAAAAAAATTTTCGATAAAAATTTTCGAAAAAAATTTTCGAAAAAAATTTTGAAAAAAATTTTCGAAAAAAAATTTCGAAAAAAATTTTGAAAAAAAATTTTTGAAAAAAATTTTGAAAAAAATTTTCGAAAAAAATTTTGAAAAAAATTTTCGAAAAAAATTTTGAAAAAAATTTCGAAAAAAAATTTTCGAAAAAAATTTTGAAAAAAATTTTCGAAAAAAATTTTGAAACAAAATTTTCGAAAAAAATTTTTAAAAAAAATTTTTAAAAAAATTTTGAAAAAAAATTTTAAAAAAAATTTTGAAAAAAAATTTTCGAAAATATTTTGAAAAAAAATTTTTGAAAAAAATTTTGAAAAAAAATTTCGAAGAAAATTTTGAAAAAAATTTTCGAAAAAAATTTTGAAAAAAATTTTCGAAAAAAATTTTGAAAAAAAATTTTGAAAAAAAATTTCGAAAAAAATTTTGAAAAAAAATTTTTAAAAAAATTTTGAAAAAAAATTTCGAAAAAAATTTTCAAAAAAAATTTTGAAAAAAAATTTCGAAAAAAAATTTGAAAAAAATTTTGAAAAAAAATTTTCGAAAAAAATTTTGAAAAAAATTTTGCGAAAAAAATTTTGAAAAAAATTTTCGAAAAAAATTTTCGAAAAAAATTTTTAAAAAAATTTTGAAAAAAAATTCCAAAAAAAAATTTCGAAAAAAATTTTCGAAAAGAATTTTGAAAAAAATTTTCGAAAAAAATTTTGAAAAAAAATTTTGAAAAAAAATTTTCGAAAAACATTTTGAAAAAAATTTCGAAAAAAAATTTTCGAAAAAAATTTTGAAAAAAATTTTGAAAAAAAATTTTCGAAAAAAATTTTGAAAAAAAAATTTTGAAAAAAATTTTTAAAAAAATTTTCGAAAAAAAATTTGAAAAAAAATTTTCGAAAAAAATTTTGAAAAAAAATTTTTGAAAAAATTTTCGAAAAAAATTTTTAAAAAAATTTTGAAACAAATTTTTGAAAAAAATTTTCGAAAAAACATTTCGAAAAAAATTTTGAAAAAAATTTCGAAAAAAAATTTTCGAAAAAAATTTTGAAAAAAATTTTGAAAAAAATTTTCGAAAAAAAGTTTGAAAAAAATTTGAAAAAATATTTTCGAAAAAAATTTTCGAAAAAAATTTTCGAAAAAAAAATTTCGAAAAAAATTTTGAAAAAAATTTTCCAAAAAAAAATTTTCGAAAAAAATTTTGAAAAAAAAATTTTCGAAAATAATTTAGAAAAAAAAATTTTCGAAAATAATTTAGAAAAAAATTTTCGAAAAAAATTTTCGAAAAAAAATTTTTGAAAAAAATTTTCGAAAGAAATTTACGAAAAAAATTTTCGAAAAAAATTTCATAAAAAATTTTCGAAAAAAATTTCAAAAAAAAATTTTCGAAAAAAATTTTGAAAAAAATTTTCGAAAAAAAAATTTCGAAAAAAATTTTGAAAAAAATTTTCCAAAAAAAAATTTTCGAAAAAAATTTTGAAAAAAAAATTATCAAAAATAATTTAGAAAAAAAAATTTTCGAAAATAATTTAGAAAAAAATTTTCGAAAAGAATTTAGAAAAAAAATTTTTCGAAAAAAAATTTCATAAAAAATTTTCGAAAAAAATTTCAAAAAAAAATTTTCGTAAAAATTTTGAAAAAAATTTTCGAAAAAAAATTTTCGAAAAAAATTTTGGAAAAAAATTTTGAAAAAAAATTTCGAAAAAAATTTTCGAAAAAAATTTTGAAAAAAATTTAGAAAAAAAATTTTCGAAAAAAATTTTCGAAAAAAATTTTGAAAAAAATTTTCGAAAAAAAATTTTAAAAAAATTTTGAAAAAAATTTTCGATAAAAATTTTCGATAAAAATTTTCGAAAAAAATTTTCGAAAAAAATTTTGAAAAAAAATTTTCGAAAAAAATTTTGAAAAAAAATTTTGAAAAAAATTTTCGAAAAGAATTTTGTAAAAAAATTTTCGATAAAAATTTTGAAAAAAAATTTTCGAAAAAAATTTTCAAAGAAAATTATGAAAAAAAATTTTCGAAAAAAATTTTGAAAAAAATTGTCGAAAAAAATTTTGAAAAAAATTTTCGATAAAAATTTTCGAAAAAAAATTTCGAAAAAAATTTTGAAAAAAATTTTTAAAAAAATTTTGAAACAAATTTTTGAAAAAAATTTTCGAAAAAACATTTCGAAAAAAATTTTGAAAAAAATTTCGAAAAAAAATTTTCGAAAAAAATTTTGAAAAAAATTTTGAAAAAAATTTTCGAAAAAAAGTTTGAAAAAAAATTTGAAAAAAAATTTTCGAAAAAAATTTTCGAAAAAAATTTTCGAAAAAAAAATTTCGAAAAAAATTTTGAAAAAAATTTTCCAAAAAAAAATTTTCGAAAAAAATTTTGAAAAAAAAATTTTCGAAAATAATTTAGAAAAAAAAATTTTCGAAAATAATTTAGAAAAAAAATTTTCGAAAATAATTTAGAAAAAAATTTTCGAAAAAAATTTTCGAAAAAAAATTTTTGAAAAAAATTTTCGAAAGAAATTTACGAAAAAAATTTTCGAAAAAAATTTCAAAAAAAATTTTCGAAAAAAATTTTGAAAAAAATTTTCGAAAAAAAAATTTCGAAAAAAATTTTGAAAAAAATTTTCCAAAAAAAAATTTTCGAAAAAAATTTTGAAAAAAAAATTATCAAAAATAATTTAGAAAAAAAAATTTTCGAAAATAATTTAGAAAAAAATTTTCGAAAAAATTTTCGAAAAAAATTTTGAAAAAAAATTTTGAAAAAAATTTTCGAAAAGAATTTTGTAAAAAAATTTTCGATAAAAATTTTCGAAAAAAATTTTCAAAGAAAATTATGAAAAAAAATTTTCGAAAAAAATTTTGAAAAAAATTTTCGAAAAAAATTTTGAAAAAAATTTTCGATAAAAATTTTCGAAAAAAAATTTCGAAAAAAATTTTGAAAAAAATTTTTAAAAAAATTTTGAAACAAATTTTTGAAAAAAATTTTCGAAGAAACATTTCGAAAAAAATTTTGAAAAAAATTTCGAAAAAAAATTTTCGAAAAAAATTTTGAAAAAAATTTTGAAAAAAATTTTCGAAAAAAAGTTTGAAAAAAAATTTGAAAAAAAATTTTCGAAAAAAATTTTCGAAAAAAATTTTCGAAAAAAAAATTTCGAAAAAAATTTTGAAAAAAATTTTCCAAAAAAAAATTTTCGAAAAAAATTTTGAAAAAAAAATTTTCGAAAATAATTTAGAAAAAAAAATTTTCGAAAATAATTTAGAAAAAAAAATTTTCGAAAATAATTTAGAAAAAAATTTTCGAAAAAAATTTTCGAAAAAAAATTTTTGAAAAAAATTTTCGAAAGAAATTTACGAAAAAAATTTTCGAAAAAAATTTCATAAAAAATTTTCGAAAAAAATTTCAAAAAAAAATTTTCGAAAAAAATTTTGAAAAAAATTTTCGAAAAAAAAATTTCGAAAAAAATTTTGAAAAAAATTTTCCAAAAAAAAATTTTCGAAAAAAATTTTGAAAAAAAAATTATCAAAAATAATTTAGAAAAAAAAATTTTCGAAAATAATTTAGAAAAAAATTTTCGAAAAGAATTTCGAAAAAAAATTTTTCGAAAAAAAATTTCATAAAAAAATTTCGAAAAAAATTTCAAAAAAAAATTTTCGTAAAAATTTTGAAAAAAATTTTCGAAAAAAAATTTTCGAAAAAAATTTTGGAAAAAAATTTTGAAAAAAAATTTCGAAAAAAATTTTCGAAAAAAATTTTGAAAAAAATTTTAAAAAAATTTTGAAAAAAAATTTTCGAAAAAAATTTTGAAAAAAAATTTTGAAAAAAATTTTCGAAAATAATTTTGAAAAAAAATTTTCGATAAAAATTTTGAAAAAAAATTTTCGAAAAAAATTTTCAAAGAAAATTATGAAAAAAAATTTTCGAAAAAAATTTTGAAAAAAATTTTCGAAAAAAATTTTGAAAAAAATTTTCGATAAAAATTTTCGAAAAAAAAATTCGAAAAAAATTTTGAAAAAAATTTTCGAAAAAAATTTTCGAAAAAAATTTTGAAAAAAAATTTTTGAAAAAAATTTTGAAAAAAATTTCGAAAAAAAATTTTCGAAAAAAATTTGGAAAAAAATTTTGAAAAAAAATTTTCGAAAAAAATTTTGAAAAAAAATTTTCGAAAAAAATTTTGAAAAAAATTTTCGAAAAAAATTTTGAAAAAAAATTTTCGAAAAAAATTTTGAAAAAAAATTTTAAAAAAAATTTTGAAAAAAATTTTTAAAAAAATTTTGAAAAAAAATTTTCGAAAATATTTTGAAAAAAAATTTTCGAAAAAAATTTTCGAAAAAAATTTTGAAAAAAAATTTCGAAGAAAATTTTGAAAAAAATTTTCGAAAAAAATTTTGAAAAAAAATTTTGAAAAAAAATTTTGAAAAAAAATTTCGAAAAAAATTTTTAAAACAAATTTTCGAAAAAAATTTTCGAAGAAAATTTTGAAAAAAAATTTTCGAAAAAAATTTTGAAAAAAATTTTCGAAAAAAATTTTGAAAAAAATTTTCGAAAAAAATTTAAAAAAAAAAATTTCGAAAAAAATTTTGAAAAAAAATTTTCAAAAAAAATTTTGAAAAAAAATTTTCGAAAAAAATTTTGAAAAAACTTTTCGAAAAAAATTTTTTAAAAAATTTTGAAAAAAAAATTCGAAAAAAATTTTCGAAAAAAATTTAGAAAAAAATTTTGAAAAAAAAATTCGAAAAAAATTTTCGAAAAAAATTTAGAAAAAAATTTTCGAAAAAAATTTTGAAAAAAAATTTTCGAAAAAAATTTTGAAAAAAAATTTTGAAAAAAAATTATGAAAAAAAATTTTCGAAAAAAATTTTGAAAAAAATTTTGAAAAAATTTTCGAAAAAATTTTGGAAAAAATTTTCGAAAAAAATTTTGAAAAAAATTTCGAAAAAAAATTTTCGAAAAAAATTTGGAAAAAAATTTTGAAAAAAAATTTTGAAAAAAAATTTTCGAAAAAAATTTTGAAAAAAATTTTCGAAAAAAATTTTGAAAAAAAATTTTTGAAAAAAATTTTGAAAAAAATTTTTGAAAAAAATTTTTTTAAAAATTTTGAAAAAAAATTTCGAAAAAAATTTTCGAAAAAAATTTTGAAAAAAATTTTCGAAAAAAATTTTGAAAAAAAATTTTCGAAAAAAATTTTGAAAAAAAATTTTGAAAAAAAATTTTCGAAAAAAATTTTGAAAAAAATTTTCGAAAAAAATTTTGAAAAAAATTTTCGAAAAAAAAATTTCGAAAAAAATTTTGAAAAAAAATTTTCGAAAAAAATTTTTAAAAAAATTTTCGAAAAAAATTTTGAAAAAAAATTTTGAAAAAAATTTTCGAAAAAAATTTTGAAAAAAAATTTTCAAAAAAAATTTTTAAAAAAAATTTTAAAAAAATTTTGAAAAAAAAATTTTCGAAAAAAATTTTGAAAAAAAAGTTTTCGAAAAAAATTTTGAAAAAAAATTTTGAAAAAAATTTTCGAAAAAAAATTTTGAAAAAAATTTTGAAAAAAATTTTCGAAAAATATTTTTGAAAAAAATTTTTAAAAAAATTTTCGAAAAAAATTTTGAAAAAAATTTTCGAAAAAAATTTTCGAAAAAAATTTTGAAAAAAAATTTTCGAAAAATATTTTCGAAAAAAATTTTGAAAAAAAATTTTCGAAAAAAATTTTGAAAAAAATTTTCGAAAAAAATTTTGAAAAAAATTTTCGAAAAAAATTTTGAAAAAAATTTTCGAAAAAAATTTTGAAAAAAATTTTCGAAAAAAATTTTGAAAAAAATTTCGAAAAAAAAATTTTGAAAAAAATTTTGAAAAAAATTTTGAAAAAAAATTTTCGAAAAAAATTTTGAAAAAAAATTTTCGAAAAAATTTTTGAAAAAAAATTTTCGAAAAAAATTTTGAAAAAAAATTTTGAAAAAAAATTTTCGAAAAAAATTTTGAAAAAAATTTTCGAAAAAAATTTTGAAAAAAATTTTCGAAAAAAAATTTTTAAAAAAATTTTCGAAAAAAATTTTGAAAAAAAATTTCGAAAAAAATTTTGAAAAAAATTTTCGAAAAAAATTTTCGAAAAAAATTTTGAAAAAAAATTTTCGAAAAAAATTTTGAAAAAAAATTTTCGGAAAAATTTTGAAAAAAATTTTGAAAAAAAATTTCGAAAAAAAATTTCGAAAAAAATTTTGCAAAAAATTTTGAAAAAAAATTTCGAAAAAAATTTTGAAAAAAATTTTCGAAAAAAATTTTGAAATAAATTTTCGAAAAAAAATTTTCGAAAAAAATTTTCGAAAAAAATTTTGAAAAAAATTTTCGAAAAAAATTTTCGAAAAAAATTTTGAAAAAAAAATTTTGAAAAAAATTTAGAAAAAAAATTTTCGAAAAAAATTTTGAAAAAAAAATTTTCGAAAAAAATTTTGAAAAAAAAATTTTCGAAAAAAATTTTGAAAATTTTCGAAAAAAAATTTGAAAAAAAATTTTCGAAAAAAATTTTCGACAAATATTTTGAAAAGAAATTTCGAAAAAAATTTTGAAAAAAATTTCGAAAAAAAATTTTCGAAAAAAATTTAAAAAAATTTTGAAAAAAAATTTTGAAAAAAATTTTCGAAAAAAATTTTGAAAAAAATTTTCATAAAAAATTTTCGAAAAAAATTTCAAAAATAAATTTTCGAAAAAAATTTCAAAAAAAAATTTTCGAAAAAAATTTTGAAAAAAATTTTCGAAAAAAAAATTTCGAAAAAAATTTTGAAAAAAATTTTCCAAAAAAAAATTTTCGAAAAAAATTTTGAAAAAAAAATTTTCGAAAATAATTTAGAAAAAAAAATTTTCGAAAATAATTTAGAAAAAAAAATTTTCGAAAATAATTTAGAAAAAAATTTTCGAAAAAAATTTTCGAAAAAAAATTTTTGAAAAAAATTTTCGAAAGAAATTTACGAAAAAAATTTTCGAAAAAAATTTCATAAAAAATTTTCGAAAAAAATTTTAAAAAAAAATTTTCGAAAAAAATTTTGAAAAAAATTTTCGAAAAAAAAATTTCGAAAAAAATTTTGAAAAAAATTTTCCAAAAAAAAATTTTCGAAAAAAATTTTGAAAAAAAAATTATCAAAAATAATTTAGAAAAAAAAATTTTCGAAAATAATTTAGAAAAAAATTTTCGAAAAAAATTTCGAAAAAAAATTTTTCGAAAAAAAATTTCATAAAAAATTTTCGAAAAAAATTTCAAAAAAAAATTTTCGTAAAAATTTTGAAAAAAATTTTCGAAAAAAAATTTTCGAAAAAAAGTTTGAAAAAAAATTTCGAAAAAAATTTTCGAAAAAAATTTTGAAAAAAATTTAGAAAAAAAATTTTCGAAAAAAATTTTGAAAAAAATTTTCGAAAAAAAATTTTTAAAAAATTTTGAAAAAAATTTTCGATAAAAATTTTCGATAAAAATTTTCGAAAAAAATTTTCGAAAAAAATTTTGAAAAAAAATTTTCGAAAAAATTTTGAAAAAAAATTTTGAAAAAAATTTTCGAAAAAAATTTTGAAAAAAAATTTTCGATAAAAATTTTGAAAAAAAATTGTCGAAAAAAATTTTCAAAGAAAATTATGAAAAAAAATTTTCGAAAAAAATTTTGAAAAAAATTTTCGAAAAAAATTTTGAAAAAAATTTTCGATAAAAATTTTCGAAAAAAAATTTCGAAAAAAATTTTGAAAAAAATTTTCGAAAAAAATTTTGAAAAAAAATTTTTGAAAAAAATTTTGAAAAAAATTTTCGAAAAAAATTTTGAAAAAAATTTTCGAAAAAAATTTTGAAAAAAATTTCGAAAAAAAATTTTCGAAAAAAATTTGGAAAAAAATTTTGAAAAAAAATTTTCGAAAAAAATTTTGAAAAAAAATTTTCGAAAAAAATTTTGAAAAAAATTTTCGAAAAAAATTTTGAAAAAAAAATTTCGAAAAAAATTTTGAAAAAAAATTTTAAAAAAAATTTTGAAAAAAATTTCTAAAAAAATTTTGAAAAAAAATTTTCGAAAATATTTTGAAAAAAAATTTTCGAAAAAAATTTTCGAAAAAAATTTTGAAAAAAAATTTCGAAGAAAATTTTGAAAAAAATTTTCGAAAAAAATTTTGAAAAAAAATTTTGAAAAAAATTTTAAAAAAAAATTTCGAAAAAAATTTTTAAAACAAATTTTCGAAAAAAATTTTCGAAGAAAATTTTGAAAAAAAATTTTCGAAAAAAATTTTGAAAAAAATTTTCGAAAAAAATTAAAAAAAAAAAATTTCGAAAAAAATTTTGAAAAAAAATTTTCAAAAAAAATTTTGAAAAAAAATTTTCGAAAAAAATTTTGAAAAAAATTTCGAAAAAAATTTTTAAAAAAATTTAAAAAAAAAATTCGAAAAAAATTTTCGAAAAAAATTTAGAAAAAAATTTTCGAAAAAAATTTTGAAAAAAAATTTTCGAAAAAAATTTTGAAAGAAAATTTTGAAAAAAAATTTTCGATAAAAATTTTGAAAAAAATTTTCGAAAAAAATTTTGAAAAAAATTTTCGAAAAAAATTTTTAAAAAAATTTTCGAAAAAAATTTTCTAAAAAAATTTTGAAAAAAATTTTGAAAAAAAATTTTGAAAAAAAATTTTCGAAAAAAATTTTGAAAAAAAATTTTGAAAAAAAATTTTTGAAAAAAATTTTGAAAAAAATTTTCGAAAAAAATTTTGAAAAAAATTTTCGAAAAAAAATTTTTAAAAAAATTTTCGAAAAAAATTTTGAAAAAAAATTTCGAAAAAAATTTTGAAAAAAATTTTCGAAAAAAATTTTCGAAAAAAATTTTGAAAAAAATTTCTCGAAAAAAATTTTGAAAAAAAATTTTGAAAAAAATTTTGAAAAAAAATTATGAAAAAAAATTTTCGAAAAAAATTTTGAAAAAAATTTTCGAAAAAAATTTTCGAAAAAAATTTTGAAAAAAAATTTTTGAAAAAAATTTTGAAAAAAATTTTCGAAAAAAATTTTGAAAAAAATTTTCGAAAAAAATTTTGAAAAAAATTTCGAAAAAAAATTTTCGAAAAAAATTTGGAAAAAAATTTTGAAAAAAAATTTTCGAAAAAAATTTTCGAAAAATTTTGAAAAAAATTTTCGAAAAAAATTTTGAAAAAAATTTTCGAAAAAAATTTTCGAAAAAAATTTTTAAAAAAAATTTTTAATAAAATTTTTAAAAAAATTTTCAAAAAAAATTTTGAAAAAAAATTTTCGAAAAAAAATTTGAATAAAATTTTCGAAAAATATTTTGAAAAAAAATTTTCGAAAAAAATTTTGAAAAAAAATTTTCGAAAAAAATTTTCGAAAAAAATTTTCGAAAAAAATTTTGAAAAAAATTTTCATAAAAAATTTTCGAAAAAAATTTCAAAAAAAAATTTTCGAAAAAAATTTTGAAAAAAATCTTCGAAAAAAAAATTTCGAAAAAAAAATTTCGAAAAAAATTTTGAAAAAAATTTTCCAAAAAAAAATTTTCGAAAAAAATTTTGAAAAAAAAATTTTCGAAAATAATTTAGAAAAAAAAATTTTCGAAAATAATTTAGAAAAAAATTTTTGAAAAAAATTTTCGAAAAAAAATTTTTGAAAAAAATTTTCGAAAAAAATTTACGAAAAAAATTTGGAAAAAAATTTTTCGAAAAAAAATTTCATAAAAAAATTTCGAAAAAAATTTCAAAAAAAAATTTTCGAAAAAAATTTTGAAATAAAAATTTTCGAAAAAAAAATTTCGAAAAAAATTTTGAAAAAAATTTTCCAAAAAAAAATTTTCGAAAAAAATTTTCCAAAAAAAAATTTTCGAAAAAAATTTTGAAAAAAAAATTATCAAAAATAATTTAGAAAAAAAAAAATTTTCGAAAATAATTTAGAAAAAAATTTTCGAAAAAAATTTCGAAAAAAAATTTTCGAAAAAAATTTTCGAAAAAAATTTGGAAAAAAATTTTTCGAAAAAAAATTTCATAAAAAATTTTCGAAAAAAATTTCAAAAAAAAATTTTCGTAAAAATTTTGAAAAAAATTTTCGAAAAAAAATTTTCGAAAAAAATTTTCGAAAAAAATTTTCGAAAAAAATTTTGAAAAAAATTTTCGAAAAAAATTTTTAAAAAAATTTTGAAAATAATTTTCGATAAAAATTTTCGAAAAAAATTTTCGAAAAAAATTTTGAAAAAAAATATTCGAAAAAAATTTTGAAAAAAAATTTTGAAAAAAATTTTCGAAAAAAATTTTGAAAAAAAATTTTCGAAAAAAATTTTGAAAAAAAATTTTCGAAAATAATTTTTTAAAAAATTTTGAAAAAAATTTTCGATAAAAATTTTCGAAAAAAATTTTCGAAAAAAATTTTGAAAAAAATTTTCGAAAAAAATTTTCGAAAAAATTTAAAAAAAAAAATTTTGAAAAAAATTTTCAAAAAAATTTTCGAAAAAAATTTTGAAAAAAATTTTCGAAAAAAATTTTGAAAAAAATTTCGAAAAAAAATTTTCGAAAAAAATTTTGAAAAAAATTTTCGAAAAAAATTTTGAAACAAAATTTTCGAAAAACATTTTTAAAAAAAATTTTTAAAAAAATTTTGAAAATAATTTTCGATAAAAATTTTCGAAAAAAATTTTCGAAAAAAATTTTGAAAAAAAATATTCGAAAAAAATTTTGAAAAAAAATTTTGAAAAAAATTTTCGAAAAAAATTTTGAAAAAAAATTTTCGAAAAAAATTTTGAAAAAAAATTTTCGAAAATAATTTTCAAAGAAAATTATGAAAAAAAAATTTTGAAAAAAATTTTGAAAAACATTTTCGAAAAAAATTTTTAAAAAAATTTTGAAAAAAATTTTCGATAAAAATTTTCGAAAAAAATTTTCGAAAAAAATTTTGAAAAAAATTTTCGAAAAAAATTTTCGAAAAAAATTTTGAAAAAAATTTAGAAAAAAAATTTTCGAAAAAAATTTTCGAAAAAAATTTTCGAAAAAAATTTTCGAAAAAAATTTTGAAAAAAATTTTCGAAAAAAATTTTTAAAAAAATTTTGAAAATAATTTTCGATAAAAATTTTCGAAAAAAATTTTCGAAAAAAATTTTGAAAAAAAATATTCGAAAAAAATTTTGAAAAAAAATTTTGAAAAAAATTTTCGAAAAAAATTTTGAAAAAAAATTTTCGAAAAAAATTTTGAAAAAAAATTTTCGAAAATAATTTTCAAAGAAAATTATGAAAAAAAAATTTTGAAAAAAATTTTGAAAAAAATTTTGAAAAAAATTTTGAAAAAAATTTTCGAAAAAAATTTTTAAAAAAATTTTGAAAAAAATTTTCGATAAAAATTTTCGAAAAAAATTTTCGAAAAAAATTTTGAAAAAAATTTTCGAAAAAAATTTTCGAAAAAAATTTTGAAAAAAAAATTTTGAAAAAAATTTTTAAAAAAATTTTCGAAAAAAATTTTGAAAAAAATTTTCGAAAAAAATTTTGAAAAAAATTTCGAAAAAAAATTTTCGAAAAAAATTTTGAAAAAAATTTTCGAAAAAAATTTTGAAACAAAATTTTCGAAAAAAGTTTTTAAAAAAAATTTTTAAAAAAATTTTGAAAAAAAATTTTAAAAAAAATTTGAAAAAAAATTTTCGAAAATATTTTGAAAAAAAATTTTTGAAAAAAATTTTGAAAAAAAATTTCGAAGAAAATTTTGAAAAAAATTTTCGAAAAAAATTTTGAAAAAAATTTTCGAAAAAAATTTTGAAAAAAAATTTTGAAAAAAAATTTCGAAAAAAATTTTGAAAAAAAAATTCGAAAAAAAATTTGAAAAAAATTTTGAAAAAAAATTTTGAAAAAAAATTTTCGAAAAAAATTTTGAAAAAAATTTTCGAAAAAAATTTTTAAAAAAATTTTGAAAAAAAATTCCAAAAAAAAATTTCGAAAAAAATTTTCGAAAAGAATTTTGAAAAAAATTTTCGAAAAAAATTTTGAAAAAAAATTTTCGAAAAAAATTTTGAAAAAAATTTTCGAAAAAAATTTTGAAAAAAATTTTCGAAAAAAAATTTTTAAAAAAATTTTCGAAAAAAATTTTGAAAAAAAATTTCGAAAAAAATTTTGAAAAAAATTTTCGAAAAAAATTTTCGAAAAAAATTTTGAAAAAAAATTTTCGAAAAAAATTTTGAAAAAAAATTTTCGAAAAAAATTTTGAAAAAAATTTTCGAAAAAAATTTTGAAAAAAATTTCTCGAAAAAAATTTTGAAAAAAAATTTTGAAAAAAATTTTGAAAAAAAATTATGAAAAAAAATTTTCGAAAAAAATTTTGAAAAAAATTTTCGAAAAAAATTTTCGAAAAAAATTTTGAAAAAAAATTTTTGAAAAAAATTTTGAAAAAAATTTTCGAAAAAAATTTTGAAAAAAATTTTCGAAAAAAATTTTGAAAAAAATTTCGAAAAAAAATTTTCGAAAAAAATTTGGAAAAAAATTTTGAAAAAAAATTTTCGAAAAAAATTTTGAAAAAAAATTTTCGAAAAAAATTTTGAAAAAAATTTTCGAAAAAAATTTTGAAAAAAATTTTCGAAAAAAATTTTGAAAAAAAATTTTCGAAAAAAATTTTCGAAAAAAATTTTGAAAAAAATTTTCGAAAAAAGTTTTGAAAAAAATTTTCGAAAAAAATTTTGAAAAAAAATTTTCGAAAAAAATTTTGAAAAAAAATTTTGAAAAAAAATTTTGAAAAAAAATTTTGAAAAAAAATTTTCGAAAAAAATTTTGAAAAAAATTTTCGAAAAAAATTTTGAAAAAAATTTTCGAAAAAAATTTTGAAAAAAATTTTCGAAAAAAATTTTCGAAAAAAATTTTTAAAAAAATTTTCGAAAAAAATTTTTAAAAAAATTTTCGAAAAAAATTTTTAATAAAATTTTTAAAAAAATTTTCAAAAAAAATTTTGAAAAAAAATTTTCGAAAAAAAATTTGAATAAAATTTTCGAAAAATATTTTGAAAAAAAATTTTCGAAAAAAATTTTGAAAAAAAATTTTCGAAAAAAATTTTCGAAAAAAATTTTCGAAAAAAATTTTGAAAAAATTTTCATAAAAAATTTTCGAAAAAAATTTTGAAAAAAATTTTCGAAAAAAAAATTTCGAAAAAAATTTTGAAAAAAATTTTCCAAAAAAAAATTTTCGAAAAAAATTTTGAAAAAAAAATTTTCGAAAATAATTTAGAAAAAAAAATTTTCGAAAATAATTTAGAAAAAAATTTTTGAAAAAAATTTTCGAAAAAAAATTTTTGAAAAAAATTTTCGAAAAAAATTTACGAAAAAAATTTGGAAAAAAATTTTTCGAAAAAAAATTTCATAAAAAAATTTCGAAAAAAATTTCAAAAAAAAATTTTCGAAAAAAATTTTGAAAAAAAATTTTCGAAAAAAATTTTGAAAAAAATTTTCGAAAAAAATTTTGAAAAAAAATTTTCGAAAAAAATTTTCCAAAAAAATTTTGAAAAAAATTTTCGAAAAAAATTTTGAAAAAAATTTTCGAAAAAAATTTTGAAAAAAAATTTTCGAAAAAAATTTTCGAAAAAAATTTTGAAAAAAATTTTCGAAAAAAATTTTGAAAAAAAATTTTCGAAAAAAATTTTGAAAAAAAATTTTCGAAAAAAATTTTGAAAAAAATTTTCGAAAAAAATTTTGAAAAAAAATTTTGAAAAAAAATTTTCGAAAAAAATTTTGAAAAAAATTTTCGAAAAAAATTTTGAAAAAAATTTTCGAAAAAAATTTTGAAAAAAATTTTCGAAAAAAATTTTTAATAAAATTTTTAAAAAAATTTTCAAAAAAAATTTTGAAAAAAAATTTTCGAAAAAAAATTTGAATAAAATTTTCGAAAAATATTTTTAAAAAAAAATTTCGAAAAAAATTTTGAAAAAAAATTTTCGAAAAAAATTTTCGAAAAAAATTTTCGAAAAAAATTTTGAAAAAAATTTTCATAAAAAATTTTCGAAAAAAATTTCAAAAAAAAATTTTCGAAAAAAATTTTGAAAAAAATTTTCGAAAAAAAAATTTCGAAAAAAATTTTGAAAAAAATTTTCCAAAAAAAAATTTTCGAAAAAAATTTTGAAAAAAAAATTTTCGAAAATAATTTAGAAAAAAAATTTTCGAAAATAATTTAGAAAAAAATTTTTGAAAAAAATTTTCGAAAAAAAATTTTTGAAAAAAATTTTCGAAAAAAATTTACGAAAAAAATTTGGAAAAAAATTTTTCGAAAAAAAATTTCATAAAAAAATTTCGAAAAAAATTTCAAAAAAACATTTTCGAAAAAAATTTTGAAAAAAAAAATTTTCGAAAAAAAAATTTCGAAAAAAATTTTGAAAAAAATTTTCCAAAAAAAAATTTTCGAAAAAAATTTTCCAAAAAAAAATTTTCGAAAAAAATTTTGAAAAAAAAATTATCAAAAATAATTTAGAAAAAAAAATTTTCGAAAATAATTTAGAAAAAAATTTTCGAAAAAAATTTCGAAAAAAAATTTTCGAAAAAAATTTTCGAAAAAAATTTGGAAAAAAATTTTTCGAAAAAAAATTTCATAAAAAATTTTCGAAAAAAATTTCAAAAAAAAATTTTCGTAAAAATTTTGAAAAAAATTTTCGAAAAAAAATTTTCGAAAAAAATTTTCGAAAAAAATTTTGAAAAAAAATTTTCGAAAAAAATTTTCGAAAAATTTTGAAAAAAATTTTCGAAAAAAATTTTGAAAAAAAATTTTCGAAAAAAATTTTGAAAAAAAATTTTGAAAAAAAATTTTCGAAAAAAATTTTGAAAAAAATTTTCGAAAAAAATTTTGAAAAAAATTTTCGAAAAAAATTTTGAAAAAAATTTTCGAAAAAAATTTTCGAAAAAAATTTTTAAAAAAATTTTCGAAAAACATTTTCGAAAAAAATTTTTAATAAAATTTTTAAAAAAATTTTCAAAAAAAATTTTGAAAAAAAATTTTCGAAAAAAAATTTGAATAAAATTTTCGAAAAATATTTTGAAAAAAAATTTTCGAAAAAAATTTCGAAAAAAAATTTTCGAAAAAAATTTTCGAAAAAAATTTGGAAAAAAATTTTTCGAAAAAAAATTTCATAAAAAATTTTCGAAAAAAATTTCAAAAAAAAATTTTCGTAAAAATTTTGAAAAAAATTTTCGAAAAAAAATTTTCGAAAAAAATTTTCGAAAAAAATTTTGAAAAAAAATTTCGAAAAAAATTTTCGAAAAAAATTTTGAAAAAAATTTAGAAAAAAAATTTTCGAAAAAAATTTTCAAAAAAAATTTTCGAAAAAAATTTTGAAAAAAATTTTCGAAAAAAATTTTTAAAAAAATTTTGAAAATAATTTTCGATAAAAATTTTCGAAAAAAATTTTCGAAAAAAATTTTGAAAAAAAATATTCGAAAAAAATTTTGAAAAAAAATTTTGAAAAAAATTTTCGAAAAAAATTTTGAAAAAAAATTTTTGAAAAAAATTTTTAAAAAAATTTTCGAAAAAAATTTTCAAAAAAAATTTTGAAAAAAAATTTCGAAAAAAAATTTGAAAAAAATTTTGAAAAAAAATTTTGAAAAAAAATTTTCGAAAATATTTTGAAAAAAAATTTTTGAAAAAAATTTTGAAAAAAAATTTCGAAGAAAATTTTGAAAAAAATTTTCGAAAAAAATTTTGAAAAAAATTTTCGAAAAAAATTTTGAAAAAAAATTTTGAAAAAAAATTTCGAAAAAAATTTTGAAAAAAAAATTTTAAAAAAATTTTGAAAAAAAATTTCGAAAAAAATTTTCAAAAAAAATTTTGAAAAAAAATTTCGAAAAAAAATTTGAAAAAAATTTTGAAAAAAAATTTTGAAAAAAAATTTTCGAAAAAAATTTTGAAAAAAAATTTTCGAAAAAAATTTTGAAAAAAAATTTCGAAAAAAATTTTTAAAAAAATTTTGAAAAAAAATTCCAAAAAAAAATTTCGAAAAAAATTTTCGAAAAGAATTTTGAAAAAAATTTTCGAAAAAAATTTTGAAAAAAAATTTTCGAAAAAAATTTTGAAAAAAACTTTCGAAAAAAATTTTGAAAAAAATTTTCGAAAAAAAATTTTTAAAAAAATTTTCGAAAAAAATTTTGAAAAAAAATTTCGAAAAAAATTTTGAAAAAAATTTTCGAAAAAAATTTTGAAAAAAATTTTCGAAAAAAATTTTCGAAAAAAATTTTTAAAAAAATTTTCGAAAAAAATTTTCGAAAAAAATTTTTAATAAAATTTTTAAAAAAATTTTCAAAAAAAATTTTGAAAAAAAATTTTCGAAAAAAAATTTGAATAAAATTTTCGAAAAATATTTTGAAAAAAAATTTTCGAAAAAAATTTTAAAAAAAAATTTTCGAAAAAAATTTTCGAAAAAAATTTTCGAAAAAAATTTTGAAAAAAATTTTCATAAAAAATTTTCGAAAAAAATTTCAAAAAAAAATTTTCGAAAAAAATTTTGAAAAAAATTTTCGAAAAAAAAATTTCGAAAAAAATTTTGAAAAAAATTTTCCAAAAAAAAATTTTCGAAAAAAATTTTGAAAAAAAAATTTTCGAAAATAATTTAGAAAAAAAAATTTTCGAAAATAATTTAGAAAAAAATTTTTGAAAAAAATTTTCGAAAAAAAATTTTTGAAAAAAATTTTCGAAAAAAATTTACGAAAAAAATTTGGAAAAAAATTTTTCGAAAAAAAATTTCATAAAAAAATTTCGAAAAAAATTTCAAAAAAAAATTTTCGAAAAAAATTTTGAAAAAAAATTTTCGAAAAAAATTTTGAAAAAAATTTTCGAAAAAAATTTTGAAAAAAAATTTTCGAAAAAAAATTTGAATAAAATTTTCGAAAAATATTTTGAAAAAAAATTTTCGAAAAAAATTTCGAAAAAAAATTTTCGAAAAAAATTTTCGAAAAAAATTTGGAAAAAAATTTTTCGAAAAAAAATTTCATAAAAAATTTTCGAAAAAAATTTCAAAAAAAAATTTTCGTAAAAATTTTGAAAAAATTTTCGAAAAAAAATTTTCGAAAAAAATTTTCGAAAAAAATTTTGAAAAAAAATTTCGAAAAAAATTTTCGAAAAAAACTTTGAAAAAAATTTAGAAAAAAAATTTTCGAAAAAAATTTTCGAAAAAAATTTTCGAAAAAAATTTTGAAAAAAATTTTCGAAAAAAATTTTTAAAAAAATTTTGAAAATAATTTTCGATAAAAATTTTCGAAAAAAATTTTCGAAAAAAATTTTGAAAAAAAATATTCGAAAAAAATTTTGAAAAAAAATTTTGAAAAAAATTTTCGAAAAAAATTTTGAAAAAAAATTTTCGAAAAAAAATTTGAAAAAAAATTTTCGAAAATAATTTTCAAAGAAAATTATGAAAAAAAAATTTTGAAAAAAATTTTGAAAAAAATTTTCGAAAAAAATTTTTAAAAAAATTTTGAAAAAAATTTTCGATAAAAATTTTCGAAAAAAATTTTCGAAAAAAATTTTGAAAAAAATTTTCGAAAAAAATTTTCGAAAAAAATTTTGAAAAAAAATTTTTGAAAAAAATTTTTAAAAAAATTTTCGAAAAAAATTTTGAAAAAAATTTTCGAAAAAAATTTTGAAAAAAATTTCGAAAAAAAATTTTCGAAAAAAATTTTGAAAAAAATTTTCGAAAAAAATTTTGAAACAAAATTTTCGAAAAAAATTTTTAAAAAAAATATTTAAAAAAATTTTGAAAAAAAATTTTAAAAAAAATTTTGAAAAAAAATTTTCGAAAATATTTTGAAAAAAATTTTTGAAAAAAATTTTGAAAAAAAATTTCGAAGAAAATTTTGAAAAACATTTTCGAAAAAAATTTTGAAAAAAATTTTCGAAAAAAATTTTGAAAAAAAATTTTGAAAAAAAATTTCGAAAAAAATTTTGAAAAAAAATTTTTAAAAAAATTTTGAAAAAAAATTTCGAAAAAAATTTTCAAAAAAAATTTTGAAAAAAAATTTCGAAAAAAAATTTGAAAAAAATTTTGAAAAAAAATTTTGAAAAAAAATTTTCGAAAAAAATTTTGAAAAAAAATTTTCGAAAAAAATTTTGAAAAAAAATTTCGAAAAAAATTTTTAAAAAAATTTTGAAAAAAAATTCCAAAAAAAAATTTCGAAAAAAATTTTCGAAAAGAATTTTGAAAAAAATTTTCGAAAAAAATTTTGAAAAAAAATTTTCGAAAAAAATTTTGAAAAAAATTTTCGAAAAAAATTTTGAAAAAAATTTTCGAAAAAAATTTTCGAAAAAAATTTTGAAAAAAAATTTTCGAAAAAAATTTTGAAAAAAAATTTTCGAAAAAAATTTTGAAAAAAATTTTCGAAAAAAATTTTGAAAAAAATTTCTCGAAAAAAATTTTGAAAAAAAATTTTGAAAAAAATTTTGAAAAAAAATTATGAAAAAAAATTTTCGAAAAAAATTTTGAAAAAAATTTTCGAAAAAAATTTTCGAAAAAAATTTTGAAAAAAATTTTCGAAAAAAATTTTGAAAAAAATTTTCGAAAAAAATTTTGAAAAAAATTTTCGAAAAAAATTTTCGAAAAAAATTTTTAAAAAAATTTTCGAAAAAAATTTTCGAAAAAAATTTTTAATAAAATTTTTAAAAAAATTTTCAAAAAAAATTTTGAAAAAAAATTTTCGAAAAAAAATTTGAATAAAATTTTCGAAAAATATTTTGAAAAAAAATTTTCGAAAAAAATTTTGAAAAAAAATTTTCGAAAAAAATTTTCGAAAAAAATTTTCGAAAAAAATTTTGAAAAAAATTTTCATAAAAAATTTTCGAAAAAAATTTCAAAAAAAAATTTTCGAAAAAAATTTTGAAAAAAATTTTCGAAAAAAAAATTTCGAAAAAAATTTTGAAAAAAATTTTCCAAAAAAAAATTTTCGAAAAAAATTTTGAAAAAAAAATTTTCGAAAATAATTTAGAAAAAAATTTTTGAAAAAAATTTTCGAAAAAAAATTTTTGAAAAAAATTTTCGAAAAAAATTTACGAAAAAAATTTGGAAAAAAATTTTTCGAAAAAAAATTTCATAAAAAAATTTCGAAAAAAATTTCAAAAAAAAATTTTCGAAAAAAATTTTGAAAAAAAATTTTCGAAAAAAATTTTGAAAAAAATTTTCGAAAAAAATTTTGAAAAAAAATTTTCGAAAAAAATTTTCCAAAAAAATTTTGAAAAAAATTTTCCAAAAAAATTTTGAAAAAAATTTTCGAAAAAAATTTTGAAAAAAAATTTTCGAAAAAAATTTTCGAAAAAAATTTTGAAAAAAAATTTTCGAAAAAAATTTTGAAAAAAAATTTTCGAAAAAAATTTTGAAAAAAAATTTTCGAAAAAAATTTTGAAAAAAAATTTTCGAAAAAAATTTTGAAAAAAAATTTTGAAAAAAAATTTTCGAAAAAAATTTTGAAAAAAATTTTCGAAAAAAATTTTGAAAAAAATTTTCGAAAAAAATTTTGAAAAAAATTTTCGAAAAAAATTTTCGAAAAAAATTTTTAATAAAATTTTTAAAAAAATTTTCAACAAAAATTTTGAAAAAAAATTTTCGAAAAAAAATTTGAATAAAATTTTCGAAAAATATTTTTTAAAAAAATTTTCGAAAAAAATTTTGAAAAAAAATTTTTCTAAAAAAAATTTTCGAAAAAAATTTTCGAAAAAAATTTTGAAAAAAATTTTCCAAAAAAAAATTTTCGAAAAAAATTTTGAAAAAAAAATTTTCGAAAATAATTTAGAAAAAAAATTTTCGAAAATAATTTAGAAAAAAATTTTTGAAAAAAATTTTCGAAAAAAAATTTTTGAAAAAGATTTTCGAAAAAAATTTACGAAAAAAATTTGGAAAAAAATTTTTCGAAAAAAAATTTCATAAAAAAATTTCGAAAAAAATTTCAAAAAAAAATTTTCGAAAAAAATTTTGAAAAAAAAATTTACCAAAAAAAAATTTTCGAAAAAAATTTTCCAAAAAAAAATTTTCGAAAAAAATTTTGAAAAAAAAATTATCAAAAATAATTTAGAAAAAAAAATTTTAGAAAATAATTTAGAAAAAAATTTTCGAAAAAAATTTCGAAAAAAAATTTTCGAAAAAAATTTTCGAAAAAAATTTGGAAAAAAATTTTTCGAAAAAAAATTTCATAAAAAATTTTCGAAAAAAATTTCAAAAAAAAATTTTCGTAAAAATTTTGAAAAAAATTTTCGAAAAAAAATTTTCGAAAAAAATTTTCGAAATAAATTTTGAAAAAAAATTTTCGAAAAAAATTTTGAAAAAAAATTTTCGAAAATAATTTTCAAAGAAAATTATGAAAAAAAATTTTTGAAAAAAATTTTGAAAAAAATTTTCGAAAAAAATTTTTAAAAAAATTTTGAAAAAAATTTTCGATAAAAATTTTCGAAAAAAATTTTCGAAAAAAATTTTGAAAAAAATTTTCGAAAAAAATTTTCGAAATAAATTTTCGAAATAAATTTTGAAAAAAAATTTTTGAAAAAAATTTTGAAAAAAATTTTCGAAAAAAATTTGGAAAAAAATTTTCGAAAAAAATTTTGAAAAAAATTTCGAAAAAAAATTTTCGAAAAAAATTTTGAAAAAAATTTTCGAAAAAAATTTTGAAACAAAATTTTCGAAAAAAATTTTTAAAAAAAATTTTTAAAAAAATTTTGAAAAAAAAATTTAAAAAAAATTTTGAAAAAAAATTTTCGAAAATATTTTGAAAAACAATTTTTGAAAAAAATTTTGAAAAAAAATTTCGAAGAAAATTTTGAAAAAAATTTTCGAAAAAAATTTTGAAAAAAATTTTCGAAAAACATTTTGAAAAAAAATTTTGAAAAAAAATTTCGAAAAAAATTTTGAAAAAAAATTTTTAAAAAAATTTTGAAAAAAAATTTCGAAAAAAATTTTCAAAAAAAATTTTGAAAAAAAATTTCGAAAAAAATTTGAAAAAAATTTTCGAAAAAAATTTGGAAAAAAATTTTTCGAAAAAAAATTTCATAAAAAATTTTCGAAAAAAATTTCAAAAAAAAATTTTCGTAAAAATTTTGAAAAAAATTTTCGAAAAAAAATTTTCGAAAAAAATTTTCGAAAAAAATTTTGAAAAAAAATTTCGAAAAAAATTTTCGAAAAAAATTTTGAAAAAAATTTAGAAAAAAAATTTTCGAAAAAAATTTTCGAAAAAAATTTTGAAAAAAATTTTCGAAAAAAATTTTGAAAAAAATTTTCGAAAAAAATTTTAAAAAAATTTTGAAAATAATTTTCGATAAAAATTTTCGAAAAAAATTTTCGAAAAAAATTTTGATAAAAAATTTTCGAAAAAAATTTTGAAAAAAAAATTTGAAAAAAATTTTCGAAAAAAATTTTGAAAAAACATTTTCGAAAAAAATTTTGAAAAAAAATTTTCGAAAATAATTTTCAAAGAAAATTATGAAAAAAAATTTTTGAAAAAAATTTTGAAAAAAATTTTCGAAAAAAATTTTTAAAAAAATTTTGAAAAAAATTTTCGATAAAAATTTTCGAAAAAAATTTTCGAAAAAAATTTTGAAAAAAATTTTCGAAAAAAATTTTCGAAATAAATTTTGAAAAAAAATTTTTGAAAAAAATTTTGAAAAAAATTTTCGAAAAAAATTTTGAAAAAAATTTTCGAAAAAAATTTTGAAAAAAATTTCGAAAAAAAATTTTCGAAAAAAATTTTGAAAAAAATTTTCGAAAAAAATTTTGAAACAAAATTTTCGAAAAAAATTTTTAAAAAAAATTTTTAAAAAAATTTTGAAAAAAAATTTTAAAAAAAATTTTGAAAAAAAATTTTCGAAAATATTTTGAAAAACAATTTTTGAAAAAAATTTTGAAAAAAAATTTTGAAGAAAATTTTGAAAAAAATTTTCGAAAAAAATTTTGAAAAAAATTTTCGAAAAAAATTTTGAAAAAAAATTTTGAAAAAAAATTTCGAAAAAAATTTTGAAAAAAAATTTTTAAAAAAATTTTGAAAAAAAATTTCGAAAAAAATTTTCAAAAAAAATTTTGAAAAAAAATTTCGAAAAAAAATTTGAAAAAAATTTTTAAAAAAAATTTTAAAAAAAAATTTTCAAAAAAAATTTTGAAAAAAAATTTTCGAAAAAAATTTTGAAAAAAATTTTCGAAAAAAATTTTCGAAAAAAATTTTTAAAAAAATTTTGAAAAAAAATTCCAAAAAAAAATTTCGAAAAAAATTTTCGAAAAGAATTTTCAAAAAAATTTTCGAAAAAAATTTTGAAAAAAAATTTTGAAAAAAAATTTTCGAAAAACATTTTGAAAAAAATTTCGAAAAAAAATTTTCGAAAAAAATTTTGAAAAAAATTTTGAAAAAAAATTTTCGAAAAAAATTTTGAAAAAAAAATTTTGAAAAAAATTTTTAAAAAAATTTTCGAAAAAAATTTTGAAAAAAAATTTTCGAAAAAAATTTTGAAAAAAAATTTTTGAAAAAATTTTCGAAAAAAATTTTTAAAAAAATTTTGAAACAAATTTTTGAAAAAAATTTTCGAAAAAACATTTCGAAAAAAATTTTGAAAAAAATTTCGAAAAAAAATTTTCGAAAAAAATTTTGAAAAAAATTTTGAAAAAAATTTTCGAAAAAAAGTTTGAAAAAAAATTTGAAAAAAAATTTTCGAAAAAAATTTTCGAAAAAAATTTTCGAAAAAAATTTTGAAAAAAATTTTGAAAAAAATTTTCGAAAAAAATTTTGAAAAAAATTTTCGAAAAAAATTTTGAAAAAAAATTTTGAAAAAAATTTTCGAAAAAAATTTTCGAAAATAATTTTGAAAAAAATTTTCGAAAAAAATTTGGAAAAAAAATTTTCGGAAAAAAATTTGAAAAAAAAATTTCGAAAAAAATTTTGAAAAAAAATTTTGAAAAAAAATTTTGAAAAAAAATTTTCGAAAAAAATTTTGAAAAAAAATTTTGAAAAAAAATTTTCGAAAAAAATTTTGAAAAAAAATTTTGAAAAAAAATTTTCGAAAAAAATTTTGAAAAAAATTTTGAAAAAAATTTTCGAAAAAAATTTTGAAAAAAATTTTCGAAAAAAATTTTGAAAAAAAAATTTCGAAAAAAATTTTGAAAAAAAAATTTGAAAAAAAATTTTCGAAAAAAATTTTGAAAAGAAATTCTGAAAAAAATTTTCGAAAAAAATTTTCGAAAAAAATTTTGAAAAAAAATTTTCGAAAAAAATTTTGAAAAAAATTTTCGAAAAAAATTTGAAAAAAAATTTTCGAAAAAAATTTTGAAAAAAATTTTCGAAAAAAATTTTTAAAAAAATTTTGAAAAAAATTTTCGAAAAAAATTTTGAAAAAAATTTTCGAAAAAAATTTTGAAAAAAAATTTTGAAAAAAAATTTTCGAAAAAAATTTTGAAAAAAATTTTCGAAAAAAATTTTGAAAAAAAATTTTCGAAAAAAATTTTCGAAAAAAATTTTTAAAAAAATTTTGAAAAAAATTTTCGAAAAAAATTTTCGAAAAAAATTTTCGAAAAAAATTTTGAAAAAAAAATTTTCGAAAAAAATTTTGAAAAAAAATTTTCGAAAAAAATTTTGAAAAAAAATTTTGAAAAAAATTTTCGAAAAAAGATTTTGAAAAAAATTTTGAAAAAAATTTTCGAAAAAAATTTTTGAAAAAAATTTTGAAAAAAATTTTCGAAAAAAAAATTTCGAAAAAAATTTTGAAAAAAATTTTCCAAAAAAAAATTTTCGAAAAAAATTTTCCAAAAAAAAATTTTCGAAAAAAATTTTGAAAAAAAAATTATCAAAAATAATTTAGAAAAAAAAATTTTCGAAAATAATTTAGAAAAAAATTTTCGAAAAAAATTTCGAAAAAAAATTTTCGAAAAAAATTTTCGAAAAAAATTTTGAAAAAAATTTTCGAAAAAAATTTTGAAAAAAATTTTCGAAAAAAATTTTGAAAAAAAATTTTCAAAAAAAATTTTCGAAAAAAATTTTTAAAAAAATTTTGAAAAAAATTTTCGAAAAAAATTTTCGAAAAAAATTTTCGAAAAAAATTTTGAAAAAAAAATTTTCGAAAAAAATTTTGAAAAAAAATTTTCGAAAAAAATTTTGAAAAAAAATTTTGAAAAAAATTTTCGAAAAAAGATTTTGAAAAAAATTTTGAAAAAAATTTTCGAAAAAAATTTTTGAAAAAAATTTTGAAAAAAATTTTCGAAAAAAAAATTTCGAAAAAAATTTTGAAAAAAATTTTCCAAAAAAAAATTTTCGAAAAAAATTTTCCAAAAAAAAATTTTCAAAAAAAAATTTTGAATAAAAAATTATCAAAAATAATTTAGAAAAAAAAATTTTCGAAAATAATTTAGAAAAAAATTTTCGAAAAAAATTTCGAAAAAAAATTTTCGAAAAAAATTTTCGAAAAAAATTTGGAAAAAAATTTTTCGAAAAAAAATTTCATAAAAAATTTTCGAAAAAAATTTCAAAAAAAAATTTTCGTAAAAATTTTGAAAAAAATTTTCGAAAAAAAATTTTCGAAAAAAATTTTCGAAAAAAATTTTGAAAAAAAATTTCGAAAAAAATTTTCGAAAAAAATTTTGAAAAAAATTTAGAAAAAAAATTTTCGAAAAAAATTTTCGAAAAAAATTTTGAAAAAAATTTTCGAAAAAAATTTTGAAAAAAATTTTCGAAAAAAATTTTTAAAAAAATTTTGAAAATAATTTTCGATAAAAATTTTCGAAAAAAATTTTCGAAAAAAATTTTGAAAAAAAATTTTCGAAAAAAATTTTGAAAAAAAATTTTGAAAAAAATTTTCGAAAAAAATTTTGAAAAAAAATTTTCGAAAAAAATTTTGAAAAAAAATTTTCGAAAAAAATTTTCAAAGAAAATTATGAAAAAAAATTTTTGAAAAAAATTTTGAAAAAAATTTTTAAAAAAATTTGGAAAAAAATTTTCGATAAAAATTTTCGAAAAAAATTTTCGAAAAATTTTTTCGAAAAAAATTTTGAAAAAAAATTTTTGAAAAAAATTTTGAAAAAAATTTTCGAAAAAAATTTTGAAAAAAATTTTCGAAAAAAATTTTGAAAAAAATTTCGAAAAAAAATTTTCGAAAAAAATTTGGAAAAAAATTTTGAAAAAAAATTTTCGAAAAAAATTTTGAAAAAAAATTTTCGAAAAAAATTTTGAAAAAAAATTTTCGAAAAAAATTTTGAAAAAAATTTTCGAAAAAAGTTTTGAAACAAAATTTTCGAAAAAAAATTTTAAAAAAAATTTTTAAAAAAATTTTGAAAAAAAATTTTAAAAAAAATTTTGAAAAAAAATTTTCGAAAATATTTTGAAAAAAAATTTTTGAAAAAAATTTTGAAAAAAAATTTCGAAGAAAATTTTGAAAAAAATTTTCGAAAAAAATTTTGAAAAAAAATTTTGAAAAAAAATTTCGAAAAAAATTTTGAAAAAAAATTTTTAAAAAAATTTTGAAAAAAAATTTCGAAAAAAATTTTCAAAAAAAATTTTGAAAAAAAATTTCGAAAAAAAATTTGAAAAAAATTTTGAAAAAAAATTTTGTAAAAAAATTTTCGAAAAAAATTTTGAAAAAAAATTTTCGAAAAAAATTTTGAAAAAAATTTTCGAAAAAAATTTTCGAAAAAAATTTTTAAAAAAATTTTGAAAAAAAATTCCAAAAAAAAATTTCGAAAAAAATTTTCGAAAAGAATTTTGAAAAAAATTTTCGAAAAAAATTTTGAAAAAAAATTTTGAAAAAAAATTTTCGAAAAACATTTTGAAAAAAATTTCGAAAAAAAATTTTCGAAAAAAATTTTCGAAAAAAATTTTGAAAAAAAATTTTAAAAAAATTTTGAAAAAAAATTCCAAAAAAAAATTTCGAAAAAAATTTTCGAAAAGAATTTTGAAAAAAATTTTCGAAAAAAATTTTGAAAAAAAATTTTGAAAAAAAATTTTCGAAAAACATTTTGAAAAAAATTTCGAAAAAAAATTTTCGAAAAAAATTTTGAAAAAAATTTTGAAAAAAAATTTTCGAAAAAAATTTTGAAAAAAAAATTTTGAAAAAAATTTTTAAAAAAATTTTCGAAAAAAATTTTGAAAAAAAAATTTCGAAAAAAATTCTGAAAAAAAATTTTGAAAAAAATTTTCGAAAAAAATTTTGAAAAAAATTTTCGAAAAAAATTTTGAAAAAAAATTTTGAAAAAAATTTTCGAAAAAAATTTTCGAAAAAAATTTTCGAAAAAAATTTGGAAAAAAAATTTTCGGAAAAAAATTTGAAAAAAAAATTTCGAAAAAAATTTTGAAAAAAAATTTTGAAAAAAAATTTTGAAAAAAAATTTTCGAAAAAAATTTTGAAAAAAAATTTTGAAAAAAAATTTTCGAAAAAAATTTTGAAAAAAAATTTTGAAAAAAAATTTTCGAAAAAAATTTTGAAAAAAATTTTCGAAAAAAATTTTGAAAAAAATTTTCGAAAAAAATTTTCGAAAAAAATTTTTTAAAAAATTTTCGAAAAAAATTTTGAAAAAAAATTTTCGAAAAAAATTTTGAAAAAAATTTTGAAAAAAAATTTTCGAAAAAAATTTCGAAAAAAATTTTCGAAAAAAATTTTGAAAAAAATTTTCGAAAAAAATTTTGAAAAAAAATTTCCGAAAAAAATTTTGAAAAAAAAATTTGAAAAAAAATTTTCGAAAAAAATTTTGAAAAAAAATTTTGAAAAAAATTTACGAAAAAAAATTTTCGAAAAAAATTTTGAAAAAAAATTTTCGAAAAAAATTTTGAAAAAAATTTTCGAAAAAAATTTTGAAAAAAAATTTTCGAAAAAAATTTTGAAAAAAATTTTCGAAAAAAATTTTTAAAAAAATTTTGAAAAAAAATTTCGAAAAAAATTTTCGAAAAAAATTTTGAAAAAAATTTTCGAAAAAAATTTTGAAAAAAAATTTTGAAAAAAAATTTTCGAAAAAAATTTTGAAAAAAATTTTCGAAAAAAATTTTGAAAAAAATTTTCGAAAAAAAAATTTCGAAAAAAATTTTTAAAAAAATTTTCGAAAAAAATTTTTAAAAAAATTTTCAAAAAAAATTTTGAAAAAAAATTTTCGAAAAAAAATTTGAATAAAATTTTCGAAAAAAATTTTGGAAAAAAATTTTCGAAAAAAATTTTGAAAAAAAATTTTCGAAAAAAATTTTCGAAAAAAATTTTCGAAAAAAATTTTGAAAAAAATTTTCGAAAAAAATTTTGAAAAAAATTTTCGAAAAAAATTTTGAAAAAAAATTTTCGAAAAAAATTTTCGAAAAAAATTTTTAAAAAAATTTTGAAAAAAATTTTCGAAAAAAATTTTCGAAAAAAATTTTCGAAAAAAATTTTGAAAAAAAAATTTTCGAAAAAAATTTTGAAAGAAAATTTTCGAAAAAAATTTTGAAAAAAAATTTTGAAAAAAATTTTCGAAAAAAGATTTTGAAAAAAATTTTCGAAAAAAATTTTTGAAAAAAATTTTGAAAAAAATTTCGAAAAAAATTTTGAAAAAAATTTTCCAAAAAAAAATTTTCGAAAAAAATTTTCCAAAAAAAAATTTTCGAAAAAAATTTTGAAAAAAAAATTATCAAAAATAATTTAGAAAAAAAAATTTTCGAAAATAATTTAGAAAAAAATTTTCGAAAAAAATTTCGAAAAAAAATTTTCGAAAAAAATTCTCGAAAAAAATTTGGAAAAAAATTTTTCGAAAAAAAATTTCAAAAAAAAATTTTCGTAAAAATTTTGAAAAAAATTTTCGAAAAAAAATTTTCGAAAAAAATTTTCGAAAAAAATTTTGAAAAAAAATTTCGAAAAAAATTTTCGAAAAAAATTTTGAAAAAAATTTAGAAAAAAAATTTTCGAAAAAAATTTTCGAAAAAAATTTTGAAAAAAATTTTCGAAAAAAATTTTTAAAAAAATTTTCGAAAAAAATTTTGAAAAAAATTTTCGAAAAAAATTTTGAAAAAAATTTTCGAAAAAAAAATTTCGAAAAAAATTTTTAAAAAAATTTTCGAAAAAAATTTTCGAAAAAAATTTTTAAAAAAATTTTCAAAAAAAATTTTGAAAAAAAATTTTGAAAAAAAAATTTTGAAAAAAATTTTGAAAAAAATTTTGAAAAAAAATTTTCGAAAAAAATTTTGAAAAAAAATTTTTGAAAAAATTTTCAAAAAAAATTTTCGAAAAAAATTTTGAAAAAAATTTTCGAAAAAAATTTTGAAAAAAATTTTGAAAAATATTTTCCAAAAAAAAATTTTCGAAAAAAATTTTGAAAAAAAAATTTTCGAAAATAATTTAGAAAAAAAAATTTTCGAAAATAATTTAGAAAAAAAAATTTTCGAAAATAATTTAGAAAAAAATTTTCGAAAAAAATTTTCGAAAAAAATTTTCGAAAAAAATTTTCGAAAGAAATTTACGAAAAAAATTTTCGAAAAAAATTTTCGAAAAAAATTTTGAAAAAAATTTTCGAAAAAAATTTTGAAAAAAATTTCGAAAAAAAATTTTCGAAAAAAATTTGGAAAAAAATTTTGAAAAAAAATTTTCGAAAAAAATTTTGAAAAAAAATTTTCGAAAAAAATTTTGAAAAAAATTTTCGAAAAAAATTTTGAAAAAAAAATTTCGAAAAAAATTTTGAAAAAAAATTTTAAAAAAAATTTTGAAAAAAATTTCTAAAAAAATTTTGAAAAAAAATTTTCGAAAATATTTTGAAAAATAATTTTCGAAAAAAATTTTCGAAAAAAATTTTGAAAAAAAATTTCGAAGAAAATTTTGAAAAAAATTTTCGAAAAAAATTTTGAAAAAAAATTTTGAAAAAAAATTTTAAAAAAAAATTTCGAAAAAAATTTTTAAAACAAATTTTCGAAAAAAAAATTTCGAAAAAAATTTTGAAAAAAATTTTCCAAAAAAAAATTTTCGAAAAAAATTTTCCAAAAAAAAATTTTCGAAAAAAATTTTGAAAAAAAAATTATCAAAAATAATTTAGAAAAAAAAATTTTCGAAAATAATTTAGAAAAAAATTATCGAAAAAAATTTCGAAAAAAAATTTTCGAAAAAAATTCTCGAAAAAAATTTGGAAAAAAATTTTTCGAAAAAAAATTTCATAAAAAATTTTCGAAAAAAATTTCAAAAAAAAATTTTCGTAAAAATTTTGAAAAAAATTTTCGAAAAAAAATTTTCGAAAAAAATTTTCGAAAAAAATTTTGAAAAAAAATTTGAAAAAAATTTAGAAAAAAAATTTTCGAAAAAAATTTTCGAAAAAAATTTTGAAAAAAATTTTCGAAAAAAATTTTTAAAAAAATTTTGAAAATAATTTTCGATAAAAATTTTCGAAAAAAATTTTCGAAAAAAATTTTGAAAAAAAATTTTCGAAAAAAATTTTGAAAAAAAATTTTGAAAAAAATTTTCGAAAAAAATTTTGAAGAAAAATTTTCGAAAAAAATTTTGAAAAAAAATTTTCGAAAAAAATTTTCAAAGAAAATTATGAAAAAAAATTTTTGAAAAAAATTTTTAAAAAAATTTTCGAAAAAAATTTTTAAAAAAATTTTGAAAAAAATTTTCGATAAAAATTTTCGAAAAAAATTTTCGAAAAAAATTTTGAAAAAAATTTTCGAAAAAAATTTTCGAAAAAAATTTTGAAAAAAAATTTTTGAAAAAAATTTTGAAAAAATTTTCGAAAAAAATTTTAAAAAAAATTTTCGAAAAAAATTTTGAAAAAAATTTCGAAAAAAAATTTTCGAAAAAAATTTGGAAAAAAATTTTGAAAAAAAATTTTCGAAAAAAATTTTGAAAAAAAATTTTCGAAAAAAATTTTGAAAAAAATGTTCGAAAAAAATTTTGAAACAAAATTTTCGAAAAAAATTTTTAAAAAAAATTTTAAAAAAAATTTTGAAAAAAAATTTTCGAAAATATTTTGAAAAAAATTTTCGAAAAAAATTTTGAAAAAAAATTTTAAAAAAAAATTCCGAAAAAAATTTTGAAAAAAAATTTTTAAAAAAATTTTGAAAAAAAATTTCGAAAAAAATTTTCAAAAAAAATTTTGAAAAAAAATTTCGAAAAAAAATTTGAAAAAAATTTTGAAAAAAAATTTTGAAAAAAAATTTTCCAAAAAAATTTTGAAAAAAAATTTTCGAAAAAAATTTTGAAAAAAATTTTCGAAAAAAATTTTTAAAAAAATTTTGAAAAAAAATTCCAAAAAAAAATTTCGAAAAAAATTTTCGAAAAGAATTTTGAAAAAAATTTTCGAAAAAAATTTTGAAAAAAAATTTTCGAAAAACATTTTGAAAAAAATTTCGAAAAAAAATTTTCGAAAAAAATTTTGAAAAAAATTTTGAAAAAAAATTTTCGAAAAAAATTTTGAAAAAAAAATTTTGAAAAAAATTTTGAAAAAAATTTTCGAAAAAAATTTTGAAAAAAAATTTTCGAAAAAAATTTTGAAAAAAAATTTTTAAAAAAATTTTCGAAAAAAATTTTTAAAAAAATTTTGAAAAAAATTTTTGAAAAAAATTTTCGAAAGAGCATTTCGAAAAAAATTTTGAAGAAAATTTCGAAAAAAAATTTGAAAAAAATTTTCGAAAAAAATTTTGAAAAAAAATTTTGAAAAAAATTTTCGAAAAAAATTTTGAAAAATATTTTCGAAAAAAATTTGGAAAAAAAATTTTCGGAAAAAAATTTGAAAAAAAATTTCGAAAAAAATTTTGAAAAAAAATTTTGAAAAAAAATTTTCGAAAAAAATTTTGAAAAAAAATTTTGAAAAAAAATTTTCGAAAAAAATTTTGAAAAAAAATTTTGAAAAAAAATTTTCGAAAAAAATTTTGAAAAAAATTTTCGAAAAAAATTTTGAAAAAAATTTTCGAAAAAAATTTTCGAAAAAAATTTTGAAAAAAATTTTCGAAAAAAATTTTCGAAAAAAATTTTGAAAAAAAATTTTCGAAAAAAATTTTGAAAAAAATTTTGAAAAAAAATTTTCGAAAAAAATTTCGAAAAAAATTTTCGAAAAAAATTTTGAAAAAAATTTTCGAAAAAAATTTTGAAAAAAAATTTTCGAAAAAAATTTTGAAAAAAAAATTTGAAAAAAAATTTTCGAAAAAAATTTTGAAAAAAAATTTTGAAAAAAAATTTTGAAAAAAATTTTCGAAAAAAATTTTCGAAAAAAATTTTGAAAAAAAATTTTCGAAAAAAATTTTGAAAAAAATTTTCGAAAAAAATTTTGAAAAAAAATTTTCGAAAAAAATTTCGAAAAAAATTTTTAAAAAAATTTTGAAAAAAAATTTCGAAAAAAATTTTAGAAAAAAATTTTGAAAAAAATTTTCGAAAAAAATTTTGAAAAAAAATTTTGAAAAAAAATTTTCGAAAAAAATTTTGAAAAAAATTTTCGAAAAAAATTTTGAAAAAAATTTTCGAAAAAAAAATTTCGAAAAAAATTTTTAAAAAAATTTTCGAAAAAAATTTTCGAAAAAAATTTTTAAAAAAATTTTCAAAAAAAATTTTGAAAAAAAATTTTCGAAAAAAAATTTGAATAAAATTTTCGAAAAAAATTTTGGAAAAAAATTTTCGAAAAAAATTTTGAAAAAAAATTTTCGAAAAAAATTTTCAAAAAAAATTTTCGAAAAAAATTTTGAAAAAAATTTTCGAAAAAAATTTTGAAAAAAATTTTGAAAAAAATTTTCCAAAAAAAAATTTTCGAAAAAAATTTTGAAAAAAAAATTTTCGAAAATAATTTAGAAAAAAAAATTTTCGAAAATAATTTAGAAAAAAAAATTTTCGAAAATAATTTAGAAAAAAATTTTCGAAAAAAATTTTCGAAAAAAATTTTCGAAAAAAATTTTCGAAAGAAATTTACGAAAAAAATTTTCGAAAAAAATTTTCGAAAAAAATTTTGAAAAAAATTTTCGAAAAAAATTTTGAAAAAAATTTCGAAAAAAAATTTTCGAAAAAAATTTGGAAAAAAATTTTGAAAAAAAATTTTCGAAAAAAATTTTGAAAAAAAATTTTCGAAAAAAATTTTGAAAAAAATTTTCGAAAAAAATTTTGAAAAAAAAATTTCGAAAAAAATTTTGAAAAAAATTTTAAAAAAAATTTTGAAAAAAATTTCTAAAAAAATTTTGAAAAAAAATTTTCGAAAATATTTTGAAAAAAAATTTTCGAAAAAAATTTTCGAAAAAAATTTTGAAAAAAAATTTCGAAGAAAATTTTGAAAAAAATTTTCGAAAAAAATTTTGAAAAAAAATTTTGAAAAAAAATTTTAAAAAAAAATTTCGAAAAAAATTTTTAAAACAAATTTTCGAAAAAAATTTTCGAAGAAAATTTTGAAAAAAAATTTTCGAAAAAAATTTTGAAAAAAATTTTCGAAAAAAATTAAAAAAAAAAAATTTCGAAAAAAATTTTGAAAAAAAATTTTCAAAAAAAATTTTGAAAAAAAATTTTCGAAAAAAATTTTGAAAAAAATTTCGAAAAAAATTTTTAAAAAAATTTAAAAAAAAAATTCGAAAAAAATTTTCGAAAAAAATTTAGAAAAAAATTTTCGAAAAAAATTTTGAAAAAAAATTTTCGAAAAAAATTTTGAAAAAAAATTTTGAAAAAAAAATTTCGATAAAAATTTTGAAAAAAATTTTCGAAAAAAATTTTGAAAAAAATTTTCGAAAAAAATTTTTAAAAAAATTTTCGAAAAAAATTTTCGAAAAAAATTTTGAAAAAAATTTTGAAAAAAAATTTTGAAAAAAAATTTTCGAAAAAAATTTTGAAAAAAAATTTCGAAAAAAATTTTGAAAAAAATTTTCGAAAAAAATTTTCGAAAAAAATTTTGAAAAAAAATTTTCGAAAAAAATTTTGAAAAAAAATTTTCGAAAAAAATTTTGAAAAAAATTTTCGAAAAAAATTTTTTAAAAAAATTTCTCGAAAAAAATTTTCAAAAAAAATTTTGAAAAAAATTTTGAAAAAAAATTATGAAAAAAAATTTTCGAAAAAAATTTTGAAAAAAATTTTCGAAAAAAATTTTCGAAAAAAATTTTGAAAAAAAATTTTTGAAAAAAATTTTGAAAAAAATTTTCGAAAAAAATTTTGAAAAAAATTTTCGAAAAAAATTTTGAAAAAAATTTCGAAAAAAAATTTTCGAAAAAAATTTGGAAAAAAATTTTGAAAAAAAATTTTCGAAAAAAATTTTGAAAAAAAATTTTCGAAAAAAATTTTGAAAAAAATTTTCGAAAAAAATTTTGAAAAAAAATTTTCGAAAAAAATTTTCGAAAAAAATTTTGAAAAAAATTTTCGAAAAAAATTTTGAAAAAAATTTTCGAAAAAAATTTTGAAAAAAATTTTCGAAGAAAATTTTGAAAAAAATTTTCGAAAAAAATTTTGAAAAAAAATTTTCGAAAAAAATTTTGAAAAAAAATTTTGAAAAAAAATTTTCGAAAAAAATTTTGAAAAAAATTTTCGAAAAAAATTTTGAAAAAAATTTTCGAAAAAAATTTTGAAAAAAATTTTCGAAAAAAATTTTCGAAAAAAATTTTTAAAAAAATTTTCGAAAAAAATTTTCGAAAAAAATTTTCGAAAAAAATTTTTAATAAAATTTTTAAAAAAATTTTCAAAAAAAATTTTGAAAAAAAATTTTCGAAAAAAAATTTGAATAAAATTTTCGAAAAATATTTTGAAAAAAAATTTTCGAAAAAAATTTTGAAAAAAAATTTTCGAAAAAATTTTCGAAAAAAATTTTCGAAAAAAATTTTCGAAAAAAATTTTGAAAAAAATTTTCATAAAAAATTTTCGAAAAAAATTTCAAAAAAAAATTTTCGAAAAAAATTTTGAAAAAAATTTTCGAAAAAAAAATTTCGAAAAAAATTTTGAAAAAAATTTTCCAAAAAAAAATTTTCGAAAAAAATTTTGAAAAAAAAATTTTCGAAAATAATTTAGAAAAAAAATTTTCGAAAATAATTTAGAAAAAAATTTTTGAAAAAAATTTTCGAAAAAAAATTTTTGAAAAAAATTTTCGAAAAAAATTTACGAAAAAAATTTGGAAAAAAATTTTTCGAAAAAAAATTTCATAAAAAAATTTCGAAAAAAATTTCAAAAAAAAATTTTCGAAAAAAATTTTGAAAAAAAAATTTTCGAAAAAAAAATTTCGAAAAAAATTTTGAAAAAAATTTTCCAAAAAAAAATTTTCGAAAAAAATTTTCCAAAAAAAAATTTTCGAAAAAAATTTTGAAAAAAAAATTATCAAAAATAATTTAGAAAAAAAAATTTTCGAAAATAATTTAGAAAAAAATTTTCGAAAAAAATTTCGAAAAAAAATTTTCGAAAAAAATTTTCGAAAAAAATTTGGAAAAAAATTTTTCGAAAAAAAATTTCATAAAAAATTTTCGAAAAAAATTTCAAAAAAAAATTTTCGTAAAAATTTTGAAAAAAATTTTCGAAAAAAAATTTTCGAAAAAAATTTTCGAAAAAAATTTTGAAAAAAAATTTCGAAAAAAATTTTCGAAAAAAATTTTGAAAAAAATTTAGAAAAAAAATTTTCGAAAAAAATTTTCGAAAACAATTTTCGAAAAAAATTTTGAAAAAAAATTTTCGAAAAAAATTTTTAAAAAAATTTTGAAAATAATTTTCGATAAAAATTTTCGAAAAAAATTTTCGAAAAAAATTTTGAAAAAAAATTTTCGAAAAAAATTTTGAAAAAAAATTTTGAAAAAAATTTTCGAAAAAAATTTTGAAAAAAAATTTTCGAAAAAAATTTTGAAAAAAAATTTTCGAAAATAATTTTCAAAGAAAATTATGAAAAAAAATTTTTGAAAAAAATTTTGAAAAAAATTTTCGAAAAAAATTTTTAAAAAAATTTTGAAAAAAATTTTCGATATAAATTTTCGATAAAAATTTTCGAAAAAAATTTTGAAAAAAATTTTCGAAAAAAATTTTCGAAAAAAATTTTGAAAAAAAATTTTTGAAAAAAATTTTGAAAAAAATTTTCGAAAAAAATTTTGAAAAAAATTTTCGAAAAAAATTTTGAAAAAAATTTCGAAAAAAAATTTTCGAAAAAAATTTTGAAAAAAATTTTCGAAAAAAATTTTGAAACAAAATTTTCGAAAAAAATTTTTAAAAAAAAATTTTAAAAAAATTTTGAAAAAAAATTTTAAAAAAAATTTTGAAAAAAAATTTTCGAAAATATTTTGAAAAAAAATTTTTGAAAAAAATTTTGAAAAAAAATTTCGAAGAAAATTTTGAAAAAAATTTTCGAAAAAAATTTTGAAAAAAATTTTCGAAAAAAATTTTGAAAAAAATTTTCGAAAAAAATTTTGAAAAAAAATTTTGAAAAAAAATTTCGAAAAAAATTTTGAAAAAAAATTTTTAAAAAAATTTTGAAAAAAAATATCGAAAAAAATTTTCAAAAAAAATTTTGAAAAAAAATTTCGAAAAAAAATTTGAAAAAAATTTTGAAAAAAAATTTTGAAAAAAAATTTTCGAAAAAAATTTTGAAAAAAAATTTTCGAAAAAAATTTTGAAAAAAAATTTTCGAAAAAAATTTTGAAAAAAATTTTCGAAAAAAATTTTCGAAAAAAATTTTTAAAAAAATTTTGAAAAAAAATTCCAAAAAAAAATTTCGAAAAAAATTTTCGAAAAGAATTTTGGAAAAAAATTTTCGAAAAAAATTTTGAAAAAAAATTTTGAAAAAAAATTTTCGAAAAACATTTTGAAAAAAATTTCGAAAAAAAATTTTCGAAAAAAATTTTGAAAAAAATTTTGAAAAAAAATTTTCGAAAAAAATTTTGAAAAAAAAATTTTGAAAAAAATTTTTAAAAAAATTTTCGAAAAAAATTTTGAAAAAAAATTTTCGAAAAAAATTTTGAAAAAAAATTTTTGAAAAAATTTTCGAAAAAAATTTTTAAAAAAATTTTGAAACAAATTTTTGAAAAAAATTTTCGAAAAAACATTTCGAAAAAAATTTTGAAAAAAATTTCGAAAAAAAATTTTCGAAAAAAATTTTGAAAAAAATTTTGAAAAAAATTTTCGAAAAAAAGTTTGAAAAAAAATTTGAAAAAAAATTTTCGAAAAAAATTTTCGAAAAAAATTTTCGAAAAAAATTTTGAAAAAAATTTTGAAAAAAATTTTCGAAAAAAATTTTCGAAAAAAATTTTGAAAAAAAATTTTGAAAAAAATTTTCGAAAAAAATTTTCGAAAAAAATTTTGAAAAAAATTTTCGAAAAAAATTTGGAAAAAAAATTTGAAAAAAAATTTTCGAAAAAAATTTTGAAAAAAAATTTTCGAAAAAAATTTTGAAAAAAATTTTCGAAAAAAATTTTGAAAAAAAAATTTCGAAAAAAATTTTGAAAAAAAATTTTAAAAAAAATTTTGAAAAAAAATTCTAAAAAAATTTTGAAAAAAAATTTTCGAAAATATTTTGAAAAAAAATTTTCGAAAAAAATTTTCGAAAAAAATTTTGAAAAAAAATTTCGAAGAAAATTTTGAAAAAAATTTTCGAAAAAAATTTTGAAAAAAAATTTTGAAAAAAAATTTTAAAAAAAAATTTCGAAAAAAATTTTTAAAACAAATTTTCGAAAAAAATTTTCGAAGAAAATTTTGAAAAAAAATTTTCGAAAAAAATTTTGAAAAAAATTTTCGAAAAAAATTAAAAAAAAAAAATTTCGAAAAAAATTTTGAAAAAAAATTTTCAAAAAAAATTTTGAAAAAAAATTTTCGAAAAAAATTTTGAAAAAAATTTCGAAAAAAATTTTTAAAAAAATTTAAAAAAAAAATTCGAAAAAAATTTTCGAAAAAAATTTAGAAAAAAATTTTCGAAAAAAATTTTGAAAAAAAATTTTCGAAAAAAATTTTGAAAAAAAATTTTGAAAAAAAATTTCGATAAAAATTTTGAAAAAAATTTTCGAAAAAAATTTTGAAAAAAATTTTCGAAAAAAATTTTTAAAAAAATTTTCGAAAAAAATTTTCGAAAAAAATTTTGAAAAAAATTTTGAAAAAAAATTTTGAAAAAAAATTTTCGAAAAAAATTTTGAAAAAAAATTTTGAAAAAAAATTTTCGAAAAAAATTTTGAAAAAAATTTTCGAAAAAAATTTTGAAAAAAATTTTCGAAAAAAAATTTTTAAAAAAATTTTCGAAAAAAATTTTGAAAAAAAATTTCGAAAAAAATTTTGAAAAAAATTTTCGAAAAAAATTTTCGAAAAAAATTTTGAAAAAAAATTTTCGAAAAAAATTTTGAAAAAAAATTTTCGAAAAAAATTTTGAAAAAAATTTTCGAAAAAAATTTTTAAAAAAAATTTCTCGAAAAAAATTTTCAAAAAAAATTTTGAAAAAAATTTTGAAAAAAAATTATGAAAAAAAATTTTCGAAAAAAATTTTGAAAAAAATTTTCGAAAAAAATTTTCGAAAAAAATTTTGAAAAAAAATTTTTGAAAAAAATTTTGAAAAAAATTTTCGAAAAAAATTTTGAAAAAAATTTTCGAAAAAAATTTTGAAAAAAATTTCGAAAAAAAATTTTCGAAAAAAATTTTGAAAAAAATTTTGAAAAAAAATTTTCGAAAAAAATTTTGAAAAAAAATTTTCGAAAAAAATTTTGAAAAAAATTTTCGAAAAAAATTTTGAAAAAAAATTTTCGAAAAAAATTTTCGAAAAAAATTTTGAAAAAAATTTTCGAAAAAAATAAAAAAAAAATTTTCGAAAAAAATTTTGAAAAAAAATTTTCGAAGAAAATTTTGAAAAAAATTTTCGAAAAAAATTTTGAAAAAAAATTTTCGAAAAAAATTTTGAAAAAAAATTTTGAAAAAAAATTTTCGAAAAAAATTTTGAAAAAAATTTTCGAAAAAAATTTTGAAAAAAATTTTCGAAAAAAATTTTCGAAAAAAATTTTTAAAAAAATTTTCGAAAAAAATTTTCGAAAAAAATTTTCGAAAAAAATTTTTAATAAAATTTTTAAAAAAATTTTCAAAAAAAATTTTGAAAAAAAATTTTCGAAAAAAAATTTGAATAAAATTTTCGAAAAATATTTTGAAAAAAAATTTTCGAAAAAAATTTTAAAAAAAAATTTTCGAAAAAAATTTTCGAAAAAAATTTTCGAAAAAAATTTTCGAAAAAAATTTTGAAAAAAATTTTCATAAAAAATTTTCGAAAAAAATTTCAAAAAAAAATTTTCGAAAAAAATTTTAAAAAAAATTTTCGAAAAAAAAATTTCGAAAAAAATTTTGAAAAAAATTTTCCAAAAAAAAATTTTCGAAAAAAATTTTGAAAAAAAAATTTTCGAAAATAATTTAGAAAAAAAATTTTCGAAAATAATTTAGAAAAAAATTTTTGAAAAAAATTTTCGAAAAAAAATTTTTGAAAAAAATTTTCGAAAAAAATTTACGAAAAAAATTTGGAAAAAAATTTTTCGAAAAAAAATTTCATAAAAAAATTTCGAAAAAAATTTCAAAAAAAAATTTTCGAAAAAAATTTTGGAAAAAAAAATTTTCGAAAAAAAAATTTCGAAAAAAATTTTGAAAAAAATTTTCCAAAAAAAAATTTTCGAAAAAAATTTTCCAAAAAAAAATTTTCGAAAAAAATTTTGAAAAAAAAATTATCAAAAATAATTTAGAAAAAAAAATTTTCGAAAATAATTTAGAAAAAAATTTTCGAAAAAAATTTCGAAAAAAAATTTTCGAAAAAAATTTTCGAAAAAAATTTGGAAAAAAATTTTTCGAAAAAAAATTTCATAAAAAATTTTCGAAAAAAATTTCAAAAAAAAATTTTCGTAAAAATTTTGAAAAAAATTTTCGAAAAAAAATTTTCGAAAAAAATTTTCGAAAAAAATTTTGAAAAAAAATTTCGAAAAAAATTTTCGAAAAAAATTTTGAAAAAAATTTAGAAAAAAAATTTTCGAAAAAAATTTTCGAAAAAAATTTTCGAAAAAAATTTTGAAAAAAATTTTCGAAAAAAATTTTTAAAAAAATTTTGAAAATAAATTTCGATAAAAATTTTCGAAAAAAATTTTCGAAAAAAATTTTGAAAAAAAATTTTCGAAAAAAATTTTGAAAAAAAATTTTGAAAAAAATTTTCGAAAAAAATTTTGAAAAAAAATTTTCGAAAAAAATTTTGAAAAAAAATTTTCGAAAATAATTTTCAAAGAAAATTATGAAAAAAAATTTTTGAAAAAAATTTTGAAAAAAATTTTCGAAAAAAATTTTTAAAAAAATTTTGAAAAAAATTTTCGATAAAAATTTTCGATAAAAATTTTCGAAAAAAATTTTGAAAAAAATTTTCGAAAAAAATTTTCGAAAAAAATTTTGAAAAAAAAATTTTGAAAAAAATTTTGAAAAAAATTTCGAAAAAAATTTTTCGAAAATATTTTGAAAAAAAATTTTCGAAAAAAATTTTCGAAAAAAATTTTGAAAAAAAATTTCGAAGAAAATTTTGAAAAAAATTTTCGAAAAAAATTTTGAAAAAAAATTTTGAAAAAAAATTTTAAAAAAAAATTTCGAAAAAAATTTTTAAAACAAATTTTCGAAAAAAATTTTCGAAGAAAATTTTGAAAAAAAATTTTCGAAAAAAATTTTGAAAAAAATTTTCGAAAAAAATTAAAAAAAAAAAATTTCGAAAAAAATTTTGAAAAAAAATTTTCAAAAAAAATTTTGAAAAAAAATTTTCGAAAAAAATTTTGAAAAAAATTTCGAAAAAAATTTTTAAAAAAATTTAAAAAAAAAATTCGAAAAAAATTTTCGAAAAAAATTTAGAAAAAAATTTTCGAAAAAAATTTTGAAAAAAAATTTTCGAAAAAAATTTTGAAAAAAAATTTTGAAAAAAAATTTCGATAAAAATTTTGAAAAAAATTTTCGAAAAAAATTTTGAAAAAAATTTTCGAAAAAAATTTTTAAAAAAATTTTCGAAAAAAATTTTCGAAAAAAATTTTGAAAAAAATTTTGAAAAAAAATTTTGAAAAAAAATTTTCGAAAAAAATTTTGAAAAAAAATTTTGAAAAAAAATTTTCGAAAAAAATTTTGAAAAAAATTTTCGAAAAAAATTTTGAAAAAAATTTTCGAAAAAAAATTTTTAAAAAAATTTTCGAAAAAAATTTTGAAAAAAAATTTCGAAAAAAATTTTGAAAAAAATTTTCGAAAAAAATTTTCGAAAAAAATTTTGAAAAAAAATTTTCGAAAAAAATTTTGAAAAAAAATTTTCGAAAAAAATTTTGAAAAAAATTTTCGAAAAAAATTTTTAAAAAAAATTTCTCGAAAAAAATTTTCAAAAAAAATTTTGAAAAAAATTTTGAAAAAAAATTATGAAAAAAAATTTTCGAAAAAAATTTTGAAAAAAATTTTCGAAAAAAATTTTCGAAAAAAATTTTGAAAAAAAATTTTTGAAAAAAATTTTGAAAAAAATTTTCGAAAAAAATTTTGAAAAAAATTTTCGAAAAAAATTTTGAAAAAAATTTCGAAAAAAAATTTTCGAAAAAAATTTGGAAAAAAATTTTGAAAAAAAATTTTCGAAAAAAATTTTGAAAAAAAATTTTCGAAAAAAATTTTGAAAAAAATTTTCGAAAAAAATTTTGAAAAAAAATTTTCGAAAAAAATTTTCGAAAAAAATTTTGAAAAAAATTTTCGAAAAAAATAAAAAAAAAATTTTCGAAAAAAATTTTGAAAAAAAATTTTCGAAGAAAATTTTGAAAAAAATTTTCGAAAAAAATTTTGAAAAAAAATTTTCGAAAAAAATTTTGAAAATAAATTTTGAAAAAAAATTTTCGAAAAAAATTTTGAAAAAAATTTTCGAAAAAAATTTTGAAAAAAATTTTCGAAAAAAATTTTCGAAAAAAATTTTTAAAAAAATTTTCGAAAAAAATTTTCGAAAAAAATTTTCGAAAAAAATTTTTAATAAAATTTTTAAAAAAATTTTCAAAAAAAATTTTGAAAAAAAATTTTCGAAAAAAAATTTGAATAAAATTTTCGAAAAATATTTTGAAAAAAAATTTTCGAAAAAAATTTTGAAAAAAAATTTTCGAAAAAAATTTTCGAAAAAAATTTTCGAAAAAAATTTTCGAAAAAAATTTTGAAAAAAATTTTCATAAAAAATTTTCGAAAAAAATTTCAAAAAAAAATTTTCGAAAAAAATTTTGAAAAAAATTTTCGAAAAAAAAATTTCGAAAAAAATTTTGAAAAAAATTTTCCAAAAAAAAATTTTCGAAAAAAATTTTCGAAAATAATTTAGAAAAAAAATTTTCGAAAATAATTTAGAAAAAAATTTTTGAAAAAAATTTTCGAAAAAAAATTTTTGAAAAAAATTTTCGAAAAAAATTTACGAAAAAAATTTGGAAAAAAATTTTTCGAAAAAAAATTTCATAAAAAAATTTCGAAAAAAATTTCAAAAAAAAATTTTCGAAAAAAATTTTGAAAAAAAAATTTTCGAAAAAAAAATTTCGAAAAAAATTTTGAAAAAAATTTTCCAAAAAAAAATTTTCGAAAAAAATTTTCCAAAAAAAAATTTTCGAAAAAAATTTTGAAAAAAAAATTATCAAAAATAATTTAGAAAAAAAAATTTTCGAAAATAATTTAGAAAAAAATTTTCGAAAAAAATTTCGAAAAAAAATTTTCGAAAAAAATTTTCGAAAAAAATTTGGAAAAAAATTTTTCGAAAAAAAATTTCATAAAAAATTTTCGAAAAAAATTTCAAAAAAAAATTTTCGTAAAAATTTTGAAAAAAATTTTCGAAAAAAAATTTTCGAAAAAAATTTTCGAAAAAAATTTTGAAAAAAAATTTCGAAAAAAATTTTCGAAAAAAATTTTGAAAAAAATTTAGAAAAAAAATTTTCGAAAAAAATTTTCGGTAAAAATTTTCGATAAAAATTTTCGAAAAAAATTTTGAAAAAAATTTTCGAAAAAAATTTTCGAAAAAAATTTTGAAAAAAAAATTTTGAAAAAAATTTTGAAAAAAATTTTCGAAAAAAATTTTGAAAAAAATTTTCGAAAAAAATTTTGAAAAAAATTTCGAAAAAAAATTTTCGAAAAAAATTTTGAAAAAAATTTTCGAAAAAAATTTTGAAACAAAATTTTCGAAAAAAATTTTTAAAAAAAAATTTTAAAAAAATTTTGAAAAAAAATTTTAAAAAAAATTTTGAAAAAAAATTTTCGAAAATATTTTGAAAAAAAATTTTTGAAAAAAATTTTGAAAAAAAATTTCGAAGAAAATTTTGAAAAAAATTTTCGAAAAAAATTTTGAAAAAAATTTTCGAAAAAAATTTTGAAAAAAAATTTTGAAAAAAAATTTCGAAAAAAATTTTGAAAAAAAATTTTTAAAAAAATTTTGAAAAAAAATATCGAAAAAAATTTTCAAAAAAAATTTTGAAAAAAAATTTCGAAAAAAAATTTGAAAAAAATTTTGAAAAAAAATTTTGAAAAAAAATTTTCGAAAAAAATTTTGAAAAAAAATTTTCGAAAAAAATTTTGAAAAAAATTTTCGAAAAAAATTTTCGAAAAAAATTTTTAAAAAAATTTTGAAAAAAAATTCCAAAAAAAAATTTCGAAAAAAATTTTCGAAAAGAATTTTGGAAAAAAATTTTCGAAAAAAATTTTGAAAAAAAATTTTGAAAAAAAATTTTCAAAAACATTTTGAAAAAAATTTCGAAAAAAAATTTTCGAAAAAAATTTTGAAAAAAATTTTGAAAAAAAATTTTCGAAAAAAATTTTGAAAAAAAAATTTTGAAAAAAATTTTTAAAAAAATTTTCGAAAAAAATTTTGAAAAAAAATTTTCGAAAAAAATTTTGAAAAAAAATTTTTGAAAAAATTTTCGAAAAAAATTTTTAAAAAAATTTTGAAACAAATTTTTGAAAAAAATTTTCGAAAAAACATTTCGAAAAAAATTTTGAAAAAAATTTCGAAAAAAAATTTTCGAAAAAAATTTTGAAAAAAATTTTGAAAAAAATTTTCGAAAAAAAGTTTGAAAAAAAATTTGAAAAAAAATTTTCGAAAAAAATTTTCGAAAAAAATTTTGAAAAAAATTTTGAAAAAAATTTTCGAAAAAAATTTTGAAAAAAATTTTCGAAAAAAATTTTGAATAAAAATTTTGAAAAAAATTTTCGAAAAAAATTTTCGAAAAAAATTTTGAAAAAAATTTTCGAAAAAAATTTGGAAAAAAAATTTTCGGAAAAAAATTTGAAAAAAAAATTTCGAAAAAAATTTTGAAAAAAAATTTTGAAAAAAAATTTTGAAAAAAAATTTTCGAAAAAAATTTTGAAAAAAAAATTTTGAAAAAAAATTTTCGAAAAAAATTTTGAAAAAAAATTTTGAAAAAAAATTTTCGAAAAAAATTTTGAAAAAAATTTTCGAAAAAAATTTTGAAAAAAATTTTCGAAAAAAATTTTCGAAAAAAATTTTTAAAAAAATTTTCGAAAAAAATTTTCGAAAAAAATTTTGAAAAAAAATTTTCGAAAAAAATTTTGAAAAAAATTTTGAAAAAAAATTTTCGAAAAAAATTTCGAAAAAAATTTTCGAAAAAAATTTTGAAAAAAATTTTCGAAAAAAATTTTGAAAAAAAATTTTCGAAAAAAATTTTGAAAAAAAAATTTGAAAAAAAATTTTCGAAAAAAATTTTGAAAAAAAATTTTGAAAAAAATTTTCGAAAATAATTTTCGAAAAAAATTTTGAAAAAAAATTTTCGAAAAAAATTTTGAAAAAAATTTTCGAAAAAAATTTTGAAAAAAAATTTTCGAAAAAAATTTTGAAAAAAAATTTCGAAAAAAATTTTTAAAAAAATTTTGAAAAAAATTTTCGAAAAAAATTTTTAAAAAAATTTTGAAAAAAAATTTCGAAAAAAATTTTCGAAAAAAATTTTGAAAAAAATTTTCGAAAAAAATTTCAAAAAAAATTTTGAAAAAAAATTTTCGAAAAAAATTTTGAAAAAAATTTTCGAAAAAAATTTTGAAAAAAATTTTCGAAAAAAAAATTTCGAAAAAAATTTTTAAAAAATTTTCGAAAAAAAATTTCCAAAAAAATTTTCAAAAAAAATTTTGAAAAAAAATTTTCGAAAAAAAATTTGAATAAAATTTTCGAAAAAAATTTTGGAAAAAAATTTTCGATAAAAATTTTGAAAAAAAATTTTCGAAAAAAATTTTTGAAAAAAATTTTCGAAAAAAATTTTGAAAAAAATTTTCGAAAAAAATTTTGAAAAAAATTTTCGAAAAAAATTTTGAAAAAAAATTTTCGAAAAAAATTTTCGAAAAAAATTTTTAAAAAAATTTTGAAAAAAATTTTCGAAAAAAATTTTCGAAAAAAATTTTCGAAAAAAATTTTGAAAAAAAAATTTTCGAAAAAAATTTTGAAAAAAAATTTTCGAAAAAAATTTTGAAAAAAAATTTTGAAAAAAATTTTCGAAAAAAGATTTTGAAAAAAATTTTGAAAAAAATTTTCGAAAAAAATTTTTGAAAAAAATTTTGAAAAAAATTTTCGAAAAAAAAATTTCGAAAAAAATTTTGAAAAAAATTTTCCAAAAAAAAATTTTCGAAAAAAATTTTCCAAAAAAAAATTTTCGAAAAAAATTTTGAAAAAAACATTATCAAAAATAATTTAGAAAAAAAAATTTTCGAAAATAATTTAGAAAAAAATTTTCGAAAAAAATTTCGAAAAAAAATTTTCGAAAAAAATTTTCGAAAAAAATTTGGAAAAAAATTTTTCGAAAAAAAATTTCATAAAAAATTTTCGAAAAAAATTTCAAAAAAAAATTTTCGTAAAAATTTTGAAAAAAATTTTCGAAAAAAAATTTTCGAAAAAAATTTTCGAAAAAAATATTGAAAAAAAATTTCGAAAAAAATTTTCGAAAAAAATTTTGAAAAAAATTTAGAAAAAAATTTTTGAAAAAAATTTTCGAAAAAACATTTCGAAAAAAATTTTGAAAAAAATTTCGAAAAAAAATTTTCGAAAAAAATTTTGAAAAAAATTTTGAAAAAAATTTTCGAAAAAAAGTTTGAAAAAAAATTTGAAAAAAAATTTTCGAAAAACATTTTCGAAAAAAATTTTGAAAAAAATTTTGAAAAAAATTTTCGAAAAAAATTTTGAAAAAAATTTTCGAAAAAAATTTTGAAAAAAAATTTTGAAAAAAATTTTCGAAAAAAATTTTCGAAAAAAATTTTGAAAAAAATTTTCGAAAAAAATTTGGAAAAAAAATTTTCGGAAAAAAATTTGAAAAAAAAATTTCGAAAAAAATTTTGAAAAAAAATTTTGAAAAAAAATTTTGAAAAAAAATTTTCGAAAAAAATTTTGAAAAAAAATTTTGAAAAAAAATTTTCGAAAAAAATTTTGAAAAAAAATTTTGAAAAAAAATTTTCGAAAAAAATTTTGAAAAAAATTTTCGAAAAAAATTTTGAAAAAAATTTTCGAAAAAAATTTTCGAAAAAAATTTTCGAAAAAAATTTTGAAAAAAAATTTTCGAAAAAAATTTTGAAAAAAATTTTGAAAAAAAATTTTCGAAAAAAATTTCGAAAAAAATTTTCGAAAAAAATTTTGAAAAAAATTTTCGAAAAAAATTTTGAAAAAAAATTTTCGAAAAAAATTTTGAAAAAAATTTTCGAAAAAAATTTTGAAAAAAAATTTTCGAAAAAAATTTTGAAAAAAATTTTCGAAAAAAATTTTTAAAAAAATTTTGAAAAAAAAATTTCGAAAAAAATTTTGAAAAAAATTTTCGAAAAAAATTTTGAAAAAAAATTTTGAAAAAAAATTTTCGAAAAAAATTTTGAAAAAAATTTTCGAAAAAAATTTTGAAAAAAATTTTCGAAAAAAAAATTTCGAAAAAAATTTTTAAAAAAATTTTCGAAAAAAATTTTTAAAAAAATTTTCAAAAAAAATTTTGAAAAAAATTTTCAAAAAAAATTTTGAAAAAAAATTTTCGAAAAAAAATTTGAATAAAATTTTCGAAAAAAATTTTGGAAAAAAATTTTGAAAAAAAATTTTCGAAAAAAATTTTCGAAAAAAATTTTCGAAAAAAATTTTGAAAAAAATTTTCGAAAAAAATTTTGAAAAAAATTTTCGAAAAAAATTTTGAAAAAAAATTTTCGAAAAAAATTTTCGAAAAAAATTTTTAAAAAAATTTTGAAAAAAATTTTCGAAAAAAATTTTCGAAAAAAATTTTCGAAAAAAATTTTCGAAAAAAATTTTGAAAAAAAAATTTTCGAAAAAAATTTTGAAAAAAAATTTTCGAAAAAAATTTTGAAAAAAAATTTTGAAAAAAATTTTCGAAAAAAGATTTTGAAAAAAATTTTCGAAAAAAATTTTTGAAAAAAATTTTGAAAAAAATTTTCGAAAAAAAAATTTCGAAAAAAATTTTGAAAAAAATTTTCCAAAAAAAAATTTTCGAAAAAAATTTTCCAAAAAAAAATTTTCGAAAAAAATTTTGAAAAAAAAATTATCAAAAATAATTTAGAAAAAAAAATTTTCGAAAATAATTTAGAAAAAAATTTTCGAAAAAAATTTCGAAAAAAAATTTTCGAAAAAAATTTTCGAAAAAAATTTGGAAAAAAATTTTTCGAAAAAAAATTTCATAAAAAATTTTCGAAAAAAATTTCAAAAAAAATTTTTCGTAAAAATTTTGAAAAAAATTTTCGAAAAAAAATTTTCGAAAAAAATTTTCGAAAAAAATTTTGAAAAAAAATTTCGAAAAAAATTTTCGAAAAAAATTTTAAAAAAAATTTAGAAAAAAAATTTTCGAAAAAAATTTTCGAAAAAAATTTTCGAAAAAAATTTTGAAAAAAATTTTCGAAAAAAATTTTTAAAAAAATTTTGAAAATAATTTTCGATAAAAATTTTCGAAAAAAATTTTCGAAAAAAATTTTGAAAAAAAATTTTCGAAAAAAATTTTGAAAAAAAATTTTGAAAAAAATTTTCGAAAAAAGATTTTGAAAAAAATTTTCGAAAAAAATTTTTGAAAAAAATTTTGAAAAAAATTTTCGAAAAAAAAATTTCGAAAAAAATTTTGAAAAAAATTTTCCAAAAAAAAATTTTCGAAAAAAATTTTCCAAAAAAAAATTTTCGAAAAAAATTTTGAAAAAAAAATTATCAAAAATAATTTAGAAAAAAAAATTTTCGAAAATAATTTAGAAAAAAATTTTCGAAAAAAATTTCGAAAAAAAATTTTCGAAAAAAATTTTCGAAAAAAATTTGGAAAAAAATTTTTCGAAAAAAAATTTCATAAAAAATTTTCGAAAAAAATTTCAAAAAAAATTTTTCGTAAAAATTTTGAAAAAAATTTTCGAAAAAAAATTTTCGAAAAAAATTTTCGAAAAAAATTTTGAAAAAAAATTTCGAAAAAAATTTTCGAAAAAAATTTTAAAAAAAATTTAGAAAAAAAATTTTCGAAAAAAATTTTCGAAAAAAATTTTCGAAAAAAATTTTGAAAAAAATTTTCGAAAAAAATTTTTAAAAAAATTTTGAAAATAATTTTCGATAAAAATTTTCGAAAAAAATTTTCGAAAAAAATTTTGAAAAAAAATTTTCGAAAAAAATTTTGAAAAAAAATTTTCGAAAAAAATTTTGAAAAAAATTTTCGAAAAAAATTTTGAAAAAAAATTTTCGAAAAAAATTTTGAAAAAAATTTTCGAAAAAAATTTTTAAAAAATTTTGAAAAAAAAATTTCGAAAAAAATTTTGAAAAAAATTTTCGAAAAAAATTTTGAAAAAAAATTTTGAAAAAAAATTTTCGAAAAAAATTTTGAAAAAAATTTTCGAAAAAAATTTTGAAAAAAATTTTCGAAAAAAAAATTTCGAAAAAAATTTTTAAAAAAATTTTCGAAAAAAATTTTTAAAAAAATTTTCAAAAAAAATTTTGAAAAAAATTTTCAAAAAAAATTTTGAAAAAAAATTTTCGAAAAAAAATTTGAATAAAATTTTCGAAAAAAATTTTGGAAAAAAATTTTGAAAAAAAATTTTCGAAAAAAATTTTCGAAAAAAATTTTCGAAAAAAATTTTGAAAAAAATTTTCGAAAAAAATTTTGAAAAAAATTTTCGAAAAAAATTTTGAAAAAAAATTTTCGAAAAAAATTTTCGAAAAAAATTTTTAAAAAAATTTTGAAAAAAATTTTCGAAAAAAATTTTCGAAAAAAATTTTCGAAAAAAATTTTCGAAAAAAATTTTCGAAAAAAATTTTGAAAAAAAAATTTTCGAAAAAAATTTTGAAAAAAAATTTTCGAAAAAAATTTTGAAAAAAAATTTTGAAAAAAATTTTCGAAAAAAGATTTTGAAAAAAATTTTCGAAAAAAATTTTTGAAAAAAATTTTGAAAAAAATTTTCGAAAAAAAAATTTCGAAAAAAATTTTGAAAAAAATTTTCCAAAAAAAAATTTTCGAAAAAAATTTTCCAAAAAAAAATTTTCGAAAAAAATTTTGAAAAAAAAATTATCAAAAATAATTTAGAAAAAAAAATTTTCGAAAATAATTTAGAAAAAAATTTTCGAAAAAAATTTCGAAAAAAAATTTTCGAAAAAAATTTTCGAAAAAAATTTGGAAAAAAATTTTTCGAAAAAAAATTTCATAAAAAATTTTCGAAAAAAATTTCAAAAAAAATTTTTCGTAAAAATTTTGAAAAAAATTTTCGAAAAAAAATTTTCGAAAAAAATTTTCGAAAAAAATTTTGAAAAAAAATTTCGAAAAAAATTTTCGAAAAAAATTTTAAAAAAAATTTAGAAAAAAAATTTTCGAAAAAAATTTTCGAAAAAAATTTTCGAAAAAAATTTTGAAAAAAATTTTCGAAAAAAATTTTTAAAAAAATTTTGAAAATAATTTTCGATAAAAATTTTCGAAAAAAATTTTCGAAAAAAATTTTGAAAAAAAATTTTCGAAAAAAATTTTGAAAAAAAATTTTGAAAAAAAATTTTGAAAAAAATTTTCGAAAAAAATTTTGAAAAAAAATTTTGAAAAAAAATTTTCGAAAAAAATTTTGAAAAAAAATTTTCGAAAAAAATTTTCGAAGAAAATTATGAAAAAAAATTTTTGAAAAAAATTTTGAAAAAAATTTTCGAAAAAAATTTTTAAAAAAATTTTGAAAAAAATTTTCGATAAAAATTTTCGAAAAAAATTTTCGAAAAAAATTTTGAAAAAAATTTTCGAAAAAAATTTTCGAAAAAAATTTTGAAAAAAAATTTTTGAAAAAAATTTTGAAAAAATTTTCGAAAAAAATTTTGAAAAAAATTTTCGAAAAAAATTTTGAAAAAAATTTCGAAAAAAAATTTTCGAAAAAAATTTGGAAAAAAATTTTGAAAAAAAATTTTCGAAAAAAATTTAAAAAAAAATTTTCGAAAAAAATTTTGAAAAAAATGTTCGAAAAAAATTTTGAAACAAAATTTTCGAAAAAAATTTTTAAAAAAAATTTTTAAAAAAATTTTGAAAAAAAATTTTAAAAAAAATTTTGAAAAAAAATTTTCGAAAATATTTTGAAAAAAATTTTCGAAAAAAATTTTGAAAAAAAATTTTGAAAAAAAATTTCGAAAAAAATTTTGAAAAAAAAATTTTAAAAAAATTTTGAAAAAAAATTTCGAAAAAAATTTTCAAAAAAAATTTTGAAAAAAAATTTCGAAAAAAAATTTGAAAAAAATTTTGAAAAAAAATTTTGAAAAAAAATTTTCGAAAAAAATTTTGAAAAAAAATTTTCGAAAAAAATTTTGAAAAAAATTTTCGAAAAAAATTTTTAAAAAAATTTTGAAAAAAAATTCCAAAAAAAAATTTCGAAAAAAATTTTCGAAAAGAATTTTGAAAAAAATTTTCGAAAAAAATTTTGAAAAAAAATTTTGAAAAAAAATTTTCGAAAAACATTTTGAAAAAAATTTCGAAAAAAAATTTTCGAAAAAAATTTTGAAAAAAATTTTGAAAAAAAATTTTCGAAAAAAATTTTGAAAAAAAAATTTTGAAAAAAATTTTGAAAAAAATTTTCGAAAAAAATTTTGAAAAAAAATTTTCGAAAAAAATTTTGAAAAAAAATTTTTAAAAAAATTTTCGAAAAAAATTTTTAAAAAAATTTTGAAAAAAATTTTTGAAAAAAATTTTCGAAAAAACATTTCGAAAAAAATTTTGAAAAATATTTCGAAAAAAAATTTTCGAAAAAAATTTTGAAAAAAATTTTGAAAAAAAATTTTCGAAAAAAATTTGGAAAAAAATTTTGAAAAAAAATTTTCGAAAAAAATTTTGAAAAAAAATTTTCGAAAAAAATTTTGAAAAAAATTTTCGAAAAAAATTTTGAAAAAAAATTTTCGAAAAAAATTTTCGAAAAAAATTTTGAAAAAAATTTTCGAAAAAAATAAAAAAAAAATTTTCGAAAAAAATTTTGAAAAAAAATTTTCGAAGAAAATTTTGAAAAAAATTTTCGAAAAAAATTTTGAAAAAAAATTTTCGAAAAAAATTTTGAAAAAAAATTTTCGAAAAAAATTTTGAAAAAAATTTTCGAAAAAAATTTTGAAAAAAATTTTCGAAAAAAATTTTGAAAAAAATTTTCGAAAAAAATTTTCGAAAAAAATTTTTAAAAAAATTTTCGAAAAAAATTTTCGAAAAAAATTTTCGAAAAAAATTTTTAATAAAATTTTTAAAAAAATTTTCAAAAAAAATTTTGAAAAAAAATTTTCGAAAAAAAATTTGAATAAAATTTTCGAAAAATATTTTGAAAAAAAATTTTCGAAAAAAATTTTGAAAAAAAATTTTCGAAAAAAATTTTCGAAAAAAATTTTCGAAAAAAATTTTGAAAAAAATTTTCATAAAAAATTTTCGAAAAAAATTTCAAAAAAAAATTTTGAAAAAAATTTTCGAAAAAAATTTTGAAAAAAAATTTTCGAAAAAAATTTTCGAAAAAAATTTTGAAAAAAATTTTCGAAAAAAATAAAAAAAAAATTTTCGAAAAAAATTTTGAAAAAAAAATTTCGAAAAAAATTTTGAAAAAAATTTTCCAAAAAAAAATTTTCGAAAAAAATTTTGAAAAAAAAATTTTCGAAAATAATTTAGAAAAAAAATTTTCGAAAATAATTTAGAAAAAAATTTTTGAAAAAAATTTTCGAAAAAAAATTTTTGAAAAAAATTTTCGAAAAAAATTTACGAAAAAAATTTGGAAAAAAATTTTTCGAAAAAAAATTTCATAAAAAAATTTCGAAAAAAATTTCAAAAAAAAATTTTCGAAAAAAATTTTGAAAAAAAAATTTTCGAAAAAAAAATTTCGAAAAAAATTTTGAAAAAAATTTTCCAAAAAAAAATTTTCGAAAAAAATTTTCCAAAAAAAAATTTTCGAAAAAAATTTTGAAAAAAAAATTATCAAAAATAATTTAGAAAAAAAAATTTTCGAAAATAATTTAGAAAAAAATTTTCGAAAAAAATTTCGAAAAAAAATTTTCGAAAAAAATTTTCGAAAAAAATTTTGAAAAAAATTTTGAAAAAAATTTTCGAAAAAAAGTTTGAAAAAAAATTTGAAAAAAAATTTTCGAAAAAAATTTTCGAAAAAAATTTTGAAAAAAATTTTGAAAAAAATTTTCGAAAAAAATTTTGAAAAAAATTTTCGAAAAAAATTTTGAATAAAAATTTTGAAAAAAATTTTCGAAAAAAATTTTCGAAAAAAATTTTGAAAAAAATTTTCGAAAAAAATTTGGAAAAAAAATTTTCGGAAAAAAATTTGAAAAAAAAATTTCGAAAAAAATTTTGAAAAAAAATTTTGAAAAAAAATTTTGAAAAAAAATTTTCGAAAAAAATTTTGAAAAAAAAATTTTGAAAAAAAATTTTCGAAAAAAATTTTGAAAAAAAATTTTGAAAAAAAATTTTCGAAAAAAATTTTGAAAAAAATTTTCGAAAAAAATTTTGAAAAAAATTTTCGAAAAAAATTTTCGAAAAAAATTTTTAAAAAAATTTTCGAAAAAAATTTTCGAAAAAAATTTTGAAAAAAAATTTTCGAAAAAAATTTTGAAAAAAATTTCGAAAAAAAATTTTCGAAAAAAATTTCGAAAAAAATTTTCGAAAAAAATTTTGAAAAAAATTTTCGAAAAAAATTTTGAAAAAAAATTTTCGAAAAAAATTTTGAAAAAAAAATTTGAAAAAAAATTTTCGAAAAAAATTTTGAAAAAAAATTTTGAAAAAAATTTTCGAAAATAATTTTCGAAAAAAATTTTGAAAAAAAATTTTCGAAAAAAATTTTGAAAAAAATTTTCGAAAAAAATTTTGAAAAAAAATTTTCGAAAAAAATTTTGAAAAAAATTTTCGAAAAAAATTTTTAAAAAAATTTTGAAAAAAATTTTCGAAAAAAATTTTTAAAAAAATTTTGAAAAAAAATTTCGAAAAAAATTTTCGAAAAAAATTTTGAAAAAAATTTTCGAAAAAAATTTTCAAAAAAAATTTTGAAAAAAAATTTTCGAAAAAAATTTTGAAAAAAATTTTCGAAAAAAATTTTGAAAAAAATTTTCGAAAAAAAAATTTCGAAAAAAATTTTTAAAAAATTTTCGAAAAAAATTTTCGAAAAAAATTTTCAAAAAAAATTTTGAAAAAAAATTTTCGAAAAAAAATTTGAATAAAATTTTCGAAAAAAATTTTGGAAAAAAATTTTCGAAAAAAATTTTGAAAAAAAATTTTCGAAAAAAATTTTCGAAAAAAATTTTCGAAAAAAATTTTGAAAAAAATTTTCGAAAAAAATTTTGAAAAAAATTTTCAAAAAAAATTTTGAAAAAAAATTTTCGAAAAAAATTTTCGAAAAAAATTTTTAAAAAAATTTTGAAAAAAATTTTCGAAAAAAATTTTCGAAAAAAATTTTCGAAAAAAATTTTGAAAAAAAAATTTTCGAAAAAAATTTTGAAAAAAAATTTTCGAAAAAAATTTTGAAAAAAAATTTTGAAAAAAATTTTCGAAAAAAGATTTTGAAAAAAATTTTGAAAAAAATTTTCGAAAAAAATTTTTGAAAAAAATTTTGAAAAAAATTTTCGAAAAAAAAATTTCGAAAAAAATTTTGAAAAAAATTTTCCAAAAAAAAATTTTCGAAAAAAATTTTCCAAAAAAAAATTTTCGAAAAAAATTTTGAAAAAAAAATTATCAAAAATAATTTAGAAAAAAAAATTTTCGAAAATAATTTAGAAAAAAATTTTCGAAAAAAATTTCGAAAAAAAATTTTCGAAAAAAATTTTCGAAAAAAATTTGGAAAAAAATTTTTCGAAAAAAAATTTCATAAAAAATTTTCGAAAAAAATTTCAAAAAAAAATTTTCGTAAAAATTTTGAAAAAAATTTTCGAAAAAAAATTTTCGAAAAAAATTTTCGAAAAAAATATTGAAAAAAAATTTCGAAAAAAATTTTCGAAAAAAATTTTGAAAAAAATTTAGAAAAAAAATTTTCGAAAAAAATTTTGAAAAAAATTTTCGAAAAAAATTTTGAAAAAAAATTTTCGAAAAAAATTTTGAAAAAAAATTTTCGAAAAAAATTTTCAAAGAAAATTATGAAAAAAAAATTTTGAAAAAAATTTTGAAAAGAATTTTCGAAAAAAATTTTTAAAAAAATTTTGAAAAAAATTTTCGATAAAAATTTTCGAAAGAAATTTTCGAAAAAAATTTTGAAAAAAATTTTCGAAAAAAATTTTCGAAAAAAATTTTGAAAAAAAATTTTTGAAAAAAATTTTGAAAAAAATTTTCGAAAAAAATTTTGAAAAAAATTTTCGAAAAAAATTTTGAAAAAAATTTCGAAAAAAATTTGGAAAAAAATTTTGAAAAAAAATTTTCGAAAAAAATTTTGAAAAAAAATTTTCGAAAAAAAATTTTCGAAAATATTTTGAAAAAAATTTTCGAAAAAAATTTTGAAAAAAAATTTTGAAAAAAAATTTCGAAAAAAATTTTGAAAAAAAATTTTTAAAAAAATTTTGAAAAAAAATTTCGAAAAAAATTTTCAAAAAAAATTTTGAAAAAAAATTTCGAAAAAAAATTTGAAAAAAATTTTGAAAAAAAATTTTGAAAAAAAATTTTCGAAAAAAATTTTGAAAAAAAATTTTCGAAAAAAATTTTGAAAAAAATTTTCGAAAAAAATTTTTAAAAAAATTTTTCCAAATTTTTTTCGTAAATTTTTTTCGAAAATTTTTTTCAAAAATTTTTTTTCGAAAATTTTTTTCAAAAATTTTTTTCAAAAATTTTTTTCTAAATTATTTTCGAAAATTTTTTTTCTAAATTATTTTCGAAAATTTTTTTTTCAAAATTTTTTTCGAAAATTTTTTTTTGGAAAATTTTTTTCAAAATTTTTTTCGAAATTTTTTTTTCGAAAATTTTTTTCAAAATTTTTTTCGAAAATTTTTTTTTGAAATTTTTTTCGAAAATTTTTTATGAAAATTTTTTTCAAAATTTTTTTCGAAAATTTTTTTCGAAAATTTTTTTTCAAAATTTTTTTCGAAAATTTTTTTTCAAAATATTTTTCGAAAATTTTATTCAAATTTTTTTTCGAAAATTTTTTTTCAAAATTTTTTTTGAAAATTTTTTTAAAAATTTTATTAAAAATTTTTTTCGAAAATTTTTTTCGAAAATTTTTTTCGAAAATTTTTTTAAAAATTTTTTTCGAAAATTTTTTTCGAAAATTTTTTTCAAAATTTTTTTCGAAAATTTTTTTCAAAATTTTTTTCGAAAATTTTTTTCAAAATTTTTTTCGAAAATTTTTTTTCAAAATTTTTTTCGAAAATTTTTTTTCAAAATTTTTTTCGAAAATTTTTTTCAAAATTTTCTTCGAAAATTTTTTTTCAAAATTTTTTTCGAAAATTTTTTTCAAAATTTTTTTCGAAAATTTTTTTCGAAAATTTTTTTTCAAAATTTTTTTCGAAAATTTTTTTCAAAATTTTTTTCGAAAATTTTTTTTCAAAATTTTTTTCGAAAATTTTTTTTCAAAATTTTTTTCCAAATTTTTTTCGAAAATTTTTTTTCAAAATTTTTTTCCAAAAAAAAATTTCGAAAAAAATTTTCGAAAAGAATTTTGAAAAAAATTTTCGAAAAAAATTTTGAAAAAAAATTTTGAAAAAAAATTTTCGAAAAACATTTTGAAAAAAATTTCGAAAAAAAATTTTCGAAAAAAATTTTGAAAAAAATTTTGAAAAAAAATTTTCGAAAAAAATTTTGAAAAAAAAATTTTGAAAAAAATTTTGAAAAAAATTTTCGAAAAAAATTTTGAAAAAAAATTTTCGAAAAAAATTTTGAAAAAAAATTTTTAAAAAAATTTTCGAAAAAAATTTTTAAAAAAATTTTGAAAAAAATTTTTGAAAAAAATTTTCGAAAAAACATTTCGAAAAAAATTTTGAAAAAAATTTCGAAAAAAAATTTTCGAAAAAAATTTTGAAAAAAATTTTGAAAAAAAATTTTCGAAAAAAATTTGGAAAAAAATTTTGAAAAAAAATTTTCGAAAAAAATTTTGAAAAAAAATTTTCGAAAAAAATTTTGAAAAAAATTTTCGAAAAAAATTTTGAAAAAAAATTTTCGAAAAAAATTTTCGAAAAAAATTTTGAAAAAAATTTTCGAAAAAAATAAAAAAAAAATTTTCGAAAAAAATTTTGAAAAAAAATTTTCGAAGAAAATTTTGAAAAAAATTTTCGAAAAAAATTTTGAAAAAAAATTTTCGAAAAAAATTTTGAAAAAAAATTTTCGAAAAAAATTTTGAAAAAAATTTTCGAAAAAAATTTTGAAAAAAATTTTCGAAAAAAATTTTGAAAAAAATTTTCGAAAAAAATTTTCGAAAAAAATTTTTAAAAAAATTTTCGATTAAAATTTTCGAAAAAAATTTTCGAAAAAAATTTTTAATAAAATTTTTAAAAAAATTTTCAAAAAAAATTTTGAAAAAAAATTTTCGAAAAAAAATTTGAATAAAATTTTCGAAAAATATTTTGAAAAAAAATTTTCGAAAAAAATTTTGAAAAAAAATTTTCGAAAAAAATTTTCGAAAAAAATTTTCGAAAAAAATTTTGAAAAAAATTTTCATAAAAAATTTTCGAAAAAAATTTCAAAAAAAAATTTTCGAAAAAAATTTTGAAAAAAATTTTCGAAAAAAAAATTTCGAAAAAAATTTTGAAAAAAATTTTCCAAAAAAAAATTTTCGAAAAAAATTTTGAAAAAAAAATTTTCGAAAATAATTTAGAAAAAAAATTTTCGAAAATAATTTAGAAAAAAATTTTTGAAAAAAATTTTCGAAAAAAAATTTTTGAAAAAAATTTTCGAAAAAAATTTACGAAAAAAATTTGGAAAAAAATTTTTCGAAAAAAAATTTCATAAAAAAATTTCGAAAAAAATTTCAAAAAAAAATTTTCGAAAAAAATTTTGAAAAAAAAATTTTCGAAAAAAAATTTTCGAAAAAAATTTTCGAAAAAAATTTTGAAAAAAAATTTCGAAAAAAATTTTCGAAAAAAATTTTGAAAAAAATTTAGAAAAAAAATTTTCGAAAAAAATTTTCGAAAAAAATTTTGAAAAAAATTTTCGAAAAAAATTTTTAAAAAAATTTTGAAAATAATTTTCGATAAAAATTTTCGAAAAAAATTTTCGAAAAAAATTTTGAAAAAAAATTTTCGAAAAAAATTTTGAAAAAAAATTTTGAAAAAAATTTTCGAAAAAAATTTTGAAAAAAAATTTTCGAAAAAAATTTTGAAAAAAAATTTTCGAAAATAATTTTCAAAGAAAATTATGAAAAAAAATTTTTGAAAAAAATTTTGAAAAAAATTTTCGAAAAAAATTTTTAAAAAAATTTTGAAAAAAATTTTCGATAAAAATTTTCGATAAAAATTTTCGAAAAAAATTTTGAAAAAAATTTTCGAAAAAAATTTTCGAAAAAAATTTTGAAAAAAAAATTTTGAAAAAAATTTTGAAAAAAATTTTCGAAAAAAATTTTGAAAAAAATTTTCGAAAAAAATTTTGAAAAAAATTTCGAAAAAAAATTTTCGAAAAAAATTTTGAAAAAAATTTTCGAAAAAAATTTTGAAACAAAATTTTCGAAAAAAATTTTTAAAAAAAAATTTTAAAAAAATTTTGAAAAAAAATTTTAAAAAAAATTTTGAAAAAAAATTTTCGAAAATATTTTGAAAAAAAATTTTTGAAAAAAATTTTGAAAAAAAATTTCGAAGAAAATTTTGAAAAAAATTTTCGAAAAAAATTTTGAAAAAAATTTTCGAAAAAAATTTTGAAAAAAAATTTTGAAAAAAAATTTCGAAAAAAATTTTGAAAAAAAATTTTTAAAAAAATTTTGAAAAAAAATATCGAAAAAAATTTTCAAAAAAAATTTTGAAAAAAAATTTCGAAAAAAAATTTGAAAAAAATTTTGAAAAAAAATTTTGAAAAAAAATTTTCGAAAAAAATTTTGAAAAAAAATTTTCGAAAAAAATTTTGAAAAAAATTTTCGAAAAAAATTTTTAAAAAAATTTTGAAAAAAAATTCCAAAAAAAAATTTCGAAAAAAATTTTCGAAAAGAATTTTGGAAAAAAATTTTCGAAAAAAATTTTGAAAAAAAATTTTGAAAAAAAATTTTCGAAAAACATTTTGAAAAAAATTTCGAAAAAAAATTTTCGAAAAAAATTTTGAAAAAAATTTTGAAAAAAAATTTTCGAAAAAAATTTTGAAAAAAAAATTTTGAAAAAAATTTTTAAAAAAATTTTCGAAAAAAATTTTGAAAAAAAATTTTCGAAAAAAATTTTGAAAAAAAATTCTTGAAAAAATTTTCGAAAAAAATTTTTAAAAAAATTTTGAAACAAATTTTTGAAAAAAATTTTCGAAAAAACATTTCGAAAAAAATTTTGAAAAAAATTTCGAAAAAAAATTTTCGAAAAAAATTTTGAAAAAAATTTTGAAAAAAATTTTCGAAAAAAAGTTTGAAAAAAAATTTGAAAAAAAATTTTCGAAAAAAATTTTCGAAAAAAATTTTGAAAAAAATTTTGAAAAAAATTTTCGAAAAAAATTTTGAAAAAAATTTTCGAAAAAAATTTTGAATAAAAATTTTGAAAAAAATTTTCGAAAAAAATTTTCGAAAAAAATTTTGAAAAAAATTTTCGAAAAAAATTTGGAAAAAAAATTTTCGGAAAAAAATTTGAAAAAAAAATTTCGAAAAAAATTTTGAAAAAAAATTTTGAAAAAAAATTTTGAAAAAAAATTTTCGAAAAAAATTTTGAAAAAAAAATTTTGAAAAAAAATTTTCGAAAAAAATTTTGAAAAAAAATTTTGAAAAAAAAATTTTCGAAAAAAATTTTGAAAAAAATTTTCGAAAAAAATTTTGAAAAAAATTTTCGAAAAAAATTTTCGAAAAAAATTTTTAAAAAAATTTTCGAAAAAAATTTTCGAAAAAAATTTTGAAAAAAAATTTTCGAAAAAAATTTTGAAAAAAATTTTGAAAAAAAATTTTCGAAAAAAATTTCGAAAAAAATTTTCGAAAAAAATTTTGAAAAAAATTTTCGAAAAAAATTTTGAAAAAAAATTTTCGAAAAAAATTTTGAAAAAAAAATTTTGAAAAAAAATTTTCGAAAAAAATTTTGAAAAAAATTTTCGAAAAAAATTTTTAAAAAAATTTTGAAAAAAATTTTCGAAAAAAATTTTTAAAAAAATTTTGAAAAAAAATTTCGAAAAAAATTTTCGAAAAAAATTTTGAAAAAAATTTTCGAAAAAAATTTTCAAAAAAAATTTTGAAAAAAAATTTTCGAAAAAAATTTTGAAAAAAATTTTCGAAAAAAATTTTGAAAAAAATTTTCGAAAAAAAAATTTCGAAAAAAATTTTTAAAAAATTTTCGAAAAAAATTTTCGAAAAAAATTTTCAAAAAAAATTTTGAAAAAAAATTTTCGAAAAAAAATTTGAATAAAATTTTCGAAAAAAATTTTGGAAAAAAATTTTCGAAAAAAATTTTGAAAAAAAATTTTCGAAAAAAATTTTCGAAAAAAATTTTCGAAAAAAATTTTGAAAAAAATTTTCGAAAAAAATTTTGAAAAAAATTTTCGAAAAAAATTTTGAAAAAAAATTTTCGAAAAAAATTTTCGAAAAAAATTTTTAAAAAAATTTTGAAAAAAATTTTCGAAAAAAATTTTCGAAAAAAATTTTCGAAAAAAATTTTGAAAAAAAAATTTTCGAAAAAAATTTTGAAAAAAAATTTTCGAAAAAAATTTTGAAAAAAAATTTTGAAAAAAATTTTCGAAAAAAGATTTTGAAAAAAATTTTGAAAAAAATTTTCGAAAAAAATTTTTGAAAAAAATTTTGAAAAAAATTTTCGAAAAAAAAATTTCGAAAAAAATTTTGAAAAAAATTTTCCAAAAAAAAATTTTCGAAAAAAATTTTCCAAAAAAAAATTTTCGAAAAAAATTTTGAAAAAAAAATTATCAAAAATAATTTAGAAAAAAAAATTTTCGAAAATAATTTAGAAAAAAATTTTCGAAAAAAATTTCGAAAAAAATTTGGAAAAAAATTTTTCGAAAAAAAATTTCATAAAAAATTTTCGAAAAAAATTTCAAAAAAAAATTTTCGTAAAAATTTTGAAAAAAATTTTCGAAAAAAAATTTTCGAAAAAAATTTTCGAAAAAAATATTGAAAAAAAATTTCGAAAAAAATTTTCGAAAAAAATTTTGAAAAAAATTTAGAAAAAAAATTTTCGAAAAAAATTTTGAAAAAAATTTTCGAAAAAAATTTTGAAAAAAAATTTTCGAAAAAAATTTTGAAAAAAAATTTTCGAAAAAAATTTTCAAAGAAAATTATGAAAAAAAATTTTTGAAAAAAATTTTGAAAAGAATTTTCGAAAAAAATTTTTAAAAAAATTTTGAAAAAAATTTTCGATAAAAATTTTCGAAAGAAATTTTCGAAAAAAATTTTGAAAAAAATTTTCGAAAAAAATTTTCGAAAAAAATTTTGAAAAAAAATTTTTGAAAAAAATTTTGAAAAAAATTTTCGAAAAAAATTTTGAAAAAAATTTTCGAAAAAAATTTTGAAAAAAATTTCGAAAAAAATTTGGAAAAAAATTTTGAAAAAAAATTTTCGAAAAAAATTTTGAAAAAAAATTTTCGAAAAAAATTTTGAAAAAAATTTTCGAAAAAAATTTTGAAACAAAATTTTCGAAAAAAAATTTTAAAAAAAATTTTTAAAAAAATTTTGAAAAAAAATTTTTAAAAAAATTTTGAAAAAAAATTTTCGAAAATATTTTGAAAAAAAATTTTTGAAAAAAATTTTGAAAAAAAATTTCGAAGAAAATTTTGAAAAAAATTTTCGAAAAAAATTTTGAAAAAAAATTTTGAAAAAAAATTTCGAAAAAAATTTTGAAAAAAAATTTTTAAAAAAATTTTGAAAAAAAATTTCGAAAAAAATTTTCAAAAAAAAATTTGAAAAAAAATTTCGAAAAAAAATTTGAAAAAAATTTTGAAAAAAAATTTTGAAAAAAAATTTTCGAAAAAAATTTTGAAAAAAAATTTTCGAAAAAAATTTTGAAAAAAATTTTCGAAAAAAATTTTCGAAAAAAATTTTTAAAAAAATTTTGAAAAAAAATTCCAAAAAAAAATTTCGAAAAAAATTTTCGAAAAGAATTTTGAAAAAAATTTTCGAAAAAAATTTTGAAAAAAAATTTTGAAAAAAAATTTTCGAAAAACATTTTGAAAAAAATTTCGAAATAAAATTTTCGAAAAAAATTTTGAAAAAAATTTTGAAAAAAAATTTTCGAAAAAAATTTTGAAAAAAAAATTTTGAAAAAAATTTTGAAAAAAATTTTCGAAAAAAATTTTGAAAAAAAATTTTCGAAAAAAATTTTGAAAAAAAATTTTTGAAAAAATTTTCGAAAAAAATTTTTAAAAAAATTTTGAAAAAAATTTTTGAAAAAAATTTTCGAAAAAACATTTCGAAAAAAATTTTGAAAAAAATTTCGAAAAAAAATTTTCGAAAAAAATTTTGAAAAATATTTTGAAAAAAATTTTCGAAAAAAAAAAAATTTGAAAAAAAATTTTCGAAAAAAATTTTCGAAAAAAATTTTGAAAAAAATTTTGAAAAAAATTTTCGAAAAAAATTTTGAAAAAAATTTTCGAAAAAAATTTTCAAAAAAAATTTTGAAAAAAAATTTCGAAAAAAAATTTGAAAAAAATTTTGAAAAAAAATTTTGAAAAAAAATTTTCGAAAAAAATTTTGAAAAAAAATTTTCGAAAAAAATTTTGAAAAAAATTTTCGAAAAAAATTTTCGAAAAAAATTTTTAAAAAAATTTTGAAAAAAAAATCCAAAAAAAAATTTCGAAAAAAATTTTCGAAAAGAATTTTGAAAAAAATTTTCGAAAAAAATTTTGAAAAAAAATTTTGAAAAAAAATTTTCGAAAAACATTTTGAAAAAAATTTCGAAAAAAAATTTTCGAAAAAAATTTTGAAAAAAATTTTGAAAAAAAATTTTCGAAAAAAATTTTGAAAAAAAAATTTTGAAAAAAATTTTTAAAAAAATTTTCGAAAAAAATTTTGAAAAAAAAATTTCGAAAAAAATTTTGAAAAAAAATTTTTGAAAAAATTTTCGAAAAAAATTTTTAAAAAAATTTTGAAAAAAATTTTTGAAAAAAATTTTCGAAAAAACATTTCGAAAAAAATTTTGAAAAAAATTTCGAAAAAAAATTTTCGAAAAAAATTTTGAAAAAAATTTTGAAAAAAATTTTCGAAAAAAAGTTTGAAAAAAAATTTGAAAAAAAATTTTCGAAAAAAATTTTCGAAAAAAATTTTGAAAAAAATTTTGAAAAAAATTTTCGAAAAAAATTTTGAAAAAAATTTTCGAAAAAAATTTTGAAAAAAAATTTTGAAAAAAATTTTCGAAAAAAATTTTCGAAAAAAATTTTGAAAAAAATTTTCGAAAAAAATTTGGAAAAAAAATTTTCGGAAAAAAATTTGAAAAAAAAATTTCGAAAAAAATTTTGAAAAAAAATTTTGAAAAAAAATTTTGAAAAAAAATTTTCGAAAAAAATTTTGAAAAAAAATTTTGAAAAAAAATTTTCGAAAAAAATTTTGAAAAAAAATTTTGAAAAAAAATTTTCGAAAAAAATTTTGAAAAAAATTTTCGAAAAAAATTTTGAAAAAAATTTTCGAAAAAAATTTTCGAAAAAAATTTTTAAAAAAATTTTCGAAAAAAATTTTCGAAAAAAATTTTGAAAAAAAATTTTCGAAAAAAATTTTGAAAAAAATTTTGAAAAAAAATTTTCGAAAAAAATTTCGAAAAAAATTTTCGAAAAAAATTTTGAAAAAAATTTTCGAAAAAAATTTTGAAAAAAAATTTTCGAAAAAAATTTTGAAAAAAATTTTCGAAAAAAATTTTGAAAAAAAATTTTCGAAAAAAATTTTGAAAAAAATTTTCGAAAAAAATTTTTAAAAAAATTTTGAAAAAAAAATTTCGAAAAAAATTTTGAAAAAAATTTTCGAAAAAAATTTTGAAAAAAAATTTTGAAAAAAAATTTTCGAAAAAAATTTTGAAAAAAATTTTCGAAAAAAATTTTGAAAAAAATTTTCGAAAAAAAAATTTCGAAAAAAATTTTTAAAAAAATTTTCGAAAAAAATTTTTAAAAACATTTTCAAAAAAAATTTTGAAAAAAAATTTTCGAAAAAAAATTTGAATAAAATTTTCGAAAAAAATTTTGGAAAAAAATTTTGAAAAAAAATTTTCGAAAAAAATTTTCGAAAAAAATTTTCGAAAAAAATTTTGAAAAAAATTTTCGAAAAAAATTTTGAAAAAAATTTTCGAAAAAAATTTTGAAAAAAAATTTTCGAAAAAAATTTTCGAAAAAAATTTTTAAAAAAATTTTGAAAAAAATTTTCGAAAAAAATTTTCGAAAAAAATTTTCGAAAAAAATTTTGAAAAAAAAATTTTCGAATAAAATTTTGAAAAAAAATTTTCGAAAAAAATTTTGAAAAAAAATTTTGAAAAAAATTTTCGAAAAAAGATTTTAAAAAAAATTTTCGAAAAAAATTTTTGAAAAAAATTTTGAAAAAAATTTTCGAAAAAAAAATTTCGAAAAAAATTTTGAAAAAAATTTTCCAAAAAAAAATTTTCGAAAAAAATTTTCCAAAAAAAAATTTTCGAAAAAAATTTTGAAAAAAAAATTATCAAAAATAATTTAGAAAAAAAAATTTTCGAAAATAATTTAGAAAAAAATTTTCGAAAAAAATTTCGAAAAAAAATTTTCGAAAAAAATTTTCGAAAAAAAATTGGAAAAAAATTTTTCGAAAAAAAATTTCATAAAAAATTTTCGAAAAAAATTTCAAAAAAAAATTTTCGTAAAAATTTTGAAAAAAATTTTCGAAAAAAAATTTTCGAAAAAAATTTTGAAAAAAAATTTCGAAAAAAATTTTCGAAAAAAATTTTGAAAAAAATTTAGAAAAAAAATTTTCGAAAAAAATTTTCGAAAAAAATTTTCGAAAAAAATTTTGAAAAAAATTTTCGAAAAAAATTTTTAAAAAAATTTTGAAAATAATTTTCGATAAAAATTTTCGAAAAAAATTTTCGAAAAAAATTTTGAAAAAAAATTTTCGAAAAAAATTTTGAAAAAAAATTTTGAAAAAAAATTTTGAAAAAAATTTTCGAAAAAAATTTTGAAAAAAAATTTTGAAAAAAAATTTTCGAAAAAAATTTTGAAAAAAAATTTTCGAAAAAAATTTTCAAAGAAAATTATGAAAAAAAATTTTTGAAAAAAATTTTGAAAAAAATTTTCGAAAAAAATTTTTAAAAAAATTTTGAAAAAAATTTTCGATAAAAATTTTCGAAAAAAATTTTCGAAAAAAATTTTGAAAAAAATTTTCGAAAAAAATTTTCGAAAAAAATTTTGAAAAAAAATTTTTGAAAAAAATTTTGAAAAAATTTTCGAAAAAAATTTTGAAAAAAATTTTCGAAAAAAATTTTGAAAAAAATTTCGAAAAAAAATTTTCGAAAAAAATTTGGAAAAAAATTTTGAAAAAAAATTTTCGAAAAAAATTTTGAAAAAAAATTTTCGAAAAAAATTTTGAAAAAAATGTTCGAAAAAAATTTTGAAACAAAATTTTCGAAAAAAATTTTTAAAAAAAATTTTTAAAAAAATTTTGAAAAAAAATTTTAAAAAAAATTTTGAAAAAAAATTTTCGAAAATATTTTGAAAAAAATTTTCGAAAAAAATTTTGAAAAAAAATTTTGAAAAAAAATTTCGAAAAAAATTTTGAAAAAAAATTTTTAAAAAAATTTTGAAAAAAAATTTCGAAAAAAATTTTCAAAAAAAATTTTGAAAAAAAATTTCGAAAAAAAATTTGAAAAAAATTTTGAAAAAAAATTTTGAAAAAAAATTTTCGAAAAAAATTTTGAAAAAAAATTTTCGAAAAAAATTTTGAAAAAAATTTTCGAAAAAAATTTTTAAAAAAATTTTGAAAAAAAATTCCAAAAAAAAATTTCGAAAAAAATTTTCGAAAAGAATTTTGAAAAAAATTTTCGAAAAAAATTTTGAAAAAAAATTTTGAAAAAAAATTTTCGAAAAACATTTTGAAAAAAATTTCGAAAAAAAATTTTCGAAAAAAATTTTGAAAAAAATTTTGAAAAAAAATTTTCGAAAAAAATTTTGAAAAAAAAATTTTGAAAAAAATTTTGAAAAAAATTTTCGAAAAAAATTTTGAAAAAAAATTTTCGAAAAAAATTTTGAAAAAAAATTTTTAAAAAAATTTTCGAAAAAAATTTTTAAAAAAATTTTGAAAAAAATTTTTGAAAAAAATTTTCGAAAAAACATTTCGAAAAAAATTTTGAAAAAAATTTCGAAAAAAAATTTTCGAAAAAAATTTTGAAAAAAATTTTGAAAAAAATTTTCGAAAAAAAGTTTGAAAAAAAATTTGAAAAAAAATTTTCGAAAAAAATTTTCGAAAAAAATTTTCGAAAAAAATTTTGAAAAAAATTTTGAAAAAAATTTCCGAAAAAAATTTTGAAAAAAATTTTCGAAAAAAATTTTGAAAAAAAATTTTGAAAAAAATTTTCGAAAAAAATTTTCGAAAAAAATTTTGAAAAAAATTTTGAAAAGAATTTTCGAAAAAAATTTGGAAAAAAAATTTTCGGAAAAAAATTTGAAAAAAAATTTCGAAAAAAAATTTTCGAAAAAAATTTTGAAAAAAAATTTTAAAAAAAAATTTTCGAAAAAAATTTTGAGAAAAAATTTTGAAAAAAAATTTTCGAAAAAAATTTTGAAAAAAATTTTCGAAAAAAATTTTGAAAAAAATTTTCGAAAAAAATTTTCGAAAAAAATTTTTAAAAAAATTTTCGAAAAAAATTTTCGAAAAAAATTTTGAAAAAAAATTTTCGAAAAAAATTTTGAAAAAAATTTTGAAAAAAAATTTTCGAAAAAAATTTCGAAAAAAATTTTCGAAAAAAATTTTGAAAAAAATTTTCGAAAAAAATTTTCGAAAAAAATTTTCGAAAAAAATTTTGAAAAAAAAATTTGAAAAAAAATTTTCGAAAAAAATTTTGAAAAAAAATTTTGAAAAAAAATTTTGAAAAAAATTTTCGAAAAAAATTTTCGAAAAAAATTTTGAAAAAAAATTTTCGAAAAAAATTTTGAAAAAAATTTTCGAAAAAAATTTTGAAAAAAAATTTTCGAAAAAAATTTTGAAAAAAATTTTCGAAAAAAATTTTTAAAAAAATTTTGAAAAAAAATTTCGAAAAAAATTTTCGAAAAAAATTTTGAAAAAAATTTTCGAAAAAAATTTTGAAAAAAAATTTTCGAAAAAAATTTTGAAAAAAATTTTCGAAAAAAATTTTGAAAAAAATTTTCGAAAAAAAAATTTCGAAAAAAATTTTTAAAAAAATTTTCGAAAAAAATTTTCGAAAAAAATTTTTAAAAAAATTTTCAAAAAAAATTTTCGAAAAAAAATTTGAATAAAATTTTCGAAAAAAATTTTGGAAAAAAATTTTCGAAAAAAATTTTGAAAAAAAATTTTCGAAAAAAATTTTCAAAAAAAATTTTCGAAAAAAATTTTGAAAAAAATTTTCGAAAAAAATTTTGAAAAAAAAAATTCGAAAAAAATTTTCGAAAAAAATTTTTAAAAAAATTTTGAAAAAAATTTTCGAAAAAAATTTTCGAAAAAAATTTTCGAAAAAAATTTTGAAAAAAAAATTTTCGAAAAAAATTTTGAAAAAAAATTTTCGAAAAAAATTTTGAAAAAAAATTTTGAAAAAAATTTTCGAAAAAAGATTTTGAAAAAAATTTTGAAAAAAATTTTCGAAAAAAATTTTTGAAAAAAATTTTTAAAAAAATTTTCGAAAAAAATTTTGAAAAAAATTTTCGAAAAAAATTTTCGAAAAAAATTTTGAAAAAAAATTTTCGAAAAATACTTTCGAAAAAAATTTTGAAAAAAAATTTTCGAAAAAAATTTTGAAAAAAATTTTCGAAAAAAATTTTGAAAAAAATTTTCGAAAAAAAAATTTAAAAAAAAGTTTCGAAAAAATTTTCGAAAAAAAGTTTTCGAAAAAAATTTTCAAAAAAAAATTCGAAAAAAACTTCGAAAGAAAATTTTCGAAAATAATTTCGAAAAATATTCCAAAAAAAAATTATCGAAAAAATTAAAAAAAAATTTTTCGAAAAAAATTTTGAAAAAAATTTCGAAAAAAATTTTGAAAAAAAATTTCGAAAAAAATTCCAAAAAAAAATTTTCGAAAAAAATTTTGAAAAAAGATTTCAAAAAAAATTTTGAAATAAATTTTCGAAAAAAAATTTTCGAAAAAAATTTTCGAAAAAAATTTCGAAAAAAAATTTTCGAAAAAAATTTTCGAAAAAAATTTTCGAAAAAAATTTTGAAAAAAATTTCGAAAAAAATTTTCGAAAAAAATTTTGAAAAAAAAATTTTGAAAAAAATTTAGAAAAAAAATTTTCGAAAAAAATTTTGAAAAAAAAATTTTCGAAAAAAATTTTGAAAATTTTCGAAAAAAAATTTGAAAAAAAATTTTCGAAAAAAATTTTGAAAAAAATTTTCGAAAAAAATTTTGAAAAGAAATTTCGAAAAAAATTTTGAAAAAAATTTCGAAAAAAAATTTTCGAAAAAAATTTTAAAAAAATTTTGAAAAAAAATTTTGAAAATAATTTTCGATAAAAATTTTCGAAAAAAATTTTCGAAAAAAATTTTGAAAAAAAATTTTCGAAAAAAATTTTGAAAAAAAATTTTGAAAAAAATTTTCGAAAAAAGATTTTGAAAAAAATTTTCGAAAAAAATTTTTGAAAAAAATTTTGAAAAAAATTTTCGAAAAAAAAATTTCGAAAAAAATTTTGAAAAAAATTTTCCAAAAAAAAATTTTCGAAAAAAATTTTCCAAAAAAAAATTTTCGAAAAAAATTTTGAAAAAAAAATTATCAAAAATAATTTAGAAAAAAAAATTTTCGAAAATAATTTAGAAAAAAATTTTCGAAAAAAATTTCGAAAAAAAATTTTCGAAAAAAATTTTCGAAAAAAATTTGGAAAAAAATTTTTCGAAAAAAAATTTCATAAAAAATTTTCGAAAAAAATTTCAAAAAAAATTTTTCGTAAAAATTTTGAAAAAAATTTTCGAAAAAAAATTTTCGAAAAAAATTTTCGAAAAAAATTTTGAAAAAAAATTTCGAAAAAAATTTTCGAAAAAAATTTTAAAAAAAATTTAGAAAAAAAATTTTCGAAAAAAATTTTCGAAAAAAATTTTCGAAAAAAATTTTGAAAAAAATTTTCGAAAAATATTTTTAAAAAAATTTTGAAAATAATTTTCGATAAAAATTTTCGAAAAAAATTTTCGAAAAAAATTTTGAAAAAAAATTTTCGAAAAAAATTTTGAAAAAAAATTTTCGAAAAAAATTTTGAAAAAAATTTTCGAAAAAAATTTTGAAAAAAAATTTTCGAAAAAAATTTTGAAAAAAATTTTCGAAAAAAATTTTTAAAAAATTTTGAAAAAAAAATTTCGAAAAAAATTTTGAAAAAAATTTTCGAAAAAAATTTTGAAAAAAAATTTTGAAAAAAAATTTTCGAAAAAAATTTTGAAAAAAATTTTCGAAAAAAATTTTGAAAAAAATTTTCGAAAAAAAAATTTCGAAAAAAATTTTTAAAAAAATTTTCGAAAAAAATTTTTAAAAAAATTTTCAAAAAAAATTTTGAAAAAAATTTTCAAAAAAAATTTTGAAAAAAAATTTTCGAAAAAAAATTTGAATAAAATTTTCGAAAAAAATTTTGGAAAAAAATTTTGAAAAAAAATTTTCGAAAAAAATTTTCGAAAAAAATTTTCGAAAAAAATTTTGAAAAAAATTTTCGAAAAAAATTTTGAAAAAAATTTTCGAAAAAAATTTTGAAAAAAAATTTTCGAAAAAAATTTTCGAAAAAAATTTTTAAAAAAATTTTGAAAAAAATTTTCGAAAAAAATTTTCGAAAAAAATTTTCGAAAAAAATTTTCGAAAAAAATTTTGAAAAAAAAATTTTCGAAAAAAATTTTGAAAAAAAATTTTCGAAAAAAATTTTGAAAAAAAATTTTGAAAAAAATTTTCGAAAAAAGATTTTGAAAAAAATTTTCGAAAAAAATTTTTGAAAAAAATTTTGAAAAAAATTTTCGAAAAAAAAATTTCGAAAAAAATTTTGAAAAAAATTTTCCAAAAAAAAATTTTCGAAAAAAATTTTCCAAAAAAAAATTTTCGAAAAAAATTTTGAAAAAAAAATTATCAAAAATAATTTAGAAAAAAAAATTTTCGAAAATAATTTAGAAAAAAATTTTCGAAAAAAATTTCGAAAAAAAATTTTCGAAAAAAATTTTCGAAAAAAATTTGGAAAAAAATTTTTCGAAAAAAAATTTCATAAAAAATTTTCGAAAAAAATTTCAAAAAAAATTTTTCGTAAAAATTTTGAAAAAAATTTTCGAAAAAAAATTTTCGAAAAAAATTTTCGAAAAAAATTTTGAAAAAAAATTTCGAAAAAAATTTTCGAAAAAAATTTTAAAAAAAATTTAGAAAAAAAATTTTCGAAAAAAATTTTCGAAAAAAATTTTCGAAAAAAATTTTGAAAAAAATTTTCGAAAAAAATTTTTAAAAAAATTTTGAAAATAATTTTCGATAAAAATTTTCGAAAAAAATTTTCGAAAAAAATTTTGAAAAAAAATTTTCGAAAAAAATTTTGAAAAAAAATTTTGAAAAAAAATTTTGAAAAAAATTTTCGAAAAAAATTTTGAAAAAAAATTTTGAAAAAAAATTTTCGAAAAAAATTTTGAAAAAAAATTTTCGAAAAAAATTTTCGAAGAAAATTATGAAAAAAAATTTTTGAAAAAAATTTTGAAAAAAATTTTCGAAAAAAATTTTTAAAAAAATTTTGAAAAAAATTTTCGATAAAAATTTTCGAAAAAAATTTTCGAAAAAAATTTTGAAAAAAATTTTCGAAAAAAATTTTCGAAAAAAATTTTGAAAAAAAATTTTTGAAAAAAATTTTGAAAAAATTTTCGAAAAAAATTTTGAAAAAAATTTTCGAAAAAAATTTTGAAAAAAATTTCGAAAAAAAATTTTCGAAAAAAATTTGGAAAAAAATTTTGAAAAAAAATTTTCGAAAAAAATTTAAAAAAAAATTTTCGAAAAAAATTTTGAAAAAAATGTTCGAAAAAAATTTTGAAACAAAATTTTCGAAAAAAATTTTTAAAAAAAATTTTTAAAAAAATTTTGAAAAAAAATTTTAAAAAAAATTTTGAAAAAAAATTTTCGAAAATATTTTGAAAAAAATTTTCGAAAAAAATTTTGAAAAAAAATTTTGAAAAAAAATTTCGAAAAAAATTTTGAAAAAAAAATTTTAAAAAAATTTTGAAAAAAAATTTCGAAAAAAATTTTCAAAAAAAATTTTGAAAAAAAATTTCGAAAAAAAATTTGAAAAAAATTTTGAAAAAAAATTTTGAAAAAAAATTTTCGAAAAAAATTTTGAAAAAAAATTTTCGAAAAAAATTTTGAAAAAAATTTTCGAAAAAAATTTTTAAAAAAATTTTGAAAAAAAAATCCAAAAAAAAATTTCGAAAAAAATTTTCGAAAAGAATTTTGAAAAAAATTTTCGAAAAAAATTTTGAAAAAAAATTTTGAAAAAAAATTTTCGAAAAACATTTTGAAAAAAATTTCGAAAAAAAATTTTCGAAAAAAATTTTGAAAAAAATTTTGAAAAAAAATTTTCGAAAAAAATTTTGAAAAAAAAATTTTGAAAAAAATTTTGAAAAAAATTTTCGAAAAAAATTTTGAAAAAAAATTTTCGAAAAAAATTTTGAAAAAAAATTTTTAAAAAAATTTTCGAAAAAAATTTTTAAAAAAATTTTGAAAAAAATTTTTGAAAAAAATTTTCGAAAAAACATTTCGAAAAAAATTTTGAAAAATATTTCGAAAAAAAATTTTCGAAAAAAATTTTGAAAAAAATTTTGAAAAAAAATTTTCGAAAAAAATTTGGAAAAAAATTTTGAAAAAAAATTTTCGAAAAAAATTTTGAAAAAAAATTTTCGAAAAAAATTTTGAAAAAAATTTTCGAAAAAAATTTTGAAAAAAAATTTTCGAAAAAAATTTTCGAAAAAAATTTTGAAAAAAATTTTCGAAAAAAATAAAAAAAAAATTTTCGAAAAAAATTTTGAAAAAAAATTTTCGAAGAAAATTTTGAAAAAAATTTTCGAAAAAAATTTTGAAAAAAAATTTTCGAAAAAAATTTTGAAAAAAAATTTTCGAAAAAAATTTTGAAAAAAATTTTCGAAAAAAATTTTGAAAAAAATTTTCGAAAAAAATTTTGAAAAAAATTTTCGAAAAAAATTTTCGAAAAAAATTTTTAAAAAAATTTTCGAAAAAAATTTTCGAAAAAAATTTTCGAAAAAAATTTTTAATAAAATTTTTAAAAAAATTTTCAAAAAAAATTTTGAAAAAAAATTTTCGAAAAAAAATTTGAATAAAATTTTCGAAAAATATTTTGAAAAAAAATTTTCGAAAAAAATTTTGAAAAAAAATTTTCGAAAAAAATTTTCGAAAAAAATTTTCGAAAAAAATTTTGAAAAAAATTTTCATAAAAAATTTTCGAAAAAAATTTCAAAAAAAAATTTTGAAAAAAATTTTCGAAAAAAATTTTGAAAAAAAATTTTCGAAAAAAATTTTCGAAAAAAATTTTGAAAAAAATTTTCGAAAAAAATAAAAAAAAAATTTTCGAAAAAAATTTTGAAAAAAAAATTTCGAAAAAAATTTTGAAAAAAATTTTCCAAAAAAAAATTTTCGAAAAAAATTTTGAAAAAAAAATTTTCGAAAATAATTTAGAAAAAAAATTTTCGAAAATAATTTAGAAAAAAATTTTTGAAAAAAATTTTCGAAAAAAAATTTTTGAAAAAAATTTTCGAAAAAAATTTACGAAAAAAATTTGGAAAAAAATTTTTCGAAAAAAAATTTCATAAAAAAATTTCGAAAAAAATTTCAAAAAAAAATTTTCGAAAAAAATTTTGAAAAAAAAATTTTCGAAAAAAAAATTTCGAAAAAAATTTTGAAAAAAATTTTCCAAAAAAAAATTTTCGAAAAAAATTTTCCAAAAAAAAATTTTCGAAAAAAATTTTGAAAAAAAAATTATCAAAAATAATTTAGAAAAAAAAATTTTCGAAAATAATTTAGAAAAAAATTTTCGAAAAAAATTTCGAAAAAAAATTTTCGAAAAAAATTTTCGAAAAAAATTTTGAAAAAAATTTTGAAAAAAATTTTCGAAAAAAAGTTTGAAAAAAAATTTGAAAAAAAATTTTCGAAAAAAATTTTCGAAAAAAATTTTGAAAAAAATTTTGAAAAAAATTTTCGAAAAAAATTTTGAAAAAAATTTTCGAAAAAAATTTTGAATAAAAATTTTGAAAAAAATTTTCGAAAAAAATTTTCGAAAAAAATTTTGAAAAAAATTTTCGAAAAAAATTTGGAAAAAAAATTTTCGGAAAAAAATTTGAAAAAAAAATTTCGAAAAAAATTTTGAAAAAAAATTTTGAAAAAAAATTTTGAAAAAAAATTTTCGAAAAAAATTTTGAAAAAAAAATTTTGAAAAAAAATTTTCGAAAAAAATTTTGAAAAAAAATTTTGAAAAAAAATTTTCGAAAAAAATTTTGAAAAAAATTTTCGAAAAAAATTTTGAAAAAAATTTTCGAAAAAAATTTTCGAAAAAAATTTTTAAAAAAATTTTCGAAAAAAATTTTCGAAAAAAATTTTGAAAAAAAATTTTCGAAAAAAATTTTGAAAAAAATTTTGAAAAAAAATTTTCGAAAAAAATTTCGAAAAAAATTTTCGAAAAAAATTTTGAAAAAAATTTTCGAAAAAAATTTTGAAAAAAAATTTTCGAAAAAAATTTTGAAAAAAAAATTTGAAAAAAAATTTTCGAAAAAAATTTTGAAAAAAAATTTTGAAAAAAATTTTCGAAAATAATTTTCGAAAAAAATTTTGAAAAAAAATTTTCGAAAAAAATTTTGAAAAAAATTTTCGAAAAAAATTTTGAAAAAAAATTTTCGAAAAAAATTTTGAAAAAAATTTTCGAAAAAAATTTTTAAAAAAATTTTGAAAAAAATTTTCGAAAAAAATTTTTAAAAAAATTTTGAAAAAAAATTTCGAAAAAAATTTTCGAAAAAAATTTTGAAAAAAATTTTCGAAAAAAATTTTCAAAAAAAATTTTGAAAAAAAATTTTCGAAAAAAATTTTGAAAAAAATTTTCGAAAAAAATTTTGAAAAAAATTTTCGAAAAAAAAATTTCGAAAAAAATTTTTAAAAAATTTTCGAAAAAAATTTTCGAAAAAAATTTTCAAAAAAAATTTTGAAAAAAAATTTTCGAAAAAAAATTTGAATAAAATTTTCGAAAAAAATTTTGGAAAAAAATTTTCGAAAAAAATTTTGAAAAAAAATTTTCGAAAAAAATTTTCGAAAAAAATTTTCGAAAAAAATTTTGAAAAAAATTTTCGAAAAAAATTTTGAAAAAAATTTTCGAAAAAAATTTTGAAAAAAAATTTTCGAAAAAAATTTTCGAAAAAAATTTTTAAAAAAATTTTGAAAAAAATTTTCGAAAAAAATTTTCGAAAAAAATTTTCGAAAAAAATTTTGAAAAAAAAATTTTCGAAAAAAATTTTGAAAAAAAATTTTCGAAAAAAATTTTGAAAAAAAATTTTGAAAAAAATTTTCGAAAAAAGATTTTGAAAAAAATTTTGAAAAAAATTTTCGAAAAAAATTTTTGAAAAAAATTTTGAAAAAAATTTTCGAAAAAAAAATTTCGAAAAAAATTTTGAAAAAAATTTTCCAAAAAAAAATTTTCGAAAAAAATTTTCCAAAAAAAAATTTTCGAAAAAAATTTTGAAAAAAAAATTATCAAAAATAATTTAGAAAAAAAAATTTTCGAAAATAATTTAGAAAAAAATTTTCGAAAAAAATTTCGAAAAAAAATTTTCGAAAAAAATTTTCGAAAAAAATTTGGAAAAAAATTTTTCGAAAAAAAATTTCATAAAAAATTTTCGAAAAAAATTTCAAAAAAAAATTTTCGTAAAAATTTTGAAAAAAATTTTCGAAAAAAAATTTTCGAAAAAAATTTTCGAAAAAAATATTGAAAAAAAATTTCGAAAAAAATTTTCGAAAAAAATTTTGAAAAAAATTTAGAAAAAAAATTTTCGAAAAAAATTTTGAAAAAAATTTTCGAAAAAAATTTTGAAAAAAAATTTTCGAAAAAAATTTTGAAAAAAAATTTTCGAAAAAAATTTTCAAAGAAAATTATGAAAAAAAAATTTTGAAAAAAATTTTGAAAAGAATTTTCGAAAAAAATTTTTAAAAAAATTTTGAAAAAAATTTTCGATAAAAATTTTCGAAAGAAATTTTCGAAAAAAATTTTGAAAAAAATTTTCGAAAAAAATTTTCGAAAAAAATTTTGAAAAAAAATTTTTGAAAAAAATTTTGAAAAAAATTTTCGAAAAAAATTTTGAAAAAAATTTTCGAAAAAAATTTTGAAAAAAATTTCGAAAAAAATTTGGAAAAAAATTTTGAAAAAAAATTTTCGAAAAAAATTTTGAAAAAAAATTTTCGAAAAAAAATTTTCGAAAATATTTTGAAAAAAATTTTCGAAAAAAATTTTGAAAAAAAATTTTGAAAAAAAATTTCGAAAAAAATTTTGAAAAAAAATTTTTAAAAAAATTTTGAAAAAAAATTTCGAAAAAAATTTTCAAAAAAAATTTTGAAAAAAAATTTCGAAAAAAAATTTGAAAAAAATTTTGAAAAAAAATTTTGAAAAAAAATTTTCGAAAAAAATTTTGAAAAAAAATTTTCGAAAAAAATTTTGAAAAAAATTTTCGAAAAAAATTTTTAAAAAAATTTTTCCAAATTTTTTTCGTAAATTTTTTTCGAAAATTTTTTTCAAAAATTTTTTTTCGAAAATTTTTTTCAAAAATTTTTTTCAAAAATTTTTTTCTAAATTATTTTCGAAAATTTTTTTTCTAAATTATTTTCGAAAATTTTTTTTTCAAAATTTTTTTCGAAAATTTTTTTTTGGAAAATTTTTTTCAAAATTTTTTTCGAAATTTTTTTTTCGAAAATTTTTTTCAAAATTTTTTTCGAAAATTTTTTTTTGAAATTTTTTTCGAAAATTTTTTATGAAAATTTTTTTCAAAATTTTTTTCGAAAATTTTTTTCGAAAATTTTTTTTCAAAATTTTTTTCGAAAATTTTTTTTCAAAATATTTTTCGAAAATTTTATTCAAATTTTTTTTCGAAAATTTTTTTTCAAAATTTTTTTTGAAAATTTTTTTAAAAATTTTATTAAAAATTTTTTTCGAAAATTTTTTTCGAAAATTTTTTTCGAAAATTTTTTTAAAAATTTTTTTCGAAAATTTTTTTCGAAAATTTTTTTCAAAATTTTTTTCGAAAATTTTTTTCAAAATTTTTTTCGAAAATTTTTTTCAAAATTTTTTTCGAAAATTTTTTTTCAAAATTTTTTTCGAAAATTTTTTTTCAAAATTTTTTTCGAAAATTTTTTTCAAAATTTTCTTCGAAAATTTTTTTTCAAAATTTTTTTCGAAAATTTTTTTTTTATTTTTTTCGAAAATTTTTTTCAAAATTTTTTTCGAAAATTTTTTTCGAAAATTTTTTTTCAAAATTTTTTTCGAAAATTTTTTTCAAAATTTTTTTCGAAAATTTTTTTTCAAAATTTTTTTCGAAAATTTTTTTTCAAAATTTTTTTCCAAATTTTTTTCGAAAATTTTTTTTCAAAATTTTTTTCCAAAAAAAAATTTCGAAAAAAATTTTCGAAAAGAATTTTGAAAAAAATTTTCGAAAAAAATTTTGAAAAAAAATTTTGAAAAAAAATTTTCGAAAAACATTTTGAAAAAAATTTCGAAAAAAAATTTTCGAAAAAAATTTTGAAAAAAATTTTGAAAAAAAATTTTCGAAAAAAATTTTGAAAAAAAAATTTTGAAAAAAATTTTGAAAAAAATTTTCGAAAAAAATTTTGAAAAAAAATTTTCGAAAAAAATTTTGAAAAAAAATTTTTAAAAAAATTTTCGAAAAAAATTTTTAAAAAAATTTTGAAAAAAATTTTTGAAAAAAATTTTCGAAAAAACATTTCGAAAAAAATTTTGAAAAAAATTTCGAAAAAAAATTTTCGAAAAAAATTTTGAAAAAAATTTTGAAAAAAAATTTTCGAAAAAAATTTGGAAAAAAATTTTGAAAAAAAATTTTCGAAAAAAATTTTGAAAAAAAATTTTCGAAAAAAATTTTGAAAAAAATTTTCGAAAAAAATTTTGAAAAAAAATTTTCGAAAAAAATTTTCGAAAAAAATTTTGAAAAAAATTTTCGAAAAAAATAAAAAAAAAATTTTCGAAAAAAATTTTGAAAAAAAATTTTCGAAGAAAATTTTGAAAAAAATTTTCGAAAAAAATTTTGAAAAAAAATTTTCGAAAAAAATTTTGAAAAAAAATTTTCGAAAAAAATTTTGAAAAAAATTTTCGAAAAAAATTTTGAAAAAAATTTTCGAAAAAAATTTTGAAAAAAATTTTCGAAAAAAATTTTCGAAAAAAATTTTTAAAAAAATTTTCGATTAAAATTTTCGAAAAAAATTTTCGAAAAAAATTTTTAATAAAATTTTTAAAAAAATTTTCAAAAAAAATTTTGAAAAAAAATTTTCGAAAAAAAATTTGAATAAAATTTTCGAAAAATATTTTGAAAAAAAATTTTCGAAAAAAATTTTGAAAAAAAATTTTCGAAAAAAATTTTCGAAAAAAATTTTCGAAAAAAATTTTGAAAAAAATTTTCATAAAAAATTTTCGAAAAAAATTTCAAAAAAAAATTTTCGAAAAAAATTTTGAAAAAAATTTTCGAAAAAAAAATTTCGAAAAAAATTTTGAAAAAAATTTTCCAAAAAAAAATTTTCGAAAAAAATTTTGAAAAAAAAATTTTCGAAAATAATTTAGAAAAAAAATTTTCGAAAATAATTTAGAAAAAAAATTTTCGAAAATAATTTAGAAAAAAATTTTTGAAAAAAATTTTCGAAAAAAAATTTTTGAAAAAAATTTTCGAAAAAAATTTACGAAAAAAATTTGGAAAAAAATTTTTCGAAAAAAAATTTCATAAAAAAATTTCGAAAAAAATTTCAAAAAAAAATTTTCGAAAAAAATTTTGAAAAAAAAATTTTCGAAAAAAAATTTTCGAAAAAAATTTTCGAAAAAAATTTTGAAAAAAAATTTCGAAAAAAATTTTCGAAAAAAATTTTGAAAAAAATTTAGAAAAAAAATTTTCGAAAAAAATTTTCGAAAAAAATTTTGAAAAAAATTTTCGAAAAAAATTTTTAAAAAAATTTTGAAAATAATTTTCGATAAAAATTTTCGAAAAAAATTTTCGAAAAAAATTTTGAAAAAAAATTTTCGAAAAAAATTTTGAAAAAAAATTTTGAAAAAAATTTTCGAAAAAAATTTTGAAAAAAAATTTTCGAAAAAAATTTTGAAAAAAAATTTTCGAAAATAATTTTCAAAGAAAATTATGAAAAAAAATTTTTGAAAAAAATTTTGAAAAAAATTTTCGAAAAAAATTTTTAAAAAAATTTTGAAAAAAATTTTCGATAAAAATTTTCGATAAAAATTTTCGAAAAAAATTTTGAAAAAAATTTTCGAAAAAAATTTTCGAAAAAAATTTTGAAAAAAAAATTTTGAAAAAAATTTTGAAAAAAATTTTCGAAAAAAATTTTGAAAAAAATTTTCGAAAAAAATTTTGAAAAAAATTTCGAAAAAAAATTTTCGAAAAAAATTTTGAAAAAAATTTTCGAAAAAAATTTTGAAACAAAATTTTCGAAAAAAATTTTTAAAAAAAAATTTTAAAAAAATTTTGAAAAAAAATTTTAAAAAAAATTTTGAAAAAAAATTTTCGAAAATATTTTGAAAAAAAATTTTTGAAAAAAATTTTGAAAAAAAATTTCGAAGAAAATTTTGAAAAAAATTTTCGAAAAAAATTTTGAAAAAAATTTTCGAAAAAAATTTTGAAAAAAAATTTTGAAAAAAAATTTCGAAAAAAATTTTGAAAAAAAATTTTTAAAAAAATTTTGAAAAAAAATATCGAAAAAAATTTTCAAAAAAAATTTTGAAAAAAAATTTCGAAAAAAAATTTGAAAAAAATTTTGAAAAAAAATTTTGAAAAAAAATTTTCGAAAAAAATTTTGAAAAAAAATTTTCGAAAAAAATTTTGAAAAAAATTTTCGAAAAAAATTTTTAAAAAAATTTTGAAAAAAAATTCCAAAAAAAAATTTCGAAAAAAATTTTCGAAAAGAATTTTGGAAAAAAATTTTCGAAAAAAATTTTGAAAAAAAATTTTGAAAAAAAATTTTCGAAAAACATTTTGAAAAAAATTTCGAAAAAAAATTTTCGAAAAAAATTTTGAAAAAAATTTTGAAAAAAAATTTTCGAAAAAAATTTTGAAAAAAAAATTTTGAAAAAAATTTTTAAAAAAATTTTCGAAAAAAATTTTGAAAAAAAATTTTCGAAAAAAATTTTGAAAAAAAATTTTTGAAAAAATTTTCGAAAAAAATTTTTAAAAAAATTTTGAAACAAATTTTTGAAAAAAATTTTCGAAAAAACATTTCGAAAAAAATTTTGAAAAAAATTTCGAAAAAAAATTTTCGAAAAAAATTTTGAAAAAAATTTTGAAAAAAATTTTCGAAAAAAAGTTTGAAAAAAAATTTGAAAAAAAATTTTCGAAAAAAATTTTCGAAAAAAATTTTGAAAAAAATTTTGAAAAAAATTTTCGAAAAAAATTTTGAAAAAAATTTTCGAAAAAAATTTTGAATAAAAATTTTGAAAAAAATTTTCGAAAAAAATTTTCGAAAAAAATTTTGAAAAAAATTTTCGAAAAAAATTTGGAAAAAAAATTTTCGGAAAAAAATTTGAAAAAAAAATTTCGAAAAAAATTTTGAAAAAAAATTTTGAAAAAAAATTTTGAAAAAAAATTTTCGAAAAAAATTTTGAAAAAAAAATTTTGAAAAAAAATTTTCGAAAAAAATTTTGAAAAAAAATTTTGAAAAAAAAATTTTCGAAAAAAATTTTGAAAAAAATTTTCGAAAAAAATTTTGAAAAAAATTTTCGAAAAAAATTTTCGAAAAAAATTTTTAAAAAAATTTTCGAAAAAAATTTTCGAAAAAAATTTTGAAAAAAAATTTTCGAAAAAAATTTTGAAAAAAATTTTGAAAAAAAATTTTCGAAAAAAATTTCGAAAAAAATTTTCGAAAAAAATTTTGAAAAAAATTTTCGAAAAAAATTTTGAAAAAAAATTTTCGAAAAAAATTTTGAAAAAAAAATTTTGAAAAAAAATTTTCGAAAAAAATTTTGAAAAAAATTTTCGAAAAAAATTTTTAAAAAAATTTTGAAAAAAATTTTCGAAAAAAATTTTTAAAAAAATTTTGAAAAAAAATTTCGAAAAAAATTTTCGAAAAAAATTTTGAAAAAAATTTTCGAAAAAAATTTTCAAAAAAAATTTTGAAAAAAAATTTTCGAAAAAAATTTTGAAAAAAATTTTCGAAAAAAATTTTGAAAAAAATTTTCGAAAAAAAAATTTCGAAAAAAATTTTTAAAAAATTTTCGAAAAAAATTTTCGAAAAAAATTTTCAAAAAAAATTTTGAAAAAAAATTTTCGAAAAAAAATTTGAATAAAATTTTCGAAAAAAATTTTGGAAAAAAATTTTCGAAAAAAATTTTGAAAAAAAATTTTCGAAAAAAATTTTCGAAAAAAATTTTCGAAAAAAATTTTGAAAAAAATTTTCGAAAAAAATTTTGAAAAAAATTTTCGAAAAAAATTTTGAAAAAAAATTTTCGAAAAAAATTTTCGAAAAAAATTTTTAAAAAAATTTTGAAAAAAATTTTCGAAAAAAATTTTCGAAAAAAATTTTCGAAAAAAATTTTGAAAAAAAAATTTTCGAAAAAAATTTTGAAAAAAAATTTTCGAAAAAAATTTTGAAAAAAAATTTTGAAAAAAATTTTCGAAAAAAGATTTTGAAAAAAATTTTGAAAAAAATTTTCGAAAAAAATTTTTGAAAAAAATTTTGAAAAAAATTTTCGAAAAAAAAATTTCGAAAAAAATTTTGAAAAAAATTTTCCAAAAAAAAATTTTCGAAAAAAATTTTCCAAAAAAAAATTTTCGAAAAAAATTTTGAAAAAAAAATTATCAAAAATAATTTAGAAAAAAAAATTTTCGAAAATAATTTAGAAAAAAATTTTCGAAAAAAATTTCGAAAAAAATTTGGAAAAAAATTTTTCGAAAAAAAATTTCATAAAAAATTTTCGAAAAAAATTTCAAAAAAAAATTTTCGTAAAAATTTTGAAAAAAATTTTCGAAAAAAAATTTTCGAAAAAAATTTTCGAAAAAAATATTGAAAAAAAATTTCGAAAAAAATTTTCGAAAAAAATTTTGAAAAAAATTTAGAAAAAAAATTTTCGAAAAAAATTTTGAAAAAAATTTTCGAAAAAAATTTTGAAAAAAAATTTTCGAAAAAAATTTTGAAAAAAAATTTTCGAAAAAAATTTTCAAAGAAAATTATGAAAAAAAATTTTTGAAAAAAATTTTGAAAAGAATTTTCGAAAAAAATTTTTAAAAAAATTTTGAAAAAAATTTTCGATAAAAATTTTCGAAAGAAATTTTCGAAAAAAATTTTGAAAAAAATTTTCGAAAAAAATTTTCGAAAAAAATTTTGAAAAAAAATTTTTGAAAAAAATTTTGAAAAAAATTTTCGAAAAAAATTTTGAAAAAAATTTTCGAAAAAAATTTTGAAAAAAATTTCGAAAAAAATTTGGAAAAAAATTTTGAAAAAAAATTTTCGAAAAAAATTTTGAAAAAAAATTTTCGAAAAAAATTTTGAAAAAAATTTTCGAAAAAAATTTTGAAACAAAATTTTCGAAAAAAAATTTTAAAAAAAATTTTTAAAAAAATTTTGAAAAAAAATTTTTAAAAAAATTTTGAAAAAAAATTTTCGAAAATATTTTGAAAAAAAATTTTTGAAAAAAATTTTGAAAAAAAATTTCGAAGAAAATTTTGAAAAAAATTTTCGAAAAAAATTTTGAAAAAAAATTTTGAAAAAAAATTTCGAAAAAAATTTTGAAAAAAAATTTTTAAAAAAATTTTGAAAAAAAATTTCGAAAAAAATTTTCAAAAAAAAATTTGAAAAAAAATTTCGAAAAAAAATTTGAAAAAAATTTTGAAAAAAAATTTTGAAAAAAAATTTTCGAAAAAAATTTTGAAAAAAAATTTTCGAAAAAAATTTTGAAAAAAATTTTCGAAAAAAATTTTCGAAAAAAATTTTTAAAAAAATTTTGAAAAAAAATTCCAAAAAAAAATTTCGAAAAAAATTTTCGAAAAGAATTTTGAAAAAAATTTTCGAAAAAAATTTTGAAAAAAAATTTTGAAAAAAAATTTTCGAAAAACATTTTGAAAAAAATTTCGAAATAAAATTTTCGAAAAAAATTTTGAAAAAAATTTTGAAAAAAAATTTTCGAAAAAAATTTTGAAAAAAAAATTTTGAAAAAAATTTTGAAAAAAATTTTCGAAAAAAATTTTGAAAAAAAATTTTCGAAAAAAATTTTGAAAAAAAATTTTTGAAAAAATTTTCGAAAAAAATTTTTAAAAAAATTTTGAAAAAAATTTTTGAAAAAAATTTTCGAAAAAACATTTCGAAAAAAATTTTGAAAAAAATTTCGAAAAAAAATTTTCGAAAAAAATTTTGAAAAATATTTTGAAAAAAATTTTCGAAAAAAAAAAAATTTGAAAAAAAATTTTCGAAAAAAATTTTCGAAAAAAATTTTGAAAAAAATTTTGAAAAAAATTTTCGAAAAAAATTTTGAAAAAAATTTTCGAAAAAAATTTTCAAAAAAAATTTTGAAAAAAAATTTCGAAAAAAAATTTGAAAAAAATTTTGAAAAAAAATTTTGAAAAAAAATTTTCGAAAAAAATTTTGAAAAAAAATTTTCGAAAAAAATTTTGAAAAAAATTTTCGAAAAAAATTTTCGAAAAAAATTTTTAAAAAAATTTTGAAAAAAAAATCCAAAAAAAAATTTCGAAAAAAATTTTCGAAAAGAATTTTGAAAAAAATTTTCGAAAAAAATTTTGAAAAAAAATTTTGAAAAAAAATTTTCGAAAAACATTTTGAAAAAAATTTCGAAAAAAAATTTTCGAAAAAAATTTTGAAAAAAATTTTGAAAAAAAATTTTCGAAAAAAATTTTGAAAAAAAAATTTTGAAAAAAATTTTTAAAAAAATTTTCGAAAAAAATTTTGAAAAAAAAATTTCGAAAAAAATTTTGAAAAAAAATTTTTGAAAAAATTTTCGAAAAAAATTTTTAAAAAAATTTTGAAAAAAATTTTTGAAAAAAATTTTCGAAAAAACATTTCGAAAAAAATTTTGAAAAAAATTTCGAAAAAAAATTTTCGAAAAAAATTTTGAAAAAAATTTTGAAAAAAATTTTCGAAAAAAAGTTTGAAAAAAAATTTGAAAAAAAATTTTCGAAAAAAATTTTCGAAAAAAATTTTGAAAAAAATTTTGAAAAAAATTTTCGAAAAAAATTTTGAAAAAAATTTTCGAAAAAAATTTTGAAAAAAAATTTTGAAAAAAATTTTCGAAAAAAATTTTCGAAAAAAATTTTGAAAAAAATTTTCGAAAAAAATTTGGAAAAAAAATTTTCGGAAAAAAATTTGAAAAAAAAATTTCGAAAAAAATTTTGAAAAAAAATTTTGAAAAAAAATTTTGAAAAAAAAATTTCGAAAAAAATTTTGAAAAAAAATTTTGAAAAAAAATTTTCGAAAAAAATTTTGAAAAAAAATTTTGAAAAAAAATTTTCGAAAAAAATTTTGAAAAAAATTTTCGAAAAAAATTTTGAAAAAAATTTTCGAAAAAAATTTTCGAAAAAAATTTTTAAAAAAATTTTCGAAAAAAATTTTGAAAAAAAATTTTCGAAAAAAATTTTGAAAAAAATTTTGAAAAAAAATTTTCGAAAAAAATTTCGAAAAAAATTTTCGAAAAAAATTTTGAAAAAAATTTTCGAAAAAAATTTTGAAAAAAAATTTTCGAAAAAAATTTTGAAAAAAATTTTCGAAAAAAATTTTGAAAAAAAATTTTCGAAAAAAATTTTGAAAAAAATTTTCGAAAAAAATTTTTAAAAAAATTTTGAAAAAAAAATTTCGAAAAAAATTTTGAAAAAAATTTTCGAAAAAAATTTTGAAAAAAAATTTTGAAAAAAAATTTTCGAAAAAAATTTTGAAAAAAATTTTCGAAAAAAATTTTGAAAAAAATTTTCGAAAAAAAAATTTCGAAAAAAATTTTTAAAAAAATTTTCGAAAAAAAATTTTAAAAACATTTTCAAAAAAAATTTTGAAAAAAAATTTTCGAAAAAAAATTTGAATAAAATTTTCGAAAAAAATTTTGGAAAAAAATTTTGAAAAAAAATTTTCGAAAAAAATTTTCGAAAAAAATTTTCGAAAAAAATTTTGAAAAAAATTTTCGAAAAAAATTTTGAAAAAAATTTTCGAAAAAAATTTTGAAAAAAAATTTTCGAAAAAAATTTTCGAAAAAAATTTTTAAAAAAATTTTGAAAAAAATTTTCGAAAAAAATTTTCGAAAAAAATTTTCGAAAAAAATTTTGAAAAAAAAATTTTCGAATAAAATTTTGAAAAAAAATTTTCGAAAAAAATTTTGAAAAAAAATTTTGAAAAAAATTTTCGAAAAAAGATTTTAAAAAAAATTTTCGAAAAAAATTTTTGAAAAAAATTTTGAAAAAAATTTTCGAAAAAAAAATTTCGAAAAAAATTTTGAAAAAAATTTTCCAAAAAAAAATTTTCGAAAAAAATTTTCCAAAAAAAAATTTTCGAAAAAAATTTTGAAAAAAAAATTATCAAAAATAATTTAGAAAAAAAAATTTTCGAAAATAATTTAGAAAAAAATTTTCGAAAAAAATTTCGAAAAAAAATTTTCGAAAAAAATTTTCGAAAAAAAATTGGAAAAAAATTTTTCGAAAAAAAATTTCATAAAAAATTTTCGAAAAAAATTTCAAAAAAAAATTTTCGTAAAAATTTTGAAAAAAATTTTCGAAAAAAAATTTTCGAAAAAAATTTTGAAAAAAAATTTCGAAAAAAATTTTCGAAAAAAATTTTGAAAAAAATTTAGAAAAAAAATTTTCGAAAAAAATTTTCGAAAAAAATTTTCGAAAAAAATTTTGAAAAAAATTTTCGAAAAAAATTTTTAAAAAAATTTTGAAAATAATTTTCGATAAAAATTTTCGAAAAAAATTTTCGAAAAAAATTTTGAAAAAAAATTTTCGAAAAAAATTTTGAAAAAAAATTTTGAAAAAAAATTTTGAAAAAAATTTTCGAAAAAAATTTTGAAAAAAAATTTTGAAAAAAAATTTTCGAAAAAAATTTTGAAAAAAAATTTTCGAAAAAAATTTTCAAAGAAAATTATGAAAAAAAATTTTTGAAAAAAATTTTGAAAAAAATTTTCGAAAAAAATTTTTAAAAAAATTTTGAAAAAAATTTTCGATAAAAATTTTCGAAAAAAATTTTCGAAAAAAATTTTGAAAAAAATTTTCGAAAAAAATTTTCGAAAAAAATTTTGAAAAAAAATTTTTGAAAAAAATTTTGAAAAAATTTTCGAAAAAAATTTTGAAAAAAATTTTCGAAAAAAATTTTGAAAAAAATTTCGAAAAAAAATTTTCGAAAAAAATTTGGAAAAAAATTTTGAAAAAAAATTTTCGAAAAAAATTTTGAAAAAAAATTTTCGAAAAAAATTTTGAAAAAAATGTTCGAAAAAAATTTTGAAACAAAATTTTCGAAAAAAATTTTTAAAAAAAATTTTTAAAAAAATTTTGAAAAAAAATTTTAAAAAAAATTTTGAAAAAAAATTTTCGAAAATATTTTGAAAAAAATTTTCGAAAAAAATTTTGAAAAAAAATTTTGAAAAAAAATTTCGAAAAAAATTTTGAAAAAAAATTTTTAAAAAAATTTTGAAAAAAAATTTCGAAAAAAATTTTCAAAAAAAATTTTGAAAAAAAATTTCGAAAAAAAATTTGAAAAAAATTTTGAAAAAAAATTTTGAAAAAAAATTTTCGAAAAAAATCTTGAAAAAAAATTTTCGAAAAAAATTTTGAAAAAAATTTTCGAAAAAAATTTTTAAAAAAATTTTGAAAAAAAATTCCAAAAAAAAATTTCGAAAAAAATTTTCGAAAAGAATTTTGAAAAAAATTTTCGAAAAAAATTTTGAAAAAAAATTTTGAAAAAAAATTTTCGAAAAACATTTTGAAAAAAATTTCGAAAAAAAATTTTCGAAAAAAATTTTGAAAAAAATTTTGAAAAAAAATTTTCGAAAAAAATTTTGAAAAAAAAATTTTGAAAAAAATTTTGAAAAAAATTTTCGAAAAAAATTTTGAAAAAAAATTTTCGAAAAAAATTTTGAAAAAAAATTTTTAAAAAAATTTTCGAAAAAAATTTTTAAAAAAATTTTGAAAAAAATTTTTGAAAAAAATTTTCGAAAAAACATTTCGAAAAAAATTTTGAAAAAAATTTCGAAAAAAAATTTTCGAAAAAAATTTTGAAAAAAATTTTGAAAAAAATTTTCGAAAAAAAGTTTGAAAAAAAATTTGAAAAAAAATTTTCGAAAAAAATTTTCGAAAAAAATTTTCGAAAAAAATTTTGAAAAAAATTTTGAAAAAAATTTCCGAAAAAAATTTTGAAAAAAATTTTCGAAAAAAATTTTGAAAAAAAATTTTGAAAAAAATTTTCGAAAAAAATTTTCGAAAAAAATTTTGAAAAAAATTTTGAAAAGAATTTTCGAAAAAAATTTGGAAAAAAAATTTTCGGAAAAAAATTTGAAAAAAAATTTCGAAAAAAAATTTTCGAAAAAAATTTTGAAAAAAAATTTTGAAAAAAAATTTTCGAAAAAAATTTTGAGAAAAAATTTTGAAAAAAAATTTTCGAAAAAAATTTTGAAAAAAATTTTCGAAAAAAATTTTGAAAAAAATTTTCGAAAAAAATTTTCGAAAAAAATTTTTAAAAAAATTTTCGAAAAAAATTTTCGAAAAAAATTTTGAAAAAAAATTTTCGAAAAAAATTTTGAAAAAAATTTTGAAAAAAAATTTTCGAAAAAAATTTCGAAAAAAATTTTCGAAAAAAATTTTGAAAAAAATTTTCGAAAAAAATTTTCGAAAAAAATTTTCGAAAAAAATTTTGAAAAAAAAATTTGAAAAAAAATTTTCGAAAAAAATTTTGAAAAAAAATTTTGAAAAAAAATTTTGAAAAAAATTTTCGAAAAAAATTTTCGAAAAAAATTTTGAAAAAAAATTTTCGAAAAAAATTTTGAAAAAAATTTTCGAAAAAAATTTTGAAAAAAAATTTTCGAAAAAAATTTTGAAAAAAATTTTCGAAAAAAATTTTTAAAAAAATTTTGAAAAAAAATTTCGAAAAAAATTTTCGAAAAAAATTTTGAAAAAAATTTTCGAAAAAAATTTTGAAAAAAAATTTTCGAAAAAAATTTTGAAAAAAATTTTCGAAAAAAATTTTGAAAAAAATTTTCGAAAAAAAAATTTCGAAAAAAATTTTTAAAAAAATTTTCGAAAAAAATTTTTAAAAAAATTTTCAAAAAAAATTTTGAAAAAAAATTTTCGAAAAAAAATTTGAATAAAATTTTCGAAAAAAATTTTGGAAAAAAATTTTCGAAAAAAATTTTGAAAAAAAATTTTCGAAAAAAATTTTCAAAAAAAATTTTCGAAAAAAATTTTGAAAAAAATTTTCGAAAAAAATTTTGAAAAAAAAAATTCGAAAAAAATTTTCGAAAAAAATTTTTAAAAAAATTTTGAAAAAAATTTTCGAAAAAAATTTTCGAAAAAAATTTTCGAAAAAAATTTTGAAAAAAAAATTTTCGAAAAAAATTTTGAAAAAAAATTTTCGAAAAAAATTTTGAAAAAAAATTTTGAAAAAAATTTTCGAAAAAAGATTTTGAAAAAAATTTTGAAAAAAATTTTCGAAAAAAATTTTTGAAAAAAATTTTTAAAAAAATTTTCGAAAAAAATTTTGAAAAAAATTTTCGAAAAAAATTTTCGAAAAAAATTTTGAAAAAAAATTTTCGAAAAATACTTTCGAAAAAAATTTTGAAAAAAAATTTTCGAAAAAAATTTTGAAAAAAATTTTCGAAAAAAATTTTCGAAAAAAATTTTGAAAAAAATTTTCGAAAAAAAAATTTAAAAAAAAGTTTCGAAAAAATTTTCGAAAAAAAGTTTTCGAAAAAAATTTTCAAAAAAAAATTCGAAAAAAACTTCGAAAGAAAATTTTCGAAAATAATTTCGAAAAATATTCCAAAAAAAAATTTTCGAAAAAATTAAAAAAAAATTTTTCGAAAAAAATTTTGAAAAAAATTTCGAAAAAAATTTTGAAAAAAAATTTCGAAAAAAATTCCAAAAAAAAATTTTCGAAAAAAATTTTGAAAAAAGATTTCAAAAAAAATTTTGAAATAAATTTTCGAAAAAAAATTTTCGAAAAAAATTTTCGAAAAAAATTTCGAAAAAAAATTTTCGAAAAAAATTTTCGAAAAAAATTTTCGAAAAAAATTTTGAAAAAAATTTCGAAAAAAATTTTCGAAAAAAATTTTGAAAAAAAAATTTTGAAAAAAATTTAGAAAAAAAATTTTCGAAAAAAATTTTGAAAAAAAAATTTTCGAAAAAAATTTTGAAAATTTTCGAAAAAAAATTTGAAAAAAAATTTTCGAAAAAAATTTTGAAAAAAATTTTCGAAAAAAATTTTGAAAAGAAATTTCGAAAAAAATTTTGAAAAAAATTTCGAAAAAAAATTTTCGAAAAAAATTTTAAAAAAATTTTGAAAAAAAATTTTGAAAAAAATTTTCGAAAAAAATTTTGAAAAAAATTTTGAAAAAAATTTTAAAAAAAATTTTCGAAAAAAATTTTGAAAAAAATTTTCGAAAAAAATTTTTAAAAAAATTTTCGAAAAAAAGTTTCGAAAAAAATTTTTAAAAAAATTTTCAAAAAAAATTTTGAAAAAAAATTTTCGAAAAAAAATTTGAAAAAAAATTTTCAAAAAAAAATTTCGAAAAAAATTTTGAAAAAAATTTTCGAAAAAAATTTTGAAAAAAATTTTCGAAAAAAATTTTGAAAAAAATTTTCGAAAAAAATTTTTAAAAAAATTTTGAAAAAAAATTTCGAAAAAAATTTTCGAAAAAAATTTTGAAAAAAATTTTCGAAAAAAATTTTGAAAAAAAATTTTCGAAAAAAATTTTGAAAAAAAATTTTGAAAAAAAATTTTCGAAAAAAATTTTGAAAAAAATTTTCGAAAAAAATTTTGAAAAAAATTTTCGAAAAAAATTTTGAAAAAAATTTTCGAAAAAAATTTTCGAAAAAAATTTTTAAAAAAATTTTCGAAAAAATTTTCGAAAAAAATTTTTAAAAAAATTTTCAAAAAAAACTGAAAAAAAATTTTCGAAAAAAAATTTGAATAAAATTTTCGAAAAAAATTTTGAAAAAGAATTTTCGAAAAAAATTTTGAAAAAAATTTTCGAAAAAAATTTTGAAAAAAAATTTTCGAAAAAAATTTTGAAAAAAAATTTTGAATAAAAATCTTCGAAAAAAATTTTGAAAAAAAATTTTCGAAAAAAATTTTGAAAAAAATTTTCGAAAAAAATTTTCGAAAAAAATTTTTAAAAAAATTTTCGAAAAAAATTTTCGAAAAAAATTTTGAAAAAAAATTTTGAAAAAAATTTTGAAAAAAAATTATGAAAAAAAATTTTCGAAAAAACTTTTGAAAAAAATTTTCGAAAAAAATTTGGAAAAAAATTTTTTGAAAAAAATTTTGAAAAAAATTTTCGAAAAAAATTTTGAAAAAAATTTTCGAAAAAAATTTTAAAAAAAATTTCGAAAAAAAATTTTCGAAAAAAATTTGGAAAAAAATTTTGAAAAAAAATTTTCGAAAAAAATTTTGAAAAAAAATTTTCGAAAAAAATTTTGAAAAAAATTTTCGAAAAAAATTTTGAAAAAAAATTTTCGAAAAAAATTTTGAAAAAAATTTTCGAAAAAAATTTTGAAAAAAAATTTTCGAAAAAAATTTTGAAAAAAATTTTCAAAAAAAATTTTGAAAAAAATTTTCGAAAAAAAAATTTCGAAAAAAATTTTTAAAAAAATTTTCGAAAAAAATTTTTGAAAAAAATTTTTAAAAAAAATTTCAAAAAAATTTTTAAAAAAAATTTCAAAAAAATTTTGAAAAAAAATTTTCGAAAAAAAATTTGAATAAAATTTTCGAAAAAAAATTTGAAAAAAAATTTTCGAAAAAAATTTTGAAAAAAAATTTTCGAAAAAAATTTTGAAAAAAAATTTTCGAAAAAAATTCCAAAAAAAAATTTCGAAAAAAATTTTCGAAAAGAATTTTGAAAAGAATTTTCGAAAAAAATTTTGAAAAAAAATTTTGAAAAAAAATTTTCGAAAAACATTTTGAAAAAAATTTCGAAAAAAAATTTTCGAAAAAAATTTTGAAAAAAATTTTGAAAAAAAATTTTCGAAAAAAATTTTGAAAAAAAAATTTTGAAAAAAATTTTGAAAAAAATTTTCGAAAAAAATTTTGAAAAAAAATTTTCGAAAAAAATTTTGAAAAAAAATTTTTGAAAAAATTTTCGAAAAAAATTTTTAAAAAAATTTTGAAAAAAATTTTTGAAAAAAATTTTCGAAAAAAAATTTCGAAAAAAATTTTGAAAAAAAAATTTTCGAAAAAAATTTTGAAAAAAAATTTTCGAAAAAAATTTTGAAAAAAAAATTTTAAAAAAATTTTCGAAAAAAATTTTGAAAAAAATTTTCGAAAAAAATTTTGAAAATAAATTTTCGAAAAAAATTTTTAAAAAAATTTTGAAAAAAATTTTCGAAAAAAATTTCAAAAAAAAATTTCGAAAAAAATTTTCGAAAAGAATTTTGAAAAAAATTTTCGAAAAAAATTTTGAAAAAAAATTTTGAAAAAAAATTTTCGAAAAACATTTTGAAAAAAATTTCGAAAAAAAATTTTCGAAAGAAATTTTGAAAAAAATTTTGAAAAAAAAATTTCGAAAAAAATTTTGAAAAAAAAATTTTGAAAAAAATTTTGAAAAAAATTTTCGAAAAAAATTTTGAAAAAAAATTTTCGAAAAAAATTTTGAAAAAAAATTTTTGAAAAAATTTTCGAAAAAAATTTTTAAAAAAATTTTGAAAAAAATTTTTGAAAAAAATTTTCGAAAAAAAATTTCGAAAAAAATTTTGAAAAAAAAATTTTCGAAAAAAATTTTGAAAAAAAATTTTCGAAAAAAATTTTGAAAAAAAATTTTGAAAAAAATTTTCGAAAAAAGATTTTGAAAAAAATTTTGAAAAAAATTTTCGAAAAAAATTTTTGAAAAAAATTTTGAAAAAAATTTTCGAAAAAAAAATTTCGAAAAAAATTTTGAAAAAAATTTTCCAAAAAAAAATTTTCGAAAAAAATTTTCCAAAAAAAAATTTTCGAAAAAAATTTTGAAAAAAAAATTATCAAAAATAATTTAGAAAAAAAAATTTTCGAAAATAATTTAGAAAAAAATTTTCGAAAAAAATTTCGAAAAAAAATTTTCGAAAAAAATTTTCGAAAAAAATTTGGAAAAAAATTTTTCGAAAAAAAATTTCATAAAAAATTTTCGAAAAAAATTTCAAAAAAAAATTTTCTTAAAAATTTTGAAAAAAATTTTCGAAAAAAAATTTTCGAAAAAAATTTTCGAAAAAAATTTTGAAAAAAAATTTCGAAAAAAATTTTCGAAAAAAATTTTGAAAAAAATTTCGAAAAAAAATTTTCGAAAAAAATTTGGAAAAAAATTTTGAAAAAAAATTTTCGAAAAAAATTTTGAAAAAAAATTTTCGAAAAAAATTTTGAAAAAAATTTTCGAAAAAAATTTTGAAACAAAATTTTCGAAAAAAATTTTTAAAAAAAAATTTTAAAAAAATTTTGAAAAAAAATTTTTAAAAAAATTTTGAAAAAAAATTTTCGAAAATATTTTGAAAAAAAATTTTTGAAAAAAATTTTGAAAAAAAATTTCGAAGAAAATTTTGAAAAAAATTTTCGAAAAAAATTTTGAAAAAAATTTTCGAAAAAAATTTTCGAAAAAAATTTTCGAAAAAAATTTTGAAAAAAAAATTTTCGAAAAAAATTTTGAAAAAAAATTTTCGAAAAAAATTTTGAAAAAAAATTTTGAAAAAAATTTTCGAAAAAAGATTTTGAAAAAAATTTTGAAAAAAATTTTCGAAAAAAATTTTTGAAAAAAATTTTTAAAAAAATTTTCGAAAAAAATTTTAAAAAAAATTTTCGAAAAAAATTTTCGAAAAAAATTTTCGAAAAAAATTTTGAAAAAAAATTTTCGAAAAATATTTTCGAAAAAAATTTTGAAAAAAAATTTTCGAAAAAAATTTTGAAAAAAAATTTTCGAAAAAAATTTTGAAAAAAATTTTCAAAAAAAATTTTGAAAAAAATTTTCGAAAAAAAAATTTCGAAAAAAATTTTTAAAAAAATTTCGAAAAAAAATTTTCGAAAAAAATTTGGAAAAAAATTTTGAAAAAAAATTTTCGAAAAAAATTTTGAAAAAAAATTTTCGAAAAAAATTTTGAAAAAAATTTTCGAAAAAAATTTTGAAAAAAAATTTTCGAAAAAAATTTTGAAAAAAATTTTCGAAAAAAATTTTGAAAAAAAATTTTCGAAAAAAATTTTGAAAAAAATTTTCAAAAAAAATTTTGAAAAAAATTTTGAAAAAAATTTTCCAAAAAAAAATTTTCGAAAAAAATTTTCCAAAAAAAAATTTTCGAAAAAAATTTTGAAAAAAAAATTATCAAAAATAATTTAGAAAAAAAAATTTTCGAAAATAATTTAGAAAAAAATTTTCGAAAAAAATTTCGAAAAAAAATTTTCGAAAAAAATTTTCGAAAAAAATTTGGAAAAAAATTTTTCGAAAAAAAATTTCATAAAAAATTTTCGAAAAAAATTTCAAAAAAAAATTTTCTTAAAAATTTTGAAAAAAATTTTCGAAAAAAAATTTTCGAAAAAAATTTTCGAAAAAAATTTTGAAAAAAAATTTCGAAAAAAATTTTCGAAAAAAATTTTGAAAAAAATTTCGAAAAAAAATTTTCGAAAAAAATTTGGAAAAAAATTTTGAAAAAAAATTTTCGAAAAAAATTTTGAAAAAAAATTTTCGAAAAAAATTTTGAAAAAAATTTTCGAAAAAAATTTTGAAACAAAATTTTCGAAAAAAATTTTTAAAAAAAATTTTTAAAAAAATTTTGAAAAAAAATTTTTAAAAAAATTTTGAAAAAAAATTTTCGAAAATATTTTGAAAAAAAATTTTTGAAAAAAATTTTGAAAAAAAATTTCGAAGAAAATTTTGAAAAAAATTTTCGAAAAAAATTTTGAAAAAAATTTTCGAAAAAAATTTTCGAAAAAAATTTTCGAAAAAAATTTTGAAAAAAAAATTTTCGAAAAAAATTTTGAAAAAAAATTTTCGAAAAAAATTTTGAAAAAAAATTTTGAAAAAAATTTTCGAAAAAAGATTTTGAAAAAAATTTTGAAAAAAATTTTCGAAAAAAATTTTTGAAAAAAATTTTTAAAAAAATTTTCGAAAAAAATTTTTAAAAAAATTTTCGAAAAAAATTTTCGAAAAAAATTTTCGAAAAAAATTTTGAAAAAAAATTTTCGAAAAATATTTTCGAAAAAAATTTTGAAAAAAATTTTCAAAAAAAATTTTGAAAAAAATTTTCGAAAAAAAAATTTCGAAAAAAATTTTTAAAAAAATTTCGAAAAAAAATTTTCGAAAAAAATTTGGAAAAAAATTTTGAAAAAAAATTTTCGAAAAAAATTTTGAAAAAAAATTTTCGAAAAAAATTTTGAAAAAAATTTTCGAAAAAAATTTTGAAAAAAAATTTTCGAAAAAAATTTTGAAAAAAATTTTCGAAAAAAATTTTGAAAAAAAATTTTCGAAAAAAATTTTGAAAAAAATTTTCAAAAAAAATTTTGAAAAAAATTTTCGAAAAAAAAATTTCGAAAAAAATTTTTAAAAAAATTTTCGAAAAAAATATTTTTGAAAAAAATTTTTAAAAAAATTTTCAAAAAAATTTTGAAAAAAAATTTTCGAAAAAAAATTTGAATAAAATTTTCGAAAAAAAATTTGAAAAAAAATTTTCGAAAAAAATTTTGAAAAAAAATTTTCGAAAAAAATTTTGAAAAAAAATTTTCGAAAAAAATTCCAAAAAAAAATTTCGAAAAAAATTTTCGAAAAGAATTTTGAAAAGAATTTTCGAAAAAAATTTTGAAAAAAATTTAGAAAAAAAATTTTCGAAAAAAATTTTGAAAAAAAAATTTTGAAAAAAATTTTTAAAAAAATTTTCGAAAAAAATTTTGAAAAAAAATTTTCGAAAAAAATTTTGAAAAAAAATTTTTGAAAAAATTTTCGAAAAAAATTTTTAAAAAAATTTTGAAAAAAATTTTTGAAAAAAATTTTCGAAAAAAAATTTCGAAAAAAATTTTGAAAAAAAAATTTTCGAAAAAAATTTTGAAAAAAAATTTTCGAAAAAAATTTTGAAAAAAAAATTTTAAAAAAATTTTCGAAAAAAATTTTGAAAAAAATTTTCGAAAAAAATTTTGAAAAAAAATTTTCGAAAAAAATTTTTAAAAAAATTTTGAAAAAAATTTTTGAAAAAAATTTTCGAAAAAAATTTTGAAAAAAATTTTCGAAAAAAATTTTCGAAAAAAATTTTCGAAAAAAATTTTGAAAAAAGAATTTTCGAAAAAAATTTTGAAGAAAAATTTTCGAAAAAAATTTTGAAAAAAAATTTTGAAAAAAATTTTCGAAAAAAGATTTTGAAAAAAATTTTGAAAAAAATTTTCGAAAAAAATTTTAAAAAAAATTTTCGAAAAAAATTTTCGAAAAAAATTTTGAAAAAAAATTTTCGAAAAATATTTTCGAAAAAATTTTGAAAAAAAATTTTCGAAAAAAATTTTGAAAAAAATTTTCGAAAAAAATTTTCGAAAAAAATTTTCGAAAAAAATTTTGAAAAAAATTTTCGAAAAAAATTTTGAAAAAAATTTTCGAAAAAAAAATTTAAAAAAAAGTTTCGAAAAAATTTTCGAAAAAAATTTTTCGAAAAAAATTTTCAAAAAAAAATTCGAAAAAAACTTCGAAAGAAAATTTTCGAAAATAATTTCGAAAAATATTCCAAAAAAAAATTTTCGAAAAAATTAAAAAAAAATTTTTCGAAAAAAATTTTGAAAAAAATTTCGAAAAAAATTTTGAAAAAAAATTTCGAAAAAAATTCCAAAAAAAAATTTTCGAAAAAAATTTTGAAAAAAATTTTCGAAAAAAATTTTGAAATAAATTTTCGAAAAAAAATTTTCGAAAAAAATTTTCGAAAAAAATTTCGAAAAAAAATTTTCGAAAAAAATTTTCGAAAAAAATTTTGAAAAAAATTTTCGAAAAAAATTTTCGAAAAAAATTTTGAAAAAAAAATTTTGAAAAAAATTTAGAAAAAAAATTTTCGAAAAAAATTTTGAAAAAAAAATTTCCGAAAAAAATTTTGAAAATTTTCGAAAAAAAATTTGAAAAAAAATTTTCGAAAAAAATTTTGAAAAAAATTTTCGAAAAAAATTTTGAAAAGAAATTTCGAAAAAAATTTTGAAAAAAATTTCGAAAAAAAATTTTCGAAAAAAATTTTAAAAAAATTTTGAAAAAAAATTTTGAAAAAAATTTTCGAAAAAAATTTTGAAAAAAATTTTGAAAAAAATTTTCGAAAAAAATTTTCGAAAAAAATTTTTAAAAAAATTTTCGAAAAAAAGTTTCGAAAAAAATTTTTAAAAAAATTTTCAAAAAAAATTTTGAAAAAAAATTTTCGAAAAAAAATTTGAAAAAAAATTTTCAAAAAAAAATTTCGAAAAAAATTTTGAAAAAAATTTTCGAAAAAAATTTTGAAAAAAATTTTCGAAAAAAATTTTTAAAAAAATTTTGAAAAAAAATTTCGAAAAAAATTTTCGAAAAAAATTTTGAAAAAAATTTTCGAAAAAAATTTTGAAAAAAAATTTTCGAAAAAAATTTTGAAAAAAAATTTTGAAAAAAAATTTTCGAAAAAAATTTTGAAAAAAATTTTCGAAAAAAATTTTGAAAAAAATTTTCGAAAAAAATTTTCGAAAAAAATTTTTAAAAAAATTTTCGAAAAAATTTTCGAAAAAAATTTTTAAAAAAATTTTCAAAAAAAACTGAAAAAAAATTTTCGAAAAAAAATTTGAATAAAATTTTCGAAAAAAATTTTGAAAAAGAATTTTCGAAAAAAATTTTGAAAAAAAATTTTCGAAAAAAATTTTCGAAAAAAATTTTCGAAAAAAATTTTGAAAAAAATTTTCGAAAAAAATTTTGAAAAAAATTTTCGAAAAAAATTTTGAAAAAAAATTTTTGAAAAAATTTTCGAAAAAAAATTTTAAAAAAATTTTGAAAAAAATTTTTGAAAAAAATTTTCGAAAAAAAATTTCGAAAAAAATTTTGAAAAAAAAATTTTCGAAAAAAATTTTGAAAAAAAATTTTCGAAAAAAATTTTGAAAAAAAATTTTAAAAAAACTTTTCGAAAAAAATTTTGAAAAAAATTTTCGAAAAAAATTTTGAAAAAAAATTTCGAAAAAAATTTTGAAAAAAATTTTCGAAAAAAATTTTGAAAAAAATTTTCGAAAAAAATTTTGAAAAAAATTTTCGAAAAAAATTTTGAAAAAAATTTTCGAAAAAAGTTTTGAAAAAAATTTCGAAAAAAAATTTTCGAAAAAAATTTTGAAAAAAATTTTGAAAAAAAATTTTCGAAAAAAAATTTTAAAAAAAATTTTCGAAAAAAATTTCGAAAAAAAATTTTCGAAAAAAATTTTGAAAAAAAAATTTTGAAAAAAAATTTGAAAAAAATTTTCGAAAAAAATTTTGAAAAAAAATTTTCGAAAAAAATTTTGAAAAAAAAATTTTGAAAAAAATTTTGAAAAAAAATTTTCGAAAAAAATTTTGGAAAAAAATTTTCGAAAAAAATTTTGAAAAAAATTTCGAAAAAAATTTTGAAAAAAATTTCGAAAAAAAATTTTCGAAAAAAATTTTCGAAAAAAATTTGGAAAAAAAATTTTCGGAAAAAATTTTGAAAAAAAATTTCGAAAAAAATTTTGAAAAAAAATTTTCGAAAAAAATTTTGAAAAAAATTTTCGAAAAAAATTTTCGAAAAAAATTTTGAAAAAAATTTTCGAAAAAAATTTTGAAAAAAAAATTTCGAAAAAAATTTTGAAAAAAATTTTGAAAAAAAATTTTCGAAAAAAATTTCGAAAAAAATTTTCGAAAAAAATTTTGAAAAAAATTTTCGAAAAAAATTTTGAAAAAAAATTTTCGAAAAAAATTTTGAAAAAAAATTTTGAATAAAAATTTTCGAAAAAAATTTTGAAAAAAAATTTTCGAAAAAAATTTTGAAAAAAATTTTCGAAAAAAATTTTCGAAAAAAATTTTTAAAAAAATTTTCGCAAAAAATTTTCGAAAAAAATTTTGAAAAAAAATTTTGAAAAAAATTTTGAAAAAAAATTATGAAAAAAAATTTTCGAAAAAACTTTTGAAAAAAATTTTCGAAAAAAATTTGGAAAAAAATTTTTTGAAAAAAATTTTGAAAAAAATTTTCGAAAAAAATTTTGAAAAAAATTTTCGAAAAAAATTTTAAAAAAAATTTCGAAAAAAAATTTTCGAAAAAAATTTGGAAAAAAATTTTGAAAAAAAATTTTCGAAAAAAATTTTGAAAAAAAATTTTCGAAAAAAATTTTGAAAAAAATTTTCGAAAAAAATTTTGAAAAAAAATTTTCGAAAAAAATTTTGAAAAAAATTTTCGAAAAAAATTTTGAAAAAAAATTTTCGAAAAAAATTTTGAAAAAAATTTTCAAAAAAAATTTTGAAAAAAATTTTCGAAAATAAAATTTCGAAAAAAATTTTTAAAAAAATTTTCGAAAAAAATTTTTAAAAAAATTTTCAAAAAAATTTTGAAAAAAAATTTTCGAAAAAAAATTTGAATAAAATTTTCGAAAAAAATTTTGAAAAAAAATTTTCGAAAAAAATTTTGAAAAAAAATTTTCGAAAAAAATTTTGAAAAAAAATTTTCGAAAAAAATTCCAAAAAAAAATTTCGAAAAAAATTTTCGAAAAGAATTTTGAAAAAAATTTTCGAAAAAAATTTTGAAAAAAAATTTTGAAAAAAAATTTTCGAAAAACATTTTGAAAAAAATTTCGAAAAAAAATTTTCGAAAAAAATTTTGAAAAAAATTTTGAAAAAAAATTTTCGAAAAAAATTTTGAAAAAAAAATTTTGAAAAAAATTTTGAAAAAAATTTTCGAAAAAAATTTTGAAAAAAAATTTTTGAAAAAAATTTTGAAAAAAAATTTTTGAAAAAATTTTCGAAAAAAATTTTTAAAAAAATTTTGAAAAAAATTTTTGAAAAAAATTTTCGAAAAAAAATTTCGAAAAAAATTTTGAAAAAAAAATTTTCGAAAAAAATTTTGAAAAAAAATTTTGAAAAAAATTTTCGAAAAAAGATTTTGAAAAAAATTTTGAAGAAAATTTTCGAAAAAAATTTTTGAAAAAAATTTTTAAAAAAATTTTCGAAAAAAATTTTTTTCGAAAATTTTCGAAAAACATTTTCGAAAAAAATTTTGAAAAAAAATTTTCGAAAAATATTTTCGAAAAAAATTTTCGAAAAAAATTTTGAAAAAAATTTTCGAAAAAAATTTTGAAAAAAATTTTCGAAAAAAATTTTGAAAAAAATTTTCGAAAAAAAAATTTAAAAAAAAGTTTCGAAAAAATTTTCGAAAAAAATTTTTCGAAAAAAATTTTAAAAAAAATTTCGAAAAAAATTTTGAAAAAAAATTTCGAAAAAAATTCCAAAAAAAAATTTTCGAAAAAAATTTTGAAAAAAATTTTCGAAAAAAATTTTGAAATAAATTTTCGAAAAAAATTTTCGAAAAAAATTTTGAAAAAAAAATTTTGAAAAAAATTTAGAAAAAAAAATTTTCGAAAAAAATTTTGAAAAAAAAATTTTCGAAAAAAATTTTGAAAATTTTCGAAAAAAAATTTGAAAAAAAATTTTCGAAAAAAATTTTGAAAAAAATTTTCGAAAAAAATTTTGAAAAGAAATTTCGAAAAAAATTTTGAAAAAAATTTCGAAAAAAAATTTTCGAAAAAAATTTTAAAAAAATTTTGAAAAAAAATTTTGAAAAAAATTTTCGAAAAAAATTTTGAAAAAAATTTTCGAAAAAAATTTTGAAAAAAATTTTCGAAAAAAATTTTCGAAAAAAATTTTTAAAAAATTTTCGAAAAAAAGTTTCGAAAAAAATTTTTAAAAAAATTTTCAAAAAAAATTTTGAAAAAAAATTTTCGAAAAAAAATTTGAAAAAAAATTTTCAAAAAAAATTTTCGAAAAAAATTTTGAAAAAAATTTTCGAAAAAAATTTTGAAAAAAATTTTCGAAAAAAAATTTTAAAAAAATTTTGAAAAAAAATTTCGAAAAAAATTTTCGAAAAAAAATTTGAAAAAAATTTTCGAAAAAAATTTTGAAAAAAAATTTTCGAAAAAAATTTTGAAAAAAAATTTTGAAAAAAAATTTTCGAAAAAAATTTTGAAAAAAATTTTCGAAAAAAATTTTGGAAAAAAAATTTTCGAAAAAAATTTTCGAAAAAAATTTTTAAAAAAATTTTCGAAAAAATTTTCGAAAAAAATTTTTAAAAAAGTTTTCAAAAAAAACTTTGAAAAAAAATTTTCGAAAAAAAATTTGAATAAAATTTTCGAAAAAAATTTTGAAAAAGAATTTTCGAAAAAAATTTTGAAAAAAAATTTTCGAAAAAAATATTTGAAAAAAATTTTCGAAAAAAATTTTGAAAAAAATTTTCGAAAAAAATTTTGAAAAAAATTTTCGAAAAAAATTTTGAAAAAAAATTTTTGAAAAAATTTTCGAAAAAAATTTTTAAAAAAATTTTGAAAAAAATTTTTGAAAAAAATTTTCGAAAAAAAATTTCGAAAAAAATTTTGAAAAAAAAATTTTCGAAAAAAATTTTGAAAAAAAATTTTCGAAAAAAATTTTGAAAAAAAATTTTTAAAAAAATTTTCGAAAAAAATTTTGAAAAAAATTTTCAAAAAAAATTTTGAAAAAAAATTTCGAAAAAAATTTTGAAAAAAATTTTCGAAAAAAATTTTGAAAAAAATTTTCGAAAAAAATTTTGAAAAAAATTTTCGAAAAAAATTTTGAAAAAAATTTTCGAAAAAAATTTTGAAAAAAATTTCGAAAAAAAATTTTCGAAAAAAATTTTGAAAAAAATTTTGAAAAAAAATTTTCGAAAAAAATTTTTAAAAAAAATTTTCGAAAAAAATTTCGAAAAAAAATTTTCGAAAAAAATTTTGAAAAAAAAATTTTGAAAAAAAATTTGAAAAAAATTTTCGAAAAAAATTTTGAAAAAAAATTTTCGAAAAAAATTTTGAAAAAAAAATTTTGAAAAAAATTTTGAAAAAAAATTTTCGAAAAAAATTTTGGAAAAAAATTTTCGAAAAAAATTTTGAAAAAAATTTCGAAAAAAATTTTGAAAAAAATTTCGAAAAAAAATTTTCGAAAAAAATTTTCGAAAAAAATTTGGAAAAAAAATTTTCGGAAAAAATTTTGAAAAAAAATTTCGAAAAAAATTTTGAAAAAAAATTTTCGAAAAAAATTTTGAAAAAAATTTTCGAAAAAAATTTTCGAAAAAAATTTTGAAAAAAATTTTCGAAAAAAATTTTGAAAAAAAAATTTCGAAAAAAATTTTGAAAAAAATTTTGAAAAAAAATTTTCGAAAAAAATTTCGAAAAAAATTTTCGAAAAAAATTTTGAAAAAAATTTTCGAAAAAAATTTTGAAAAAAAATTTTCGAAAAAAATTTTCGAAAAAAATTTTTAAAAAAATTTTCAAAAAAATTTTGAAAAAAAATTTTCGAAAAAAAATTTGAATAAAATTTTCGAAAAAAATTTTGAAAAAAAATTTTCCAAAAAAAATTTTGAAAAAAAATTTTCGAAAAAAAATTTGAAAAAAAATTTTGAAAAAAAATTTTCGAAAAAAATTTTGAAAAAAAATTTTCGAAAAAAATTTTGAAAAAAATTTTCGAAAAAAATTTTCGAAAAAAATTTTTAAAAAAATTTTCGAAAAAAATTCTCGAAAAAAATTTTGAAAAAAAATTTTGAAAAAAATTTTGAAAAAAAATTATGAAAAAAAATTTTCGAAAAAAATTTTCGAAAAAAAATTTTTAAAAAATTTTCGAAAAAAATTTTCGAAAAAAATTTTCGAAAAAAATTTTCGAAAAAAATTTTCGAAAAAAATTTTGAAAAAAAATTTTCGAAAAAACTTTTGAAAAAAATTTTCGAAAAAAATTTTGAAAAAAATTTGAAAAAAATTTTCGAAAAAAATTTTGAAAAACATTTCGAAAAAAAATTTTCGAAAAAAATTTGAAAAAAAATTTTCGAAAAAAATTTTGAAAAAAAATTTTCGAAAAAAATTTTGAAAAAAATTTTCGAAAAAAATTTTGAAAAATAATTTTTGAAAAAAATTTTCGAAAAAAATTTTTTAAAAAAATTTTCGAAAAAAATTTAAAAAAAAAAATTTTCGAAAAAAATTTTGAAAAAAAAATTTTGAAAAAAATTTTGAAAAAAAATTTTCGAAAAAAATTTTGGAAAAAAATTTTCGAAAAAAATTTTGAAAAAAATTTCGAAAAAAATTTTGAAAAAAATTTCGAAAAAAAATTTTCGAAAAAAATTTTCGAAAAAAATTTGGAAAAAAAATTTTCGGAAAAAATTTTGAAAAAAAATTTCGAAAAAAATTTTGAAAAAAAATTTTCGAAAAAAATTTTGAAAAAAATTTTCGAAAAAAATTTTCGAAAAAAATTTTGAAAAAAATTTTCGAAAAAAATTTTGAAAAAAAAATTTCGAAAAAAATTTTGAAAAAAATTTTGAAAAAAAATTTTCGAAAAAAATTTCGAAAAAAATTTTCGAAAAAAATTTTGAAAAAAATTTTCGAAAAAAATTTTGAAAAAAAATTTTCGAAAAAAATTTTCGAAAAAAATTTTTAAAAAAATTTTCAAAAAAATTTTGAAAAAAAATTTTCGAAAAAAAATTTGAATAAAATTTTCGAAAAAAATTTTGAAAAAAAATTTTCCAAAAAAAATTTTGAAAAAAAATTTTCGAAAAAAAATTTGAAAAAAAATTTTGAAAAAAAATTTTCGAAAAAAATTTTGAAAAAAAATTTTCGAAAAAAATTTTGAAAAAAATTTTCGAAAAAAATTTTCGAAAAAAATTTTTAAAAAAATTTTCGAAAAAAATTCTCGAAAAAAATTTTGAAAAAAAATTTTGAAAAAAATTTTGAAAAAAAATTATGAAAAAAAATTTTCGAAAAAAATTTTCGAAAAAAAATTTTTAAAAAATTTTCGAAAAAAATTTTCGAAAAAAATTTTCGAAAAAAATTTTCGAAAAAAATTTTCGAAAAAAATTTTGAAAAAAAATTTTCGAAAAAACTTTTGAAAAAAATTTTCGAAAAAAATTTTGAAAAAAATTTGAAAAAAATTTTCGAAAAAAATTTTGAAAAACATTTCGAAAAAAAATTTTCGAAAAAAATTTGAAAAAAAATTTTCGAAAAAAATTTTGAAAAAAAATTTTCGAAAAAAATTTTGAAAAAAATTTTCGAAAAAAATTTTGAAAAATAATTTTTGAAAAAAATTTTCGAAAAAAATTTTTTAAAAAAATTTTCGAAAAAAATTTAAAAAAAAAAATTTTCGAAAAAAATTTTGAGAAAAAAATTTTGAAAAAAATTTTCGAAAAAGATTTTCGAAAAAAATTTTTAAAAAAATTTTTGAAAAAAATTTTCGAAAAAAATTTTCGAAAAAAATTTTCGAAAAAAATTTTCGAAAAAAATTTTCGAAAAAAAATTTTTAAAAAATTTTCGAAAAAAATTTTTAAAAAAATTTTCGAAAAAAATTTTCGAAAAAAATTTTGAAAAAAAATTTTCGGAAAAAATTTTCTAAAAAAATTTTGAAAAAAAATTTTCGAAAAAAATTTTGAAAAAAATTTTGAAAAAAATTTTCGAAAAAAAATTTCGAAAAAAATTTTTAAACAAATTTTCGAAAAAAATTTGAAAAAAATTTTCGAAAAAAATTTTGAAAAAAAATTTTCGAAAAAAATTTTCGAAAAAAATTTTCGAAAAAAATTTTCGAAAAAAATTTTGAAAAAAAATTTTCGAAAAAAATTTTGAAAAAAAATTTTCGAAAAAAATTTTGAAAAAAAAATTTGAAAAAAATTTTCGAAAAAAATTTTGAAAAAAATTTTGAAAAAAATTTCGAAAAAAAATTTTCGAAAAAAATTTTGAAAAAAATTTTGAAAAAAAATTTTCGAAAAAAATTTTGAAAAGAAATTTTCGAAAAAAATTTTGAAAAAAATTTTGAAAAAAAAATTTTCGAAAAAAATTTGAAAAAAATTTTGAAAGAAAATTTTCGAAAAAACTTTTGAAAAAAATTTTCGAAAAAAATTTTGAAAAAAGTTTTGAAAAAAAATTTTCGAAAAAAATTTTGAAAAAAAATTTTCGAAAAAAATTTTCGAAAAAAATTTTCGAAAAAAATTTTGAAAAAAAATTTTCGAAAAAAATTTTTAAAAAAATTTTCGAAAAAAATTTTCGAAAAAAATTTTGAAAAAAAATTTTCGGAAAAAATTTTCGAAAAAAATTTTGAAAAAAAATTTTCGAAAAAAATTTTGAAAAAAATTTTGAAAAAAATTTTCGAAAAAAAATTTCGAAAAAAATTTTTAAACAAATTTTCGAAAAAAAATTTTGAAAAAAAATTTTCGAAAAAAAATTTGAAAAAAATTTTCGAAAAAAATTTTGAAAAAAAATTTTCGAAAAAAATTTTGAAAAAAAATTTTCGAAAAAAATTTTCGAAAAAAATTTTGAAAAAAAATTTTCGAAAAAAATTTTGAAAAAAAATTTTCGAAAAAAATTTTGAAAAAAAATTTTCGAAAAAAATTTTGAAAAAAAATTTTCGAAAAAAATTTTGAAAAAAAATTTTCGAAAAAAATTTTGAAAAAAAATTTTGAAAAAAATTTTCGAAAAAAAATTTGAAAAAAATTTTGAAAAAAATTTTCGAAAAGAATTTTCGAAAAAAATTTTGAAAAAAAATTTTCGAAAAAAATTTTGAAAGAAATTTTGAAAAAAAATTTTGAAAAAAATTTTCCGAAAAAAATTTTGAAAAAAATTTTCGAAAAAAATTTTGAAAAAAATTTCGAAAAAAAATTTTCGAAAAAAATTTTGAAAGAAAATTTTCGAAAAAAATTTTGAAAAAAATTTTCGAAAAAAATTTTGAAAAAAATTATCGAAAAAAATTTTGAAGAAAATTTTCAAAAAAATTTTCGAAAAAAATTTTTAAAAAAAATTTCGAAAAAAATTTGAAAAAAATTTTGAAAGAAAATTTTCGAAAAAACTTTTGAAAAAAATTTTGAAAAAAATTTTCGAAAAAAATTTTGAAAAAAGTTTTGAAAAAAAATTTTCGAAAAAAAATCTCAAAAAAAATTTTCGAAAAAAATTTTCGAAAAAAATTTTGAAAAAAATTTCGAAAAAAAATTTTCGAAAAAAATTTTGAAAAAAATTTTGAAAAAAAATTTTCGAAAAAAATTTTGAAAAGAAATTTTCGAAAAAAATTTTAAAAAAAATTTTCGAAAAAAATTTTGAAAAAAATTTTCGAAAAAAATTTTGAAAAAAATTATCGAAAAAAATTTTGAAGAAAATTTTCAAAAAAATTTTGAAAAAAAATTTTCGAAAAAAATTTTGAAAAAAAATTTTCGAAAAAAATTTTGAAAAAAAATTTCGAAAAAAATTTGAAAAAAATTTTGAAAGAAAATTTTCGAAAAAACTTTTGAAAAAAATTTTGAAAAAAATTTTCGAAAAAAATTTTGAAAAAAGTTTTGAAAAAAAATTTTCGAAAAAAAATCTCAAAAAAAATTTTCGAAAAAAATTTTTTAAAAAAATTTTCGAAAAAAATTTTCGAAAAAAATTTTGAAAAAAAATTTTCGAAAAAAATTTTCGAAAAAAATTTTCGAAAAGAATTTTCGAAAAAATTTTCAAAAAAAAATTTAAAAAAAATTTTCGTAAAAATTTTTTGAAAAAAATTTTGAAAAAAAATTCTCGAAAAAAATTTTGAAAAAAAAATTTCGATAAAAATTTTGAAAAAAAAATTTTGAAAAAAAATTTGAAAAAAATTTTCGAAAAAAATTTTGAAAAAAAATTTTCGAAAAAAATTTTGAAAAAAAAATTTTGAAAAAAATTTTGAAAAAAAATTTTCGAAAAAAATTTTGGAAAAAAATTTTCGAAAAAAATTTTGAAAAAAATTTCGAAAAAAATTTTGAAAAAAATTTCGAAAAAAAATTTTCGAAAAAAATTTTCGAAAAAAATTTGGAAAAAAAATTTTCGGAAAAAATTTTGAAAAAAAATTTCGAAAAAAATTTTGAAAAAAAATTTTCGAAAAAAATTTTGAAAAAAATTTTCGAAAAAAATTTTCGAAAAAAATTTTGAAAAAAATTTTCGAAAAAAATTTTGAAAAAAAAATTTCGAAAAAAATTTTGAAAAAAATTTTGAAAAAAAATTTTCGAAAAAAATTTCGAAAAAAATTTTCGAAAAAAATTTTGAAAAAAATTTTCGAAAAAAATTTTGAAAAAAAATTTTCGAAAAAAATTTTGAAAAAAAATTTTGAATAAAAATTTTCGAAAAAAATTTTGAAAAAAATTTTCGAAAAAAATTTTCGAAAAAAATTTTTAAAAAAATTTTCGAAAAAAATTTTCGAAAAAAATTTTGAAAAAAAAATTTTGAAAAAAATTTTGAAAAAAAATTATGAAAAAAAATTTTCGAAAAAACTTTTGAAAAAAATTTTCGAAAAAAATTTTTTGAAAAAAATTTTGAAAAAAATTTTCGAAAAAAATTTTAAAAAAAATTTTCAAAAAAAATTTCGAAAAAAAATTTTCGAAAAAAATTTGGAAAAAAATTTTGAAAAAAAATTTTCGAAAAAAATTTTGAAAAAAAATTTTCGAAAAAAATTTTGAAAAAAATTTTCGAAAAAAATTTTGAAAAAAAATTTTCGAAAAAAATTTTGAAAAAAATTTTCGAAAAAAATTTTGAAAAAAAATTTTCGAAAAAAATTTTGAAAAAAATTTTCAAAAAAAATTTTGAAAAAAATTTTCGAAAAAAAAATTTCGAAAAAAATTTTTAAAAAAATTTTCGAAAAAAATTTTCGAAAAAAATTTTTAAAAAAATTTTCAAAAAAATTTTGAAAAAAAATTTTCGAAAAAAAATTTGAATAAAATTTTCGAAAAAAATTTTGAAAAAAAATTTTCCAAAAAAAATTTTGAAAAAAAATTTTCGAAAAAAATTTTGAAAAAAAATTTTGAAAAAAAATTTTCGAAAAAAATTTTGAAAAAAAATTTTCGAAAAAAATTTTGAAAAAAATTTTCGAAAAAAATTTTTAAAAAAATTTTCGAAAAAAATTCTCGAAAAAAATTTTGAAAAAAAATTTTGAAAAAAATTTTGAAAAAAAATTATGAAAAAAAATTTTCGAAAAAAATTTTCGAAAAAAAATTTTTAAATAATTTTCGAAAAAAATTTTCGAAAAAAATTTTCGAAAAAAATTTTGAAAAAAAATTTTCGAAAAAACTTTTGAAAAAAATTTTCGAAAAAAATTTTGAAAAAAATTTGAAAAAAATTTTCGAAAAAAATTTCGAAAAAAAATTTTTTAAAAAAATTTTCGAAAAAAATTTTCGAAAAAAATTTTGAAAAAAAATTTTCGAAAAAAATTTTCGAAAAAAATTTTGAAAAAAATTTTCGAAAAAGTTTTGAAAAAAATTTTTAAAAAAAATTTTCGAAAAAAATTTTCGAAAAGAATTTTCGAAAAAATTTTCAAAAAAAAATTTAAAAAAAATTTTCGTAAAAATTTTTTGAAAAAAATTTTGAAAAAAAATTCTCGAAAAAAATTTTGAAAAAAAAATTTCGATAAAAATTTTGAAAAAAAAATTTTGAAAAAAAATTTGAAAAAAATTTTCGAAAAAAATTTTGAAAAAAAATTTTCGAAAAAAATTTTGAAAAAAAAATTTTGAAAAAAATTTTGAAAAAAAATTTTCGAAAAAAATTTTGGAAAAAAATTTTCGAAAAAAATTTTGAAAAAAATTTCGAAAAAAATTTTGAAAAAAATTTCGAAAAAAAATTTTCGAAAAAAATTTTCGAAAAAAATTTGGAAAAAAAATTTTCGGAAAAAATTTTGAAAAAAAATTTCGAAAAAAATTTTGAAAAAAAATTTTCGAAAAAAATTTTGAAAAAAATTTTCGAAAAAAATTTTCGAAAAAAATTTTGAAAAAAATTTTCGAAAAAAATTTTGAAAAAAAAATTTCGAAAAAAATTTTGAAAAAAATTTTGAAAAAAAATTTTCGAAAAAAATTTCGAAAAAAATTTTCGAAAAAAATTTTGAAAAAAATTTTCGAAAAAAATTTTGAAAAAAAATTTTCGAAAAAAATTTTGAAAAAAAATTTTGAATAAAAATTTTCGAAAAAAATTTTGAAAAAAATTTTCGAAAAAAATTTTCGAAAAAAATTTTTAAAAAAATTTTCGAAAAAAATTTTCGAAAAAAATTTTGAAAAAAAAATTTTGAAAAAAATTTTGAAAAAAAATTATGAAAAAAAATTTTCGAAAAAACTTTTGAAAAAAATTTTCGAAAAAAATTTTTTGAAAAAAATTTTGAAAAAAATTTTCGAAAAAAATTTTAAAAAAAATTTTCAAAAAAAATTTCGAAAAAAAATTTTCGAAAAAAATTTGGAAAAAAATTTTGAAAAAAAATTTTCGAAAAAAATTTTGAAAAAAAATTTTCGAAAAAAATTTTGAAAAAAATTTTCGAAAAAAATTTTGAAAAAAAATTTTCGAAAAAAATTTTGAAAAAAATTTTCGAAAAAAATTTTGAAAAAAAATTTTCGAAAAAAATTTTGAAAAAAATTTTCAAAAAAAATTTTGAAAAAAATTTTCGAAAAAAAAATTTCGAAAAAAATTTTTAAAAAAATTTTCGAAAAAAATTTTCGAAAAAAATTTTTAAAAAAATTTTCAAAAAAATTTTGAAAAAAAATTTTCGAAAAAAAATTTGAATAAAATTTTCGAAAAAAATTTTGAAAAAAAATTTTCCAAAAAAAATTTTGAAAAAAAATTTTCGAAAAAAATTTTGAAAAAAAATTTTGAAAAAAAATTTTCGAAAAAAATTTTGAAAAAAAATTTTCGAAAAAAATTTTGAAAAAAATTTTCGAAAAAAATTTTTAAAAAAATTTTCGAAAAAAATTCTCGAAAAAAATTTTGAAAAAAAATTTTGAAAAAAATTTTGAAAAAAAATTATGAAAAAAAATTTTCGAAAAAAATTTTCGAAAAAAAATTTTTAAATAATTTTCGAAAAAAATTTTCGAAAAAAATTTTCGAAAAAAATTTTGAAAAAAAATTTTCGAAAAAACTTTTGAAAAAAATTTTCGAAAAAAATTTTGAAAAAAATTTGAAAAAAATTTTCGAAAAAAATTTCGAAAAAAAATTTTTGAAAAAAATTTGAAAAAAAATTTTCGAAAAAAATTTTGAAAAAAAATTTTCGAAAAAAATTTTGAAAAAAATTTTCGAAAAAAATTTTGAAAAATAATTTTCGAAAAAAATTTTGAAAAAAAATTTTAAAAAAAATTTTGAAAAAAAATTTTCGAAAAAAATTTTGAAAAAAAATTTTAGAAAAAAATTTTTGAAAAAAATTTCGAAAAAAATTTTGAAAAAAATTTTCGAAAAAAATTTTGAAAAAAATTTTCGAAAAAGATTTTCGAAAAAAATTTTTAAAAAAATTTTTGAAAAAAATTTTCGAAAAAAATTTTCGAAAAAAATTTTCGAAAAAAATTTTCAAAAAAAAATTTTTAAAAAATTTTCGAAAAAAATTTTTAAAAAAATTTTCGAAAAAAATTTTGAAAAAAAATTTTCGGAAAAATTTTCTAAAAAAATTTTGAAAAAAAATTTTCGAAAAAAATTTTGAAAAAAATTTTGAAAAAAATTTTCGAAAAAAAATTTCGAAAAAAATTTTTAAACAAATTTTCGAAAAAAATTTGAAAAAAATTTTCGAAAAAAATTTTGAAAAAAAATTTTCGAAAAAAATTTTGAAAAAAAATTTTCGAAAAAAATTTTCGAAAAAAATTTTCGAAAAAAATTTTCGAAAAAAATTTTGAAAAAAAATTTTCGAAAAAAATTTTGAAAAAAAATTTTCGAAAAAAATTTTGAAAAAAAAATTTGAAAAAAATTTTCGAAAAAAATTTTGAAAAAAATTTTCGAAAAAAATTTTGAAAAAAATTATCGAAAAAAATTTTGAAGAAAATTTTCAAAAAAATTTTGAAAAAAAATTTTCGAAAAAAATTTTGAAAAAAAATTTTCGAAAAAAATTTTGAAAAAAAATTTCGAAAAAAATTTGAAAAAAATTTTGAAAGAAAATTTTCGAAAAAACTTTTGAAAAAAATTTTGAAAAAAATTTTCGAAAAAAATTTTGAAAAAAGTTTTGAAAAAAAATTTTCGAAAAAAAATCTCAAAAAAAATTTTCGAAAAAAATTTTTTAAAAAAATTTTCGAAAAAAATTTTCGAAAAAAATTTTGAAAAAAAATTTTCGAAAAAAATTTTCGAAAAAAATTTTGAAAAAAATTTTCGAAAAAGTTTTGAAAAAAATTTTTAAAAAAAATTTTCGAAAAAAATTTTCGAAAAGAATTTTCGAAAAAATTTTCAAAAAAAAATTTAAAAAAAATTTTCGTAAAAATTTTTTGAAAAAAATTTTGAAAAAAAATTCTCGAAAAAAATTTTGAAAAAAAAATTTCGATAAAAATTTTGAAAAAAAAATTTTGAAAAAAAATTTGAAAAAAATTTTCGAAAAAAATTTTGAAAAAAAATTTTCGAAAAAAATTTTGAAAAAAAAATTTTGAAAAAAATTTTGAAAAAAAATTTTCGAAAAAAATTTTGGAAAAAAATTTTCGAAAAAAATTTTGAAAAAAATTTCGAAAAAAATTTTGAAAAAAATTTCGAAAAAAAATTTTCGAAAAAAATTTTCGAAAAAAATTTGGAAAAAAAATTTTCGGAAAAAATTTTGAAAAAAAATTTCGAAAAAAATTTTGAAAAAAAATTTTCGAAAAAAATTTTGAAAAAAATTTTCGAAAAAAATTTTCGAAAAAAATTTTGAAAAAAATTTTCGAAAAAAATTTTGAAAAAAAAATTTCGAAAAAAATTTTGAAAAAAATTTTGAAAAAAAATTTTCGAAAAAAATTTCGAAAAAAATTTTCGAAAAAAATTTTGAAAAAAATTTTCGAAAAAAATTTTGAAAAAAAATTTTCGAAAAAAATTTTGAAAAAAAATTTTGAATAAAAATTTTCGAAAAAAATTTTGAAAAAAATTTTCGAAAAAAATTTTCGAAAAAAATTTTTAAAAAAATTTTCGAAAAAAATTTTCGAAAAAAATTTTCGAAAAAAATTTTGAAAAAAATTTTGAAAAAAAATTATGAAAAAAAATTTTCGAAAAAACTTTTGAAAAAAATTTTCGAAAAAAATTTTTTGAAAAAAATTTTGAAAAAAATTTTCGAAAAAAATTTTAAAAAAAATTTTCAAAAAAAATTTCGAAAAAAAATTTTCGAAAAAAATTTGGAAAAAAATTTTGAAAAAAAATTTTCGAAAAAAATTTTGAAAAAAAATTTTCGAAAAAAATTTTGAAAAAAATTTTCGAAAAAAATTTTGAAAAAAAATTTTCGAAAAAAATTTTGAAAAAAATTTTCGAAAAAAATTTTGAAAAAAAATTTTCGAAAAAAATTTTGAAAAAAATTTTCAAAAAAAATTTTGAAAAAAATTTTCGAAAAAAAAATTTCGAAAAAAATTTTTAAAAAAATTTTCGAAAAAAATTTTCGAAAAAAATTTTTAAAAAAATTTTCAAAAAAATTTTGAAAAAAAATTTTCGAAAAAAAATTTGAATAAAATTTTCGAAAAAAATTTTGAAAAAAAATTTTCCAAAAAAAATTTTGAAAAAAAATTTTCGAAAAAAATTTTGAAAAAAAATTTTGAAAAAAAATTTTCGAAAAAAATTTTGAAAAAAAATTTTCGAAAAAAATTTTGAAAAAAATTTTCGAAAAAAATTTTTAAAAAAATTTTCGAAAAAAATTCTCGAAAAAAATTTTGAAAAAAAATTTTGAAAAAAATTTTGAAAAAAAATTATGAAAAAAAATTTTCGAAAAAAATTTTCGAAAAAAAATTTTTAAATAATTTTCGAAAAAAATTTTCGAAAAAAATTTTCGAAAAAAATTTTGAAAAAAAATTTTCGAAAAAACTTTTGAAAAAAATTTTCGAAAAAAATTTTGAAAAAAATTTGAAAAAAATTTTCGAAAAAAATTTCGAAAAAAAATTTTTGAAAAAAATTTGAAAAAAAATTTTCGAAAAAAATTTTGAAAAAAAATTTTCGAAAAAAATTTTGAAAAAAATTTTCGAAAAAAATTTTGAAAAATAATTTTCGAAAAAAATTTTGAAAAAAAATTTTAAAAAAAATTTTGAAAAAAAATTTTCGAAAAAAATTTTGAAAAAAAATTTTAGAAAAAAATTTTTGAAAAAAATTTCGAAAAAAATTTTGAAAAAAATTTTCGAAAAAAATTTTGAAAAAAATTTTCGAAAAAGATTTTCGAAAAAAATTTTTAAAAAAATTTTTGAAAAAAATTTTCGAAAAAAATTTTCGAAAAAAATTTTCGAAAAAAATTTTCAAAAAAAAATTTTTAAAAAATTTTCGAAAAAAATTTTTAAAAAAATTTTCGAAAAAAATTTTGAAAAAAAATTTTCGGAAAAAATTTTCTAAAAAAATTTTGAAAAAAAATTTTCGAAAAAAATTTTGAAAAAAATTTTGAAAAAAATTTTCGAAAAAAAATTTCGAAAAAAATTTTTAAACAAATTTTCGAAAAAAATTTGAAAAAAATTTTCGAAAAAAATTTTGAAAAAAAATTTTCGAAAAAAATTTTGAAAAAAAATTTTCGAAAAAAATTTTCGAAAAAAATTTTCGAAAAAAATTTTCGAAAAAAATTTTGAAAAAAAATTTTCGAAAAAAATTTTGAAAAAAAATTTTCGAAAAAAATTTTGAAAAAAAAATTTGAAAAAAATTTTCGAAAAAAATTTTGAAAAAAATTTTCGAAAACAATTCACGAAAAAAATTTTGAAAAAAAATTTTCGAAAAAAATTTTGAAAAAAATTTTGAAAAAAAATTTTGAAAAAAATTATCCGAAAAAAATTTTGAAAAAAATTTTCGAAAAAAATTTTGAAAAAAATTTTCAAAAAAAATTTTGAAAAAAATTTCGAAAAAAAATTTTCGAAAAAAATTTTGAAAAAAATTTTGAAAAAAAATTTTCGAAAAAAATTTTGAAAAGAAATTTTCGAAAAAAATTTTGAAAAAAATTTTGAAAAAAAATTTTCGAAAAAAATTTGAAAAAAATTTTGAAAGAAAATTTTCGAAAAAACTTTTGAAAAAAATTTTCGAAAAAAATTTTGAAAAAAGTTTTGAAAAAAAATTTTCGAAAAAAATTTTGAAAAAAAATTTTCGAAAAAAATTTTCGAAAAAAATTTTGAAAAAAAATTTTCGAAAAAAAATTTTAAAAAAATTTTCGAAAAACATTTTCGAAAAAAATTTTGAAAAAAAATTTTCGGAAAAAATTTTCGAAAAAAATTTTGAAAAAAATTTTGAAAAAAATTTTCGAAAAAAATTTTCGAAAAAAAATTTCGAAAAAAATTTTTAAACAAATTTTCGAAAAAAATTTTGAAAAAAAATTTTCGAAAAAAAATTTGAAAAAAATTTTCGAAAAAAATTTTGAAAAAAAATTTTCGAAAAAAATTTTGAAAAAAAATTTTCGAAAAAAATTTTCGAAAAAAATTTTCGAAAAAAATTTTGAAAAAAAATTTTCGAAAAAAATTTTGAAAAAAAATTTTCGAAAAAAATTTTGAAAAAAAATTATCAAAAAAAATTTTGAAAAAAAATTTTGAAAAAAATTTTCGAAAAAAATTTTGAAAAAAATTTTGAAAAAAATTTTCGAAAAGAATTTTCGAAAAAAATTTTGAAAAAAAATTTTCGAAAAAACTTTTGAAAGAAATTTTGAAAAAGAATTTTGAAAAAAATTTGAAAAAAATTTTGAAAGAAAATTTTCGAAAAAACTTTTGAAAAAAATTTTGAAAAAAAATTTTCGAAAAAAATTTTGAAAAAAAATTTTCGAAAAAAATTTTGAAAAAAAATTTCGAAAAAAATTTGAAAAAAATTTTGAAAGAAAATTTTCGAAAAAACTTTTGAAAAAAATTTTGAAAAAAATTTTCGAAAAAAATTTTGAAAAAAGTTTTGAAAAAAAATTTTCGAAAAAAAATCTCAAAAAAAATTTTCGAAAAAAATTTTCGAAAAAAATTTTGAAAAAAATTTCGAAAAAAAATTTTCGAAAAAAATTTTTAAAAAAATTTTCAAAAAAATTTTGAAAAAAAATTTTCGAAAAAAAATTTGAATAAAATTTTCGAAAAAAATTTTGAAAAAAAATTTTCCAAAAAAAATTTTGAAAAAAAATTTTCGAAAAAAAATTTGAAAAAAAATTTTGAAAAAAAATTTTCGAAAAAAATTTTGAAAAAAAATTTTCGAAAAAAATTTTGAAAAAAATTTTCGAAAAAAATTTTCGAAAAAAATTTTTAAAAAAATTTTCGAAAAAAATTCTCGAAAAAAATTTTGAAAAAAAATTTTGAAAAAAATTTTGAAAAAAAATTATGAAAAAAAATTTTCGAAAAAAATTTTCGAAAAAAAATTTTTAAAAAATTTTCGAAAAAAATTTTCGAAAAAAATTTTCGAAAAAAATTTTCGAAAAAAATTTTCGAAAAAAATTTTGAAAAAAAATTTTCGAAAAAACTTTTGAAAAAAATTTTCGAAAAAAATTTTGAAAAAAATTTGAAAAAAATTTTCGAAAAAAATTTTGAAAAACATTTCGAAAAAAAATTTTCGAAAAAAATTTGAAAAAAAATTTTCGAAAAAAATTTTGAAAAAAAATTTTCGAAAAAAATTTTGAAAAAAATTTTCGAAAAAAATTTTGAAAAATAATTTTTGAAAAAAATTTTCGAAAAAAATTTTTTAAAAAAATTTTCGAAAAAAATTTAAAAAAAAAAATTTTCGAAAAAAATTTTGAAAAAAAAATTTTGAAAAAAATTTTGAAAAAAAATTTTCGAAAAAAATTTTGGAAAAAAATTTTCGAAAAAAATTTTGAAAAAAATTTCGAAAAAAATTTTGAAAAAAATTTCGAAAAAAAATTTTCGAAAAAAATTTTCGAAAAAAATTTGGAAAAAAAATTTTCGGAAAAAATTTTGAAAAAAAATTTCGAAAAAAATTTTGAAAAAAAATTTTCGAAAAAAATTTTGAAAAAAATTTTCGAAAAAAATTTTCGAAAAAAATTTTGAAAAAAATTTTCGAAAAAAATTTTGAAAAAAAAATTTCGAAAAAAATTTTGAAAAAAATTTTGAAAAAAAATTTTCGAAAAAAATTTCGAAAAAAATTTTCGAAAAAAATTTTGAAAAAAATTTTCGAAAAAAATTTTGAAAAAAAATTTTCGAAAAAAATTTTCGAAAAAAATTTTTAAAAAAATTTTCAAAAAAATTTTGAAAAAAAATTTTCGAAAAAAAATTTGAATAAAATTTTCGAAAAAAATTTTGAAAAAAAATTTTCCAAAAAAAATTTTGAAAAAAAATTTTCGAAAAAAAATTTGAAAAAAAATTTTGAAAAAAAATTTTCGAAAAAAATTTTGAAAAAAATTTTCGAAAAAAATTTTGAAAAAAATTTTCGAAAAAAATTTTCGAAAAAAATTTTTAAAAAAATTTTCGAAAAAAATTCTCGAAAAAAATTTTGAAAAAAAATTTTGAAAAAAATTTTGAAAAAAAATTATGAAAAAAAATTTTCGAAAAAAATTTTCGAAAAAAAATTTTTAAAAAATTTTCGAAAAAAATTTTCGAAAAAAATTTTCGAAAAAAATTTTCGAAAAAAATTTTCGAAAAAAATTTTGAAAAAAAATTTTCGAAAAAACTTTTGAAAAAAATTTTCGAAAAAAATTTTGAAAAAAATTTGAAAAAAATTTTCGAAAAAAATTTTGAAAAACATTTCGAAAAAAAATTTTCGAAAAAAATTTGAAAAAAAATTTTCGAAAAAAATTTTGAAAAAAAATTTTCGAAAAAAATTTTGAAAAAAATTTTCGAAAAAAATTTTGAAAAATAATTTTTGAAAAAAATTTTCGAAAAAAATTTTTTAAAAAAATTTTCGAAAAAAATTTAAAAAAAAAAATTTTCGAAAAAAATTTTGAGAAAAAAATTTTGAAAAAAATTTTCGAAAAAGATTTTCGAAAAAAATTTTTAAAAAAATTTTTGAAAAAAATTTTCGAAAAAAATTTTCGAAAAAAATTTTCGAAAAAAATTTTCGAAAAAAATTTTCGAAAAAAAATTTTTAAAAAATTTTCGAAAAAAATTTTTAAAAAAATTTTCGAAAAAAATTTTCGAAAAAAATTTTGAAAAAAAATTTTCGGAAAAAATTTTCTAAAAAAATTTTGAAAAAAAATTTTCGAAAAAAATTTTGAAAAAAATTTTGAAAAAAATTTTCGAAAAAAAATTTCGAAAAAAATTTTTAAACAAATTTTCGAAAAAAATTTGAAAAAAATTTTCGAAAAAAATTTTGAAAAAAAATTTTCGAAAAAAATTTTCGAAAAAAATTTTCGAAAAAAATTTTCGAAAAAAATTTTGAAAAAAAATTTTCGAAAAAAATTTTGAAAAAAAATTTTCGAAAAAAATTTTGAAAAAAAAATTTGAAAAAAATTTTCGAAAAAAATTTTGAAAAAAATTTTGAAAAAAATTTCGAAAAAAAATTTTCGAAAAAAATTTTGAAAAAAATTTTGAAAAAAAATTTTCGAAAAAAATTTTGAAAAGAAATTTTCGAAAAAAATTTTGAAAAAAATTTTGAAAAAAAAATTTTCGAAAAAAATTTGAAAAAAATTTTGAAAGAAAATTTTCGAAAAAACTTTTGAAAAAAATTTTCGAAAAAAATTTTGAAAAAAGTTTTGAAAAAAAATTTTCGAAAAAAATTTTGAAAAAAAATTTTCGAAAAAAATTTTCGAAAAAAATTTTCGAAAAAAATTTTGAAAAAAAATTTTCGAAAAAAATTTTTAAAAAAATTTTCGAAAAAAATTTTCGAAAAAAATTTTGAAAAAAAATTTTCGGAAAAAATTTTCGAAAAAAATTTTGAAAAAAAATTTTCGAAAAAAATTTTGAAAAAAATTTTGAAAAAAATTTTCGAAAAAAAATTTCGAAAAAAATTTTTAAACAAATTTTCGAAAAAAAATTTTGAAAAAAAATTTTCGAAAAAAAATTTGAAAAAAATTTTCGAAAAAAATTTTGAAAAAAAATTTTCGAAAAAAATTTTGAAAAAAAATTTTCGAAAAAAATTTTCGAAAAAAATTTTGAAAAAAAATTTTCGAAAAAAATTTTGAAAAAAAATTTTCGAAAAAAATTTTGAAAAAAAATTTTCGAAAAAAATTTTGAAAAAAAATTTTCGAAAAAAATTTTGAAAAAAAATTTTCGAAAAAAATTTTGAAAAAAAATTTTGAAAAAAATTTTCGAAAAAAAATTTGAAAAAAATTTTGAAAAAAATTTTCGAAAAGAATTTTCGAAAAAAATTTTGAAAAAAAATTTTCGAAAAAAATTTTGAAAGAAATTTTGAAAAAAAATTTTGAAAAAAATTTTCCGAAAAAAATTTTGAAAAAAATTTTCGAAAAAAATTTTGAAAAAAATTTCGAAAAAAAATTTTCGAAAAAAATTTTGAAAGAAAATTTTCGAAAAAAATTTTGAAAAAAATTTTCGAAAAAAATTTTGAAAAAAATTATCGAAAAAAATTTTGAAGAAAATTTTCAAAAAAATTTTCGAAAAAAATTTTTAAAAAAAATTTCGAAAAAAATTTGAAAAAAATTTTGAAAGAAAATTTTCGAAAAAACTTTTGAAAAAAATTTTGAAAAAAATTTTCGAAAAAAATTTTGAAAAAAGTTTTGAAAAAAAATTTTCGAAAAAAAATCTCAAAAAAAATTTTCGAAAAAAATTTTCGAAAAAAATTTTGAAAAAAATTTCGAAAAAAAATTTTCGAAAAAAATTTTGAAAAAAATTTTGAAAAAAAATTTTCGAAAAAAATTTTGAAAAGAAATTTTCGAAAAAAATTTTAAAAAAAATTTTCGAAAAAAATTTTGAAAAAAATTTTCGAAAAAAATTTTGAAAAAAATTATCGAAAAAAATTTTGAAGAAAATTTTCAAAAAAATTTTGAAAAAAAATTTTCGAAAAAAATTTTGAAAAAAAATTTTCGAAAAAAATTTTGAAAAAAAATTTCGAAAAAAATTTGAAAAAAATTTTGAAAGAAAATTTTCGAAAAAACTTTTGAAAAAAATTTTGAAAAAAATTTTCGAAAAAAATTTTGAAAAAAGTTTTGAAAAAAAATTTTCGAAAAAAAATCTCAAAAAAAATTTTCGAAAAAAATTTTTTAAAAAAATTTTCGAAAAAAATTTTCGAAAAAAATTTTGAAAAAAAATTTTCGAAAAAAATTTTCGAAAAAAATTTTGAAAAAAATTTTCGAAAAAGTTTTGAAAAAAATTTTTAAAAAAAATTTTCGAAAAAAATTTTCGAAAAGAATTTTCGAAAAAATTTTCAAAAAAAAATTTAAAAAAAATTTTCGTAAAAATTTTTTGAAAAAAATTTTGAAAAAAAATTCTCGAAAAAAATTTTGAAAAAAAAATTTCGATAAAAATTTTGAAAAAAAAATTTTGAAAAAAAATTTGAAAAAAATTTTCGAAAAAAATTTTGAAAAAAAATTTTCGAAAAAAATTTTGAAAAAAAAATTTTGAAAAAAATTTTGAAAAAAAATTTTCGAAAAAAATTTTGGAAAAAAATTTTCGAAAAAAATTTTGAAAAAAATTTCGAAAAAAATTTTGAAAAAAATTTCGAAAAAAAATTTTCGAAAAAAATTTTCGAAAAAAATTTGGAAAAAAAATTTTCGGAAAAAATTTTGAAAAAAAATTTCGAAAAAAATTTTGAAAAAAAATTTTCGAAAAAAATTTTGAAAAAAATTTTCGAAAAAAATTTTCGAAAAAAATTTTGAAAAAAATTTTCGAAAAAAATTTTGAAAAAAAAATTTCGAAAAAAATTTTGAAAAAAATTTTGAAAAAAAATTTTCGAAAAAAATTTCGAAAAAAATTTTCGAAAAAAATTTTGAAAAAAATTTTCGAAAAAAATTTTGAAAAAAAATTTTCGAAAAAAATTTTGAAAAAAAATTTTGAATAAAAATTTTCGAAAAAAATTTTGAAAAAAATTTTCGAAAAAAATTTTCGAAAAAAATTTTTAAAAAAATTTTCGAAAAAAATTTTCGAAAAAAATTTTGAAAAAAAAATTTTGAAAAAAATTTTGAAAAAAAATTATGAAAAAAAATTTTCGAAAAAACTTTTGAAAAAAATTTTCGAAAAAAATTTTTTGAAAAAAATTTTGAAAAAAATTTTCGAAAAAAATTTTAAAAAAAATTTTCAAAAAAAATTTCGAAAAAAAATTTTCGAAAAAAATTTGGAAAAAAATTTTGAAAAAAAATTTTCGAAAAAAATTTTGAAAAAAAATTTTCGAAAAAAATTTTGAAAAAAATTTTCGAAAAAAATTTTGAAAAAAAATTTTCGAAAAAAATTTTGAAAAAAATTTTCGAAAAAAATTTTGAAAAAAAATTTTCGAAAAAAATTTTGAAAAAAATTTTCAAAAAAAATTTTGAAAAAAATTTTCGAAAAAAAAATTTCGAAAAAAATTTTTAAAAAAATTTTCGAAAAAAATTTTCGAAAAAAATTTTTAAAAAAATTTTCAAAAAAATTTTGAAAAAAAATTTTCGAAAAAAAATTTGAATAAAATTTTCGAAAAAAATTTTGAAAAAAAATTTTCCAAAAAAAATTTTGAAAAAAAATTTTCGAAAAAAATTTTGAAAAAAAATTTTGAAAAAAAATTTTCGAAAAAAATTTTGAAAAAAAATTTTCGAAAAAAATTTTGAAAAAAATTTTCGAAAAAAATTTTTAAAAAAATTTTCGAAAAAAATTCTCGAAAAAAATTTTGAAAAAAAATTTTGAAAAAAATTTTGAAAAAAAATTATGAAAAAAAATTTTCGAAAAAAATTTTCGAAAAAAAATTTTTAAATAATTTTCGAAAAAAATTTTCGAAAAAAATTTTCGAAAAAAATTTTGAAAAAAAATTTTCGAAAAAACTTTTGAAAAAAATTTTCGAAAAAAATTTTGAAAAAAATTTGAAAAAAATTTTCGAAAAAAATTTCGAAAAAAAATTTTTTAAAAAAATTTTCGAAAAAAATTTTCGAAAAAAATTTTGAAAAAAAATTTTCGAAAAAAATTTTCGAAAAAAATTTTGAAAAAAATTTTCGAAAAAGTTTTGAAAAAAATTTTTAAAAAAAATTTTCGAAAAAAATTTTCGAAAAGAATTTTCGAAAAAATTTTCAAAAAAAAATTTAAAAAAAATTTTCGTAAAAATTTTTTGAAAAAAATTTTGAAAAAAAATTCTCGAAAAAAATTTTGAAAAAAAAATTTCGATAAAAATTTTGAAAAAAAAATTTTGAAAAAAAATTTGAAAAAAATTTTCGAAAAAAATTTTGAAAAAAAATTTTCGAAAAAAATTTTGAAAAAAAAATTTTGAAAAAAATTTTGAAAAAAAATTTTCGAAAAAAATTTTGGAAAAAAATTTTCGAAAAAAATTTTGAAAAAAATTTCGAAAAAAATTTTGAAAAAAATTTCGAAAAAAAATTTTCGAAAAAAATTTTCGAAAAAAATTTGGAAAAAAAATTTTCGGAAAAAATTTTGAAAAAAAATTTCGAAAAAAATTTTGAAAAAAAATTTTCGAAAAAAATTTTGAAAAAAATTTTCGAAAAAAATTTTCGAAAAAAATTTTGAAAAAAATTTTCGAAAAAAATTTTGAAAAAAAAATTTCGAAAAAAATTTTGAAAAAAATTTTGAAAAAAAATTTTCGAAAAAAATTTCGAAAAAAATTTTCGAAAAAAATTTTGAAAAAAATTTTCGAAAAAAATTTTGAAAAAAAATTTTCGAAAAAAATTTTGAAAAAAAATTTTGAATAAAAATTTTCGAAAAAAATTTTGAAAAAAATTTTCGAAAAAAATTTTCGAAAAAAATTTTTAAAAAAATTTTCGAAAAAAATTTTCGAAAAAAATTTTGAAAAAAAAATTTTGAAAAAAATTTTGAAAAAAAATTATGAAAAAAAATTTTCGAAAAAACTTTTGAAAAAAATTTTCGAAAAAAATTTTTTGAAAAAAATTTTGAAAAAAATTTTCGAAAAAAATTTTAAAAAAAATTTTCAAAAAAAATTTCGAAAAAAAATTTTCGAAAAAAATTTGGAAAAAAATTTTGAAAAAAAATTTTCGAAAAAAATTTTGAAAAAAAATTTTCGAAAAAAATTTTGAAAAAAATTTTCGAAAAAAATTTTGAAAAAAAATTTTCGAAAAAAATTTTGAAAAAAATTTTCGAAAAAAATTTTGAAAAAAAATTTTCGAAAAAAATTTTGAAAAAAATTTTCAAAAAAAATTTTGAAAAAAATTTTCGAAAAAAAAATTTCGAAAAAAATTTTTAAAAAAATTTTCGAAAAAAATTTTCGAAAAAAATTTTTAAAAAAATTTTCAAAAAAATTTTGAAAAAAAATTTTCGAAAAAAAATTTGAATAAAATTTTCGAAAAAAATTTTGAAAAAAAATTTTCCAAAAAAAATTTTGAAAAAAAATTTTCGAAAAAAATTTTGAAAAAAAATTTTGAAAAAAAATTTTCGAAAAAAATTTTGAAAAAAAATTTTCGAAAAAAATTTTGAAAAAAATTTTCGAAAAAAATTTTTAAAAAAATTTTCGAAAAAAATTCTCGAAAAAAATTTTGAAAAAAAATTTTGAAAAAAATTTTGAAAAAAAATTATGAAAAAAAATTTTCGAAAAAAATTTTCGAAAAAAAATTTTTAAATAATTTTCGAAAAAAATTTTCGAAAAAAATTTTCGAAAAAAATTTTGAAAAAAAATTTTCGAAAAAACTTTTGAAAAAAATTTTCGAAAAAAATTTTGAAAAAAATTTGAAAAAAATTTTCGAAAAAAATTTCGAAAAAAAATTTTTGAAAAAAATTTGAAAAAAAATTTTCGAAAAAAATTTTGAAAAAAAATTTTCGAAAAAAATTTTGAAAAAAATTTTCGAAAAAAATTTTGAAAAATAATTTTCGAAAAAAATTTTGAAAAAAAATTTTAAAAAAAATTTTGAAAAAAAATTTTCGAAAAAAATTTTGAAAAAAAATTTTAGAAAAAAATTTTTGAAAAAAATTTCGAAAAAAATTTTGAAAAAAATTTTCGAAAAAAATTTTGAAAAAAATTTTCGAAAAAGATTTTCGAAAAAAATTTTTAAAAAAATTTTTGAAAAAAATTTTCGAAAAAAATTTTCGAAAAAAATTTTCGAAAAAAATTTTCAAAAAAAAATTTTTAAAAAATTTTCGAAAAAAATTTTTAAAAAAATTTTCGAAAAAAATTTTGAAAAAAAATTTTCGGAAAAAATTTTCTAAAAAAATTTTGAAAAAAAATTTTCGAAAAAAATTTTGAAAAAAATTTTGAAAAAAATTTTCGAAAAAAAATTTCGAAAAAAATTTTTAAACAAATTTTCGAAAAAAATTTGAAAAAAATTTTCGAAAAAAATTTTGAAAAAAAATTTTCGAAAAAAATTTTGAAAAAAAATTTTCGAAAAAAATTTTCGAAAAAAATTTTCGAAAAAAATTTTCGAAAAAAATTTTGAAAAAAAATTTTCGAAAAAAATTTTGAAAAAAAATTTTCGAAAAAAATTTTGAAAAAAAAATTTGAAAAAAATTTTCGAAAAAAATTTTGAAAAAAATTTTCGAAAAAAATTTTGAAAAAAATTATCGAAAAAAATTTTGAAGAAAATTTTCAAAAAAATTTTGAAAAAAAATTTTCGAAAAAAATTTTGAAAAAAAATTTTCGAAAAAAATTTTGAAAAAAAATTTCGAAAAAAATTTGAAAAAAATTTTGAAAGAAAATTTTCGAAAAAACTTTTGAAAAAAATTTTGAAAAAAATTTTCGAAAAAAATTTTGAAAAAAGTTTTGAAAAAAAATTTTCGAAAAAAAATCTCAAAAAAAATTTTCGAAAAAAATTTTTTAAAAAAATTTTCGAAAAAAATTTTCGAAAAAAATTTTGAAAAAAAATTTTCGAAAAAAATTTTCGAAAAAAATTTTGAAAAAAATTTTCGAAAAAGTTTTGAAAAAAATTTTTAAAAAAAATTTTCGAAAAAAATTTTCGAAAAGAATTTTCGAAAAAATTTTCAAAAAAAAATTTAAAAAAAATTTTCGTAAAAATTTTTTGAAAAAAATTTTGAAAAAAAATTCTCGAAAAAAATTTTGAAAAAAAAATTTCGATAAAAATTTTGAAAAAAAAATTTTGAAAAAAAATTTGAAAAAAATTTTCGAAAAAAATTTTGAAAAAAAATTTTCGAAAAAAATTTTGAAAAAAAAATTTTGAAAAAAATTTTGAAAAAAAATTTTCGAAAAAAATTTTGGAAAAAAATTTTCGAAAAAAATTTTGAAAAAAATTTCGAAAAAAATTTTGAAAAAAATTTCGAAAAAAAATTTTCGAAAAAAATTTTCGAAAAAAATTTGGAAAAAAAATTTTCGGAAAAAATTTTGAAAAAAAATTTCGAAAAAAATTTTGAAAAAAAATTTTCGAAAAAAATTTTGAAAAAAATTTTCGAAAAAAATTTTCGAAAAAAATTTTGAAAAAAATTTTCGAAAAAAATTTTGAAAAAAAAATTTCGAAAAAAATTTTGAAAAAAATTTTGAAAAAAAATTTTCGAAAAAAATTTCGAAAAAAATTTTCGAAAAAAATTTTGAAAAAAATTTTCGAAAAAAATTTTGAAAAAAAATTTTCGAAAAAAATTTTGAAAAAAAATTTTGAATAAAAATTTTCGAAAAAAATTTTGAAAAAAATTTTCGAAAAAAATTTTCGAAAAAAATTTTTAAAAAAATTTTCGAAAAAAATTTTCGAAAAAAATTTTCGAAAAAAATTTTGAAAAAAATTTTGAAAAAAAATTATGAAAAAAAATTTTCGAAAAAACTTTTGAAAAAAATTTTCGAAAAAAATTTTTTGAAAAAAATTTTGAAAAAAATTTTCGAAAAAAATTTTAAAAAAAATTTTCAAAAAAAATTTCGAAAAAAAATTTTCGAAAAAAATTTGGAAAAAAATTTTGAAAAAAAATTTTCGAAAAAAATTTTGAAAAAAAATTTTCGAAAAAAATTTTGAAAAAAATTTTCGAAAAAAATTTTGAAAAAAAATTTTCGAAAAAAATTTTGAAAAAAATTTTCGAAAAAAATTTTGAAAAAAAATTTTCGAAAAAAATTTTGAAAAAAATTTTCAAAAAAAATTTTGAAAAAAATTTTCGAAAAAAAAATTTCGAAAAAAATTTTTAAAAAAATTTTCGAAAAAAATTTTCGAAAAAAATTTTTAAAAAAATTTTCAAAAAAATTTTGAAAAAAAATTTTCGAAAAAAAATTTGAATAAAATTTTCGAAAAAAATTTTGAAAAAAAATTTTCCAAAAAAAATTTTGAAAAAAAATTTTCGAAAAAAATTTTGAAAAAAAATTTTGAAAAAAAATTTTCGAAAAAAATTTTGAAAAAAAATTTTCGAAAAAAATTTTGAAAAAAATTTTCGAAAAAAATTTTTAAAAAAATTTTCGAAAAAAATTCTCGAAAAAAATTTTGAAAAAAAATTTTGAAAAAAATTTTGAAAAAAAATTATGAAAAAAAATTTTCGAAAAAAATTTTCGAAAAAAAATTTTTAAATAATTTTCGAAAAAAATTTTCGAAAAAAATTTTCGAAAAAAATTTTGAAAAAAAATTTTCGAAAAAACTTTTGAAAAAAATTTTCGAAAAAAATTTTGAAAAAAATTTGAAAAAAATTTTCGAAAAAAATTTCGAAAAAAAATTTTTGAAAAAAATTTGAAAAAAAATTTTCGAAAAAAATTTTGAAAAAAAATTTTCGAAAAAAATTTTGAAAAAAATTTTCGAAAAAAATTTTGAAAAATAATTTTCGAAAAAAATTTTGAAAAAAAATTTTAAAAAAAATTTTGAAAAAAAATTTTCGAAAAAAATTTTGAAAAAAAATTTTAGAAAAAAATTTTTGAAAAAAATTTCGAAAAAAATTTTGAAAAAAATTTTCGAAAAAAATTTTGAAAAAAATTTTCGAAAAAGATTTTCGAAAAAAATTTTTAAAAAAATTTTTGAAAAAAATTTTCGAAAAAAATTTTCGAAAAAAATTTTCGAAAAAAATTTTCAAAAAAAAATTTTTAAAAAATTTTCGAAAAAAATTTTTAAAAAAATTTTCGAAAAAAATTTTGAAAAAAAATTTTCGGAAAAAATTTTCTAAAAAAATTTTGAAAAAAAATTTTCGAAAAAAATTTTGAAAAAAATTTTGAAAAAAATTTTCGAAAAAAAATTTCGAAAAAAATTTTTAAACAAATTTTCGAAAAAAATTTGAAAAAAATTTTCGAAAAAAATTTTGAAAAAAAATTTTCGAAAAAAATTTTGAAAAAAAATTTTCGAAAAAAATTTTCGAAAAAAATTTTCGAAAAAAATTTTCGAAAAAAATTTTGAAAAAAAATTTTCGAAAAAAATTTTGAAAAAAAATTTTCGAAAAAAATTTTGAAAAAAAAATTTGAAAAAAATTTTCGAAAAAAATTTTGAAAAAAATTTTCGAAAACAATTCACGAAAAAAATTTTGAAAAAAAATTTTCGAAAAAAATTTTGAAAAAAATTTTGAAAAAAAATTTTGAAAAAAATTATCCGAAAAAAATTTTGAAAAAAATTTTCGAAAAAAATTTTGAAAAAAATTTTCAAAAAAAATTTTGAAAAAAATTTCGAAAAAAAATTTTCGAAAAAAATTTTGAAAAAAATTTTGAAAAAAAATTTTCGAAAAAAATTTTGAAAAGAAATTTTCGAAAAAAATTTTGAAAAAAATTTTGAAAAAAAATTTTCGAAAAAAATTTGAAAAAAATTTTGAAAGAAAATTTTCGAAAAAACTTTTGAAAAAAATTTTCGAAAAAAATTTTGAAAAAAGTTTTGAAAAAAAATTTTCGAAAAAAATTTTGAAAAAAAATTTTCGAAAAAAATTTTCGAAAAAAATTTTGAAAAAAAATTTTCGAAAAAAAATTTTAAAAAAATTTTCGAAAAACATTTTCGAAAAAAATTTTGAAAAAAAATTTTCGGAAAAAATTTTCGAAAAAAATTTTGAAAAAAATTTTGAAAAAAATTTTCGAAAAAAATTTTCGAAAAAAAATTTCGAAAAAAATTTTTAAACAAATTTTCGAAAAAAATTTTGAAAAAAAATTTTCGAAAAAAAATTTGAAAAAAATTTTCGAAAAAAATTTTGAAAAAAAATTTTCGAAAAAAATTTTGAAAAAAAATTTTCGAAAAAAATTTTCGAAAAAAATTTTCGAAAAAAATTTTGAAAAAAAATTTTCGAAAAAAATTTTGAAAAAAAATTTTCGAAAAAAATTTTGAAAAAAAATTATCAAAAAAAATTTTGAAAAAAAATTTTGAAAAAAATTTTCGAAAAAAATTTTGAAAAAAATTTTGAAAAAAATTTTCGAAAAGAATTTTCGAAAAAAATTTTGAAAAAAAATTTTCGAAAAAACTTTTGAAAGAAATTTTGAAAAAGAATTTTGAAAAAAATTTGAAAAAAATTTTGAAAGAAAATTTTCGAAAAAACTTTTGAAAAAAATTTTGAAAAAAAATTTTCGAAAAAAATTTTGAAAAAAAATTTTCGAAAAAAATTTTGAAAAAAAATTTCGAAAAAAATTTGAAAAAAATTTTGAAAGAAAATTTTCGAAAAAACTTTTGAAAAAAATTTTGAAAAAAATTTTCGAAAAAAATTTTGAAAAAAGTTTTGAAAAAAAATTTTCGAAAAAAAATCTCAAAAAAAATTTTCGAAAAAAATTTTCGAAAAAAATTTTGAAAAAAATTTCGAAAAAAAATTTTCGAAAAAAATTTTGAAAAAAATTTTGAAAAAAAATTTTCGAAAAAAATTTTGAAAAGAAATTTTCGAAAAAAATTTTGAAAAAAATTTTCGAAAAAAATTTTGAAAAAAATTTTGAAAAAAATTATCGAAAAAAATTTTGAAGAAAATTTTCAAAAAAATTTTGAAAAAAAATTTTCGAAAAAAATTTTGAAAAAAAATTTTCGAAAAAAATTTTGAAAAAAAATTTCGAAAAAAATTTGAAAAAAATTTTGAAAGAAAATTTTCGAAAAAACTTTTGAAAAAAATTTTGAAAAAAATTTTCGAAAAAAATTTTGAAAAAAGTTTTGAAAAAAAATTTTCGAAAAAAAATCTCAAAAAAAATTTTCGAAAAAAATTTTTTAAAAAAATTTTCGAAAAAAATTTTCGAAAAAAATTTTGAAAAAAAATTTTCGAAAAAAATTTTCGAAAAAAATTTTGAAAAAAATTTTCGAAAAAGTTTTGAAAAAAATTTTTAAAAAAAATTTTCGAAAAAAATTTTCGAAAAGAATTTTCGAAAAAATTTTCAAAAAAAAATTTAAAAAAAATTTTCGTAAAAATTTTTTGAAAAAAATTTTGAAAAAAAATTCTCGAAAAAAATTTTGAAAAAAAAATTTCGATAAAAATTTTGAAAAAAAAATTTCGAAAAAAAATTTCGAAAAAAATTTCGAAAAAAATTTCGAAAAAAATTTTCGAAAAAAATTTCGAAAAAAATTTTCGAAAAAATTCTCGAAAAAAATTTTGAAAAAAAATTCTCGAAAAAAATTTTGAAAAAAAATTTTCGAAAAAAATTTTGAAAAAAATTTCGAAAAAAAATTTTCGAAAAAAATTTTCGAAAAAAATTTTGAAAAAAATTTTGAAAAAAAATTTTGAAAAAAATTTTGAAAAAAAATTTTCGAAAAAAATTTTCGAAAAAAATTTTAAAAAAATTTTGAAAAAAATTTTCGAAAAAAACTTTCGAAAAAAATTTTGAAAAAAATTTTCAAAAAAAATTTGGAAAAAAAATTTTCGGAAAAAATTTTGAAAAAAAATTTCGAAAAAAATTTTGAAAAAAAATTTTGAAAAAAAATTTTTGAAAAAAATTTTGAAAAAAAAATTTTGAAAAAAATTATGAAAAAAATTTTCGAAAAAAATTTTGAAAAAAAATTCTCGAAAAAAATTTTGAAAAAAAATTTTGAAAAAAATTTTGAAAAAAAATTATGAAAAAAAATTTTGAAAAAAATTTTCGAAAAAAATTTTCGAACAAAATTTTGAAAAAAAATTTTTGAAAAAAATTTTGAAAAAAATTTTGAAAAAAATTTTCGAAAAAAATTTTGAAAAAAATTTTCGAAAAAAATTTTGAAAAACATTTCGAAAAAAAAATTTCGAAAAAAATTTGGAAAAAAATTTTGAAAAAAAATTTTCGAAAAAAATTTTGAAAAAAAAATTTTCGAAAAAAAAATTTAAAAAAAAATTTTCTAAAAAAACTTTGAAAAAAAATTTTCGAAAAAAATTTTGAAAAAAATTTTCGAAAAAAATTTTTTAAAAAATTTTGAAAAAAAATTTCGAAAAAAAATTTGAAAAAAATTTTCGAAAAAAATTTTGAAAAAAAATTTTGAAAAAAAATTTTGAAAAAAAATTTTCGAAAAAAATTTTGAAAAAAAATTTTCGAAAAAAATTTTCGAAAAAAATTTTGAAAAAAAATTTCGAAAAAAATTTTGAAAAAAAATTTCGAAATAAATTTTGAAAAAAATTTTCGAAAAAAATTTTGAAAAAAAATTTTCGAAAAAAAATTTTAAAAAAAATTTTCGAAAAAAATTTTCGAAGAAAATTTTAAAAAAAAATTTTCGAAAAAAATTTCGAAAAAAATTTTCGAAAAAAATTTTCGAAAAAAATATCGAAAAAAATTTTAAAAAAAAAATTTTCGAAAAAAATTTTGAAAAAAAATTTTCGAAAAAAATTTTGAAAAAAATTTTCGAAAAAAATTTTGAAAAAAATTTCCGAAAAAAATTTTTAAAAAAATTTTGAAAAAAAATTTCGAAAAAAATTTTCGAAAAAAATTTTGAAAAAAAATTTTCGAAAAAAATTTTGAAAAAAATTTTCGAAAAAAATTTTGAAAAAAATTTTCGAAAAAGATTTTCGAAAAAAATTTTCGAAAAAAATTTTAAAAAAAAAATTTTCGAAAAAAATTTTGAAAAAAAATTTTCGAAAAAAATTTTTAAAAAAATTTTGAAAAAAAATTTCGAAAAAAATTTTAGAAAAAAATTTTGAAAAAAATTTTCAAAAAAAATTTTGAAAAAAATTTTCGAAAAAAATTTTGAAAAAAAATTTTCGAAAAAAATTTTTAAAAAAAATTTTGAAAAAAAATTTTCGAAAAAAATTTTGAAAAAAAAATTTCGAAAAAAATTTTGAAAAAAAATTTCGAAAAAAATTTTCAAAAAAATTTTCGAAAAAAATTTTCGAACAAAAATTTCAAAAAAATTTTCGAAAAAAATTTCGAAATAAAATTTACGAAAACAATTTTCAAAAAAATTTCGAAAAAAAATTTTCGAAAAAAATTTTCAAAAATTATTTAGAAAAAAAAATTTTCAAAAAAATTTCGAAAAAATTTTCGAAAAAAATTTTTCGAAAAAAATTTCGAAAAAAAATTTCGAAAAAAAATTTCGAAAAAAAAATTTTTTAAAAATTTTGAAAAATAAATTCGAAAAAAATTTTTTAAAAAAATTTCGAAAAAAATTTCGAAAAAAAAATTTCGAAAAAAATTTTGAAAAAAAATTTCGAAAAAAATTTTCCAAAAAAAATTTTCAAAAAAATTTTCGAAAAAAATATCGAAATAAAATTTACGAAAACAATTTTAAAAAAAATTTTCGAAAAAAATTTTCAAAAATTATTTAGAAAAAAAAATTTTCGAAAATAATTTAGAAAAAAATTTTCGAAAAAAAATTTTCAAAAAAATTTTCGAAAAAATTTTCAAAAAAATTTTCGAAAAAAATTTTCAAAAAAATTTTCAAAAAAAATTTCGAAAAAAAATTTACGAAAACAATTTTCAAAAAAATTTTTGGAAAAAAAATTTTCGAAAAAAATTTTCAAAAAAATTTCAAAAAAAATTTTGAAAAAAATTTCGAAAAAAAATTTTCGAAAAAAATTTTGAAAAAAAATTTCGAAAAAAATTTTGAAGAAAATTTTTGAAAAGATTTTCGAAAAAAATTTCGAAAAAAAATTTTCGAAAAAAAAAATTCGAAAAAATTTTGAAAAAAATTTTCGAAAAAAATTTTGAAAAACATTTTGAAAAAAAATTTTCGAAAAAAATTTCGAAAAAAAATTTTCAAAAAAAATTTTGAAAAAAAAATTCGAAAAAAATTTTGAAAAAAATTTTCGAAAAAATTTTGGAAAAAAATTTTCGAAAAAAATTTAGAAAAAAAATTTCGAAAAAAATTTTCAAAAAAATTTTCGAAAAAATTTTGGAAAAACATTTTTCGAAAAAAATTTTCAAAAAAATTTTCCAAAAAAAATTTCGAAAAAAAAATTTCGAAAAAAATTTTGAAAAAAAATTTCGAAAAAAATTTTGAAAAAAAATTTTCGAAAAAATTTTGGAAAAAAATTTTCAAAAAAAATTTTGAAAAACAAATTCAAAAAAAAATCTTTAAAAAATGTTCGAAAAAAATTTCGAAAAAAAATTTTGAAAAAAATGTTCGAAAAAAATTCTCGAAAAAAATTTTGAAAAAAAATTTTGAAAAAAATTTTGAAAAAAAATTATGAAAAAAAATTTTCGAAAAAAATTTTCGAAAAAAAATTTTTAAAAAATTTTCGAAAAAAATTTTCGAAAAAAATTTCGAAAAAAATTTTGAAAAAAAATTTTCGAAAAAACTTTTGAAAAAAATTTTCGAAAAAAATTTTGAAAAAAATTTGAAAAAAATTTTCGAAAAAAATTTTGAAAAACATTTCGAAAAAAAATTTTCGAAAAAAATTTGAATAAAAATTTTCGAAAAAAATTTTGAAAAAAAATTTTCGAAAAAAATTTTGAAAAAAATTTTCGAAAAAAATTTTGAAAAATAATTTTTGAAAAAAATTTTCGAAAAAAATTTTTTAAAAAAATTTTCGAAAAAAATTTAAAAAAAAAAATTTTCGAAAAAAATTTTGAGAAAAAAATTTTGAAAAAAATTTTCGAAAAAGATTTTCGAAAAAAATTTTTAAAAAAATTTTTGAAAAAAATTTTCGAAAAAAATTTTCGAAAAAAATTTTCGAAAAAAAATTTTTAAAAAATTTTCGAAAAAAATTTTTAAAAAAATTTTCGAAAAAAATTTTCGAAAAAAATTTTGAAAAAAAATTTTCGGAAAAAATTTTCTAAAAAAATTTTGAAAAAAAATTTTCGAAAAAAATTTTGAAAAAAATTTTGAAAAAAATTTTCGAAAAAAAATTTCGAAAAAAATTTTTAAACAAATTTTCGAAAAAAATTTGAAAAAAATTTTCGAAAAAAATTTTGAAAAAAAATTTTCGAAAAAAATTTTGAAAAAAAATTTTCGAAAAAAATTTTCGAAAAAAATTTTCGAAAAAAATTTTCGAAAAAAATTTTGAAAAAAAATTTTCGAAAAAAATTTTGAAAAAAAATTTTCGAAAAAAATTTTGAAAAAAAAATTTGAAAAAAATTTTCGAAAAAAATTTTGAAAAAAATTTTCGAAAACAATTCACGAAAAAAATTTTGAAATAAAATTTTCGAAAAAAATTTTGAAAAAAATTTTGAAAAAAAATTTTGAAAAAAATTATCCGAAAAAAATTTTGAAAAAAATTTTCGAAAAAAATTTTGAAAAAAATTTTCAAAAAAAATTTTGAAAAAAATTTCGAAAAAAAATTTTCGAAAAAAATTTTGAAAAAAATTTTGAAAAAAAATTTTCGAAAAAAATTTTGAAAAGAAATTTTCGAAAAAAATTTTGAAAAAAATTTTGAAAAAAAAATTTTCGAAAAAAATTTGAAAAAAATTTTGAAAGAAAATTTTCGAAAAAACTTTTGAAAAAAATTTTCGAAAAAAATTTTGAAAAAAGTTTTGAAAAAAAATTTTCGAAAAAAATTTTGAAAAAAAATTTTCGAAAAAAATTGTCGAAAAAAATTTTCGAAAAAAATTTTGAAAAAAAATTTTCGAAAAAAATTTTTAAAAAAATTTTCGAAAAAAATTTTCGAAAAAAAATTTGAAAAAAAATTTTCGGAAAAAATTTTCGAAAAAAATTTTGAAAAAAAATTTTCGAAAAAAATTTTGAAAAAAATTTTGAAAAAAATTTTCGAAAAAAAATTTCGAAAAAAATTTTTAAACAAATTTTCGAAAAAAAATTTTGAAAAAAAATTTTCGAAAAAAAATTTGAAAAAAATTTTCGAAAAAAATTTTGAAAAAAAATTTTCGAAAAAAATTTTGAAAAAAAATTTTCGAAAAAAATTTTCGAAAAAAATTTTGAAAAAAAATTTTCGAAAAAAATTTTGAAAAAAAATTTTCGAAAAAAATTTTGAAAAAAAATTTTCGAAAAAAATTTTGAAAAAAAATTTTCGAAAAAAATTTTGAAAAAAATTTTCGAAAAGAATTTTCGAAAAAAATTTTGAAAAAAAATTTTCGAAAAAAATTTTGAAAGAAATTTTGAAAAAAAATTTTGAAAAAAATTTTCCGAAAAAAATTTTGAAAAAAATTTTCGAAAAAAATTTTGAAAAAAATTTCGAAAAAAAATTTTCGAAAAAAATTTTGAAAGAAAATTTTCGAAAAAAATTTTGAAAAAAATTTTCGAAAAAAATTTTGAAAAAAATTATCGAAAAAAATTTTGAAGAAAATTTTCAAAAAAATTTTCGAAAAAAATTTTGAAAAAAAATTTCGAAAAAAATTTGAAAAAAATTTTGAAAGAAAATTTTCGAAAAAACTTTTGAAAAAAATTTTGAAAAAAATTTTCGAAAAAAATTTTGAAAAAAGTTTTGAAAAAAAATTTTCGAAAAAAAATCTCAAAAAAAATTTTCGAAAAAAATTTTCGAAAAAAATTTTGAAAAAAATTTCGAAAAAAAATTTTCGAAAAAAATTTTGAAAAAAATTTTGAAAAAAAATTTTCGAAAAAAATTTTGAAAAGAAATTTTCGAAAAAAATTTTGAAAAAAATTTTCGAAAAAAATTTTGAAAAAAATTTTCGAAAAAAATTTTGAAAAAAATTATTGAAAAAAATTTTGAAGAAAATTTTCAAAAAAATTTTGAAAAAAAATTTTCGAAAAAAATTTTGAAAAAAAATTTTCGAAAAAAATTTTGAAAAAAAATTTCGAAAAAAATTTGAAAAAAATTTTGAAAGAAAATTTTCGAAAAAACTTTTGAAAAAAATTTTGAAAAAAATTTTCGAAAAAAATTTTGAAAAAAGTTTTGAAAAAAAATTTTCGAAAAAAAATTTCAAAAAAAATTTTCGAAAAAAATTTTTTAAAAAAATTTTCGAAAAAAATTTTCGAAAAAAATTTTGAAAAAAAATTTTCGAAAAAAATTTTCGAAAAAAATTTTGAAAAAAATTTTCGAAAAAGTTTTGAAAAAAATTTTTAAAAAAAATTTTCGAAAAAAATTTTCGAAAAGAATTTTCGAAAAAATTTTCAAAAAAAAATTTAAAAAAAATTTTCGTAAAATTTTTTGAAAAAAATTTTGAAAAAAAATTCTCGAAAAAAATTTTGAAAAAAAAATTTCGATAAAAATTTTGAAAAAAAAATTTTGAAAAAAAATTTGAAAAAAATTTTCGAAAAAAATTTTGAAAAAAAATTTTCGAAAAAAATTTTGAAAAAAAAATTTTGAAAAAAATTTTGAAAAAAAATTTTCGAAAAAAATTTTGGAAAAAAATTTTCGAAAAAAATTTTGAAAAAAATTTCGAAAAAAATTTTGAAAAAAATTTCGAAAAAAAATTTTCGAAAAAAATTTTCGAAAAAAATTTGGAAAAAAAATTTTCGGAAAAAATTTTGAAAAAAAATTTCGAAAAAAATTTTGAAAAAAAATTTTCGAAAAAAATTTTGAAAAAAATTTTCGAAAAAAATTTTCGAAAAAAATTTTGAAAAAAATTTTCGAAAAAAATTTTGAAAAAAAAATTTCGAAAAAAATTTTGAAAAAAATTTTGAAAAAAAATTTTCGAAAAAAATTTCGAAAAAAATTTTCGAAAAAAATTTTGAAAAAAATTTTCGAAAAAAATTTTGAAAAAAAATTTTCGAAAAAAATTTTGAAAAAAAATTTTGAATAAAAATTTTCGAAAAAAATTTTGAAAAAAATTTTCGAAAAAAATTTTTAAAAAAATTTTCGAAAAAAATTTTCGAAAAAAATTTTGAAAAAAAATTTTGAAAAAAATTTTGAAAAAAAATTATGAAAAAAAATTTTCGAAAAAACTTTTGAAAAAAATTTTCGAAAAAAATTTTTTGAAAAAAATTTTGAAAAAAATTTTCGAAAAAAATTTTAAAAAAAATTTTCGAAAAAAATTTTTAAAAAAATTTCGAAAAAAAATTTTCGAAAAAAATTTGGAAAAAAATTTTGAAAAAAAATTTTCGAAAAAAATTTTGAAAAAAAATTTTCGAAAAAAATTTTGAAAAAAATTTTCGAAAAAAATTTTGAAAAAAAATTTTCGAAAAAAATTTTGAAAAAAATTTTCGAAAAAAATTTTGAAAAAAAATTTTCGAAAAAAATTTTGAAAAAAATTTTCAAAAAAAATTTTGAAAAAAATTTTCGAAAAAAAAATTTCGAAAAAAATTTTTAAAAAAATTTTCGAAAAAAATTTTCGAAAAAAATTTTTAAAAAAATTTTCAAAAAAATTTTGAAAAAAAATTTTCGAAAAAAAATTTGAATAAAATTTTCGAAAAAAATTTTGAAAAAAAATTTTCCAAAAAAAATTTTGAAAAAAAATTTTCGAAAAAAATTTTGAAAAAAAATTTTGAAAAAAAATTTTCGAAAAAAATTTTGAAAAAAAATTTTCGAAAAAAATTTTGAAAAAAATTTTCGAAAAAAATTTATAAAAAAATTTTCGAAAAAAATTCTCGAAAAAAATTTTGAAAAAAAATTTTGAAAAAAATTTTGAAAAAAAATTATGAAAAAAAATTTTCGAAAAAAATTTTCGAAAAAAAATTTTTAAATAATTTTCGAAAAAAATTTTCGAAAAAAATTTTCGAAAAAAATTTTGAAAAAAAATTTTCGAAAAAACTTTTGAAAAAAATTTTCGAAAAAAATTTTGAAAAAAATTTGAAAAAACTTTTCGAAAAAAATTTCGAAAAAAAATTTTTGAAAAAAATTTGAAAAAAAATTTTCGAAAAAAATTTTGAAAAAAAATTTTCGAAAAAAATTTTGAAAAAAATTTTCGAAAAAAATTTTGAAAAATAATTTTCGAAAAAAATTTTGAAAAAAAATTTTAAAAAAAAATTTGAAAAAAAATTTTCGAAAAAAATTTTGAAAAAAAATTTTAGAAAAAAATTTTTGAAAAAAATTTCGAAAAAAATTTTGAAAAAAATTTTCGAAAAAAATTTTGAAAAAAAATTTTGAAAAAAATTTTCGAAAAAGATTTTCGAAAAAAATTTTTAAAAAAATTTTTGAAAAAAATTTTCGAAAAAAATTTTCGAAAAAAATTTTCGAAAAAAATTTTCAAAAAAAAATTTTTAAAAAATTTTCGAAAAAAATTTTTAAAAAAATTTTCGAAAAAAATTTTGAAAAAAAATTTTCGAAAAAAATTTTGAAAAAAAAATTTGAAAAAAATTTTCGAAAAAAATTTTGAAAAAAATTTTCGAAAACAATTCACGAAAAAAATTTTGAAAAAAAATTTTCGAAAAAAATTTTGAAAAAAATTTTGAAAAAAAATTTTGAAAAAAATTATCCGAAAAAAATTTTGAAAAAAATTTTCGAAAAAAATTTTGAAAAAAATTTTCAAAAAAAATTTTGAAAAAAATTTCGAAAAAAAATTTTCGAAAAAAATTTTGAAAAAATTTTGAAAAAAAATTTTCGAAAAAAATTTTGAAAAGAAATTTTCGAAAAAAATTTTGAAAAAAATTTTGAAAAAAAATTTTCGAAAAAAATTTGAAAAAAATTTTGAAAGAAAATTTTCGAAAAAACTTTTGAAAAAAATTTTCGAAAAAAATTTTGAAAAAAGTTTTGAAAAAAAATTTTCGAAAAAAATTTTGAAAAAAAATTTTCGAAAAAAATTTTCGAAAAAAATTTTGAAAAAAAATTTTCGAAAAAAAATTTGAAAAAAATTTTCGAAAAAAATTTTGAAAAAAAATTTTCGAAAAAAATTTTGAAAAAAAATTTTCGAAAAAAATTTTCGAAAAAAATTTTCGAAAAAAATTTTGAAAAAAAATTTTCGAAAAAAATTTTGAAAAAAAATTTTCGAAAAAAATTTTGAAAAAAAATTTTCGAAAAAAATTTTGAAAAAAAATTTTGAAAAAAATTTTCGAAAAAAATTTTGAAAAAAATTTTGAAAAAAATTTTCGAAAAGAATTTTCGAAAAAAATTTTGAAAAAAAATTTTCGAAAAAAATTTTGAAAGAAATTTTGAAAAAGAATTTTGAAAAAAATTTGAAAAAAATTTTGAAAGAAAATTTTCGAAAAAACTTTTGAAAAAAATTTTGAAAAAAAATTTTCGAAAAAAATTTTGAAAAAAAATTTTCGAAAAAAATTTTGAAAAAAAATTTCGAAAAAAATTTGAAAAAAATTTTGAAAGAAAATTTTCGAAAAAACTTTTGAAAAAAATTTTGAAAAAAATTTTCGAAAAAAATTTTGAAAAAAGTTTTGAAAAAAAATTTTCGAAAAAAAATCTCAAAAAAAATTTTCGAAAAAAATTTTCGAAAAAAATTTTGAAAAAAATTTCGAAAAAAAATTTTCGAAAAAAATTTTGAAAAAAATTTTGAAAAAAAATTTTCGAAAAAAATTTTGAAAAGAAATTTTCGAAAAAAATTTTGAAAAAAATTTTCGAAAAAAATTTTGAAAAAAATTTTCGAAAAAAATTTTGAAAAAAATTATCGAAAAAAATTTTGAAGAAAATTTTCAAAAAAATTTTGAAAAAAAATTTTCGAAAAAAATTTTGAAAAAAAATTTTCGAAAAAAATTTTGAAAAAAAATTTCGAAAAAAATTTGAAAAAAATTTTGAAAGAAAATTTTCGAAAAAACTTTTGAAAAAAATTTTGAAAAAAATTTTCGAAAAAAATTTTGAAAAAAGTTTTGAAAAAAAATTTTCGAAAAAAAATCTCAAAAAAAATTTTCGAAAAAAATTTTTTAAAAAAATTTTCGAAAAAAATTTTCGAAAAAAATTTTGAAAAAAAATTTTCGAAAAAAATTTTCGAAAAAAATTTTGAAAAAAATTTTCGAAAAAGTTTTGAAAAAAATTTTTAAAAAAAATTTTCGAAAAAAATTTTCGAAAAGAATTTTCGAAAAAATTTTCAAAAAAAAATTTAAAAAAAATTTTCGTAAAAATTTTTTGAAAAAAATTTTGAAAAAAAATTCTCGAAAAAAATTTTGAAAAAAAAATTTCGATAAAAATTTTGAAAAAAAAATTTCGAAAAAAAATTTCGAAAAAAATTTCGAAAAAAATTTCGAAAAAAAATTTCGAAAAAAATTTCGAAAAAAATTTTCGAAAAAATTCTCGAAAAAAATTTTGAAAAAAAATTCTCGAAAAAAATTTTGAAAAAAAATTTTCGAAAAAAATTTTGAAAAAAATTTCGAAAAAAAATTTTCGAAAAAAATTTTCGAAAAAAATTTTGAAAAAAATTTTGAAAAAAAATTTTGAAAAAAATTTTGAAAAAAAATTTTCGAAAAAAATTTTCGAAAAAAATTTTAAAAAAATTTTGAAAAAAATTTTCGAAAAAAACTTTCGAAAAAAATTTTGAAAAAAATTTTCAAAAAAAAATTTGGAAAAAAAATTTTCGGAAAAAATTTTGAAAAAAAAAATCGAAAAAAATTTTGAAAAAAAATTTTGAAAAAAAATTTTTGAAAAAAATTTTGAAAAAAAAATTTTGAAAAAAATTATGAAAAAAATTTTCGAAAAAAATTTTGAAAAAAAATTCTCGAAAAAAATTTTGAAAAAAAATTTTGAAAAAAATTTTGAAAAAAAATTATGAAAAAAAATTTTGAAAAAAATTTTCGAAAAAAATTTTCGAAAAAAATTTTGAAAAAAAATTTTTGAAAAAAATTTTGAAAAAAATTTTGAAAAAAATTTTCGAAAAAAATTTTGAAAAAAATTTTCGAAAAAAATTTTGAAAAACATTTCGAAAAAAAAATTTCGAAAAAAATTTGGAAAAAAATTTTGAAAAAAAATTTTCGAAAAAAATTTTGAAAAAAAAATTTTCGAAAAAAAATTTTAAAAAAAAATTTTCTAAAAAAACTTTGAAAAAAAATTTTCGAAAAAAATTTTGAAAAAAATTTTCGAAAAAAATTTTTTAAAAAATTTTGAAAAAAAATTTCAAAAAAAAATTTGAAAAAAATTTTCGAAAAAAATTTTGAAAAAAAATTTTGAAAAAAAATTTTGAAAAAAAATTCTCGAAAAAAATTTTGAAAAAAAATTTTCGAAAAAAATTTTCGAAAAAAATTTTGAAAAAAAATTTCGAAAAAAATTTTGAAAAAAAATTTCGAAATAAATTTTGAAAAAAATTTTCGAAAAAAATTTTGAAAAAAAATTTTCGAAAAAAAATTTTAAAAAAAATTTTCGAAAAAAATTTTCGAAGAAAATTTTAAAAAAAAATTTTCGAAAAAAATTTTCGAAAAAAATTTTCGAAAAAAATATCGAAAAAAATTTAAAAAAAAAAATTTTCGAAAAAAATTTTGAAAAAAAATTTTCGAAAAAAATTTTGAAAAAAAATTTCGAAAAAAATTTTGAAAAAAATTTCCGAAAAAAATTTTAAAAAAAATTTTGAAAAAAAATTTCGAAAAAAATTTTCGAAAAAAATTTTGAAAAAAAATTTTCGAAAAAAATTTTGAAAAAAATTTTCGAAAAAAATTTTGAAAAAAATTTTCGAAAAAGATTTTCGAAAAAAATTTTCGAAAAAAATTTTAAAAAAAAAATTTTCGAAAAAAATTTTGAAAAAAAATTTTCGAAAAAAATTTTTAAAAAAATTTTGAAAAAAAATTTTCGAAAAAAATTTTGAAAAAAAAATTTCGAAAAAAATTTTGAAAAAAAATTTCGAAAAAAATTTTCAAAAAAATTTTCGAACAAAAATTTCAAAAAAATTTTCGAAAAAAATTTCGAAATAAAATTTACGAAAACAATTTTCAAAAAAATTTCGAAAAAAAATTTTCGAAAAAAATTTTCAAAAATTATTTAGAAAAAAAAATTTTCAAAAAAATTTTCGAAAAAATTTTCGAAAAAAATTTTTCGAAAAAAATTTCGAAAAAAAATTTCGAAAAAAAATTTCGAAAAAAAAATTTTTTAAAAATTTTGAAAAATAAATTCGAAAAAAATTTTTTAAAAAAATTTCGAAAAAAATTTCGAAAAAAAAATTTCGAAAAAAATTTTGAAAAAAAATTTCGAAAAAAATTTTCCAAAAAAAATTTTCAAAAAAATTTTCGAAAAAAATATCGAAATAAAATTTACGAAAACAATTTTCAAAAAAATTTTCGAAAAAAATTTTCAAAAATTATTTAGAAAAAAAAATTTTAGAAAATAATTTAGAAAAAAATTTTCGAAAAAAAATTTTCAAAAAAATTTTCGAAAAAATTTTCAAAAAAATTTTCGAAAAAAATTTTCAAAAAAATTTTCAAAAAAAATTTCGAAAAAAAATTTACGAAAACAATTTTCAAAAAAATTTTTGGAAAAAAAATTTTCGAAAAAAATTTTCAAAAAAATTTCAAAAAAAATTTTGAAAAAAATTTCGAAAAAAAATTTTCGAAAAAAATTTTGAAAAAAAATTTCGAAAAAAATTTTGAAGAAAATTTTTGAAAAGATTTTCGAAAAAAATTTCGAAAAAAAATTTTCGAAAAAAAAAATTCGAAAAAATTTTGAAAAAAATTTTCGAAAAAAATTTTGAAAAACATTTTGAAAAAAAATTTTCGAAAAAAATTTCGAAAAAAAATTTTCAAAAAAAATTTTGAAAAAAAAATTCGAAAAAAATTTTGAAAAAAATTTTCGAAAAAATTTTGGAAAAAAATTTTCGAAAAAAATTTAGAAAAAAAATTTCGAAAAAAATTTTCAAAAAAATTTTCGAAAAAATTTTGGAAAAACATTTTTCGAAAAAAATTTTCAAAAAAATTTTCCAAAAAAAATTTCGAAAAAAAAATTTCGAAAAAAATTTTGAAAAAAAATTTCGAAAAAAATTTTGAAAAAAAATTTTCGAAAAAATTTTGGAAAAAAATTTTCAAAAAAAATTTTGAAAAACAAATTCAAAAAAAAATCTTAAAAAAATGTTCGAAAAAAATTTCGAAAAAAAATTTTGAAAAAAATTTTCGAAAAAAATTCTCGAAAAAAATTTTGAAAAAAAATTTTGAAAAAAATTTTGAAAAAAAATTATGAAAAAAAATTTTCGAAAAAAATTTTCGAAAAAAAATTTTTAAAAAATTTTCGAAAAAAATTTTCGAAAAAAATTTTCGAAAAAAATTTTGAAAAAAAATTTTCGAAAAAACTTTTGAAAAAAATTTTCGAAAAAAATTTTGAAAAAAATTTGAAAAAAATTTTCGAAAAAAATTTTGAAAAACATTTCGAAAAAAAATTTTCGAAAAAAATTTGAAAAAAAATTTTCGAAAAAAATTTTGAAAAAAAATTTTCGAAAAAAATTTTGAAAAAAATTTTCGAAAAAAATTTTGAAAAATAATTTTTGAAAAAAATTTTCGAAAAAAATTTTTTAAAAAAATTTTCAAAAAAAATTAAAAAAAAAAAATTTTCGAAAAAAATTTTGAGAAAAAAATTTTGAAAAAAATTTTCGAAAAAGATTTTCGAAAAAAATTTTTAAAAAAATTTTTGAAAAAAATTTTCGAAAAAAATTTTCGAAAAAAATTTTCGAAAAAAATTTTCGAAAAAAATTTTCGAAAAAAAATTTTTAAAAAATTTTCGAAAAAAATTTTTTAAAAAATTTTCGAAAAAAATTTTTTAAAAAATTTTCGAAAAAAATTTTCGAAAAAAATTTTGAAAAAAAATTTTCGGAAAAAATTTTCTAAAAAAATTTTGAAAAAAAATTTTCGAAAAAAATTTTGAAAAAAATTTTGAAAAAAATTTTCGAAAAAAAATTTCGAAAAAAATTTTTAAACAAATTTTCGAAAAAAATTTGAAAAAAATTTTCGAAAAAAATTTTGAAAAAAAATTTTCGAAAAAAATTTTGAAAAAAAATTTTCGAAAAAAATTTTCGAAAAAAATTTTCGAAAAAAATTTTCGAAAAAAATTTTGAAAAAAAATTTTCGAAAAAAATTTTGAAAAAAAATTTTCGAAAAAAATTTTGAAAAAAAAATTTGAAAAAAATTTTCGAAAAAAATTTTGAAAAAAATTTTCGAAAACAATTCACGAAAAAAATTTTGAAAAAAAATTTTCGAAAAAAATTTTGAAAAAAATTTTGAAAAAAAATTTTGAAAAAAATTATCCGAAAAAAATTTTGAAAAAAATTTTCGAAAAAAATTTTGAAAAAAATTTTCAAAAAAAATTTGAAAAAAATTTCGAAAAAAAATTTTCGAAAAAAATTTTGAAAAAAATTTTGAAAAAAAATTTTCGAAAAAAATTTTGAAAAGAAATTTTCGAAAAAAATTTTGAAAAAAATTTTGAAAAAAAAATTTTCGAAAAAAATTTGAAAAAAATTTTGAAAGAAAATTTTCGAAAAAACTTTTGAAAAAAATTTTCGAAAAAAATTTTGAAAAAAGTTTTGAAAAAAAATTTCGAAAAAAATTTTAGAAAAAAATTTTGAAAAAAATTTTCAAAAAAAATTTTGAAAAAAATTTTCGAAAAAAATTTTGAAAAAAAATTTTCGAAAAAAATTTTTAAAAAAAATTTTGAAAAAAAATTTTCGAAAAAAATTTTGAAAAAAAAATTTCGAAAAAAATTTTGAAAAAAAATTTCGAAAAAAATTTTCAAAAAAATTTTCGAAAAAAATTTTCGAACAAAAATTTCAAAAAAATTTTCGAAAAAAATTTCGAAATAAAATTTACGAAAACAATTTTCAAAAAAATTTCGAAAAAAAATTTTCGAAAAAAATTTTCAAAAATTATTTAGAAAAAAAAATTTTCAAAAAAATTTTCGAAAAAATTTTCGAAAAAAATTTTTCGAAAAAAATTTCGAAAAAAAATTTCGAAAAAAAATTTCGAAAAAAAAATTTTTTAAAAATTTTGAAAAATAAATTCGAAAAAAATTTTTTAAAAAAATTTCGAAAAAAATTTCGAAAAAAAAATTTCGAAAAAAATTTTGAAAAAAAATTTCGAAAAAAATTTTCCAAAAAAAATTTTCAAAAAAATTTTCGAAAAAAATATCGAAATAAAATTTACGAAAACAATTTTCAAAAAAATTTTCGAAAAAAATTTTCAAAAATTATTTAGAAAAAAAAATTTTCGAAAATAATTTAGAAAAAAATTTTCGAAAAAAAATTTTCAAAAAAATTTTCGAAAAAATTTTCAAAAAAATTTTCGAAAAAAATTTTCAAAAAAATTTTCAAAAAAAATTTCGAAAAAAAATTTACGAAAACAATTTTCAAAAAAATTTTTGGAAAAAAAATTTTCGAAAAAAATTTTCAAAAAAATTTCAAAAAAAATTTTGAAAAAAATTTCGAAAAAAAATTTTCGAAAAAAATTTTGAAAAAAAATTTCGAAAAAAATTTTGAAGAAAATTTTTGAAAAGATTTTCGAAAAAAATTTCGAAAAAAAATTTTCGAAAAAAAAAATTCGAAAAAATTTTGAAAAAAAATTTCGAAAAAAAATTTTCAAAAAAAATTTTGAAAAAAAAATTCGAAAAAAATTTTGAAAAAAATTTTCGAAAAAATTTTGGAAAAAAATTTTCGAAAAAAATTTAGAAAAAAAATTTCGAAAAAAATTTTCAAAAAAATTTTCGAAAAAATTTTGGAAAAACATTTTTCGAAAAAAATTTTCAAAAAAATTTTCCAAAAAAAATTTCGAAAAAAAAATTTCGAAAAAAATTTTGAAAAAAAATTTGGAAAAAAATTTTGAAAAAAAATTTTCGAAAAAATTTTGGAAAAAAATTTTCAAAAAAAATTTTGAAAAACAAATTCAAAAAAAAATCTTAAAAAAATGTTCGAAAAAAATTTCGAAAAAAAATTTTGAAAAAAATTTTCGAAAAAAATTCTCGAAAAAAATTTTGAAAAAAAATTTTGAAAAAAATTTTGAAAAAAAATTATGAAAAAAAATTTTCGAAAAAAATTTTCGAAAAAAAATTTTTAAAAAATTTTCGAAAAAAATTTTCGAAAAAAATTTTCGAAAAAAATTTTGAAAAAAAATTTTCGAAAAAACTTTTGAAAAAAATTTTCGAAAAAAATTTTGAAAAAAATTTGAAAAAAATTTTCGAAAAAAATTTTGAAAAACATTTCGAAAAAAAATTTTCGAAAAAAATTTGAAAAAAAATTTTCGAAAAAAATTTTGAAAAAAAATTTTCGAAAAAAATTTTGAAAAAAATTTTCGAAAAAAATTTTGAAAAATAATTTTTGAAAAAAATTTTCGAAAAAAATTTTTTAAAAAAATTTTCGAAAAAAATTTTAAAAAAAAAATTTTCGAAAAAAATTTTGAGAAAAAAATTTTGAAAAAAATTTTCGAAAAAGATTTTCGAAAAAAATTTTTAAAAAAATTTTTGAAAAAAATTTTCGAAAAAAATTTTCGAAAAAAATTTTCGAAAAAAATTTTCGAAAAAAAATTTTTAAAAAATTTTCGAAAAAAATTTTTAAAAAAATTTTCGAAAAAAATTTTCGAAAAAAATTTTGAAAAAAAATTTTCGGAAAAAATTTTCTAAAAAAATTTTGAAAAAAAATTTTCGAAAAAAATTTTGAAAAAAATTTTGAAAAAAATTTTCGAAAAAAAATTTCGAAAAAAATTTTTAAACAAATTTTCGAAAAAAATTAAAAAAAAATTTTCGAAAAAAATTTTGAAAAAAAATTTTCGAAAAAAATTTTGAAAAAAAATTTTCGAAAAAAATTTTCGAAAAAAATTTTCGAAAAAAATTTTCGAAAAAAATTTTCGAAAAAAATTTTCGAAAAAAATTTTGAAAAAAAATTTTCGAAAAAAATTTTGAAAAAAAATTTTCGAAAAAAATTTTGAAAAAAAAATTTGAAAAAAATTTTCGAAAAAAATTTTGAAAAAAATTTTCGAAAACAATTCACGAAAAAAATTTTGAAAAAAAATTTTCGAAAAAAATTTTGAAAAAAATTTTGAAAAAAAATTTTGAAAAAAATTATCCGAAAAAAATTTTGAAAAAAATTTTCGAAAAAAATTTTGAAAAAAATTTTCAAAAAAAATTTTGAAAAAAATTTCGAAAAAAAATTTTCGAAAAAAATTTTGAAAAAAATTTTGAAAAAAAATTTTCGAAAAAAATTTTGAAAAGAAATTTTCGAAAAAAATTTTGAAAAAAATTTTGAAAAAAAAATTTTCGAAAAAAATTTGAAAAAAATTTTGAAAGAAAATTTTCGAAAAAACTTTTGAAAAAAATTTTCGAAAAAAATTTTGAAAAAAGTTTTGAAAAAAAATTTTCGAAAAAAATTTTGAAAAAAAATTTTCGAAAAAAATTTTCGAAAAAAATTTTCGAAAAAAATTTTGAAAAAAAATTTTCGAAAAAAATTTTTAAAAAAATTTTCGAAAAAAATTTTCGAAAAAAATTTTGAAAAAAAATTTTCGGAAAAAATTTTCGAAAAAAATTTTGAAAAAAAATTTTCGAAAAAAATTTTGAAAAAAATTTTGAAAAAAATTTTCGAAAAAAAATTTCGAAAAAAATTTTTAAACAAATTTTCGAAAAAAAATTTTGAAAAAAAAATTTTCGAAAAAAAATTTGAAAAAAATTTTCGAAAAAAATTTTGAAAAAAAATTTTCGAAAAAAATTTTGAAAAAAAATTTTCGAAAAAAATTTTCGAAAAAAATTTTGAAAAAAAATTTTCGAAAAAAATTTTGAAAAAAAATTTTCGAAAAAAATTTTGAAAAAAAATTTTCGAAAAAAATTTTGAAAAAAAATTTTCGAAAAAAATTTTGAAAAAAAATTTTCGAAAAAAATTTTGAAAAAAAATTTTGAAAAAAATTTTCGAAAAAAAATTTGAAAAAAATTTTGAAAAAAATTTTCGAAAAGAATTTTCGAAAAAAATTTTGAAAAAAAATTTCGAAAAAAATTTTCCAAAAAAAATTTTCAAAAAAATTTTCGAAAAAAATATCGAAATAAAATTTACGAAAACAATTTTCAAAAAAATTTTCGAAAAAAATTTTCAAAAATTATTTAGAAAAAAAAATTTTCGAAAATAATTTAGAAAAAAATTTTCGAAAAAAAATTTTCAAAAAAATTTTCGAAAAAATTTTCAAAAAAATTTTCGAAAAAAATTTTCAAAAAAATTTTCAAAAAAAATTTCGAAAAAAAATTTACGAAAACAATTTTCAAAAAAATTTTTGGAAAAAAAATTTTCGAAAAAAATTTTCAAAAAAATTTCAAAAAAAATTTTGAAAAAAATTTCGAAAAAAAATTTTCGAAAAAAATTTTGAAAAAAAATTTCGAAAAAAATTTTGAAGAAAATTTTTGAAAAGATTTTCGAAAAAAATTTCGAAAAAAAATTTTCGAAAAAAAAAATTCGAAAAAATTTTGAAAAAAATTTTCGAAAAAAATTTTGAAAAACATTTTGAAAAAAAATTTTCGAAAAAAATTTCGAAAAAAAATTTTCAAAAAAAATTTTGAAAAAAAAATTCGAAAAAAATTTTGAAAAAAATTTTCGAAAAAATTTTGGAAAAAAATTTTCGAAAAAAATTTAGAAAAAAAATTTCGAAAAAAATTTTCAAAAAAATTTTCGAAAAAATTTTGGAAAAACATTTTTCGAAAAAAATTTTCAAAAAAATTTTCCAAAAAAAATTTCGAAAAAAAAATTTCGAAAAAAATTTTGAAAAAAAATTTGGAAAAAAATTTTGAAAAAAAATTTTCGAAAAAATTTTGGAAAAAAATTTTCAAAAAAAATTTTGAAAAACAAATTCAAAAAAAAATCTTAAAAAAATGTTCGAAAAAAATTTCGAAAAAAAATTTTGAAAAAAATTTTCGAAAAAAATTCTCGAAAAAAATTTTGAAAAAAAATTTTGAAAAAAATTTTGAAAAAAAATTATGAAAAAAAATTTTCGAAAAAAATTTTCGAAAAAAAATTTTTAAAAAATTTTCGAAAAAAATTTTCGAAAAAAATTTTCGAAAAAAATTTTGAAAAAAAATTTTCGAAAAAACTTTTGAAAAAAATTTTCGAAAAAAATTTTGAAAAAAATTTGAAAAAAATTTTCGAAAAAAATTTTGAAAAACATTTCGAAAAAAAATTTTCGAAAGAAATTTGAAAAAAAATTTTCGAAAAAAATTTTGAAAAAAAATTTTCGAAAAAAATTTTGAAAAAAATTTTCGAAAAAAATTTTGAAAAATAATTTTTGAAAAAAATTTTCGAAAAAAATTTTTTAAAAAAATTTTCGAAAAAAATTTAAAAAAAAAAATTTTCGAAAAAAATTTTGAGAAAAAAATTTTGAAAAAAATTTTCGAAAAAGATTTTCGAAAAAAATTTTTAAAAAAATTTTTGAAAAAAATTTTCGAAAAAAATTTTCGAAAAAAATTTTCGAAAAAAATTTTCGAAAAAAATTTTCGAAAAAAAATTTTTAAAAAATTTTCGAAAAAAATTTTTAAAAAAATTTTCGAAAAAAATTTTCGAAAAAAATTTTGAAAAAAAATTTTCGGAAAAAATTTTCTAAAAAAATTTTGAAAAAAAATTTTCGAAAAAAATTTTGAAAAAAATTTTGAAAAAAATTTTCGAAAAAAAATTTCGAAAAAAATTTTTAAACAAATTTTCGAAAAAAATTAAAAAAAAATTTTCGAAAAAAATGTTGAAAAAAAATTTTCGAAAAAAATTTTGAAAAAAAATTTTCGAAAAAAATTTTCGAAAAAAATTTTCGAAAAAAATTTTCGAAAAAAATTTTCGAAAAAAATTTTGAAAAAAAATTTTCGAAAAAAATTTTGAAAAAAAATTTTCGAAAAAAATTTTGAAAAAAAAATTTGAAAAAAATTTTCGAAAAAAATTTTGAAAAAAATTTTCGAAAACAATTCACGAAAAAAATTTTGAAAAAAAATTTTCGAAAAAAATTTTGAAAAAAATTTTGAAAAAAAATTTTGAAAAAAATTATCCGAAAAAAATTTTGAAAAAAATTTTCGAAAAAAATTTTGAAAAAAATTTTCAAAAAAAATTTTGAAAAAAATTTCGAAAAAAAATTTTCGAAAAAAATTTTGAAAAAAATTTTGAAAAAAAATTTTCGAAAAAAATTTTGAAAAGAAATTTTCGAAAAAAATTTTGAAAAAAATTTTGAAAAAAAAATTTTCGAAAAAAATTTGAAAAAAATTTTGAAAGAAAATTTTCGAAAAAACTTTTGAAAAAAATTTTCGAAAAAAATTTTGAAAAAAGTTTTGAAAAAAAATTTTCGAAAAAAATTTTGAAAAAAAATTTTCGAAAAAAATTTTCGAAAAAAATTTTCGAAAAAAATTTTGAAAAAAAATTTTCGAAAAAAATTTTTAAAAAAATTTTCGAAAAAAATTTTCGAAAAAAATTTTGAAAAAAAATTTTCGGAAAAAATTTTCGAAAAAAATTTTGAAAAAAAATTTTCGAAAAAAATTTTGAAAAAAATTTTGAAAAAAATTTTCGAAAAAAAATTTCGAAAAAAATTTTTAAACAAATTTTCGAAAAAAAATTTTGAAAAAAAATTTTCGAAAAAAAATTTGAAAAAAATTTTCGAAAAAAATTTTGAAAAAAAATTTTCGAAAAAAATTTTGAAAAAAAATTTTCGAAAAAAATTTTCGAAAAAAATTTTGAAAAAAAATTTTCGAAAAAAATTTTGAAAAAAAATTTTCGAAAAAAATTTTGAAAAAAAATTTTCGAAAAAAATTTTGAAAAAAAATTTTCGAAAAAAATTTTGAAAAAAAATTTTCGAAAAAAATTTTGAAAAAAAATTTTGAAAAAAATTTTCGAAAAAAAATTTGAAAAAAATTTTGAAAAAAATTTTCGAAAAGAATTTTCGAAAAAAATTTTGAAAAAAAATTTTCGAAAAAAATTTTGAAAGAAATTTTGAAAAAAAATTTTGAAAAAAATTTTCCGAAAAAAATTTTGAAAAAAATTTTCGAAAAAAATTTTGAAAAAAATTTCGAAAAAAAATTTTCGAAAAAAATTTTGAAAGAAAATTTTCGAAAAAAATTTTGAAAAAAATTTTCGAAAAAAATTTTGAAAAAAATTATCGAAAAAAATTTTGAAGAAAATTTTCAAAAAAATTTTCGAAAAAAATTTTGAAAAAAAATTTCGAAAAAAATTTGAAAAAAATTTTGAAAGAAAATTTTCGAAAAAACTTTTGAAAAAAATTTTGAAAAAAATTTTCGAAAAAAATTTTGAAAAAAGTTTTGAAAAAAAATTTTCGAAAAAAAATCTCAAAAAAAATTTTCGAAAAAAATTTTCGAAAAAAATTTTGAAAAAAATTTCGAAAAAAAATTTTCGAAAAAAATTTTGAAAAAAATTTTGAAAAAAAATTTTCGAAAAAAATTTTGAAAAGAAATTTTCGAAAAAAATTTTGAAAAAAATTTTCGAAAAAAATTTTGAAAAAAATTTTCGAAAAAAATTTTGAAAAAAATTATCGAAAAAAATTTTGAAGAAAATTTTCAAAAAAATTTTGAAAAAAAATTTTCGAAAAAAATTTTGAAAAAAAATTTTCGAAAAAAATTTTGAAAAAAAATTTCGAAAAAAATTTGAAAAAAATTTTGAAAGAAAATTTTCGAAAAAACTTTTGAAAAAAATTTTGAAAAAAATTTTCGAAAAAAATTTTCGAAAAAAATTTTGAAAAAAGTTTTGAAAAAAAATTTTCGAAAAAAAATCTCAAAAAAAATTTTCGAAAAAAATTTTTTAAAAAAATTTTCGAAAAAAATTTTCGAAAAAAATTTTGAAAAAAAATTTTCGAAAAAAATTTTCGAAAAAAATTTTGAAAAAAATTTTCGAAAAAGTTTTGAAAAAAATTTTTAAAAAAAATTTTCGAAAAAAATTTTCGAAAAGAATTTTCGAAAAAAGTTTCAAAAAAAAATTTAAAAAAAATTTTCGTAAAAATTTTTTGAAAAAAATTTTGAAAAAAAATTCTCGAAAAAAATTTTGAAAAAAAAATTTCGATAAAAATTTTGAAAAAAAAATTTTGAAAAAAAATTTGAAAAAAATTTTCGAAAAAAATTTTGAAAAAAAATTTTCGAAAAAAATTTTGAAAAAAAAATTTTGAAAAAAATTTTGAAAAAAAATTTTCGAAAAAAATTTTGGAAAAAAATTTTCGAAAAAAATTTTGAAAAAAATTTCGAAAAAAATTTTGAAAAAAATTTCGAAAAAAAATTTTCGAAAAAAATTTTCGAAAAAAATTTGGAAAAAAAATTTTCGGAAAAAATTTTGAAAAAAAATTTCGAAAAAAATTTTGAAAAAAAATTTTCGAAAAAAATTTTGAAAAAAATTTTCGAAAAAAATTTTCGAAAAAAATTTTGAAAAAAATTTTCGAAAAAAATTTTGAAAAAAAAATTTCGAAAAAAATTTTGAAAAAAATTTTGAAAAAAAATTTTCGAAAAAAATTTCGAAAAAAATTTTCGAAAAAAATTTTGAAAAAAATTTTCGAAAAAAATTTTGAAAAAAAATTTTCGAAAAAAATTTTGAAAAAAAATTTTGAATAAAAATTTTCGAAAAAAATTTTGAAAAAAATTTTCGAAAAAAATTTTCGAAAAAAATTTTTAAAAAAATTTTCGAAAAAAATTTTCGAAAAAAATTTTGAAAAAAAATTTTGAAAAAAATTTTGAAAAAAAATTATGAAAAAAAATTTTCGAAAAAACTTTTGAAAAAAATTTTCGAAAAAAATTTTTTGAAAAAAATTTTGAAAAAAATTTTCGAAAAAAATTTTTAAAAAAATTTTCGAAAAAAATTTTTAAAAAAATTTCGAAAAAAAATTTTCGAAAAAAATTTGGAAAAAAATTTTGAAAAAAAATTTTCGAAAAAAATTTTGAAAAAAAATTTTCGAAAAAAATTTTGAAAAAAATTTTCGAAAAAAATTTTGAAAAAAAATTTTCGAAAAAAATTTTGAAAAAAATTTTCGAAAAAAATTTTGAAAAAAAATTTTCGAAAAAAATTTTGAAAAAAATTTTCAAAAAAAATTTTGAAAAAAATTTTCGAAAAAAAAATTTCGAAAAAAATTTTTAAAAAAATTTTCGAAAAAAATTTTCGAAAAAAATTTTTAAAAAAATTTTCAAAAAAATTTTGAAAAAAAATTTTCGAAAAAAAATTTGAATAAAATTTTCGAAAAAAATTTTGAAAAAAAATTTTCCAAAAAAAATTTTGAAAAAAAATTTTCGAAAAAAATTTTGAAAAAAAATTTTGAAAAAAAATTTTCGAAAAAAATTTTGAAAAAAAATTTTCGAAAAAAATTTTGAAAAAAATTTTCGAAAAAAATTTTTAAAAAAATTTTCGAAAAAAATTCTCGAAAAAAATTTTGAAAAAAAATTTTGAAAAAAATTTTGAAAAAAAATTATGAAAAAAAATTTTCGAAAAAAATTTTCGAAAAAAAATTTTTAAATAATTTTCGAAAAAAATTTTCGAAAAAAATTTTGAAAAAAAATTTTCGAAAAAACTTTTGATAAAAATTTTCGAAAAAAATTTTGAAAAAAATTTGAAAAAAATTTTCGAAAAAAATTTCGAAAAAAAATTTTTGAAAAAAATTTGAAAAAAAATTTTCGAAAAAAATTTTGAAAAAAAATTTTCGAAAAAAATTTTGAAAAAAATTTTCGAAAAAAATTTTGAAAAATAATTTTCGAAAAAAATTTTGAAAAAAAATTTTAAAAAAAATTTTGAAAAAAAATTTTCGAAAAAAATTTTGAAAAAAAATTTTAGAAAAAAATTTTTGAAAAAAATTTCGAAAAAAATTTTGAAAAAAATTTTCGAAAAAAATTTTGAAAAAAAATTTTGAAAAAAATTTTCGAAAAAGATTTTCGAAAAAAATTTTTAAAAAAATTTTTGAAAAAAATTTTCGAAAAAAATTTTCGAAAAAAATTTTCGAAAAAAATTTTCAAAAAAAAATTTTTAAAAAATTTTCGAAAAAAATTTTTAAAAAAATTTTCGAAAGAAATTTTGAAAAAAAATTTTCGGAAAAAATTTTCTAAAAAAATTTTGAAAAAAAATTTTCGAAAAAAATTTTGAAAAAAATTTTGAAAAAAATTTTCGAAAAAAAATTTCGAAAAAAATTTTTAAACAAATTTTCGAAAAAAATTTGAAAAAAATTTTCGAAAAAAATTTTGAAAAAAAATTTTCGAAAAAAATTTTGAAAAAAAATTTTCGAAAAAAATTTTCGAAAAAAATTTTCGAAAAAAATTTTCGAAAAAAATTTTGAAAAAAAATTTTCGAAAAAAATTTTGAAAAAAAATTTTCGAAAAAAATTTTGAAAAAAAAATTTGAAAAAAATTTTCGAAAAAAATTTTGAAAAAAATTTTCGAAAACAATTCACGAAAAAAATTTTGAAAAAAAATTTTCGAAAAAAATTTTGAAAAAAATTTTGAAAAAAAATTTTGAAAAAAATTATCCGAAAAAAATTTTGAAAAAAATTTTCGAAAAAAATTTTGAAAAAAATTTTCAAAAAAAATTTTGAAAAAAATTTCGAAAAAAAATTTTCGAAAAAAATTTTGAAAAAAATTTTGAAAAAAAATTTTCGAAAAAAATTTTGAAAAGAAATTTTCGAAAAAAATTTTGAAAAAAATTTTGAAAAAAAATTTTCGAAAAAAATTTGAAAAAAATTTTGAAAGAAAATTTTCGAAAAAACTTTTGAAAAAAATTTTCGAAAAAAATTTTGAAAAAAGTTTTGAAAAAAAATTTTCGAAAAAAATTTTGAAAAAAAATTTTCGAAAAAAAATTTCGAAAAAAATTTTGAAAAAAAATTTTCGAAAAAAAATTTTAAAAAAATTTTCGAAAAAAATTTTGAAAAAAAATTTTTGAAAAAAATTTTGAAAAAAAATTTTCGAAAAAAATTTTCGAAAAAAATTTTCGAAAAAAATTTTGAAAAAAAATTTTCGAAAAAAATTTTGAAAAAAAATTTTCGAAAAAAATTTTGAAAAAAAATTTTCGAAAAAAATTTTGAAAAAAATTTTGAAAAAAATTTTCGAAAAAAATTTTGAAAAAAATTTTGAAAAAAATTTTCGAAAAGAATTTTCGAAAAAAATTTTGAAAAAAAATTTTCGAAAAAAATTTTGAAAGAAATTTTGAAAAAGAATTTTGAAAAAAATTTGAAAAAAATTTTGAAAGAAAATTTTCGAAAAAACTTTTGAAAAAAATTTTGAAAAAAAATTTTCGAAAAAAATTTTGAAAAAAAATTTTCGAAAAAAATTTTGAAAAAAAATTTCGAAAAAAATTTGAAAAAAATTTTGAAAGAAAATTTTCGAAAAAACTTTTGAAAAAAATTTTGAAAAAAATTTTCGAAAAAAATTTTGAAAAAAGTTTTGAAAAAAAATTTTCGAAAAAAAATCTCAAAAAAAATTTTCGAAAAAAATTTTCGAAAAAAATTTTGAAAAAAATTTCGAAAAAAAATTTTCGAAAAAAATTTTGAAAAAAATTTTGAAAAAAAATTTTCGAAAAAAATTTTGAAAAGAAATTTTCGAAAAAAATTTTGAAAAAAATTTTCGAAAAAAATTTTGAAAAAAATTTTCGAAAAAAATTTTGAAAAAAATTATCGAAAAAAATTTTGAAGAAAATTTTCAAAAAAATTTTGAAAAAAAATTTTCGAAAAAAATTTTGAAAAAAAATTTTCGAAAAAAATTTTGAAAAAAAATTTCGAAAAAAATTTGAAAAAAATTTTGAAAGAAAATTTTCGAAAAAACTTTTGAAAAAAATTTTGAAAAAAATTTTCGAAAAAAATTTTGAAAAAAGTTTTGAAAAAAAATTTTCGAAAAAAAATCTCAAAAAAAATTTTCGAAAAAAATTTTTTAAAAAAATTTTCGAAAAAAATTTTCGAAAAAAATTTTGAAAAAAAATTTTCGAAAAAAATTTTCGAAAAAAATTTTGAAAAAAATTTTCGAAAAAGTTTTGAAAAAAATTTTTAAAAAAAATTTTCGAAAAAAATTTTCGAAAAGAATTTTCGAAAAAATTTTCAAAAAAAAATTTAAAAAAAATTTTCGTAAAAATTTTTTGAAAAAAATTTTGAAAAAAAATTCTCGAAAAAAATTTTGAAAAAAAAATTTCGATAAAAATTTTGAAAAAAAAATTTCGAAAAAAAATTTCGAAAAAAATTTCGAAAAAAATTTCGAAAAAAATTTTCGAAAAAAATTTCGAAAAAAATTTTCGAAAAAATTCTCGAAAAAAATTTTGAAAAAAAATTCTCGAAAAAAATTTTGAAAAAAAATTTTCGAAAAAAATTTTGAAAAAAATTTCGAAAAAAAATTTTCGAAAAAAATTTTCGAAAAAAATTTTGAAAAAAATTTTGAAAAAAAATTTTGAAAAAAATTTTGAAAAAAAATTTTCGAAAAAAATTTTCGAAAAAAATTTTAAAAAAATTTTGAAAAAAATTTTCGAAAAAAACTTTCGAAAAAAATTTTGAAAAAAATTTTCAAAAAAAATTTGGAAAAAAAATTTTCGGAAAAAATTTTGAAAAAAAATTTCGAAAAAAATTTTGAAAAAAAATTTTGAAAAAAAATTTTTGAAAAAAATTTTGAAAAAAAAATTTTGAAAAAAATTATGAAAAAAATTTTCGAAAAAAATTTTGAAAAAAAATTCTCGAAAAAAATTTTGAAAAAAAATTTTGAAAAAAATTTTGAAAAAAAATTATGAAAAAAAATTTTGAAAAAAATTTTCGAAAAAAATTTTCGAAAAAAATTTTGAAAAAAAATTTTTGAAAAAAATTTTGAAAAAAATTTTGAAAAAAATTTTCGAAAAAAATTTTGAAAAAAATTTTCGAAAAAAATTTTGAAAAACATTTCGAAAAAAAAATTTCGAAAAAAATTTGGAAAAAAAATTTGAAAAAAAATTTTCGAAAAAAATTTTGAAAAAAAAATTTTCGAAAAAAAATTTTAAAAAAAAATTTTCTAAAAAAACTTTGAAAAAAAATTTTCGAAAAAAATTTTGAAAAAAATTTTCGAAAAAAATTTTTTAAAAAATTTTGAAAAAAAATTTCGAAAAAAAATTTGAAAAAAATTTTCGAAAAAAATTTTGAAAAAAAATTTTGAAAAAAAATTTTGAAAAAAAATTTTCGAAAAAAATTTTGAAAAAAAATTTTCGAAAAAAATTTTCGAAAAAAATTTTGAAAAAAAATTTCGAAAAAAATTTTGAAAAAAAATTTCGAAATAAATTTTGAAAAAAATTTTCGAAAAAAATTTTGAAAAAAAATTTTCGAAAAAAAATTTTAAAAAAAATTTTCGAAAAAAATTTTCGAAGAAAATTTTAAAAAAAAATTTTCGAAAAAAATTTCGAAAAAAATTTTCGAAAAAAATTTTCGAAAAAAATATCGAAAAAAATTTAAAAAAAAAAATTTTCGAAAAAAATTTTGAAAAAAAATTTTCGAAAAAAATTTTGAAAAAAATTTTCGAAAAAAATTTTGAAAAAAATTTCCGAAAAAAATTTTAAAAAAAATTTTGAAAAAAAATTTCGAAAAAAATTTTCGAAAAAAATTTTGAAAAAAAATTTTCGAAAAAAATTTTCGAAAAAAATTTTGAAAGAAATTTTGAAAAAGAATTTTGAAAAAAATTTGAAAAAAATTTTGAAAGAAAATTTTCGAAAAAACTTTTGAAAAAAATTTTGAAAAAAAATTTTCGAAAAAAATTTTGAAAAAAAATTTTCGAAAAAAATTTTCAAAAAAAATTTCGAAAAAAATTTGAAAAAAATTTTGAAAGAAAATTTTCGAAAAAACTTTTGAAAAAAATTTTGAAAAAAATTTTCGAAAAAAATTTTGAAAAAAGTTTTGAAAAAAAATTTTCGAAAAAAAATCTCAAAAAAAATTTTCGAAAAAAATTTTCGAAAAAAATTTTGAAAAAAATTTCGAAAAAAAATTTTCGAAAAAAATTTTGAAAAAAATTTTGAAAAAAAATTTTCGAAAAAAATTTTGAAAAGAAATTTTCGAAAAAAATTTTGAAAAAAATTTTCGAAAAAAATTTTGAAAAAAATTTTCGAAAAAAATTTTGAAAAAAATTATCGAAAAAAATTTTGAAGAAAATTTTCAAAAAAATTTTGAAAAAAAATTTTCGAAAAAAATTTTGAAAAAAAATTTTCGAAAAAAATTTTGAAAAAAAATTTCGAAAAAAATTTGAAAAAAATTTTGAAAGAAAATTTTCGAAAAAACTTTTGAAAAAAATTTTGAAAAAAATTTTCGAAAAAAATTTTGAAAAAAGTTTTGAAAAAAAATTTTCGAAAAAAAATCTCAAAAAAAATTTTCGAAAAAAATTTTTTAAAAAAATTTTCGAAAAAAATTTTCGAAAAAAATTTTGAAAAAAAATTTTCGAAAAAAATTTTCGAAAAAAATTTTGAAAAAAATTTTCGAAAAAGTTTTGAAAAAAATTTTTAAAAAAAATTTTCGAAAAAAATTTTCGAAAAGAATTTTCGAAAAAATTTTCAAAAAAAAATTTAAAAAAAATTTTCGTAAAAATTTTTTGAAAAAAATTTTGAAAAAAAATTCTCGAAAAAAATTTTGAAAAAAAAATTTCGATAAAAATTTTGAAAAAAAAATTTCGAAAAAAAATTTCGAAAAAAATTTCGAAAAAAATTTCGAAAAAAATTTTCGAAAAAAATTTCGAAAAAAATTTTCGAAAAAATTCTCGAAAAAAATTTTGAAAAAAAATTCTCGAAAAAAATTTTGAAAAAAAATTTTCGAAAAAAATTTTGAAAAAAATTTCGAAAAAAAATTTTCGAAAAAAATTTTCGAAAAAAATTTTGAAAAAAATTTTGAAAAAAAATTTTGAAAAAAATTTTGAAAAAAAATTTTCGAAAAAAATTTTCGAAAAAAATTTTAAAAAAATTTTGAAAAAAATTTTCGAAAAAAACTTTCGAAAAAAATTTTGAAAAAAATTTTCAAAAAAAATTTGGAAAAAAAATTTTCGGAAAAAATTTTGAAAAAAAATTTCGAAAAAAATTTTGAAAAAAAATTTTGAAAAAAAATTTTTGAAAAAAATTTTGAAAAAAAAATTTTGAAAAAAATTATGAAAAAAATTTTCGAAAAAAATTTTGAAAAAAAATTCTCGAAAAAAATTTTGAAAAAAAATTTTGAAAAAAATTTTGAAAAAAAATTATGAAAAAAAATTTTGAAAAAAATTTTCGAAAAAAATTTTCGAAAAAAATTTTGAAAAAAAATTTTTGAAAAAAATTTTGAAAAAAATTTTGAAAAAAATTTTCGAAAAAAATTTTGAAAAAAATTTTCGAAAAAAATTTTGAAAAACATTTCGAAAAAAAAATTTCGAAAAAAATTTGGAAAAAAATTTTGAAAAAAAATTTTCGAAAAAAATTTTGAAAAAAAAATTTTCGAAAAAAAATTTTAAAAAAAAATTTTCTAAAAAAACTTTGAAAAAAACTTTTCGAAAAAAATTTTGAAAAAAATTTTCGAAAAAAATTTTTTAAAAAATTTTGAAAAAAAATTTCGAAAAAAAATTTGAAAAAAATTTTCGAAAAAAATTTTGAAAAAAAATTTTGAAAAAAAATTTTGAAAAAAAATTTTCGAAAAAAATTTTGAAAAAAAATTTTCGAAAAAAATTTTCGAAAAAAATTTTGAAAAAAAATTTCGAAAAAAAATTTGAAAAAAAATTTCGAAATAAATTTTGAAAAAAATTTTCGAAAAAAATTTTGAAAAAAAATTTTCGAAAAAAAATTTTAAAAAAAATTTTCGAAAAAAATTTTCGAAGAAAATTTTAAAAAAAAATTTTCGAAAAAAATTTTCGAAAAAAATTTTCGAAAAAAATATCGAAAAAAATTTTAAAAAAAAAATTTTCGAAAAAAATTTTGAAAAAAAATTTTCGAAAAAAATTTTGAAAAAAATTTTCGAAAAAAATTTTGAAAAAAATTTCCGAAAAAAATTTTAAAAAAAATTTTGAAAAAAAATTTCGAAAAAAATTTTCGAAAAAAATTTTGAAAAAAAATTTTCGAAAAAAATTTTGAAAAAAATTTTCGAAAAAAATTTTGAAAAAAATTTTCGAAAAAGATTTTCGAAAAAAATTTTCGAAAAAAATTTTAAAAAAAAAATTTTCGAAAAAAATTTTGAAAAAAAATTTTCGAAAAAAATTTTTAAAAAAATTTTGAAAAAAAATTTCGAAAAAAATTTTAGAAAAAAATTTTGAAAAAAATTTTCAAAAAAAATTTTGAAAAAAATTTTCGAAAAAAATTTTGAAAAAAAATTTTCGAAAAAAATTTTTAAAAAAAATTTTGAAAAAAAATTTTCGAAAAAAATTTTGAAAAAAAAATTTCGAAAAAAATTTTGAAAAAAAATTTCGAAAAAAATTTTCAAAAAAATTTTCAAAAAAAATTTTCGAACAAAAATTTCAAAAAAATTTTCGAAAAAAATTTCGAAATAAAATTTACGAAAACAATTTTCAAAAAAATTTCGAAAAAAAATTTTCGAAAAAAATTTTCAAAAATTATTTAGAAAAAAAAATTTTCAAAAAAATTTTCGAAAAAATTTTCGAAAAAAATTTTTCGAAAAAAATTTCGAAAAAAAATTTCGAAAAAAAATTTCGAAAAAAAAATTTTTTAAAAATTTTGAAAAATAAATTCGAAAAAAATTTTTTAAAAAAATTTCGAAAAAAATTTCGAAAAAAAAATTTCGAAAAAAATTTTGAAAAAAAATTTCGAAAAAAATTTTCCAAAAAAAATTTTCAAAAAAATTTTCGAAAAAAATATCGAAATAAAATTTACGAAAACAATTTTCAAAAAAATTTTCGAAAAAAATTTTCAAAAATTATTTAGAAAAAAAAATTTTCGAAAATAATTTAGAAAAAAATTTTCGAAAAAAAATTTTCAAAAAAATTTTCGAAAAAATTTTCAAAAAAATTTTCGAAAAAAATTTTCAAAAAAATTTTCAAAAAAAATTTCGAAAAAAAATTTACGAAAACAATTTTCAAAAAAATTTTTGGAAAAAAAATTTTCGAAAAAAATTTTCAAAAAAATTTCAAAAAAAATTTTGAAAAAAATTTCGAAAAAAAATTTTCGAAAAAAATTTTGAAAAAAAATTTCGAAAAAAATTTTGAAGAAAATTTTTGAAAAGATTTTCGAAAAAAATTTCGAAAAAAAATTTTCGAAAAAAAAAATTCGAAAAAATTTTGAAAAAAATTTTCGAAAAAAATTTTGAAAAACATTTTGAAAAAAAATTTTCGAAAAAAATTTCGAAAAAAAATTTTCAAAAAAAATTTTGAAAAAAAAATTCGAAAAAAATTTTGAAAAAAATTTTCGAAAAAATTTTGGAAAAAAATTTTCGAAAAAAATTTAGAAAAAAAATTTCGAAAAAAATTTTCAAAAAAATTTTCGAAAAAATTTTGGAAAAACATTTTTCGAAAAAAATTTTCAAAAAAATTTTCCAAAAAAAATTTCGAAAAAAAAATTTCGAAAAAAATTTTGAAAAAAAATTTCGAAAAAAATTTTGAAAAAAAATTTTCGAAAAAATTTTGGAAAAAAATTTTCAAAAAAAATTTTGAAAAACAAATTCAAAAAAAATCTTAAAAAAATGTTCGAAAAAAATTTCGAAAAAAAATTTTGAAAAAAATTTTCGAAAAAAATTCTCGAAAAAAATTTTGAAAAAAAATTTTGAAAAAAATTTTGAAAAAAAATTATGAAAAAAAATTTTCGAAAAAAATTTTCGAAAAAAAATTTTTAAAAAATTTTCGAAAAAAATTTTCGAAAAAAATTTTCGAAAAAAATTTTGAAAAAAAATTTTCGAAAAAACTTTTGAAAAAAATTTTCGAAAAAAATTTTGAAAAAAATTTGAAAAAAATTTTCGAAAAAAATTTTGAAAAACATTTCGAAAAAAAATTTTCGAAAAAAATTTGAAAAAAAATTTTCGAAAAAAATTTTGAAAAAAAATTTTCGAAAAAAATTTTGAAAAAAATTTTCGAAAAAAATTTTGAAAAATAATTTTTGAAAAAAATTTTCGAAAAAAATTTTTTAAAAAAATTTTCGAAAAAAATTTAAAAAAAAAAATTTTCGAAAAAAATTTTGAGAAAAAAATTTTGAAAAAAATTTTCGAAAAAGATTTTCGAAAAAAATTTTTAAAAAAATTTTTGAAAAAAATTTTCGAAAAAAATTTTCGAAAAAAATTTTCGAAAAAAATTTTCGAAAAAAATTTTCGAAAAAAAATTTTTAAAAAATTTTCGAAAAAAATTTTTTAAAAAATTTTCGAAAAAAAGTTTCGAAAAAAATTTTGAAAAAAAATTTTCGGAAAAAATTTTCTAAAAAAATTTTGAAAAAAAATTTTCGAAAAAAATTTTGAAAAAAATTTTGAAAAAAATTTTCGAAAAAAAATTTCGAAAAAAATTTTTAAACAAATTTTCGAAAAAAATTTGAAAAAAATTTTCGAAAAAAATTTTGAAAAAAAATTTTCGAAAAAAATTTTGAAAAAAAATTTTCGAAAAAAATTTTCGAAAAAAATTTTCGAAAAAAATTTTGAAAAAAAATTTTCGAAAAAAATTTTGAAAAAAAATTTTCGAAAAAAATTTTGAAAAAAAAATTTGAAAAAAATTTTCGAAAAAAATTTTGAAAAAAATTTTCGAAAACAATTCACGAAAAAAATTTTGAAAAAAAATTTTCGAAAAAAATTTTGAAAAAAATTTTGAAAAAAAATTTTGAAAAAAATTATCCGAAAAAAATTTTGAAAAAAATTTTCGAAAAAAATTTTGAAAAAAATTTTCAAAAAAAATTTGAAAAAAATTTCGAAAAAAAATTTTCGAAAAAAATTTTCGAAAAAAATTTTGAAAAAAATTTTGAAAAAAAATTTTCGAAAAAAATTTTGAAAAGAAATTTTCGAAAAAAATTTTGAAAAAAATTTTGAAAAAAAAATTTTCGAAAAAAATTTGAAAAAAATTTTGAAAGAAAATTTTCGAAAAAACTTTTGAAAAAAATTTTCGAAAAAAATTTTGAAAAAAGTTTTGAAAAAAAATTTCGAAAAAAATTTTAGAAAAAAATTTTGAAAAAAATTTTCAAAAAAAATTTTGAAAAAAATTTTCGAAAAAAATTTTGAAAAAAAATTTTCGAAAAAAATTTTTAAAAAAAATTTTGAAAAAAAATTTTCGAAAAAAATTTTGAAAAAAAAATTTCGAAAAAAATTTTGAAAAAAAATTTCGAAAAAAATTTTCAAAAAAATTTTCGAACAAAAATTTCAAAAAAATTTTCGAAAAAAATTTCGAAATAAAATTTACGAAAACAATTTTCAAAAAAATTTCGAAAAAAAATTTTCGAAAAAAATTTTCAAAAATTATTTAGAAAAAAAAATTTTCAAAAAAATTTTCGAAAAAATTTTCGAAAAAAATTTTTCGAAAAAAATTTCGAAAAAAAATTTCGAAAAAAAATTTCGAAAAAAAAATTTTTTAAAAATTTTGAAAAATAAATTCGAAAAAAATTTTTTAAAAAAATTTCGAAAAAAATTTCGAAAAAAAAATTTCGAAAAAAATTTTGAAAAAAAATTTCGAAAAAAATTTTCCAAAAAAAATTTTCAAAAAAATTTTCGAAAAAAATATCGAAATAAAATTTACGAAAACAATTTTCAAAAAAATTTTCGAAAAAAATTTTCAAAAATTATTTAGAAAAAAAAATTTTCGAAAATAATTTAGAAAAAAATTTTCGAAAAAAAATTTTCAAAAAAATTTTCGAAAAAATTTTCAAAAAAATTTTCGAAAAAAATTTTCAAAAAAATTTTCAAAAAAAATTTCGAAAAAAAATTTACGAAAACAATTTTCAAAAAAATTTTTGGAAAAAAAATTTTCGAAAAAAATTTTCAAAAAAATTTCAAAAAAAATTTTGAAAAAAATTTCGAAAAAAAATTTTCGAAAAAAATTTTGAAAAAAAATTTCGAAAAAAATTTTGAAGAAAATTTTTGAAAAGATTTTCGAAAAAAATTTCGAAAAAAAATTTTCGAAAAAAAAAATTCGAAAAAATTTTGAAAAAAATTTTCGAAAAAAATTTTGAAAAACATTTTGAAAAAAAATTTTCGAAAAAAATTTCGAAAAAAAATTTTCAAAAAAAATTTTGAAAAAAAAATTCGAAAAAAATTTTGAAAAAAATTTTCGAAAAAATTTTGGAAAAAAATTTTCGAAAAAAATTTAGAAAAAAAATTTGAAAAAAATTTTCGAAAAAAAATTTCGAAAAAAATTTTAAAACAAATTTTCGAAAAAAATTAAAAAAAAATTTTCGAAAAAAATTTTGAAAAAAAATTTTCGAAAAAAATTTTGAAAAAAAATTTTCGAAAAAAATTTTCGAAAAAAATTTTCGAAAAAAATTTTCGAAAAAAATTTTGAAAAAAAATTTTCGAAAAAAATTTTGAAAAAAAATTTTCGAAAAAAATTTTGAAAAAAAATTTTGAAAAAAATTTTCGAAAAAAAATTTCGAAAAAAATTTTAAAACAAATTTTCGAAAAAAATTAAAAAAAAATTTTCGAAAAAAATTTTGAAAAAAAATTTTCGAAAAAAATTTTGAAAAAAAATTTTCGAAAAAAATTTTCGAAAAAAATTTTCGAAAAAAATTTTCGAAAAAAATTTTGAAAAAAAATTTTCGAAAAAAATTTTGAAAAAAAATTTTCGAAAAAAATTTTGAAAAAAAAATTTGAAAAAAATTTTCGAAAAAAATTTTGAAAAAAATTTTCGAAAACAATTCACGAAAAAAATTTTGAAAAAAAATTTTCGAAAAAAATTTTGAAAAAAATTTTGAAAAAAAATTTTGAAAAAAATTATCCGAAAAAAATTTTGAAAAAAATTTTCGAAAAAAATTTTGAAAAAAATTTTCAAAAAAAATTTTGAAAAAAATTTCGAAAAAAAATTTTCGAAAAAAATTTTGAAAAAAATTTTGAAAAAAAATTTTCGAAAAAAATTTTGAAAAGAAATTTTCGAAAAAAATTTTGAAAAAAATTTTGAAAAAAAAATTTTCGAAAAAAATTTGAAAAAAATTTTGAAAGAAAATTTTCGAAAAAACTTTTGAAAAAAATTTTCGAAAAAAATTTTGAAAAAAGTTTTGAAAAAAAATTTTCGAAAAAAATTTTGAAAAAAAATTTTCGAAAAAAATTTTCGAAAAAAATTTTCGAAAAAAATTTTGAAAAAAAATTTTCGAAAAAAATTTTTAAAAAAATTTTCGAAAAAAATTTTCGAAAAAAATTTTGAAAAAAAATTTTCGGAAAAAATTTTCGAAAAAAATTTTGAAAAAAAATTTTCGAAAAAAATTTTGAAAAAAATTTTGAAAAAAATTTTCGAAAAAAAATTTCGAAAAAAATTTTTAAACAAATTTTCGAAAAAAAATTTTGAAAAAAAATTTTCGAAAAAAAATTTGAAAAAAATTTTCGAAAAAAATTTTGAAAAAAAATTTTCGAAAAAAATTTTGAAAAAAAATTTTCGAAAAAAATTTTCGAAAAAAATTTTGAAAAAAAATTTTCGAAGAAAATTTTGAAAAAAAATTTTCGAAAAAAATTTTGAAAAAAAATTTTCGAAAAAAATTTTGAAAAAAAATTTTCGAAAAAAATTTTGAAAAAAAATTTTCGAAAAAAATTTTGAAAAAAAATTTTGAAAAAAATTTTCGAAAAAAAATTTGAAAAAAATTTTGAAAAAAATTTTCGAAAAGAATTTTCGAAAAAAATTTTGAAAAAAAATTTTCGAAAAAAATTTTGAAAGAAATTTTGAAAAAAAATTTTGAAAAAAATTTTCCGAAAAAAATTTTGAAAAAAATTTTCGAAAAAAATTTTGAAAAAAATTTCGAAAAAAAATTTTCGAAAAAAATTTTGAAAGAAAATTTTCGAAAAAAATTTTGAAAAAAATTTTCGAAAAAAATTTTGAAAAAAATTATCGAAAAAAATTTTGAAGAAAATTTTCAAAAAAATTTTCGAAAAAAATTTTGAAAAAAAATTTCGAAAAAAATTTGAAAAAAATTTTGAAAGAAAATTTTCGAAAAAACTTTTGAAAAAAATTTTGAAAAAAATTTTCGAAAAAAATTTTGAAAAAAGTTTTGAAAAAAAATTTTCGAAAAAAAATCTCAAAAAAAATTTTCGAAAAAAATTTTCGAAAAAAATTTTGAAAAAAATTTCGAAAAAAAATTTTCGAAAAAAATTTTGAAAAAAATTTTGAAAAAAAATTTTCGAAAAAAATTTTGAAAAGAAATTTTCGAAAAAAATTTTGAAAAAAATTTTCGAAAAAAATTTTGAAAAAAATTTTCGAAAAAAATTTTGAAAAAAATTATCGAAAAAAATTTTGAAGAAAATTTTCAAAAAAATTTTGAAAAAAAATTTTCGAAAAAAATTTTGAAAAAAAATTTTCGAAAAAAATTTTGAAAAAAAATTTCGAAAAAAATTTGAAAAAAATTTTGAAAGAAAATTTTCGAAAAAACTTTTGAAAAAAATTTTGAAAAAAATTTTCGAAAAAAATTTTGAAAAAAGTTTTGAAAAAAAATTTTCGAAAAAAAATCTCAAAAAAAATTTTCGAAAAAAATTTTTTAAAAAAATTTTCGAAAAAAATTTTCGAAAAAAATTTTGAAAAAAAATTTTCGAAAAAAATTTTCGAAAAAAATTTTGAAAAAAATTTTCGAAAAAGTTTTGAAAAAAATTTTTAAAAAAAATTTTCGAAAAAAATTTTCGAAAAGAATTTTCGAAAAAATTTTCAAAAAAAAATTTAAAAAAAATTTTCGTAAAAATTTTTTGAAAAAAATTTTGAAAAAAAATTCTCGAAAAAAATTTTGAAAAAAAAATTTCGATAAAAATTTTGAAAAAAAAATTTTGAAAAAAAATTTGAAAAAAATTTTCGAAAAAAATTTTGAAAAAAAATTTTCGAAAAAAATTTTGAAAAAAAAATTTTGAAAAAAATTTTGAAAAAAAATTTTCGAAAAAAATTTTGGAAAAAAATTTTCGAAAAAAATTTTGAAAAAAAAATTTTGAAAAAAATTTTGAAAAAAAATTTTCGAAAAAAATTTTGGAAAAAAATTTTCGAAAAAAATTTTGAAAAAAATTTCGAAAAAAATTTTGAAAAAAATTTCGAAAAAAAATTTTCGAAAAAAATTTGGAAAAAAAATTTTCGGAAAAAATTTTGAAAAAAAATTTCGAAAAAAATTTTGAAAAAAAATTTTCGAAAAAAATTTTGAAAAAAATTTTCGAAAAAAATTTTCGAAAAAAATTTTGAAAAAAATTTTCGAAAAAAATTTTGAAAAAAAAATTTCGAAAAAAATTTTGAAAAAAATTTTGAAAAAAAATTTTCGAAAAAAATTTCGAAAAAAATTTTCGAAAAAAATTTTGAAAAAAATTTTCGAAAAAAATTTTGAAAAAAAATTTTCGAAAAAAATTTTAAAAAAAAATTTTGAATAAAAATTTTCGAAAAAAATTTTGAAAAAAATTTTCGAAAAAAATTTTCGAAAAAAATTTTTAAAAAAATTTTCGAAAAAAATTTTCGAAAAAAATTTTGAAAAAAAATTTTGAAAAAAATTTTGAAAAAAAATTATGAAAAAAAATTTTCGAAAAAACTTTTGAAAAAAATTTTCGAAAAAAATTTTTTGAAAAAAATTTTGAAAAAAATTTTCGAAAAAAATTTTAAAAAAAATTTTCGAAAAAAATTTTTAAAAAAATTTCGAAAAAAAATTTTCGAAAAAAATTTGGAAAAAAATTTTGAAAAAAAATTTTCGAAAAAAATTTTGAAAAAAAATTTTCGAAAAAAATTTTGAAAAAAATTTTCGAAAAAAATTTTGAAAAAAAATTTTCGAAAAAAATTTTGAAAAAAATTTTCGAAAAAAATTTTGAAAAAAAATTTTCGAAAAAAATTTTGAAAAAAATTTTCAAAAAAAATTTTGAAAAAAATTTTCGAAAAAAAAATTTCGAAAAAAATTTTTAAAAAATTTTCGAAAAAAATTTTCGAAAAAAATTTTTAAAAAAATTTTCAAAAAAATTTTGAAAAAAAATTTTCGAAAAAAAATTTGAATAAAATTTTCGAAAAAAATTTTGAAAAAAAATTTTCCAACAAAAATTTTGAAAAAAAATTTTCGAAAAAAATTTTGAAAAAAAATTTTGAAAAAAAATTTTCGAAAAAAATTTTGAAAAAAAATTTTCGAAAAAAATTTTGAAAAAAATTTTCGAAAAAAATTTTTAAAAAAATTTTCGAAAAAAATTCTCGAAAAAAATTTTGAAAAAAAATTTTGAAAAAAATTTTGAAAAAAAATTATGAAAAAAAATTTTCGAAAAAAATTTTCGAAAAAAAATTTTTAAATAATTTTCGAAAAAAATTTTCGAAAAAAATTTTGAAAAAAAATTTTCGAAAAAACTTTTGAAAAAAATTTTCGAAAAAAATTTTGAAAAAAATTTGAAAAAAATTTTCGAAAAAAATTTCGAAAAAAAATTTTTGAAAAAAATTTGAAAAAAAATTTTCGAAAAAAATTTTGAAAAAAAATTTTCGAAAAAAATTTTGAAAAAAATTTTCGAAAAAAATTTTGAAAAATAATTTTCGAAAAAAATTTTGAAAAAAAATTTTAAAAAAAATTTTGAAAAAAAATTTTCGAAAAAAATTTTGAAAAAAAATTTTAGAAAAAAATTTTTGAAAAAAATTTCGAAAAAAATTTTGAAAAAAATTTTCGAAAAAAATTTTGAAAAAAAATTTTGAAAAAAATTTTCGAAAAAGATTTTCGAAAAAAATTTTTAAAAAAATTTTTGAAAAAAATTTTCGAAAAAAATTTTCGAAAAAAATTTTCGAAAAAAATTTTCAAAAAAAAATTTTTAAAAAATTTTCGAAAAAAATTTTTAAAAAAATTTTCGAAAAAAATTTTGAAAAAAAATTTTCGGAAAAAATTTTCTAAAAAAATTTTGAAAAAAAATTTTCGAAAAAAATTTTGAAAAAAATTTTGAAAAAAATTTTCGAAAAAAAATTTCGAAAAAAATTTTTAAACAAATTTTCGAAAAAAATTTGAAAAAAATTTTCGAAAAAAATTTTGAAAAAAAATTTTCGAAAAAAATTTTGAAAAAAAATTTTCGAAAAAAATTTTCGAAAAAAATTTTCGAAAAAAATTTTCGAAAAAAATTTTGAAAAAAAATTTTCGAAAAAAACTTTGAAAAAAAATTTTCGAAAAAAATTTTGAAAAAAATTTTCGAAAAAAATTTTTTAAAAAATTTTGAAAAAAAATTTCGAAAAAAAATTTGAAAAAAATTTTCGAAAAAAATTTTGAAAAAAAATTTTGAAAAAAAATTTTGAAAAAAAATTTTCGAAAAAAATTTTGAAAAAAAATTTTCGAAAAAAATTTTCGAAAAAAATTTTGAAAAAAAATTTCGAAAAAAATTTTGAAAAAAAATTTCGAAATAAATTTTGAAAAAAATTTTCGAAAAAAATTTTGAAAAAAAATTTTCGAAAAAAAATTTTAAAAAAAATTTTCGAAAAAAATTTTCGAAGAAAATTTTAAAAAAAAATTTTCGAAAAAAATTTTCGAAAAAAATTTTCGAAAAAAATATCGAAAAAAATTTTAAAAAAAAAATTTTCGAAAAAAATTTTGAAAAAAAATTTTCGAAAAAAATTTTGAAAAAAATTTTCGAAAAAAATTTTGAAAAAAATTTCCGAAAAAAATTTTAAAAAAAATTTTGAAAAAAAATTTCGAAAAAAATTTTGAAAAAAAATTTTGAAAAAAAATTTTCGAAAAAAATTTTGAAAAAAATTTTCGAAAAAAATTTTGAAAAAAATTTTCGAAAAAGATTTTCGAAAAAAATTTTCGAAAAAAATTTTAAAAAAAAAATTTTCGAAAAAAATTTTGAAAAAAAATTTTCGAAAAAAATTTTTAAAAAAATTTTGAAAAAAAATTTCGAAAAAAATTTTAGAAAAAAATTTTGAAAAAAATTTTCAAAAAAAATTTTGAAAAAAATTTTCGAAAAAAATTTTGAAAAAAAATTTTCGAAAAAAATTTTTAAAAAAAATTTTGAAAAAAAATTTTCGAAAAAAATTTTGAAAAAAAAATTTCGAAAAAAATTTTGAAAAAAAATTTCGAAAAAAATTTTCAAAAAAATTTTCGAAAAAAATTTTCGAACAAAAATTTCAAAAAAATTTTCGAAAAAAATTTCGAAATAAAATTTACGAAAACAATTTTCAAAAAAATTTCGAAAAAAAATTTTCGAAAAAAATTTTCAAAAATTATTTAGAAAAAAAAATTTTCAAAAAAATTTTCGAAAAAATTTTCGAAAAAAATTTTTCGAAAAAAATTTCGAAAAAAAATTTCGAAAAAAAATTTCGAAAAAAAAATTTTTTAAAAATTTTGAAAAATAAATTCGAAAAAAATTTTTTAAAAAAATTTCGAAAAAAATTTCGAAAAAAAAATTTCGAAAAAAATTTTGAAAAAAAATTTCGAAAAAAATTTTCCAAAAAAAATTTTCAAAAAAATTTTCGAAAAAAATATCGAAATAAAATTTACGAAAACAATTTTCAAAAAAATTTTCGAAAAAAATTTTCAAAAATTATTTAGAAAAAAAAATTTTCGAAAATAATTTAGAAAAAAATTTTCGAAAAAAAATTTTCAAAAAAATTTTCGAAAAAATTTTCAAAAAAATTTTCGAAAAAAATTTTCAAAAAAATTTTCAAAAAAAATTTCGAAAAAAAATTTACGAAAACAATTTTCAAAAAAATTTTTGGAAAAAAAATTTTCGAAAAAAATTTTCAAAAAAATTTCAAAAAAAATTTTGAAAAAAATTTCGAAAAAAAATTTTCGAAAAAAATTTTGAAAAAAAATTTCGAAAAAAATTTTGAAGAAAATTTTTGAAAAGATTTTCGAAAAAAATTTCGAAAAAAAATTTTCGAAAAAAAAAATTCGAAAAAATTTTGAAAAAAATTTTCGAAAAAAATTTTGAAAAACATTTTGAAAAAAAATTTTCGAAAAAAATTTCGAAAAAAAATTTTCAAAAAAAATTTTGAAAAAAAAATTCGAAAAAAATTTTGAAAAAAATTTTCGAAAAAATTTTGGAAAAAAATTTTCGAAAAAAATTTAGAAAAAAAATTTCGAAAAAAATTTTCAAAAAAATTTTCGAAAAAATTTTGGAAAAACATTTTTCGAAAAAAATTTTCAAAAAAATTTTCCAAAAAAAATTTCGAAAAAAAAATTTCGAAAAAAATTTTGAAAAAAAATTTCGAAAAAAATTTTGAAAAAAAATTTTCGAAAAAATTTTGGAAAAAAATTTTCAAAAAAAATTTTGAAAAACAAATTCAAAAAAAAATCTTAAAAAAATGTTCGAAAAAAATTTCGAAAAAAAATTTTGAAAAAAATTTTCGAAAAAAATTCTCGAAAAAAATTTTGAAAAAAAATTTTGAAAAAAATTTTGAAAAAAAATTATGAAAAAAAATTTTCGAAAAAAATTTTCGAAAAAAAATTTTTAAAAAATTTTCGAAAAAAATTTTCGAAAAAAATTTTCGAAAAAAATTTTGAAAAAAAATTTTCGAAAAAACTTTTGAAAAAAATTTTCGAAAAAAATTTTGAAAAAAATTTGAAAAAAATTTTCGAAAAAAATTTTGAAAAACATTTCGAAAAAAAATTTTCGAAAAAAATTTGAAAAAAAATTTTCGAAAAAAATTTTGAAAAAAAATTTTCGAAAAAAATTTTGAAAAAAATTTTCGAAAAAAATTTTGAAAAATAATTTTTGAAAAAAATTTTCGAAAAAAATTTTTTAAAAAAATTTTCGAAAAAAATTTAAAAAAAAAAATTTTCGAAAAAAATTTTGAGAAAAAAATTTTGAAAAAAATTTTCGAAAAAGATTTTCGAAAAAAATTTTTAAAAAAATTTTTGAAAAAAATTTTCGAAAAAAATTTTCGAAAAAAATTTTCGAAAAAAATTTTCGAAAAAAATTTTCGAAAAAAAATTTTTAAAAAATTTTCGAAAAAAATTTTTTAAAAAATTTTCGAAAAAAATTTTCGAAAAAAATTTTGAAAAAAAATTTTCGGAAAAAATTTTCTAAAAAAATTTTGAAAAAAAATTTTCGAAAAAAATTTTGAAAAAAATTTTGAAAAAAATTTTCGAAAAAAAATTTCGAAAAAAATTTTTAAACAAATTTTCGAAAAAAATTTGAAAAAAATTTTCGAAAAAAATTTTGAAAAAAAATTTTCGAAAAAAATTTTGAAAAAAAATTTTCGAAAAAAATTTTCGAAAAAAATTTTCGAAAAAAATTTTCGAAAAAAATTTTGAAAAAAAATTTTCGAAAAAAATTTTGAAAAAAAATTTTCGAAAAAAATTTTGAAAAAAAAAATTTGAAAAAAATTTTCGAAAAAAATTTTGAAAAAAATTTTCGAAAACAATTCACGAAAAAAATTTTGAAAAAAAATTTTCGAAAAAAATTTTGAAAAAAATTTTGAAAAAAAATTTTGAAAAAAATTATCCGAAAAAAATTTTGAAAAAAATTTTCGAAAAAAATTTTGAAAAAAATTTTCAAAAAAAATTTGAAAAAAATTTCGAAAAAAAATTTTCGAAAAAAATTTTGAAAAAAATTTTGAAAAAAAATTTTCGAAAAAAATTTTGAAAAGAAATTTTCGAAAAAAATTTTGAAAAAAATTTTGAAAAAAAAATTTTCGAAAAAAATTTGAAAAAAATTTTGAAAGAAAATTTTCGAAAAAACTTTTGAAAAAAATTTTCGAAAAAAATTTTGAAAAAAGTTTTGAAAAAAAATTTCGAAAAAAATTTTAGAAAAAAATTTTGAAAAAAATTTTCAAAAAAAATTTTGAAAAAAATTTTCGAAAAAAATTTTGAAAAAAAATTTTCGAAAAAAATTTTTAAAAAAAATTTTGAAAAAAAATTTTCGAAAAAAATTTTGAAAAAAAAATTTCGAAAAAAATTTTGAAAAAAAATTTCGAAAAAAATTTTCAAAAAAATTTTCGAAAAAAATTTTCGAACAAAAATTTCAAAAAAATTTTCGAAAAAAATTTCGAAATAAAATTTACGAAAACAATTTTCAAAAAAATTTCGAAAAAAAATTTTCGAAAAAAATTTTCAAAAATTATTTAGAAAAAAAAATTTTCAAAAAAATTTTCGAAAAAATTTTCGAAAAAAATTTTTCGAAAAAAATTTCGAAAAAAAATTTCGAAAAAAAATTTCGAAAAAAAAATTTTTTAAAAATTTTGAAAAATAAATTCGAAAAAAATTTTTTAAAAAAATTTCGAAAAAAATTTCGAAAAAAAAATTTCGAAAAAAATTTTGAAAAAAAATTTCGAAAAAAATTTTCCAAAAAAAATTTTCAAAAAAATTTTCGAAAAAAATATCGAAATAAAATTTACGAAAACAATTTTCAAAAAAATTTTCGAAAAAAATTTTCAAAAATTATTTAGAAAAAAAAATTTTCGAAAATAATTTAGAAAAAAATTTTCGAAAAAAAATTTTCAAAAAAATTTTCGAAAAAATTTTCAAAAAAATTTTCGAAAAAAATTTTCAAAAAAATTTTCAAAAAAAATTTCGAAAAAAAATTTACGAAAACAATTTTCAAAAAAATTTTTGGAAAAAAAATTTTCGAAAAAAATTTTCAAAAAAATTTCAAAAAAAATTTTGAAAAAAATTTCGAAAAAAAATTTTCGAAAAAAATTTTGAAAAAAAATTTCGAAAAAAATTTTGAAGAAAATTTTTGAAAAGATTTTCGAAAAAAATTTCGAAAAAAAATTTTCGAAAAAAAAAATTCGAAAAAATTTTGAAAAAAATTTTCGAAAAAAATTTTGAAAAACATTTTGAAAAAAAATTTTCGAAAAAAATTTCGAAAAAAAATTTTCAAAAAAAATTTTGAAAAAAAAATTCGAAAAAAATTTTGAAAAAAATTTTCGAAAAAATTTTGGAAAAAAATTTTCGAAAAAAATTTAGAAAAAAAATTTCGAAAAAAATTTTCAAAAAAATTTTCGAAAAAATTTTGGAAAAACATTTTTCGAAAAAAATTTTCAAAAAAATTTTCCAAAAAAAATTTCGAAAAAAAAATTTCGAAAAAAATTTTGAAAAAAAATTTGGAAAAAAATTTTGAAAAAAAATTTTCGAAAAAATTTTGGAAAAAAATTTTCAAAAAAAATTTTGAAAAACAAATTCAAAAAAAAATCTTAAAAAAATGTTCGAAAAAAATTTCGAAAAAAAATTTTGAAAAAAATTTTCGAAAAAAATTCTCGAAAAAAATTTTGAAAAAAAATTTTGAAAAAAATTTTGAAAAAAAATTATGAAAAAAAATTTTCGAAAAAAATTTTCGAAAAAAAATTTTTAAAAAATTTTCGAAAAAAATTTTCGAAAAAAATTTTCGAAAAAAATTTTGAAAAAAAATTTTCGAAAGAACTTTTGAAAAAAATTTTCGAAAAAAATTTTGAAAAAAATTTGAAAAAAATTTTCGAAAAAAATTTTGAAAAACATTTCGAAAAAAAATTTTCGAAAAAAATTTGAAAAAAAATTTTCGAAAAAAATTTTGAAAAAAAATTTTCGAAAAAAATTTTGAAAAAAATTTTCGAAAAAAATTTTGAAAAATAATTTTTGAAAAAAATTTTCGAAAAAAATTTTTTAAAAAAATTTTCGAAAAAAATTTAAAAAAAAAAATTTTCGAAAAAAATTTTGAGAAAAAAATTTTGAAAAAAATTTTCGAAAAAGATTTTCGAAAAAAATTTTTAAAAAAATTTTTGAAAAAAATTTTCGAAAAAAATTTTCGAAAAAAATTTTCGAAAAAAATTTTCGAAAAAAAATTTTTAAAAAATTTTCGAAAAAAATTTTTAAAAAAATTTTCGAAAAAAATTTTCGAAAAAAATTTTGAAAAAAAATTTTCGGAAAAAATTTTCTAAAAAAATTTTGAAAAAAAATTTTCGAAAAAAATTTTGAAAAAAATTTTGAAAAAAATTTTCGAAAAAAAATTTCGAAAAAAATTTTTAAACAAATTTTCGAAAAAAATTAAAAAAAAATTTTCGAAAAAAATTTTGAAAAAAAATTTTCGAAAAAAATTTTGAAAAAAAATTTTCGAAAAAAATTTTCGAAAAAAATTTTCGAAAAAAATTTTCGAAAAAAATTTTCGAAAAAAATTTTGAAAAAAAATTTTCGAAAAAAATTTTGAAAAAAAATTTTCGAAAAAAATTTTGAAAAAAAAATTTGAAAAAAATTTTCGAAAAAAATTTTGAAAAAAATTTTCGAAAACAATTCACGAAAAAAATTTTGAAAAAAAATTTTCGAAAAAAATTTTGAAAAAAATTTTGAAAAAAAATTTTGAAAAAAATTATCCGAAAAAAATTTTGAAAAAAATTTTCGAAAAAAATTTTGAAAAAAATTTTCAAAAAAAATTTTGAAAAAAATTTCGAAAAAAAATTTTCGAAAAAAATTTTGAAAAAATTTTGAAAAAAAATTTTCGAAAAAAATTTTGAAAAGAAATTTTCGAAAAAAATTTTGAAAAAAATTTTGAAAAAAAAATTTTCGAAAAAAATTTGAAAAAAATTTTGAAAGAAAATTTTCGAAAAAACTTTTGAAAAAAATTTTCGAAAAAAATTTTGAAAAAAGTTTTGAAAAAAAATTTTCGAAAAAAATTTTGAAAAAAAATTTTCGAAAAAAATTTTCGAAAAAAATTTTGAAAAAAAATTTTCGAAAAAAATTTTTAAAAAAATTTTCGAAAAAAATTTTCGAAAAAAATTTTGAAAAAAAATTTTCGGAAAAAATTTTCGAAAAAAATTTTGAAAAAAAATTTTCGAAAAAAATTTTGAAAAAATTTTGAAAAAAATTTTCGAAAAAAAATTTCGAAAAAAATTTTTAAACAAATTTTCGAAAAAAAATTTTGAAAAAAAATTTTCGAAAAAAAATTTGAAAAAAATTTTCGAAAAAAATTTTGAAAAAAAATTTTCGAAAAAAATTTTGAAAAAAAATTTTCGAAAAAAATTTTCGAAAAAAATTTTGAAAAAAAATTTTCGAAAAAAATTTTGAAAAAAAATTTTCGAAAAAAATTTTGAAAAAAAATTTTCGAAAAAAATTTTGAAAAAAAATTTTCGAAAAAAATTTTGAAAAAAAATTTTCGAAAAAAATTTTGAAAAAAAATTTTGAAAAAAATTTTCGAAAAAAAATTTGAAAAAAATTTTGAAAAAAATTTTCGAAAAGAATTTTCGAAAAAAATTTTGAAAAAAAATTTTCGAAAAAAATTTTGAAAGAAATTTTGAAAAAAAATTTTGAAAAAAATTTTCCGAAAAAAATTTTGAAAAAAATTTTCGAAAAAAATTTTGAAAAAAATTTCGAAAAAAAATTTTCGAAAAAAATTTTGAAAGAAAATTTTCGAAAAAAATTTTGAAAAAAATTTTCGAAAAAAATTTTGAAAAAAATTATCGAAAAAAATTTTGAAGAAAATTTTCAAAAAAATTTTCGAAAAAAATTTTGAAAAAAAATTTCGAAAAAAATTTGAAAAAAATTTTGAAAGAAAATTTTCGAAAAAACTTTTGAAAAAAATTTTGAAAAAAATTTTCGAAAAAAATTTTGAAAAAAGTTTTGAAAAAAAATTTTCGAAAAAAAATCTCAAAAAAAATTTTCGAAAAAAATTTTCGAAAAAAATTTTGAAAAAAATTTCGAAAAAAAATTTTCGAAAAAAATTTTGAAAAAAATTTTGAAAAAAAATTTTCGAAAAAAATTTTGAAAAGAAATTTTCGAAAAAAATTTTGAAAAAAATTTTCGAAAAAAATTTTGAAAAAAATTTTCGAAAAAAATTTTGAAAAAAATTATCGAAAAAAATTTTGAAGAAAATTTTCAAAAAAATTTTGAAAAAAAATTTTCGAAAAAAATTTTGAAAAAAAATTTTCGAAAAAAATTTTGAAAAAAAATTTCGAAAAAAATTTGAAAAAAATTTTGAAAGAAAATTTTCGAAAAAACTTTTGAAAAAAATTTTGAAAAAAATTTTCGAAAAAAATTTTGAAAAAAGTTTTGAAAAAAAATTTTCGAAAAAAAATCTCAAAAAAAATTTTCGAAAAAAATTTTTTAAAAAAATTTCCAAAAAAAATTTTCGAAAAAAATTTTGAAAAAAAATTTTCGAAAAAAATTTTCGAAAAAAATTTTGAAAAAAATTTTCGAAAAAGTTTTGAAAAAAATTTTTAAAAAAAATTTTCGAAAAAAATTTTCGAAAAGAATTTTCGAAAAAATTTTCAAAAAAAAATTTAAAAAAAATTTTCGTAAAAATTTTTTGAAAAAAATTTTGAAAAAAAATTCTCGAAAAAAATTTTGAAAAAAAAATTTCGATAAAAATTTTGAAAAAAAAATTTTGAAAAAAAATTTGAAAAAAATTTTCGAAAAAAATTTTGAAAAAAAATTTTCGAAAAAAATTTTGAAAAAAAAATTTTGAAAAAAATTTTGAAAAAAAATTTTCGAAAAAAATTTTGGAAAAAAATTTTCGAAAAAAATTTTGAAAAAAATTTCGAAAAAAATTTTGAAAAAAATTTCGAAAAAAAATTTTCGAAAAAAATTTTCGAAAAAAATTTGGAAAAAAAATTTTCGGAAAAAATTTTGAAAAAAAATTTCGAAAAAAATTTTGAAAAAAAATTTTCGAAAAAAATTTTGAAAAAAATTTTCGAAAAAAATTTTCGAAAAAAATTTTGAAAAAAATTTTCGAAAAAAATTTTGAAAAAAAAATTTCGAAAAAAATTTTGAAAAAAATTTTGAAAAAAAATTTTCGAAAAAAATTTCGAAAAAAATTTTCGAAAAAAATTTTGAAAAAAATTTTCGAAAAAAATTTTGAAAAAAAATTTTCGAAAAAAATTTTGAAAAAAAATTTTGAATAAAAATTTTCGAAAAAAATTTTGAAAAAAATTTTCGAAAAAAATTTTCGAAAAAAATTTTTAAAAAAATTTTCGAAAAAAATTTTCGAAAAAAATTTTGAAAAAAAATTTTGAAAAAAATTTTGAAAAAAAATTATGAAAAAAAATTTTCGAAAAAACTTTTGAAAAAAATTTTCGAAAAAAATTTTTTGAAAAAAATTTTGAAAAAAATTTTCGAAAAAAATTTTAAAAAAAATTTTCGAAAAAAATTTTTAAAAAAATTTCGAAAAAAAATTTTCGAAAAAAATTTGGAAAAAAATTTTGAAAAAAAATTTTCGAAAAAAATTTTGAAAAAAAATTTTCGAAAAAAATTTTGAAAAAAATTTTCGAAAAAAATTTTGAAAAAAAATTTTCGAAAAAAATTTTGAAAAAAATTTTCGAAAAAAATTTTGAAAAAAAATTTTCGAAAAAAATTTTGAAAAAAATTTTCAAAAAAAATTTTGAAAAAAATTTTCGAAAAAAAAATTTCGAAAAAAATTTTTAAAAAAATTTTCGAAAAAAATTTTCGAAAAAAATTTTTAAAAAAATTTTCAAAAAAATTTTGAAAAAAAATTTTCGAAAAAAAATTTGAATAAAATTTTCGAAAAAAATTTTGAAAAAAAATTTTCCAAAAAAAATTTTGAAAAAAAATTTTCGAAAAAAATTTTGAAAAAAAATTTTGAAAAAAAATTTTCGAAAAAAATTTTGAAAAAAAATTTTCGAAAAAAATTTTGAAAAAAATTTTCGAAAAAAATTTTTAAAAAAATTTTCGAAAAAAATTCTCGAAAAAAATTTTGAAAAAAAATTTTGAAAAAAATTTTGAAAAAAAATTATGAAAAAAAATTTTCGAAAAAAATTTTCGAAAAAAAATTTTTAAATAATTTTCGAAAAAAATTTTCGAAAAAAATTTTGAAAAAAAATTTTCGAAAAAACTTTTGAAAAAAATTTTCGAAAAAAATTTTGAAAAAAATTTGAAAAAAATTTTCGAAAAAAATTTCGAAAAAAAATTTTTGAAAAAAATTTGAAAAAAAATTTTCGAAAAAAATTTTGAAAAAAAAATTTCGAAAAAAATTTTGAAAAAAAATTTTAAAAAAAATTTTGAAAAAAAATTTTCGAAAAAAATTTTGAAAAAAAATTTTAGAAAAAAATTTTTGAAAAAAATTTCGAAAAAAATTTTGAAAAAAATTTTCGAAAAAAATTTTGAAAAAAAATTTTGAAAAAAATTTTCGAAAAAGATTTTCGAAAAAAATTTTTAAAAAAATTTTTGAAAAAAATTTTCGAAAAAAATTTTCGAAAAAAATTTTCGAAAAAAATTTTCAAAAAAAAATTTTTAAAAAATTTTCGAAAAAAATTTTTAAAAAAATTTTCGAAAAAAATTTTGAAAAAAAATTTTCGGAAAAAATTTTCTAAAAAAATTTTGAAAAAAAATTTTCGAAAAAAATTTTGAAAAAAATTTTGAAAAAAATTTTCGAAAAAAAATTTCGAAAAAAATTTTTAAACAAATTTTCGAAAAAAATTTGAAAAAAATTTTCGAAAAAAATTTTGAAAAAAAATTTTCGAAAAAAATTTTGAAAAAAAATTTTCGAAAAAAATTTTCGAAAAAAATTTTCGAAAAAAATTTTCGAAAAAAATTTTGAAAAAAAATTTTCGAAAAAAATTTTGAAAAAAAATTTTCGAAAAAAATTTTGAAAAAAAAATTTGAAAAAAATTTTCGAAAAAAATTTTGAAAAAAATTTTCGAAAACAATTCACGAAAAAAATTTTGAAAAAAAATTTTCGAAAAAAATTTTGAAAAAAATTTTGAAAAAAAATTTTGAAAAAAATTATCCGAAAAAAATTTTGAAAAAAATTTTCGAAAAAAATTTTGAAAAAAATTTTCAAAAAAAATTTTGAAAAAAATTTCGAAAAAAAATTTTCGAAAAAAATTTTGAAAAAAATTTTGAAAAAAAATTTTCGAAAAAAATTTTGAAAAGAAATTTTCGAAAAAAATTTTGAAAAAAATTTTGAAAAAAAATTTTCGAAAAAAATTTGAAAAAAATTTTGAAAGAAAATTTTCGAAAAAACTTTTGAAAAAAATTTTCGAAAAAAATTTTGAAAAAAGTTTTGAAAAAAAATTTTCGAAAAAAATTTTGAAAAAAAATTTTCGAAAAAAATTTTCGAAAAAAATTTTGAAAAAAAATTTTCGAAAAAAAATTTTAAAAAAATTTTCGAAAAAAATTTTGAAAAAAAATTTTTGAAAAAAATTTTGAAAAAAAATTTTCGAAAAAAATTTTCGAAAAAAATTTTCGAAAAAAATTTTGAAAAAAAATTTTCGAAAAAAATTTTGAAAAAAAATTTTCGAAAAAAATTTTGAAAAAAAATTTTCGAAAAAAATTTTGAAAAAAAATTTTGAAAAAAATTTTCGAAAAAAATTTTGAAAAAAATTTTGAAAAAAATTTTCGAAAAGAATTTTCGAAAAAAATTTTGAAAAAAAATTTTCGAAAAAAATTTTGAAAGAAATTTTGAAAAAGAATTTTGAAAAAAATTTGAAAAAAATTTTGAAAGAAAATTTTCGAAAAAACTTTTGAAAAAAATTTTGAAAAAAAATTTTCGAAAAAAATTTTGAAAAAAAATTTTCGAAAAAAATTTTGAAAAAAAATTTCGAAAAAAATTTGAAAAAAATTTTGAAAGAAAATTTTCGAAAAAACTTTTGAAAAAAATTTTGAAAAAAATTTTCGAAAAAAATTTTGAAAAAAGTTTTGAAAAAAAATTTTCGAAAAAAAATCTCAAAAAAAATTTTCGAAAAAAATTTTCGAAAAAAATTTTGAAAAAAATTTCGAAAAAAAATTTTCGAAAAAAATTTTGAAAAAAATTTTGAAAAAAAATTTTCGAAAAAAATTTTGAAAAGAAATTTTCGAAAAAAATTTTGAAAAAAATTTTCGAAAAAAATTTTGAAAAAAATTTTCGAAAAAAATTTTGAAAAAAATTATCGAAAAAAATTTTGAAGAAAATTTTCAAAAAAATTTTGAAAAAAAATTTTCGAAAAAAATTTTGAAAAAAAATTTTCGAAAAAAATTTTGAAAAAAAATTTCGAAAAAAATTTGAAAAAAATTTTGAAAGAAAATTTTCGAAAAAACTTTTGAAAAAAATTTTGAAAAAAATTTTCGAAAAAAATTTTGAAAAAAGTTTTGAAAAAAAATTTTCGAAAAAAAATCTCAAAAAAAATTTTCGAAAAAAATTTTTTAAAAAAATTTTCGAAAAAAATTTTCGAAAAAAATTTTGAAAAAAAATTTTCGAAAAAAATTTTCGAAAAAAATTTTGAAAAAAATTTTCGAAAAAGTTTTGAAAAAAATTTTTAAAAAAAATTTTCGAAAAAAATTTTCGAAAAGAATTTTCGAAAAAATTTTCAAAAAAAAATTTAAAAAAAATTTTCGTAAAAATTTTTTGAAAAAAATTTTGAAAAAAAATTCTCGAAAAAAATTTTGAAAAAAAAATTTCGATAAAAATTTTGAAAAAAAAATTTCGAAAAAAAATTTCGAAAAAAATTTCGAAAAAAATTTCGAAAAAAATTTTCGAAAAAAATTTCGAAAAAAATTTTCGAAAAAATTCTCGAAAAAAATTTTGAAAAAAAATTCTCGAAAAAAATTTTGAAAAAAAATTTTCGAAAAAAATTTTGAAAAAAATTTCGAAAAAAAATTTTCGAAAAAAATTTTCGAAAAAAATTTTGAAAAAAATTTTGAAAAAAAATTTTGAAAAAAATTTTGAAAAAAAATTTTCGAAAAAAATTTTTGAAAAAAATTTTAAAAAAATTTTGAAAAAAATTTTCGAAAAAAACTTTCGAAAAAAATTTTGAAAAAAATTTTCAAAAAAAATTTGGAAAAAAAATTTTCGGAAAAAATTTTGAAAAAAAATTTCGAAAAAAATTTTGAAAAAAAATTTTGAAAAAAAATTTTTGAAAAAAATTATGAAAAAAATTTTCGAAAAAAATTTTGAAAAAAAATTCTCGAAAAAAATTTTGAAAAAAAATTTTGAAAAAAATTTTGAAAAAAAATTATGAAAAAAAATTTTGAAAAAAATTTTCGAAAAAAATTTTCGAAAAAAATTTTGAAAAAAAATTTTTGAAAAAAATTTTGAAAAAAATTTTGAAAAAAATTTTCGAAAAAAATTTTGAAAAAAATTTTCGAAAAAAATTTTGAAAAACATTTCGAAAAAAAAATTTCGAAAAAAATTTGGAAAAAAATTTTGAAAAAAAATTTTCGAAAAAAATTTTGAAAAAAAAATTTTCGAAAAAAAATTTTAAAAAAAAATTTTCTAAAAAAACTTTGAAAAAAAATTTTCGAAAAAAATTTTGAAAAAAATTTTCGAAAAAAATTTTTTAAAAAATTTTGAAAAAAAATTTCAAAAAAAAATTTGAAAAAAATTTTCGAAAAAAATTTTGAAAAAAAATTTTGAAAAAAAATTTTGAAAAAAAATTTTCGAAAAAAATTTTGAAAAAAAATTTTCGAAAAAAATTTTCGAAAAAAATTTTGAAAAAAAATTTCGAAAAAAATTTTGAAAAAAAATTTCGAAATAAATTTTGAAAAAAATTTTCGAAAAAAATTTTGAAAAAAAATTTTCGAAAAAAAATTTTAAAAAAAATTTTCGAAAAAAATTTTCGAAGAAAATTTTAAAAAAAAATTTTCGAAAAAAATTTCGAAAAAAATTTTCGAAAAAAATTTTCGAAAAAAATATCGAAAAAAATTTAAAAAAAAAAATTTTCGAAAAAAATTTTGAAAAAAAATTTTCGAAAAAAATTTTGAAAAAAATTTTCGAAAAAAATTTTGAAAAAAATTTCCGAAAAAAATTTTAAAAAAAATTTTGAAAAAAAATTTCGAAAAAAATTTTCGAAAAAAATTTTGAAAAAAAATTTTCGAAAAAAATTTTCGAAAAAAATTTTGAAAGAAATTTTGAAAAAGAATTTTGAAAAAAATTTGAAAAAAATTTTGAAAGAAAAATTTCGAAAAAACTTTTGAAAAAAATTTTGAAAAAAAATTTTCGAAAAAAATTTTGAAAAAAAATTTTCGAAAAAAATTTTGAAAAAAAATTTCGAAAAAAATTTGAAAAAAATTTTGAAAGAAAATTTTCGAAAAAACTTTTGAAAAAAATTTTGAAAAAAATTTTCGAAAAAAAGTTTGAAAAAAATTTTCGAAAAAAATTTTGAAAAAAATTATCGAAAAAAATTTTGAAGAAAATTTTCAAAAAAATTTTGAAAAAAAATTTTCGAAAAAAATTTTGAAAAAAAATTTTCGAAAAAAATTTTGAAAAAAAATTTCGAAAAAAATTTGAAAAAAATTTTGAAAGAAAATTTTCGAAAAAACTTTTGAAAAAAATTTTGAAAAAAATTTTCGAAAAAAATTTTGAAAAAAGTTTTGAAAAAAAATTTTCGAAAAAAAATCTCAAAAAAAATTTTCGAAAAAAATTTTTTAAAAAAATTTTCGAAAAAAATTTTCGAAAAAAATTTTGAAAAAAAATTTTCGAAAAAAATTTTCGAAAAAAATTTTGAAAAAAATTTTCGAAAAAGTTTTGAAAAAAATTTTTAAAAAAAATTTTCGAAAAAAATTTTCGAAAAGAATTTTCGAAAAAATTTTCAAAAAAAAATTTAAAAAAAATTTTCGTAAAAATTTTTTGAAAAAAATTTTGAAAAAAAATTCTCGAAAAAAATTTTGAAAAAAAAATTTCGATAAAAATTTTGAAAAAAAAATTTTGAAAAAAAATTTGAAAAAAATTTTCGAAAAAAATTTTGAAAAAAAATTTTCGAAAAAAATTTTGAAAAAAAAATTTTGAAAAAAATTTTGAAAAAAAATTTTCGAAAAAAATTTTGGAAAAAAATTTTCGAAAAAAATTTTGAAAAAAATTTCGAAAAAAATTTTGAAAAAAATTTCGAAAAAAAATTTTCGAAAAAAATTTTCGAAAAAAATTTGGAAAAAAAATTTTCGGAAAAAATTTTGAAAAAAAATTTCGAAAAAAATTTTGAAAAAAAATTTTCGAAAAAAATTTTGAAAAAAATTTTCGAAAAAAATTTTCGAAAAAAATTTTGAAAAAAATTTTCGAAAAAAATTTTGAAAAAAAAATTTCGAAAAAAATTTTGAAAAAAATTTTGAAAAAAAATTTTCGAAAAAAATTTCGAAAAAAATTTTCGAAAAAAATTTTGAAAAAAATTTTCGAAAAAAATTTTGAAAAAAAATTTTCGAAAAAAATTTTGAAAAAAAATTTTGAATAAAAATTTTCGAAAAAAATTTTGAAAAAAATTTTCGAAAAAAATTTTCGAAAAAAATTTTTAAAAAAATTTTCGAAAAAAATTTTCGAAAAAAATTTTGAAAAAAAATTTTGAAAAAAATTTTGAAAAAAAATTATGAAAAAAAATTTTCGAAAAAACTTTTGAAAAAAATTTTCGAAAAAAATTTTTTGAAAAAAATTTTGAAAAAAATTTTCGAAAAAAATTTTAAAAAAAATTTTCGAAAAAAATTTTTAAAAAAATTTCGAAAAAAAATTTTCGAAAAAAATTTGGAAAAAAATTTTGAAAAAAAATTTTCGAAAAAAATTTTGAAAAAAAATTTTCGAAAAAAATTTTGAAAAAAATTTTCGAAAAAAATTTTGAAAAAAAATTTTCGAAAAAAATTTTGAAAAAAATTTTCGAAAAAAATTTTGAAAAAAAATTTTCGAAAAAAATTTTGAAAAAAATTTTCAAAAAAAATTTTGAAAAAAATTTTCGAAAAAAAAATTTCGAAAAAAATTTTTAAAAAAATTTTCGAAAAAAATTTTCGAAAAAAATTTTTAAAAAAATTTTCAAAAAAATTTTGAAAAAAAATTTTCGAAAAAAAATTTGAATAAAATTTTCGAAAAAAATTTTGAAAAAAAATTTTCCAAAAAAAATTTTGAAAAAAAATTTTCGAAAAAAATTTTGAAAAAAAATTTTGAAAAAAAATTTTCGAAAAAAATTTTGAAAAAAAATTTTCGAAAAAAATTTTGAAAAAAATTTTCGAAAAAAATTTTTAAAAAAATTTTCGAAAAAAATTCTCGAAAAAAATTTTGAAAAAAAATTTTGAAAAAAATTTTGAAAAAAAATTATGAAAAAAAATTTTCGAAAAAAATTTTCGAAAAAAAATTTTTAAATAATTTTCGAAAAAAATTTTCGAAAAAAATTTTGAAAAAAAATTTTCGAAAAAACTTTTGAAAAAAATTTTCGAAAAAAATTTTGAAAAAAATTTGAAAAAAATTTTCGAAAAAAATTTCGAAAAAAAATTTTTGAAAAAAATTTGAAAAAAAATTTTCGAAAAAAATTTTGAAAAAAAATTTTCGAAAAAAATTTTGAAAAAAATTTTCGAAAAAAATTTTGAAAAATAATTTTCGAAAAAAATTTTGAAAAAAAATTTTAAAAAAAATTTTGAAAAAAAATTTTCGAAAAAAATTTTGAAAAAAAATTTTAGAAAAAAATTTTTGAAAAAAATTTCGAAAAAAATTTTGAAAAAAATTTTCGAAAAAAATTTTGAAAAAAAATTTTGAAAAAAATTTTCGAAAAAGATTTTCGAAAAAAATTTTTAAAAAAATTTTTGAAAAAAATTTTCGAAAAAAATTTTCGAAAAAAATTTTCGAAAAAAATTTTCAAAAAAAAATTTTTAAAAAATTTTCGAAAAAAATTTTTAAAAAAATTTTCGAAAAAAATTTTGAAAAAAAATTTTCGGAAAAAATTTTCTAAAAAAATTTTGAAAAAAAATTTTCGAAAAAAATTTTGAAAAAAATTTTGAAAAAAATTTTCGAAAAAAAATTTCGAAAAAAATTTTTAAACAAATTTTCGAAAAAAATTTGAAAAAAATTTTCGAAAAAAATTTTGAAAAAAAATTTTCGAAAAAAATTTTGAAAAAAAATTTTCGAAAAAAATTTTCGAAAAAAATTTTCGAAAAAAATTTTCGAAAAAAATTTTGAAAAAAAATTTTGAAAAAAAATTTTCGAAAAAAATTTTGAAAAAAAATTTTCGAAAAAAATTTTGAAAAAAATTTTCGAAAAAAATTTTTAAAAAAATTTTCGAAAAAAATTCTCGAAAAAAATTTTGAAAAAAAATTTTGAAAAAAATTTTGAAAAAAAATTATGAAAAAAAATTTTCGAAAAAAATTTTCGAAAAAAAATTTTTAAATAATTTTCGAAAAAAATTTTCGAAAAAAATTTTGAAAAAAAATTTTCGAAAAAACTTTTGAAAAAAATTTTCGAAAAAAATTTTGAAAAAAATTTGAAAAAAATTTTCGAAAAAAATTTCGAAAAAAAATTTTTGAAAAAAATTTGAAAAAAAATTTTCGAAAAAAATTTTGAAAAAAAAATTTCGAAAAAAATTTTGAAAAAAAATTTTAAAAAAAATTTTGAAAAAAAATTTTCGAAAAAAATTTTGAAAAAAAATTTTAGAAAAAAATTTTTGAAAAAAATTTCGAAAAAAATTTTGAAAAAAATTTTCGAAAAAAATTTTGAAAAAAAATTTTGAAAAAAATTTTCGAAAAAGATTTTCGAAAAAAATTTTTAAAAAAATTTTTGAAAAAAATTTTCGAAAAAAATTTTCGAAAAAAATTTTCGAAAAAAATTTTCAAAAAAAAATTTTTAAAAAATTTTCGAAAAAAATTTTTAAAAAAATTTTCGAAAAAAATTTTGAAAAAAAATTTTCGGAAAAAATTTTCTAAAAAAATTTTGAAAAAAAATTTTCGAAAAAAATTTTGAAAAAAATTTTGAAAAAAATTTTCGAAAAAAAATTTCGAAAAAAATTTTTAAACAAATTTTCGAAAAAAATTTGAAAAAAATTTTCGAAAAAAATTTTGAAAAAAAATTTTCGAAAAAAATTTTGAAAAAAAATTTTCGAAAAAAATTTTCGAAAAAAATTTTCGAAAAAAATTTTCGAAAAAAATTTTGAAAAAAAATTTTCGAAAAAAATTTTGAAAAAAAATTTTCGAAAAAAATTTTGAAAAAAAAATTTGAAAAAAATTTTCGAAAAAAATTTTGAAAAAAATTTTCGAAAACAATTCACGAAAAAAATTTTGAAAAAAAATTTTCGAAAAAAATTTTGAAAAAAATTTTGAAAAAAAATTTTGAAAAAAATTATCCGAAAAAAATTTTGAAAAAAATTTTCGAAAAAAATTTTGAAAAAAATTTTCAAAAAAAATTTTGAAAAAAATTTCGAAAAAAAATTTTCGAAAAAAATTTTGAAAAAAATTTTGAAAAAAAATTTTCGAAAAAAATTTTGAAAAGAAATTTTCGAAAAAAATTTTGAAAAAAATTTTGAAAAAAAATTTTCGAAAAAAATTTGAAAAAAATTTTGAAAGAAAATTTTCGAAAAAACTTTTGAAAAAAATTTTCGAAAAAAATTTTGAAAAAAGTTTTGAAAAAAAATTTTCGAAAAAAATTTTGAAAAAAAATTTTCGAAAAAAATTTTCGAAAAAAATTTTGAAAAAAAATTTTCGAAAAAAAATTTTAAAAAAATTTTCGAAAAAAATTTTGAAAAAAAATTTTTGAAAAAAATTTTGAAAAAAAATTTTCGAAAAAAATTTTCGAAAAAAATTTTCGAAAAAAATTTTGAAAAAAAATTTTCGAAAAAAATTTTGAAAAAAAATTTTCGAAAAAAATTTTGAAAAAAAATTTTCGAAAAAAATTTTGAAAAAAAATTTTGAAAAAAATTTTCGAAAAAAATTTTGAAAAAAATTTTGAAAAAAATTTTCGAAAAGAATTTTCGAAAAAAATTTTGAAAAAAAATTTTCGAAAAAAATTTTGAAAGAAATTTTGAAAAAGAATTTTGAAAAAAATTTGAAAAAAATTTTGAAAGAAAATTTTCGAAAAAACTTTTGAAAAAAATTTTGAAAAAAAATTTTCGAAAAAAATTTTGAAAAAAAATTTTCGAAAAAAATTTTGAAAAAAAATTTCGAAAAAAATTTGAAAAAAATTTTGAAAGAAAATTTTCGAAAAAACTTTTGAAAAAAATTTTGAAAAAAATTTTCGAAAAAAATTTTGAAAAAAGTTTTGAAAAAAAATTTTCGAAAAAAAATCTCAAAAAAAATTTTCGAAAAAAATTTTCGAAAAAAATTTTGAAAAAAATTTCGAAAAAAAATTTTCGAAAAAAATTTTGAAAAAAATTTTGAAAAAAAATTTTCGAAAAAAATTTTGAAAAGAAATTTTCGAAAAAAATTTTGAAAAAAATTTTCGAAAAAAATTTTGAAAAAAATTTTCGAAAAAAATTTTGAAAAAAATTATCGAAAAAAATTTTGAAGAAAATTTTCAAAAAAATTTTGAAAAAAAATTTTCGAAAAAAATTTTGAAAAAAAATTTTCGAAAAAAATTTTGAAAAAAAATTTCGAAAAAAATTTGAAAAAAATTTTGAAAGAAAATTTTCGAAAAAACTTTTGAAAAAAATTTTGAAAAAAATTTTCGAAAAAAATTTTGAAAAAAGTTTTGAAAAAAAATTTTCGAAAAAAAATCTCAAAAAAAATTTTCGAAAAAAATTTTTTAAAAAAATTTTCGAAAAAAATTTTCGAAAAAAATTTTGAAAAAAAATTTTCGAAAAAAATTTTCGAAAAAAATTTTGAAAAAAATTTTCGAAAAAGTTTTGAAAAAAATTTTTAAAAAAAATTTTCGAAAAAAATTTTCGAAAAGAATTTTCGAAAAAATTTTCAAAAAAAAATTTAAAAAAAATTTTCGTAAAAATTTTTTGAAAAAAATTTTGAAAAAAAATTCTCGAAAAAAATTTTGAAAAAAAAATTTCGATAAAAATTTTGAAAAAAAAATTTCGAAAAAAAATTTCGAAAAAAATTTCGAAAAAAATTTCGAAAAAAATTTTCGAAAAAAATTTCGAAAAAAATTTTCGAAAAAATTCTCGAAAAAAATTTTGAAAAAAAATTCTCGAAAAAAATTTTGAAAAAAAATTTTCGAAAAAAATTTTGAAAAAAATTTCGAAAAAAAATTTTCGAAAAAAATTTTCGAAAAAAATTTTGAAAAAAATTTTGAAAAAAAATTTTGAAAAAAATTTTGAAAAAAAATTTTCGAAAAAAATTTTTGAAAAAAATTTTAAAAAAATTTTGAAAAAAATTTTCGAAAAAAACTTTCGAAAAAAATTTTGAAAAAAATTTTCAAAAAAAATTTGGAAAAAAAATTTTCGGAAAAAATTTTGAAAAAAAATTTCGAAAAAAATTTTGAAAAAAAATTTTGAAAAAAAATTTTTGAAAAAAATTATGAAAAAAATTTTCGAAAAAAATTTTGAAAAAAAATTCTCGAAAAAAATTTTGAAAAAAAATTTTGAAAAAAATTTTGAAAAAAAATTATGAAAAAAAATTTTGAAAAAAATTTTCGAAAAAAATTTTCGAAAAAAATTTTGAAAAAAAATTTTTGAAAAAAATTTTGAAAAAAATTTTGAAAAAAATTTTCGAAAAAAATTTTGAAAAAAATTTTCGAAAAAAATTTTGAAAAACATTTCGAAAAAAAAATTTCGAAAAAAATTTGGAAAAAAATTTTGAAAAAAAATTTTCGAAAAAAATTTTGAAAAAAAAATTTTCGAAAAAAAATTTTAAAAAAAAATTTTCTAAAAAAACTTTGAAAAAAAATTTTCGAAAAAAATTTTGAAAAAAATTTTCGAAAAAAATTTTTTAAAAAATTTTGAAAAAAAATTTCAAAAAAAAATTTGAAAAAAATTTTCGAAAAAAATTTTGAAAAAAAATTTTGAAAAAAAATTTTGAAAAAAAATTTTCGAAAAAAATTTTGAAAAAAAATTTTCGAAAAAAATTTTCGAAAAAAATTTTGAAAAAAAATTTCGAAAAAAATTTTGAAAAAAAATTTCGAAATAAATTTTGAAAAAAATTTTCGAAAAAAATTTTGAAAAAAAATTTTCGAAAAAAAATTTTAAAAAAAATTTTCGAAAAAAATTTTCGAAGAAAATTTTAAAAAAAAATTTTCGAAAAAAATTTCGAAAAAAATTTTCGAAAAAAATTTTCGAAAAAAATATCGAAAAAAATTTAAAAAAAAAAATTTTCGAAAAAAATTTTGAAAAAAAATTTTCGAAAAAAATTTTGAAAAAAATTTTCGAAAAAAATTTTGAAAAAAATTTCCGAAAAAAATTTTAAAAAAAATTTTGAAAAAAAATTTCGAAAAAAATTTTCGAAAAAAATTTTGAAAAAAAATTTTCGAAAAAAATTTTCGAAAAAAATTTTGAAAGAAATTTTGAAAAAGAATTTTGAAAAAAATTTGAAAAAAATTTTGAAAGAAAAATTTCGAAAAAACTTTTGAAAAAAATTTTGAAAAAAAATTTTCGAAAAAAATTTTGAAAAAAAATTTTCGAAAAAAATTTTGAAAAAAAATTTCGAAAAAAATTTGAAAAAAATTTTGAAAGAAAATTTTCGAAAAAACTTTTGAAAAAAATTTTGAAAAAAATTTTCGAAAAAAAGTTTGAAAAAAATTTTCGAAAAAAATTTTGAAAAAAATTATCGAAAAAAATTTTGAAGAAAATTTTCAAAAAAATTTTGAAAAAAAATTTTCGAAAAAAATTTTGAAAAAAAATTTTCGAAAAAAATTTTGAAAAAAAATTTCGAAAAAAATTTGAAAAAAATTTTGAAAGAAAATTTTCGAAAAAACTTTTGAAAAAAATTTTGAAAAAAATTTTCGAAAAAAATTTTGAAAAAAGTTTTGAAAAAAAATTTTCGAAAAAAAATCTCAAAAAAAATTTTCGAAAAAAATTTTTTAAAAAAATTTTCGAAAAAAATTTTCGAAAAAAATTTTGAAAAAAAATTTTCGAAAAAAATTTTCGAAAAAAATTTTGAAAAAAATTTTCGAAAAAGTTTTGAAAAAAATTTTTAAAAAAAATTTTCGAAAAAAATTTTCGAAAAGAATTTTCGAAAAAATTTTCAAAAAAAAATTTAAAAAAAATTTTCGTAAAAATTTTTTGAAAAAAATTTTGAAAAAAAATTCTCGAAAAAAATTTTGAAAAAAAAATTTCGATAAAAATTTTGAAAAAAAAATTTTGAAAAAAAATTTGAAAAAAATTTTCGAAAAAAATTTTGAAAAAAAATTTTCGAAAAAAATTTTGAAAAAAAAATTTTGAAAAAAATTTTGAAAAAAAATTTTCGAAAAAAATTTTGGAAAAAAATTTTCGAAAAAAATTTTGAAAAAAATTTCGAAAAAAATTTTGAAAAAAATTTCGAAAAAAAATTTTCGAAAAAAATTTTCGAAAAAAATTTGGAAAAAAAATTTTCGGAAAAAATTTTGAAAAAAAATTTCGAAAAAAATTTTGAAAAAAAATTTTCGAAAAAAATTTTGAAAAAAATTTTCGAAAAAAATTTTCGAAAAAAATTTTGAAAAAAATTTTCGAAAAAAATTTTGAAAAAAAAATTTCGAAAAAAATTTTGAAAAAAATTTTGAAAAAAAATTTTCGAAAAAAATTTCGAAAAAAATTTTCGAAAAAAATTTTGAAAAAAATTTTCGAAAAAAATTTTGAAAAAAAATTTTCGAAAAAAATTTTGAAAAAAAATTTTGAATAAAAATTTTCGAAAAAAATTTTGAAAAAAATTTTCGAAAAAAATTTTCGAAAAAAATTTTTAAAAAAATTTTCGAAAAAAATTTTCGAAAAAAATTTTGAAAAAAAATTTTGAAAAAAATTTTGAAAAAAAATTATGAAAAAAAATTTTCGAAAAAACTTTTGAAAAAAATTTTCGAAAAAAATTTTTTGAAAAAAATTTTGAAAAAAATTTTCGAAAAAAATTTTAAAAAAAATTTTCGAAAAAAATTTTTAAAAAAATTTCGAAAAAAAATTTTCGAAAAAAATTTGGAAAAAAATTTTGAAAAAAAATTTTCGAAAAAAATTTTGAAAAAAAATTTTCGAAAAAAATTTTGAAAAAAATTTTCGAAAAAAATTTTGAAAAAAAATTTTCGAAAAAAATTTTGAAAAAAATTTTCGAAAAAAATTTTGAAAAAAAATTTTCGAAAAAAATTTTGAAAAAAATTTTCAAAAAAAATTTTGAAAAAAATTTTCGAAAAAAAAATTTCGAAAAAAATTTTTAAAAAAATTTTCGAAAAAAATTTTCGAAAAAAATTTTTAAAAAAATTTTCAAAAAAATTTTGAAAAAAAATTTTCGAAAAAAAATTTGAATAAAATTTTCGAAAAAAATTTTGAAAAAAAATTTTCCAAAAAAAATTTTGAAAAAAAATTTTCGAAAAAAATTTTGAAAAAAAATTTTGAAAAAAAATTTTCGAAAAAAATTTTGAAAAAAAATTTTCGAAAAAAATTTTGAAAAAAATTTTCGAAAAAAATTTTTAAAAAAATTTTCGAAAAAAATTCTCGAAAAAAATTTTGAAAAAAAATTTTGAAAAAAATTTTGAAAAAAAATTATGAAAAAAAATTTTCGAAAAAAATTTTCGAAAAAAAATTTTTAAATAATTTTCGAAAAAAATTTTCGAAAAAAATTTTGAAAAAAAATTTTCGAAAAAACTTTTGAAAAAAATTTTCGAAAAAAATTTTGAAAAAAATTTGAAAAAAATTTTCGAAAAAAATTTCGAAAAAAAATTTTTGAAAAAAATTTGAAAAAAAATTTTCGAAAAAAATTTTGAAAAAAAATTTTCGAAAAAAATTTTGAAAAAAATTTTCGAAAAAAATTTTGAAAAATAATTTTCGAAAAAAATTTTGAAAAAAAATTTTAAAAAAAATTTTGAAAAAAAATTTTCGAAAAAAATTTTGAAAAAAAATTTTAGAAAAAAATTTTTGAAAAAAATTTCGAAAAAAATTTTGAAAAAAATTTTCGAAAAAAATTTTGAAAAAAAATTTTGAAAAAAATTTTCGAAAAAGATTTTCGAAAAAAATTTTTAAAAAAATTTTTGAAAAAAATTTTCGAAAAAAATTTTCGAAAAAAATTTTCGAAAAAAATTTTCAAAAAAAAATTTTTAAAAAATTTTCGAAAAAAATTTTTAAAAAAATTTTCGAAAAAAATTTTGAAAAAAAATTTTCGGAAAAAATTTTCTAAAAAAATTTTGAAAAAAAATTTTCGAAAAAAATTTTGAAAAAAATTTTGAAAAAAATTTTCGAAAAAAAATTTCGAAAAAAATTTTTAAACAAATTTTCGAAAAAAATTTGAAAAAAATTTTCGAAAAAAATTTTGAAAAAAAATTTTCGAAAAAAATTTTGAAAAAAAATTTTCGAAAAAAATTTTCGAAAAAAATTTTCGAAAAAAATTTTCGAAAAAAATTTTGAAAAAAAATTTTCGAAAAAAATTTTGAAAAAAAATTTTCGAAAAAAATTTTGAAAAAAAAATTTGAAAAAAATTTTCGAAAAAAATTTTGAAAAAAATTTTCGAAAACAATTCACGAAAAAAATTTTGAAAAAAAATTTTCGAAAAAAATTTTGAAAAAAATTTTGAAAAAAAATTTTGAAAAAAATTATCCGAAAAAAATTTTGAAAAAAATTTTCGAAAAAAATTTTGAAAAAAATTTTCAAAAAAAATTTTGAAAAAAATTTCGAAAAAAAATTTTCGAAAAAAATTTTGAAAAAAATTTTGAAAAAAAATTTTCGAAAAAAATTTTGAAAAGAAATTTTCGAAAAAAATTTTGAAAAAAATTTTGAAAAAAAATTTTCGAAAAAAATTTGAAAAAAATTTTGAAAGAAAATTTTCGAAAAAACTTTTGAAAAAAATTTTCGAAAAAAATTTTGAAAAAAGTTTTGAAAAAAAATTTTCGAAAAAAATTTTGAAAAAAAATTTTCGAAAAAAATTTTCGAAAAAAATTTTGAAAAAAAATTTTCGAAAAAAAATTTTAAAAAAATTTTCGAAAAAAATTTTGAAAAAAAATTTTTGAAAAAAATTTTGAAAAAAAATTTTCGAAAAAAATTTTCGAAAAAAATTTTCGAAAAAAATTTTGAAAAAAAATTTTCGAAAAAAATTTTGAAAAAAAATTTTCGAAAAAAATTTTGAAAAAAAATTTTCGAAAAAAATTTTGAAAAAAAATTTTGAAAAAAATTTTCGAAAAAAATTTTGAAAAAAATTTTGAAAAAAATTTTCGAAAAGAATTTTCGAAAAAAATTTTGAAAAAAAATTTTCGAAAAAAATTTTGAAAGAAATTTTGAAAAAGAATTTTGAAAAAAATTTGAAAAAAATTTTGAAAGAAAATTTTCGAAAAAACTTTTGAAAAAAATTTTGAAAAAAAATTTTCGAAAAAAATTTTGAAAAAAAATTTTCGAAAAAAATTTTGAAAAAAAATTTCGAAAAAAATTTGAAAAAAATTTTGAAAGAAAATTTTCGAAAAAACTTTTGAAAAAAATTTTGAAAAAAATTTTCGAAAAAAATTTTGAAAAAAGTTTTGAAAAAAAATTTTCGAAAAAAAATCTCAAAAAAAATTTTCGAAAAAAATTTTCGAAAAAAATTTTGAAAAAAATTTCGAAAAAAAATTTTCGAAAAAAATTTTGAAAAAAATTTTGAAAAAAAATTTTCGAAAAAAATTTTGAAAAGAAATTTTCGAAAAAAATTTTGAAAAAAATTTTCGAAAAAAATTTTGAAAAAAATTTTCGAAAAAAATTTTGAAAAAAATTATCGAAAAAAATTTTGAAGAAAATTTTCAAAAAAATTTTGAAAAAAAATTTTCGAAAAAAATTTTGAAAAAAAATTTTCGAAAAAAATTTTGAAAAAAAATTTCGAAAAAAATTTGAAAAAAATTTTGAAAGAAAATTTTCGAAAAAACTTTTGAAAAAAATTTTGAAAAAAATTTTCGAAAAAAATTTTGAAAAAAGTTTTGAAAAAAAATTTTCGAAAAAAAATCTCAAAAAAAATTTTCGAAAAAAATTTTTTAAAAAAATTTTCGAAAAAAATTTTCGAAAAAAATTTTGAAAAAAAATTTTCGAAAAAAATTTTCGAAAAAAATTTTGAAAAAAATTTTCGAAAAAGTTTTGAAAAAAATTTTTAAAAAAAATTTTCGAAAAAAATTTTCGAAAAGAATTTTCGAAAAAATTTTCAAAAAAAAATTTAAAAAAAATTTTCGTAAAAATTTTTTGAAAAAAATTTTGAAAAAAAATTCTCGAAAAAAATTTTGAAAAAAAAATTTCGATAAAAATTTTGAAAAAAAAATTTCGAAAAAAAATTTCGAAAAAAATTTCGAAAAAAATTTCGAAAAAAATTCTCGAAAAAAATTTTGAAAAAAAATTCTCGAAAAAAATTTTGAAAAAAAATTTTCGAAAAAAATTTTGAAAAAGATTTCGAAAAAAAATTTTCGAAAAAAATTTTCGAAAAAAATTTTGAAAAAAATTTTGAAAAAAAATTTTGAAAAAAATTTTGAAAAAAAATTTTCGAAAAAAATTTTCGAAAAAAATTTTAAAAAAATTTTGAAAAAAATTTTCGAAAAAAACTTTCGAAAAAAATTTTGAAAAAAATTTTCAAAAAAAATTTGGAAAAAAAATTTTCGGAAAAAATTTTGAAAAAAAATTTCGAAAAAAATTTTGAAAAAAAATTTTGAAAAAAAATTTTTGAAAAAAATTTTGAAAAAAAAATTTTGAAAAAAATTATGAAAAAAATTTTCGAAAAAAATTTTGAAAAAAAATTCTCGAAAAAAATTTTGAAAAAAAATTTTGAAAAAAATTTTGAAAAAAAATTATGAAAAAAAATTTTGAAAAAAATTTTCGAAAAAAATTTTCGAAAAAAATTTTGAAAAAAAATTTTTGAAAAAAATTTTGAAAAAAATTTTGAAAAAAATTTTCGAAAAAAATTTTGAAAAAAATTTTCGAAAAAAATTTTGAAAAACATTTCGAAAAAAAAATTTCGAAAAAAATTTGGAAAAAAATTTTGAAAAAAAATTTTCGAAAAAAATTTTGAAAAAAAAATTTTCGAAAAAAAATTTTAAAAAAAAATTTTCTAAAAAAACTTTGAAAAAAAATTTTCGAAAAAAATTTTGAAAAAAATTTTCGAAAAAAATTTTTTAAAAAATTTTGAAAAAAAATTTCGAAAAAAAATTTGAAAAAAATTTTCGAAAAAAATTTTGAAAAAAAATTTTGAAAAAAAATTTTGAAAAAAAATTGTCGAAAAAAATTTTGAAAAAAAATTTTCGAAAAAAATTTTCGAAAAAAATTTTGAAAAAAAATTTCGAAAAAAATTTTGAAAAAAAATTTCGAAATAAATTTTGAAAAAAATTTTCGAAAAAAATTTTGAAAAAAAATTTTCGAAAAAAAATTTTAAAAAAAATTTTCGAAAAAAATTTTCGAAGAAAATTTAAAAAAAAAATTTTCGAAAAAAATTTCGAAAAAAATTTTCGAAAAAAATTTTCGAAAAAAATATCGAAAAAAATTTAAAAAAAAAAATTTTCGAAAAAAATTTTGAAAAAAAATTTTCGAAAAAAATTTTGAAAAAAATTTTCGAAAAAAATTTTGAAAAAAATTTCCGAAAAAAATTTTAAAAAAAATTTTGAAAAAAAATTTCGAAAAAAATTTTCGAAAAAAATTTTGAAAAAAAATTTTCGAAAAAAATTTTCGAAAAAAATTTTGAAAGAAATTTTGAAAAAGAATTTTGAAAAAAATTTGAAAAAAATTTTGAAAGAAAATTTTCGAAAAAACTTTTGAAAAAAATTTTGAAAAAAAATTTTCGAAAAAAATTTTGAAAAAAAATTTTCGAAAAAAATTTTGAAAAAAAATTTCGAAAAAAATTTGAAAAAAATTTTGAAAGAAAATTTTCGAAAAAACTTTTGAAAAAAATTTTGAAAAAAATTTTCGAAAAAAATTTTGAAAAAAGTTTTGAAAAAAAATTTTCGAAAAAAAATCTCAAAAAAAATTTTCGAAAAAAATTTTCGAAAAAAATTTTGAAAAAAATTTCGAAAAAAAATTTTCGAAAAAAATTTTGAAAAAAATTTTGAAAAAAAATTTTCGAAAAAAATTTTGAAAAGAAATTTTCGAAAAAAATTTTCGAAAAAAATTTTCAAAAAAAAATTTTTAAAAAATTTTCGAAAAAAATTTTTAAAAAAATTTTCGAAAAAAATTTTGAAAAAAAATTTTCGGAAAAAATTTTCTAAAAAAATTTTGAAAAAAAATTTTCGAAAAAAATTTTGAAAAAAATTTTGAAAAAAATTTTCGAAAAAAAATTTCGAAAAAAATTTTTAAACAAATTTTCGAAAAAAATTTGAAAAAAATTTTCGAAAAAAATTTTGAAAAAAAATTTTCGAAAAAAATTTTGAAAAAAAATTTTCGAAAAAAATTTTCGAAAAAAATTTTCGAAAAAAATTTTCGAAAAAAATTTTGAAAAAAAATTTTCGAAAAAAACTTTGAAAAAAAATTTTCGAAAAAAATTTTGAAAAAAATTTTCGAAAAAAATTTTTTAAAAAATTTTGAAAAAAAATTTCGAAAAAAAATTTGAAAAAAATTTTCGAAAAAAATTTTGAAAAAAAATTTTGAAAAAAAATTTTGAAAAAAAATTTTCGAAAAAAATTTTGAAAAAAAATTTTCGAAAAAAATTTTCGAAAAAAATTTTGAAAAAAAATTTCGAAAAAAATTTTGAAAAAAAATTTCGAAATAAATTTTGAAAAAAATTTTCGAAAAAAATTTTGAAAAAAAATTTTCGAAAAAAAATTTTAAAAAAAATTTTCGAAAAAAATTTTCGAAAAAAATTTTAAAAAAAAATTTTCGAAAAAAATTTTCGAAAAAAATTTTCGAAAAAAATATCGAAAAAAATTTTAAAAAAAAAATTTTCGAAAAAAATTTTGAAAAAAAATTTTCGAAAAAAATTTTGAAAAAAATTTTCGAAAAAAATTTTGAAAAAAATTTCCGAAAAAAATTTTTAAAAAAATTTTGAAAAAAAATTTCGAAAAAAATTTTGAAAAAAAATTTTGAAAAAAAATTTTCGAAAAAAATTTTGAAAAAAATTTTCGAAAAAAATTTTGAAAAAAATTTTCGAAAAAGATTTTCGAAAAAAATTTTCGAAAAAAATTTTAAAAAAAAAATTTTCGAAAAAAATTTTGAAAAAAAATTTTCGAAAAAAATTTTTAAAAAAATTTTGAAAAAAAATTTCGAAAAAAATTTTAGAAAAAAATTTTGAAAAAAATTTTCAAAAAAAATTTTGAAAAAAATTTTCGAAAAAAATTTTGAAAAAAAATTTTCGAAAAAAATTTTTAAAAAAAATTTTGAAAAAAAATTTTCGAAAAAAATTTTGAAAAAAAAATTTCGAAAAAAATTTTGAAAAAAAATTTCGAAAAAAATTTTCAAAAAAATTTTCGAAAAAAATTTTCGAACAAAAATTTCAAAAAAATTTTCGAAAAAAATTTCGAAATAAAATTTACGAAAACAATTTTCAAAAAAATTTCGAAAAAAAATTTTCGAAAAAAATTTTCAAAAATTATTTAGAAAAAAAAATTTTCAAAAAAATTTTCGAAAAAATTTTCGAAAAAAATTTTTCGAAAAAAATTTCGAAAAAAAATTTCGAAAAAAAATTTCGAAAAAAAAATTTTTTAAAAATTTTGAAAAATAAATTCGAAAAAAATTTTTTAAAAAAATTTCGAAAAAAATTTCGAAAAAAAAATTTCGAAAAAAATTTTGAAAAAAAATTTCGAAAAAAATTTTCCAAAAAAAATTTTCAAAAAAATTTTCGAAAAAAATATCGAAATAAAATTTACGAAAACAATTTTCAAAAAAATTTTCGAAAAAAATTTTCAAAAATTATTTAGAAAAAAAAATTTTCGAAAATAATTTAGAAAAAAATTTTCGAAAAAAAATTTTCAAAAAAATTTTCGAAAAAATTTTCAAAAAAATTTTCGAAAAAAATTTTCAAAAAAATTTTCAAAAAAAATTTCGAAAAAAAATTTACGAAAACAATTTTCAAAAAAATTTTTGGAAAAAAAATTTTCGAAAAAAATTTTCAAAAAAATTTCAAAAAAAATTTTGAAAAAAATTTCGAAAAAAAATTTTCGAAAAAAATTTTGAAAAAAAATTTCGAAAAAAATTTTGAAGAAAATTTTTGAAAAGATTTTCGAAAAAAATTTCGAAAAAAAATTTTCGAAAAAAAAAATTCGAAAAAATTTTGAAAAAAATTTTCGAAAAAAATTTTGAAAAACATTTTGAAAAAAAATTTTCGAAAAAAATTTCGAAAAAAAATTTTCAAAAAAAATTTTGAAAAAAAAATTCGAAAAAAATTTGAAAAAAAATTTTCGAAAAAAATTTTGAAAAAAAATTTTCGAAAAAAATTTTGAAAAAAATTTTCGAAAAAAATTTTGAAAAATAATTTTTGAAAAAAATTTTCGAAAAAAATTTTTTAAAAAAATTTTCGAAAAAAATTTAAAAAAAAAAATTTTCGAAAAAAATTTTGAGAAAAAAATTTTGAAAAAAATTTTCGAAAAAGATTTTCGAAAAAAATTTTTAAAAAAATTTTTGAAAAAAATTTTCGAAAAAAATTTTCGAAAAAAATTTTCGAAAAAAATTTTCGAAAAAAATTTTCGAAAAAAAATTTTTAAAAAATTTTCGAAAAAAATTTTTTAAAAAATTTTCGAAAAAAATTTTCGAAAAAAATTTTGAAAAAAAATTTTCGGAAAAAATTTTCTAAAAAAATTTTGAAAAAAAATTTTCGAAAAAAATTTTGAAAAAAATTTTGAAAAAAATTTTCGAAAAAAAATTTCGAAAAAAATTTTTAAACAAATTTTCGAAAAAAATTTGAAAAAAATTTTCGAAAAAAATTTTGAAAAAAAATTTTCGAAAAAAATTTTGAAAAAAAATTTTCGAAAAAAATTTTCGAAAAAAATTTTCGAAAAAAATTTTCGAAAAAAATTTTGAAAAAAAATTTTCGAAAAAAATTTTGAAAAAAAATTTTCGAAAAAAATTTTGAAAAAAAAATTTGAAAAAAATTTTCGAAAAAAATTTTGAAAAAAATTTTCGAAAACAATTCACGAAAAAAATTTTGAAAAAAAATTTTCGAAAAAAATTTTGAAAAAAATTTTGAAAAAAAATTTTGAAAAAAATTATCCGAAAAAAATTTTGAAAAAAATTTTCGAAAAAAATTTTGAAAAAAATTTTCAAAAAAAATTTGAAAAAAATTTCGAAAAAAAATTTTCGAAAAAAATTTTGAAAAAAATTTTGAAAAAAAATTTTCGAAAAAAATTTTGAAAAGAAATTTTCGAAAAAAATTTTGAAAAAAATTTTGAAAAAAAAATTTTCGAAAAAAATTTGAAAAAAATTTTGAAAGAAAATTTTCGAAAAAACTTTTGAAAAAAATTTTCGAAAAAAATTTTGAAAAAAGTTTTGAAAAAAAATTTCGAAAAAAATTTTAGAAAAAAATTTTGAAAAAAATTTTCAAAAAAAATTTTGAAAAAAATTTTCGAAAAAAATTTTGAAAAAAAATTTTCGAAAAAAATTTTTAAAAAAAATTTTGAAAAAAAATTTTCGAAAAAAATTTTGAAAAAAAAATTTCGAAAAAAATTTTGAAAAAAAATTTCGAAAAAAATTTTCAAAAAAATTTTCGAAAAAAATTTTCGAACAAAAATTTCAAAAAAATTTTCGAAAAAAATTTCGAAATAAAATTTACGAAAACAATTTTCAAAAAAATTTCGAAAAAAAATTTTCGAAAAAAATTTTCAAAAATTATTTAGAAAAAAAAATTTTCAAAAAAATTTTCGAAAAAATTTTCGAAAAAAATTTTTCGAAAAAAATTTCGAAAAAAAATTTCGAAAAAAAATTTCGAAAAAAAAATTTTTTAAAAATTTTGAAAAATAAATTCGAAAAAAATTTTTTAAAAAAATTTCGAAAAAAATTTCGAAAAAAAAATTTCGAAAAAAATTTTGAAAAAAAATTTCGAAAAAAATTTTCCAAAAAAAATTTTCAAAAAAATTTTCGAAAAAAATATCGAAATAAAATTTACGAAAACAATTTTCAAAAAAATTTTCGAAAAAAATTTTCAAAAATTATTTAGAAAAAAAAATTTTCGAAAATAATTTAGAAAAAAATTTTCGAAAAAAAATTTTCAAAAAAATTTTCGAAAAAATTTTCAAAAAAATTTTCGAAAAAAATTTTCAAAAAAATTTTCAAAAAAAATTTCGAAAAAAAATTTACGAAAACAATTTTCAAAAAAATTTTTGGAAAAAAAATTTTCGAAAAAAATTTTCAAAAAAATTTCAAAAAAAATTTTGAAAAAAATTTCGAAAAAAAATTTTCGAAAAAAATTTTGAAAAAAAATTTCGAAAAAAATTTTGAAGAAAATTTTTGAAAAGATTTTCGAAAAAAATTTCGAAAAAAAATTTTCGAAAAAAAAAATTCGAAAAAATTTTGAAAAAAATTTTCGAAAAAAATTTTGAAAAACATTTTGAAAAAAAATTTTCGAAAAAAATTTCGAAAAAAAATTTTCAAAAAAAATTTTGAAAAAAAAATTCGAAAAAAATTTTGAAAAAAATTTTCGAAAAAATTTTGGAAAAAAATTTTCGAAAAAAATTTAGAAAAAAAATTTCGAAAAAAATTTTCAAAAAAATTTTCGAAAAAATTTTGGAAAAACATTTTTCGAAAAAAATTTTCAAAAAAATTTTCCAAAAAAAATTTCGAAAAAAAAATTTCGAAAAAAATTTTGAAAAAAAATTTGGAAAAAAATTTTGAAAAAAAATTTTCGAAAAAATTTTGGAAAAAAATTTTCAAAAAAAATTTTGAAAAACAAATTCAAAAAAAAATCTTAAAAAAATGTTCGAAAAAAATTTCGAAAAAAAATTTTGAAAAAAATTTTCGAAAAAAATTCTCGAAAAAAATTTTGAAAAAAAATTTTGAAAAAAATTTTGAAAAAAAATTATGAAAAAAAATTTTCGAAAAAAATTTTCGAAAAAAAATTTTTAAAAAATTTTCGAAAAAAATTTTCGAAAAAAATTTTCGAAAAAAATTTTGAAAAAAAATTTTCGAAAGAACTTTTGAAAAAAATTTTCGAAAAAAATTTTGAAAAAAATTTGAAAAAAATTTTCGAAAAAAATTTTGAAAAACATTTCGAAAAAAAATTTTCGAAAAAAATTTGAAAAAAAATTTTCGAAAAAAATTTTGAAAAAAAATTTTCGAAAAAAATTTTGAAAAAAATTTTCGAAAAAAATTTTGAAAAATAATTTTTGAAAAAAATTTTCGAAAAAAATTTTTTAAAAAAATTTTCGAAAAAAATTTAAAAAAAAAAATTTTCGAAAAAAATTTTGAGAAAAAAATTTTGAAAAAAATTTTCGAAAAAGATTTTCGAAAAAAATTTTTAAAAAAATTTTTGAAAAAAATTTTCGAAAAAAATTTTCGAAAAAAATTTTCGAAAAAAATTTTCGAAAAAAAATTTTTAAAAAATTTTCGAAAAAAATTTTTAAAAAAATTTTCGAAAAAAATTTTCGAAAAAAATTTTGAAAAAAAATTTTCGGAAAAAATTTTCTAAAAAAATTTTGAAAAAAAATTTTCGAAAAAAATTTTGAAAAAAATTTTGAAAAAAATTTTCGAAAAAAAATTTCGAAAAAAATTTTTAAACAAATTTTCGAAAAAAATTAAAAAAAAATTTTCGAAAAAAATTTTGAAAAAAAATTTTCGAAAAAAATTTTGAAAAAAAATTTTCGAAAAAAATTTTCGAAAAAAATTTTCGAAAAAAATTTTCGAAAAAAATTTTCGAAAAAAATTTTGAAAAAAAATTTTCGAAAAAAATTTTGAAAAAAAATTTTCGAAAAAAATTTTGAAAAAAAAATTTGAAAAAAATTTTCGAAAAAAATTTTGAAAAAAATTTTCGAAAACAATTCACGAAAAAAATTTTGAAAAAAAATTTTCGAAAAAAATTTTGAAAAAAATTTTGAAAAAAAATTTTGAAAAAAATTATCCGAAAAAAATTTTGAAAAAAATTTTCGAAAAAAATTTTGAAAAAAATTTTCAAAAAAAATTTTGAAAAAAAATTTTCGAAAAAAATTTTCGAAAAAAATTTTGAAAAAAAATTTTCGAAAAAAATTTTGAAAAAAAATTTTCGAAAAAAATTTTGAAAAAAAATTTTCGAAAAAAATTTTGAAAAAAAATTTTCGAAAAAAATTTTGAAAAAAAATTTTCGAAAAAAATTTTGAAAAAAAATTTTGAAAAAAATTTTCGAAAAAAAATTTGAAAAAAATTTTGAAAAAAATTTTCGAAAAGAATTTTCGAAAAAAATTTTGAAAAAAAATTTTCGAAAAAAATTTTGAAAGAAATTTTGAAAAAAAATTTTGAAAAAAATTTTCCGAAAAAAATTTTGAAAAAAATTTTCGAAAAAAATTTTGAAAAAAATTTCGAAAAAAAATTTTCGAAAAAAATTTTGAAAGAAAATTTTCGAAAAAAATTTTGAAAAAAATTTTCGAAAAAAATTTTGAAAAAAATTATCGAAAAAAATTTTGAAGAAAATTTTCAAAAAAATTTTCGAAAAAAATTTTGAAAAAAAATTTCGAAAAAAATTTGAAAAAAATTTTGAAAGAAAATTTTCGAAAAAACTTTTGAAAAAAATTTTGAAAAAAATTTTCGAAAAAAATTTTGAAAAAAGTTTTGAAAAAAAATTTTCGAAAAAAAATCTCAAAAAAAATTTTCGAAAAAAATTTTCGAAAAAAATTTTGAAAAAAATTTCGAAAAAAAATTTTCGAAAAAAATTTTTGAAAAAAATTTTGAAAAAAAATTTTCGAAAAAAATTTTGAAAAGAAATTTTCGAAAAAAATTTTGAAAAAAATTTTCGAAAAAAATTTTGAAAAAAATTTTCGAAAAAAATTTTGAAAAAAATTATCGAAAAAAATTTTGAAGAAAATTTTCAAAAAAATTTTGAAAAAAAATTTTCGAAAAAAATTTTGAAAAAAAATTTTCGAAAAAAATTTTGAAAAAAAATTTCGAAAAAAATTTGAAAAAAATTTTGAAAGAAAATTTTCGAAAAAACTTTTGAAAAAAATTTTGAAAAAAATTTTCGAAAAAAATTTTGAAAAAAGTTTTGAAAAAAAATTTTCGAAAAAAAATCTCAAAAAAAATTTTCGAAAAAAATTTTTTAAAAAAATTTTCGAAAAAAATTTTCGAAAAAAATTTTGAAAAAAAATTTTCGAAAAAAATTTTCGAAAAAAATTTTGAAAAAAATTTTCGAAAAAGTTTTGAAAAAAATTTTTAAAAAAAATTTTCGAAAAAAATTTTCGAAAAGAATTTTCGAAAAAATTTTCAAAAAAAAATTTAAAAAAAATTTTCGTAAAAATTTTTTGAAAAAAATTTTGAAAAAAAATTCTCGAAAAAAATTTTGAAAAAAAAATTTCGATAAAAATTTTGAAAAAAAAATTTTGAAAAAAAATTTGAAAAAAATTTTCGAAAAAAATTTTGAAAAAAAATTTTCGAAAAAAATTTTGAAAAAAAAATTTTGAAAAAAATTTTGAAAAAAAATTTTCGAAAAAAATTTTGGAAAAAAATTTTCGAAAAAAATTTTGAAAAAAATTTCGAAAAAAATTTTGAAAAAAATTTCGAAAAAAAATTTTCGAAAAAAATTTTCGAAAAAAATTTGGAAAAAAAATTTTCGGAAAAAATTTTGAAAAAAAATTTCGAAAAAAATTTTGAAAAAAAATTTTCGAAAAAAATTTTGAAAAAAATTTTCGAAAAAAATTTTCGAAAAAAATTTTGAAAAAAATTTTCGAAAAAAATTTTGAAAAAAAAATTTCGAAAAAAATTTTGAAAAAAATTTTGAAAAAAAATTTTCGAAAAAAATTTCGAAAAAAATTTTCGAAAAAAATTTTGAAAAAAATTTTCGAAAAAAATTTTGAAAAAAAATTTTCGAAAAAAATTTTGAAAAAAAATTTTGAATAAAAATTTTCGAAAAAAATTTTGAAAAAAATTTTCGAAAAAAATTTTCGAAAAAAATTTTTAAAAAAATTTTCGAAAAAAATTTTCGAAAAAAATTTTGAAAAAAAATTTTGAAAAAAATTTTGAAAAAAAATTATGAAAAAAAATTTTCGAAAAAACTTTTGAAAAAAATTTTCGAAAAAAATTTTTTGAAAAAAATTTTGAAAAAAATTTTCGAAAAAAATTTTTAAAAAAATTTTCGAAAAAAATTTTTAAAAAAATTTCGAAAAAAAATTTTCGAAAAAAATTTGGAAAAAAATTTTGAAAAAAAATTTTCGAAAAAAATTTTGAAAAAAAATTTTCGAAAAAAATTTTGAAAAAAATTTTCGAAAAAAATTTTGAAAAAAAATTTTCGAAAAAAATTTTGAAAAAAATTTTCGAAAAAAATTTTGAAAAAAAATTTTCGAAAAAAATTTTGAAAAAAATTTTCAAAAAAAATTTTGAAAAAAATTTTCGAAAAAAAAATTTCGAAAAAAATTTTTAAAAAAATTTTCGAAAAAAATTTTCGAAAAAAATTTTTAAAAAAATTTTCAAAAAAATTTTGAAAAAAAATTTTCGAAAAAAAATTTGAATAAAATTTTCGAAAAAAATTTTGAAAAAAAATTTTCCAAAAAAAATTTTGAAAAAAAATTTTCGAAAAAAATTTTGAAAAAAAATTTTGAAAAAAAATTTTCGAAAAAAATTTTGAAAAAAAATTTTCGAAAAAAATTTTGAAAAAAATTTTCGAAAAAAATTTTTAAAAAAATTTTCGAAAAAAATTCTCGAAAAAAATTTTGAAAAAAAATTTTGAAAAAAATTTTGAAAAAAAATTATGAAAAAAAATTTTCGAAAAAAATTTTCGAAAAAAAATTTTTAAATAATTTTCGAAAAAAATTTTCGAAAAAAATTTTGAAAAAAAATTTTCGAAAAAACTTTTGAAAAAAATTTTCGAAAAAAATTTTGAAAAAAATTTGAAAAAAATTTTCGAAAAAAATTTCGAAAAAAAATTTTTGAAAAAAATTTGAAAAAAAATTTTCGAAAAAAATTTTGAAAAAAAATTTTCGAAAAAAATTTTGAAAAAAAATTTTAAAAAAAATTTTGAAAAAAAATTTTCGAAAAAAATTTTGAAAAAAAATTTTAGAAAAAAATTTTTGAAAAAAATTTCGAAAAAAATTTTGAAAAAAATTTTCGAAAAAAATTTTGAAAAAAAATTTTGAAAAAAATTTTCGAAAAAGATTTTCGAAAAAAATTTTTAAAAAAATTTTTGAAAAAAATTTTCGAAAAAAATTTTCGAAAAAAATTTTCGAAAAAAATTTTCAAAAAAAAATTTTTAAAAAATTTTCGAAAAAAATTTTTAAAAAAATTTTCGAAAAAAATTTTGAAAAAAAATTTTCGGAAAAAATTTTCTAAAAAAATTTTGAAAAAAAATTTTCGAAAAAAATTTTGAAAAAAATTTTGAAAAAAATTTTCGAAAAAAAATTTCGAAAAAAATTTTTAAACAAATTTTCGAAAAAAATTTGAAAAAAATTTTCGAAAAAAATTTTGAAAAAAAATTTTCGAAAAAAATTTTGAAAAAAAATTTTCGAAAAAAATTTTCGAAAAAAATTTTCGAAAAAAATTTTCGAAAAAAATTTTGAAAAAAAATTTTCGAAAAAAATTTTGAAAAAAAATTTTCGAAAAAAATTTTGAAAAAAAAATTTGAAAAAAATTTTCGAAAAAAATTTTGAAAAAAATTTTCGAAAACAATTCACGAAAAAAATTTTGAAAAAAAATTTTCGAAAAAAATTTTGAAAAAAATTTTGAAAAAAAATTTTGAAAAAAATTATCCGAAAAAAATTTTGAAAAAAATTTTCGAAAAAAATTTTGAAAAAAATTTTCAAAAAAAATTTTGAAAAAAATTTCGAAAAAAAATTTTCGAAAAAAATTTTGAAAAAAATTTTGAAAAAAAATTTTCGAAAAAAATTTTGAAAAGAAATTTTCGAAAAAAATTTTGAAAAAAATTTTGAAAAAAAATTTTCGAAAAAAATTTGAAAAAAATTTTGAAAGAAAATTTTCGAAAAAACTTTTGAAAAAAATTTTCGAAAAAAATTTTGAAAAAAGTTTTGAAAAAAAATTTTCGAAAAAAATTTTGAAAAAAAATTTTCGAAAAAAATTTTCGAAAAAAATTTTGAAAAAAAATTTTCGAAAAAAAATTTTAAAAAAATTTTCGAAAAAAATTTTGAAAAAAAATTTTTGAAAAAAATTTTGAAAAAAAATTTTCGAAAAAAATTTTCGAAAAAAATTTTCGAAAAAAATTTTGAAAAAAAATTTTCGAAAAAAATTTTGAAAAAAAATTTTCGAAAAAAATTTTGAAAAAAAATTTTCGAAAAAAATTTTGAAAAAAAATTTTGAAAAAAATTTTCGAAAAAAATTTTGAAAAAAATTTTGAAAAAAATTTTCGAAAAGAATTTTCGAAAAAAATTTTGAAAAAAAATTTTCGAAAAAAATTTTGAAAGAAATTTTGAAAAAGAATTTTGAAAAAAATTTGAAAAAAATTTTGAAAGAAAATTTTCGAAAAAACTTTTGAAAAAAATTTTGAAAAAAAATTTTCGAAAAAAATTTTGAAAAAAAATTTTCGAAAAAAATTTTGAAAAAAAATTTCGAAAAAAATTTGAAAAAAATTTTGAAAGAAAATTTTCGAAAAAACTTTTGAAAAAAATTTTGAAAAAAATTTTGAAAAAAATTTTGAAAAAAATTTTGAAAAAAATTATCGAAAAAAATTTTGAAGAAAATTTTCAAAAAAATTTTGAAAAAAAATTTTCGAAAAAAATTTTGAAAAAAAATTTTCGAAAAAAATTTTGAAAAAAAATTTCGAAAAAAATTTGAAAAAAATTTTGAAAGAAAATTTTCGAAAAAACTTTTGAAAAAAATTTTGAAAAAAATTTTCGAAAAAAATTTTGAAAAAAGTTTTGAAAAAAAATTTTCGAAAAAAAATCTCAAAAAAAATTTTCGAAAAAAATTTTTTAAAAAAATTTTCGAAAAAAATTTTCGAAAAAAATTTTGAAAAAAAATTTTCGAAAAAAATTTTCGAAAAAAATTTTGAAAAAAATTTTCGAAAAAGTTTTGAAAAAAATTTTTAAAAAAAATTTTCGAAAAAAATTTTCGAAAAGAATTTTCGAAAAAATTTTCAAAAAAAAATTTAAAAAAAATTTTCGTAAAAATTTTTTGAAAAAAATTTTGAAAAAAAATTCTCGAAAAAAATTTTGAAAAAAAAATTTCGATAAAAATTTTGAAAAAAAAATTTCGAAAAAAAATTTCGAAAAAAATTTCGAAAAAAATTTCGAAAAAAATTTTCGAAAAAAATTTCGAAAAAAATTTTCGAAAAAATTCTCGAAAAAAATTTTGAAAAAAAATTCTCGAAAAAAATTTTGAAAAAAAATTTTCGAAAAAAATTTTGAAAAAAATTTCGAAAAAAAATTTTCGAAAAAAATTTTCGAAAAAAATTTTGAAAAAAATTTTGAAAAAAAATTTTGAAAAAAATTTTGAAAAAAAATTTTCGAAAAAAATTTTCGAAAAAAATTTTAAAAAAATTTTGAAAAAAATTTTCGAAAAAAACTTTCGAAAAAAATTTTGAAAAAAATTTTCAAAAAAAATTTGGAAAAAAAATTTTCGGAAAAAATTTTGAAAAAAAATTTCGAAAAAAATTTTGAAAAAAAATTTTGAAAAAAAATTTTTGAAAAAAATTATGAAAAAAATTTTCGAAAAAAATTTTGAAAAAAAATTCTCGAAAAAAATTTTGAAAAAAAATTTTGAAAAAAATTTTGAAAAAAAATTATGAAAAAAAATTTTGAAAAAAATTTTCGAAAAAAATTTTCGAAAAAAATTTTGAAAAAAAATTTTTGAAAAAAATTTTGAAAAAAATTTTGAAAAAAATTTTCGAAAAAAATTTTGAAAAAAATTTTCGAAAAAAATTTTGAAAAACATTTCGAAAAAAAAATTTCGAAAAAAATTTGGAAAAAAATTTTGAAAAAAAATTTTCGAAAAAAATTTTGAAAAAAAAATTTTCGAAAAAAAATTTTAAAAAAAAATTTTCTAAAAAAACTTTGAAAAAAAATTTTCGAAAAAAATTTTGAAAAAAATTTTCGAAAAAAATTTTTTAAAAAATTTTGAAAAAAAATTTCAAAAAAAAATTTGAAAAAAATTTTCGAAAAAAATTTTGAAAAAAAATTTTGAAAAAAAATTTTGAAAAAAAATTTTCGAAAAAAATTTTGAAAAAAAATTTTCGAAAAAAATTTTCGAAAAAAATTTTGAAAAAAAATTTCGAAAAAAATTTTGAAAAAAAATTTCGAAATAAATTTTGAAAAAAATTTTCGAAAAAAATTTTGAAAAAAAATTTTCGAAAAAAAATTTTAAAAAAAATTTTCGAAAAAAATTTTCGAAGAAAATTTTAAAAAAAAATTTTCGAAAAAAATTTCGAAAAAAATTTTCGAAAAAAATTTTCGAAAAAAATATCGAAAAAAATTTAAAAAAAAAAATTTTCGAAAAAAATTTTGAAAAAAAATTTTCGAAAAAAATTTTGAAAAAAATTTTCGAAAAAAATTTTGAAAAAAATTTCCGAAAAAAATTTTAAAAAAAATTTTGAAAAAAAATTTCGAAAAAAATTTTCGAAAAAAATTTTGAAAAAAAATTTTCGAAAAAAATTTTCGAAAAAAATTTTGAAAGAAATTTTGAAAAAGAATTTTGAAAAAAATTTGAAAAAAATTTTGAAAGAAAAATTTCGAAAAAACTTTTGAAAAAAATTTTGAAAAAAAATTTTCGAAAAAAATTTTGAAAAAAAATTTTCGAAAAAAATTTTGAAAAAAAATTTCGAAAAAAATTTGAAAAAAATTTTGAAAGAAAATTTTCGAAAAAACTTTTGAAAAAAATTTTGAAAAAAATTTTCGAAAAAAATTTTGAAAAAAATTTTCGAAAAAAATTTTGAAAAAAATTATCGAAAAAAATTTTGAAGAAAATTTTCAAAAAAATTTTGAAAAAAAATTTTCGAAAAAAATTTTGAAAAAAAATTTTCGAAAAAAATTTTGAAAAAAAATTTCGAAAAAAATTTGAAAAAAATTTTGAAAGAAAATTTTCGAAAAAACTTTTGAAAAAAATTTTGAAAAAAATTTTCGAAAAAAATTTTGAAAAAAGTTTTGAAAAAAAATTTTCGAAAAAAAATCTCAAAAAAAATTTTCGAAAAAAATTTTTTAAAAAAATTTTCGAAAAAAATTTTCGAAAAAAATTTTGAAAAAAAATTTTCGAAAAAAATTTTCGAAAAAAATTTTGAAAAAAATTTTCGAAAAAGTTTTGAAAAAAATTTTTAAAAAAAATTTTCGAAAAAAATTTTCGAAAAGAATTTTCGAAAAAATTTTCAAAAAAAAATTTAAAAAAAATTTTCGTAAAAATTTTTTGAAAAAAATTTTGAAAAAAAATTCTCGAAAAAAATTTTGAAAAAAAAATTTCGATAAAAATTTTGAAAAAAAAATTTTGAAAAAAAATTTGAAAAAAATTTTCGAAAAAAATTTTGAAAAAAAATTTTCGAAAAAAATTTTGAAAAAAAAATTTTGAAAAAAATTTTGAAAAAAAATTTTCGAAAAAAATTTTGGAAAAAAATTTTCGAAAAAAATTTTGAAAAAAATTTCGAAAAAAATTTTGAAAAAAATTTCGAAAAAAAATTTTCGAAAAAAATTTTCGAAAAAAATTTGGAAAAAAAATTTTCGGAAAAAATTTTGAAAAAAAATTTCGAAAAAAATTTTGAAAAAAAATTTTCGAAAAAAATTTTGAAAAAAATTTTCGAAAAAAATTTTCGAAAAAAATTTTGAAAAAAATTTTCGAAAAAAATTTTGAAAAAAAAATTTCGAAAAAAATTTTGAAAAAAATTTTGAAAAAAAATTTTCGAAAAAAATTTCGAAAAAAATTTTCGAAAAAAATTTTGAAAAAAATTTTCGAAAAAAATTTTGAAAAAAAATTTTCGAAAAAAATTTTGAAAAAAAATTTTGAATAAAAATTTTCGAAAAAAATTTTGAAAAAAATTTTCGAAAAAAATTTTCGAAAAAAATTTTTAAAAAAATTTTCGAAAAAAATTTTCGAAAAAAATTTTGAAAAAAAATTTTGAAAAAAATTTTGAAAAAAAATTATGAAAAAAAATTTTCGAAAAAACTTTTGAAAAAAATTTTCGAAAAAAATTTTTTGAAAAAAATTTTGAAAAAAATTTTCGAAAAAAATTTTAAAAAAAATTTTCGAAAAAAATTTTTAAAAAAATTTCGAAAAAAAATTTTCGAAAAAAATTTGGAAAAAAATTTTGAAAAAAAATTTTCGAAAAAAATTTTGAAAAAAAATTTTCGAAAAAAATTTTGAAAAAAATTTTCGAAAAAAATTTTGAAAAAAAATTTTCGAAAAAAATTTTGAAAAAAATTTTCGAAAAAAATTTTGAAAAAAAATTTTCGAAAAAAATTTTGAAAAAAATTTTCAAAAAAAATTTTGAAAAAAATTTTCGAAAAAAAAATTTCGAAAAAAATTTTTAAAAAAATTTTCGAAAAAAATTTTCGAAAAAAATTTTTAAAAAAATTTTCAAAAAAATTTTGAAAAAAAATTTTCGAAAAAAAATTTGAATAAAATTTTCGAAAAAAATTTTGAAAAAAAATTTTCCAAAAAAAATTTTGAAAAAAAATTTTCGAAAAAAATTTTGAAAAAAAATTTTGAAAAAAAATTTTCGAAAAAAATTTTGAAAAAAAATTTTCGAAAAAAATTTTGAAAAAAATTTTCGAAAAAAATTTTTAAAAAAATTTTCGAAAAAAATTCTCGAAAAAAATTTTGAAAAAAAATTTTGAAAAAAATTTTGAAAAAAAATTATGAAAAAAAATTTTCGAAAAAAATTTTCGAAAAAAAATTTTTAAATAATTTTCGAAAAAAATTTTCGAAAAAAATTTTGAAAAAAAATTTTCGAAAAAACTTTTGAAAAAAATTTTCGAAAAAAATTTTGAAAAAAATTTGAAAAAAATTTTCGAAAAAAATTTCGAAAAAAAATTTTTGAAAAAAATTTGAAAAAAAATTTTCGAAAAAAATTTTGAAAAAAAATTTTCGAAAAAAATTTTGAAAAAAATTTTCGAAAAAAATTTTGAAAAATAATTTTCGAAAAAAATTTTGAAAAAAAATTTTAAAAAAAATTTTGAAAAAAAATTTTCGAAAAAAATTTTGAAAAAAAATTTTAGAAAAAAATTTTTGAAAAAAATTTCGAAAAAAATTTTGAAAAAAATTTTCGAAAAAAATTTTGAAAAAAAATTTTGAAAAAAATTTTCGAAAAAGATTTTCGAAAAAAATTTTTAAAAAAATTTTTGAAAAAAATTTTCGAAAAAAATTTTCGAAAAAAATTTTCGAAAAAAATTTTCAAAAAAAAATTTTTAAAAAATTTTCGAAAAAAATTTTTAAAAAAATTTTCGAAAAAAATTTTGAAAAAAAATTTTCGGAAAAAATTTTCTAAAAAAATTTTGAAAAAAAATTTTCGAAAAAAATTTTGAAAAAAATTTTGAAAAAAATTTTCGAAAAAAAATTTCGAAAAAAATTTTTAAACAAATTTTCGAAAAAAATTTGAAAAAAATTTTCGAAAAAAATTTTGAAAAAAAATTTTCGAAAAAAATTTTGAAAAAAAATTTTCGAAAAAAATTTTCGAAAAAAATTTTCGAAAAAAATTTTCGAAAAAAATTTTGAAAAAAAATTTTCGAAAAAAATTTTGAAAAAAAATTTTCGAAAAAAATTTTGAAAAAAAAATTTGAAAAAAATTTTCGAAAAAAATTTTGAAAAAAATTTTCGAAAACAATTCACGAAAAAAATTTTGAAAAAAAATTTTCGAAAAAAATTTTGAAAAAAATTTTGAAAAAAAATTTTGAAAAAAATTATCCGAAAAAAATTTTGAAAAAAATTTTCGAAAAAAATTTTGAAAAAAATTTTCAAAAAAAATTTTGAAAAAAATTTCGAAAAAAAATTTTCGAAAAAAATTTTGAAAAAAATTTTGAAAAAAAATTTTCGAAAAAAATTTTGAAAAGAAATTTTCGAAAAAAATTTTGAAAAAAATTTTGAAAAAAAATTTTCGAAAAAAATTTGAAAAAAATTTTGAAAGAAAATTTTCGAAAAAACTTTTGAAAAAAATTTTCGAAAAAAATTTTGAAAAAAGTTTTGAAAAAAAATTTTCGAAAAAAATTTTGAAAAAAAATTTTCGAAAAAAATTTTCGAAAAAAATTTTGAAAAAAAATTTTCGAAAAAAAATTTTAAAAAAATTTTCGAAAAAAATTTTGAAAAAAAATTTTTGAAAAAAATTTTGAAAAAAAATTTTCGAAAAAAATTTTCGAAAAAAATTTTCGAAAAAAATTTTGAAAAAAAATTTTCGAAAAAAATTTTGAAAAAAAATTTTCGAAAAAAATTTTGAAAAAAAATTTTCGAAAAAAATTTTGAAAAAAAATTTTGAAAAAAATTTTCGAAAAAAATTTTGAAAAAAATTTTGAAAAAAATTTTCGAAAAGAATTTTCGAAAAAAATTTTGAAAAAAAATTTTCGAAAAAAATTTTGAAAGAAATTTTGAAAAAGAATTTTGAAAAAAATTTGAAAAAAATTTTGAAAGAAAATTTTCGAAAAAATTTTTGAAAAAAATTTTGAAAAAAAATTTTCGAAAAAAATTTTGAAAAAAAATTTTCGAAAAAAATTTTGAAAAAAAATTTCGAAAAAAATTTGAAAAAAATTTTGAAAGAAAATTTTCGAAAAAACTTTGAAAAAAATTTTGAAAAAAATTTTCGAAAAAAATTTTGAAAAAAGTTTTGAAAAAAAATTTTCGAAAAAAAATCTCAAAAAAAATTTTCGAAAAAAATTTTCGAAAAAAATTTTGAAAAAAATTTCGAAAAAAAATTTTCGAAAAAAATTTTGAAAAAAATTTTGAAAAAAAATTTTCGAAAAAAATTTTGAAAAGAAATTTTCGAAAAAAATTTTGAAAAAAATTTTCGAAAAAAATTTTGAAAAAAATTTTCGAAAAAAATTTTGAAAAAAATTATCGAAAAAAATTTTGAAGAAAATTTTCAAAAAAATTTTGAAAAAAAATTTTCGAAAAAAATTTTGAAAAAAAATTTTCGAAAAAAATTTTGAAAAAAAATTTCGAAAAAAATTTGAAAAAAATTTTGAAAGAAAATTTTCGAAAAAACTTTTGAAAAAAATTTTGAAAAAAATTTTCGAAAAAAATTTTGAAAAAAGTTTTGAAAAAAAATTTTCGAAAAAAAATCTCAAAAAAAATTTTCGAAAAAAAATCTCAAAAAAAATTTTCGAAAAAAATTTTTTAAAAAAATTTTCGAAAAAAATTTTCGAAAAAAATTTTGAAAAAAAATTTTCGAAAAAAATTTTCGAAAAAAATTTTGAAAAAAATTTTCGAAAAAGTTTTGAAAAAAATTTTTAAAAAAAATTTTCGAAAAAAATTTTCGAAAAGAATTTTCGAAAAAATTTTCAAAAAAAAATTTAAAAAAAATTTTCGTAAAAATTTTTTGAAAAAAATTTTGAAAAAAAATTCTCGAAAAAAATTTTGAAAAAAAAATTTCGATAAAAATTTTGAAAAAAAAATTTCGAAAAAAAATTTCGAAAAAAATTTCGAAAAAAATTTCGAAAAAAATTTTCGAAAAAAATTTCGAAAAAAATTTTCGAAAAAATTCTCGAAAAAAATTTTGAAAAAAAATTCTCGAAAAAAATTTTGAAAAAAAATTTTCGAAAAAAATTTTGAAAAAGATTTCGAAAAAAAATTTTCGAAAAAAATTTTCGAAAAAAATTTTGAAAAAAATTTTGAAAAAAAATTTTGAAAAAAATTTTGAAAAAAAATTTTCGAAAAAAATTTTCGAAAAAAATTTTAAAAAAATTTTGAAAAAAATTTTCGAAAAAAACGTTCGAAAAAAATTTTGAAAAAAATTTTCAAAAAAAATTTGGAAAAAAAATTTTCGGAAAAAATTTTGAAAAAAAATTTCGAAAAAAATTTTGAAAAAAAATTTTGAAAAAAAATTTTTGAAAAAAATTTTGAAAAAAAAATTTTGAAAAAAATTATGAAAAAAATTTTCGAAAAAAATTTTGAAAAAAAATTCTCGAAAAAAATTTTGAAAAAAAATTTTGAAAAAAATTTTGAAAAAAAATTATGAAAAAAAATTTTGAAAAAAATTTTCGAAAAAAATTTTCGAAAAAAATTTTGAAAAAAAATTTTTGAAAAAAATTTTGAAAAAAATTTTGAAAAAAAATTTTCGAAAAAAAATCTCAAAAAAAATTTTCGAAAAAAATTTTTTAAAAAAATTTTCGAAAAAAATTTTCGAAAAAAATTTTGAAAAAAAATTTTCGAAAAAAATTTTCGAAAAAAATTTTGAAAAAAATTTTCGAAAAAGTTTTGAAAAAAATTTTTAAAAAAAATTTTCGAAAAAAATTTTCGAAAAGAATTTTCGAAAAAATTTTCAAAAAAAAATTTAAAAAAAATTTTCGTAAAAATTTTTTGAAAAAAATTTTGAAAAAAAATTCTCGAAAAAAATTTTGAAAAAAAAATTTCGATAAAAATTTTGAAAAAAAAATTTCGAAAAAAAATTTCGAAAAAAATTTCGAAAAAAATTTCGAAAAAAATTTTCGAAAAAAATTTCGAAAAAAATTTTCGAAAAAATTCTCGAAAAAAATTTTGAAAAAAAATTCTCGAAAAAAATTTTGAAAAAAAATTTTCGAAAAAAATTTTGAAAAAGATTTCGAAAAAAAATTTTCGAAAAAAATTTTCGAAAAAAATTTTGAAAAAAATTTTGAAAAAAAATTTTGAAAAAAATTTTGAAAAAAAATTTTCGAAAAAAATTTTCGAAAAAAATTTTAAAAAAATTTTGAAAAAAATTTTCGAAAAAAACTTTCGAAAAAAATTTTGAAAAAAATTTTCAAAAAAAATTTGGAAAAAAAATTTTCGGAAAAAATTTTGAAAAAAAATTTCGAAAAAAATTTTGAAAAAAAATTTTGAAAAAAAATTTTTGAAAAAAATTTTGAAAAAAAAATTTTGAAAAAAATTATGAAAAAAATTTTCGAAAAAAATTTTGAAAAAAAATTCTCGAAAAAAATTTTGAAAAAAAATTTTGAAAAAAATTTTGAAAAAAAATTATGAAAAAAAATTTTGAAAAAAATTTTCGAAAAAAATTTTCGAAAAAAATTTTGAAAAAAAATTTTTGAAAAAAATTTTGAAAAAAATTTTGAAAAAAATTTTCGAAAAAAATTTTGAAAAAAATTTTCGAAAAAAATTTTGAAAAACATTTCGAAAAAAAAATTTCGAAAAAAATTTGGAAAAAAATTTTGAAAAAAAATTTTCGAAAAAAATTTTGAAAAAAAAATTTTCGAAAAAAAATTTTAAAAAAAAATTTTCTAAAAAAACTTTGAAAAAAAATTTTCGAAAAAAATTTTGAAAAAAATTTTCGAAAAAAATTTTTTAAAAAATTTTGAAAAAAAATTTCGAAAAAAAATTTGAAAAAAATTTTCGAAAAAAATTTTGAAAAAAAATTTTGAAAAAAAATTTTGAAAAAAAATTTTCGAAAAAAATTTTGAAAAAAAATTTTCGAAAAAAATTTTCGAAAAAAATTTTGAAAAAAAATTTCGAAAAAAATTTTGAAAAAAAATTTCGAAATAAATTTTGAAAAAAATTTTCGAAAAAAATTTTGAAAAAAAATTTTCGAAAAAAAATTTTAAAAAAAATTTTCGAAAAAAATTTTCGAAGAAAATTTTAAAAAAAAATTTTCGAAAAAAATTTCGAAAAAAATTTTCGAAAAAAATTTTCGAAAAAAATATCGAAAAAAATTTAAAAAAAAAAATTTTCGAAAAAAATTTTGAAAAAAAATTTTCGAAAAAAATTTTGAAAAAAATTTTCGAAAAAAATTTTGAAAAAAATTTCCGAAAAAAATTTTAAAAAAAATTTTGAAAAAAAATTTCGAAAAAAATTTTCGAAAAAAATTTTGAAAAAAAATTTTCGAAAAAAATTTTCGAAAAAAATTTTGAAAGAAATTTTGAAAAAGAATTTTGAAAAAAATTTGAAAAAAATTTTGAAAGAAAATTTTCGAAAAAACTTTTGAAAAAAATTTTGAAAAAAAATTTTCGAAAAAAATTTTGAAAAAAAATTTTCGAAAAAAATTTTGAAAAAAAATTTCGAAAAAAATTTGAAAAAAATTTTGAAAGAAAATTTTCGAAAAAACTTTTGAAAAAAATTTTGAAAAAAATTTTCGAAAAAAATTTTGAAAAAAGTTTTGAAAAAAAATTTTCGAAAAAAAATCTCAAAAAAAATTTTCGAAAAAAATTTTCGAAAAAAATTTTGAAAAAAATTTCGAAAAAAAATTTTCGAAAAAAATTTTGAAAAAAATTTTGAAAAAAAATTTTCGAAAAAAATTTTGAAAAGAAATTTTCGAAAAAAATTTTGAAAAAAATTTTCGAAAAAAATTTTGAAAAAAATTTTCGAAAAAAATTTTGAAAAAAATTATCGAAAAAAATTTTGAAGAAAATTTTCAAAAAAATTTTGAAAAAAAATTTTCGAAAAAAATTTTGAAAAAAAATTTTCGAAAAAAATTTTGAAAAAAAATTTCGAAAAAAATTTGAAAAAAATTTTGAAAGAAAATTTTCGAAAAAACTTTTGAAAAAAATTTTGAAAAAAATTTTCGAAAAAAATTTTGAAAAAAGTTTTGAAAAAAAATTTTCGAAAAAAAATCTCAAAAAAAATTTTCGAAAAAAATTTTTTAAAAAAATTTTCGAAAAAAATTTTCGAAAAAAATTTTGAAAAAAAATTTTCGAAAAAAATTTTCGAAAAAAATTTTGAAAAAAATTTTCGAAAAAGTTTTGAAAAAAATTTTTAAAAAAAATTTTCGAAAAAAATTTTCGAAAAGAATTTTCGAAAAAATTTTCAAAAAAAAATTTAAAAAAAATTTTCGTAAAAATTTTTTGAAAAAAATTTTGAAAAAAAATTCTCGAAAAAAATTTTGAAAAAAAAATTTCGATAAAAATTTTGAAAAAAAAATTTCGAAAAAAAATTTCGAAAAAAATTTCGAAAAAAATTTCGAAAAAAATTTTCGAAAAAAATTTCGAAAAAAATTTTCGAAAAAATTCTCGAAAAAAATTTTGAAAAAAAATTCTCGAAAAAAATTTTGAAAAAAAATTTTCGAAAAAAATTTTGAAAAAAATTTCGAAAAAAAATTTTCGAAAAAAATTTTCGAAAAAAATTTTGAAAAAAATTTTGAAAAAAAATTTTGAAAAAAATTTTGAAAAAAAATTTTCGAAAAAAATTTTCGAAAAAAATTTTAAAAAAATTTTGAAAAAAATTTTCGAAAAAAACTTTCGAAAAAAATTTTGAAAAAAATTTTCAAAAAAAATTTGGAAAAAAAATTTTCGGAAAAAATTTTGAAAAAAAATTTCGAAAAAAATTTTGAAAAAAAATTTTGAAAAAAAATTTTTGAAAAAAATTTTGAAAAAAAAATTTTGAAAAAAATTATGAAAAAAATTTTCGAAAAAAATTTTGAAAAAAAATTCTCGAAAAAAATTTTGAAAAAAAATTTTGAAAAAAATTTTGAAAAAAAATTATGAAAAAAAATTTTGAAAAAAATTTTCGAAAAAAATTTTCGAAAAAAATTTTGAAAAAAAATTTTTGAAAAAAATTTTGAAAAAAATTTTGAAAAAAATTTTCGAAAAAAATTTTGAAAAAAATTTTCGAAAAAAATTTTGAAAAACATTTCGAAAAAAAAATTTCGAAAAAAATTTGGAAAAAAATTTTGAAAAAAAATTTTCGAAAAAAATTTTGAAAAAAAAATTTTCGAAAAAAAATTTTAAAAAAAAATTTTCTAAAAAAACTTTGAAAAAAAATTTTCGAAAAAAATTTTGAAAAAAATTTTCGAAAAAAATTTTTTAAAAAATTTTGAAAAAAAATTTCGAAAAAAAATTTGAAAAAAATTTTCGAAAAAAATTTTGAAAAAAAATTTTGAAAAAAAATTTTGAAAAAAAATTTTCGAAAAAAATTTTGAAAAAAAATTTTCGAAAAAAATTTTCGAAAAAAATTTTGAAAAAAAATTTCGAAAAAAATTTTGAAAAAAAATTTCGAAATAAATTTTGAAAAAAATTTTCGAAAAAAATTTTGAAAAAAAATTTTCGAAAAAAAATTTTAAAAAAAATTTTCGAAAAAAATTTTCGAAGAAAATTTTAAAAAAAAATTTTCGAAAAAAATTTTCGAAAAAAATTTTCGAAAAAAATATCGAAAAAAATTTTAAAAAAAAAATTTTCGAAAAAAATTTTGAAAAAAAATTTTCGAAAAAAATTTTGAAAAAAATTTTCGAAAAAAATTTTGAAAAAAATTTCCGAAAAAAATTTTTAAAAAAATTTTGAAAAAAAATTTCGAAAAAAATTTTCGAAAAAAATTTTGAAAAAAAATTTTCGAAAAAAATTTTGAAAAAAATTTTCGAAAAAAATTTTGAAAAAAATTTTCGAAAAAGATTTTCGAAAAAAATTTTCGAAAAAAATTTTAAAAAAAAAATTTTCGAAAAAAATTTTGAAAAAAAATTTTCGAAAAAAATTTTTAAAAAAATTTTGAAAAAAAATTTCGAAAAAAATTTTAGAAAAAAATTTTGAAAAAAATTTTCAAAAAAAATTTTGAAAAAAATTTTCGAAAAAAATTTTGAAAAAAAATTTTCGAAAAAAATTTTTAAAAAAAATTTTGAAAAAAAATTTTCGAAAAAAATTTTGAAAAAAAATTTTCGAAAAAAATATCGAAATAAAATTTACGAAAACAATTTTCAAAAAAATTTTCGAAAAAAATTTTCAAAAATTATTTAGAAAAAAAAATTTTCGAAAATAATTTAGAAAAAAATTTTCGAAAAAAAATTTTCAAAAAAATTTTCGAAAAAATTTTCAAAAAAATTTTCGAAAAAAATTTTCAAAAAAATTTTCAAAAAAAATTTCGAAAAAAAATTTACGAAAACAATTTTCAAAAAAATTTTTGGAAAAAAAATTTTCGAAAAAAATTTTCAAAAAAATTTCAAAAAAAATTTTGAAAAAAATTTCGAAAAAAAATTTTCGAAAAAAATTTTGAAAAAAAATTTCGAAAAAAATTTTGAAGAAAATTTTTGAAAAGATTTTCGAAAAAAATTTCGAAAAAAAATTTTCGAAAAAAAAAATTCGAAAAAATTTTGAAAAAAATTTTCGAAAAAAATTTTGAAAAACATTTTGAAAAAAAATTTTCGAAAAAAATTTCGAAAAAAAATTTTCAAAAAAAATTTTGAAAAAAAAATTCGAAAAAAATTTTGAAAAAAATTTTCGAAAAAATTTTGGAAAAACATTTTCGAAAAAAATTTAGAAAAAAAATTTCGAAAAAAATTTTCAAAAAAATTTTCGAAAAAATTTTGGAAAAACATTTTTCGAAAAAAATTTTCAAAAAAATTTTCCAAAAAAAATTTCGAAAAAAAAATTTCGAAAAAAATTTTGAAAAAAAATTTCGAAAAAAATTTTGAAAAAAAATTTTCGAAAAAATTTTGGAAAAAAATTTTCAAAAAAAATTTTGAAAAACAAATTCAAAAAAAAATCTTAAAAAAATGTTCGAAAAAAATTTCGAAAAAAAATTTTGAAAAAAATTTTCGAAAAAAATTCTCGAAAAAAATTTTGAAAAAAAATTTTGAAAAAAATTTTGAAAAAAAATTATGAAAAAAAATTTTCGAAAAAAATTTTCGAAAAAAAATTTTTAAAAAATTTTCGAAAAAAATTTTCGAAAAAAATTTTCGAAAAAAATTTTGAAAAAAAATTTTCGAAAAAACTTTTGAAAAAAATTTTCGAAAAAAATTTTGAAAAAAATTTGAAAAAAATTTTGAAAAACATTTCGAAAAAAAATTTTCGAAAAAAATTTGAAAAAAAATTTTCGAAAAAAATTTTGAAAAAAAATTTTCGAAAAAAATTTTGAAAAAAATTTTCGAAAAAAATTTTGAAAAATAATTTTTGAAAAAAATTTTCGAAAAAAATTTTTTAAAAAAATTTTCGAAAAAAATTTAAAAAAAAAAATTTTCGAAAAAAATTTTGAGAAAAAAATTTTGAAAAAAATTTTCGAAAAAGATTTTCGAAAAAAATTTTTAAAAAAATTTTTGAAAAAAATTTTCGAAAAAAATTTTCGAAAAAAATTTTCGAAAAAAATTTTCGAAAAAAATTTTCGAAAAAAAATTTTTAAAAAATTTTCGAAAAAAATTTTTTAAAAAATTTTCGAAAAAAATTTTCGAAAAAAATTTTGAAAAAAAATTTTCGGAAAAAATTTTCTAAAAAAATTTTGAAAAAAAATTTTCGAAAAAAATTTTGAAAAAAATTTTGAAAAAAATTTTCGAAAAAAAATTTCGAAAAAAATTTTTAAACAAATTTTCGAAAAAAATTTGAAAAAAATTTTCGAAAAAAATTTTGAAAAAAAATTTTCGAAAAAAATTTTGAAAAAAAATTTTCGAAAAAAATTTTCGAAAAAAATTTTCGAAAAAAATTTTCGAAAAAAATTTTGAAAAAAAATTTTCGAAAAAAATTTTGAAAAAAAATTTTCGAAAAAAATTTTGAAAAAAAAATTTGAAAAAAATTTTCGAAAAAAATTTTGAAAAAAATTTTCGAAAACAATTCACGAAAAAAATTTTGAAAAAAAATTTTCGAAAAAAATTTTGAAAAAAATTTTGAAAAAAAATTTTGAAAAAAATTATCCGAAAAAAATTTTGAAAAAAATTTTCGAAAAAAATTTTGAAAAAAATTTTCAAAAAAAATTTGAAAAAAATTTCGAAAAAAAATTTTCGAAAAAAATTTTGAAAAAAATTTTAAAAAAAAATTTTCGAAAAAAATTTTGAAAAGAAATTTTCGAAAAAAATTTTGAAAAAAATTTTGAAAAAAAAATTTTCGAAAAAAATTTGAAAAAAATTTTGAAAGAAAATTTTCGAAAAAACTTTTGAAAAAAATTTTCGAAAAAAATTTTGAAAAAAGTTTTGAAAAAAAATTTCGAAAAAAATTTTAGAAAAAAATTTTGAAAAAAATTTTCAAAAAAAATTTTGAAAAAAATTTTCGAAAAAAATTTTGAAAAAAAATTTTCGAAAAAAATTTTTAAAAAAAATTTTGAAAAAAAATTTTCGAAAAAAATTTTGAAAAAAAAATTTCGAAAAAAATTTTGAAAAAAAATTTCGAAAAAAATTTTCAAAAAAATTTTCGAAAAAAATTTTCGAACAAAAATTTCAAAAAAATTTTCGAAAAAAATTTCGAAATAAAATTTACGAAAACAATTTTCAAAAAAATTTCGAAAAAAAATTTTCGAAAAAAATTTTCAAAAATTATTTAGAAAAAAAAATTTTCAAAAAAATTTTCGAAAAAATTTTCGAAAAAAATTTTTCGAAAAAAATTTCGAAAAAAAATTTCGAAAAAAAATTTCGAAAAAAAAATTTTTTAAAAATTTTGAAAAATAAATTCGAAAAAAATTTTTTAAAAAAATTTCGAAAAAAATTTCGAAAAAAAAATTTCGAAAAAAATTTTGAAAAAAAATTTCGAAAAAAATTTTCCAAAAAAAATTTTCAAAAAAATTTTCGAAAAAAATATCGAAATAAAATTTACGAAAACAATTTTCAAAAAAATTTTCGAAAAAAATTTTCAAAAATTATTTAGAAAAAAAAATTTTCGAAAATAATTTAGAAAAAAATTTTCGAAAAAAAATTTTCAAAAAAATTTTCGAAAAAATTTTCAAAAAAATTTTCGAAAAAAATTTTCAAAAAAATTTTCAAAAAAAAATTCGAAAAAAAATTTACGAAAACAATTTTCAAAAAAATTTTTGGAAAAAAAATTTTCGAAAAAAATTTTCAAAAAAATTTCAAAAAAAATTTTGAAAAAAATTTCGAAAAAAAATTTTCGAAAAAAATTTTGAAAAAAAATTTCGAAAAAAATTTTGAAGAAAATTTTTGAAAAGATTTTCGAAAAAAATTTCGAAAAAAAATTTTCGAAAAAAAAAATTCGAAAAAATTTTGAAAAAAATTTTCGAAAAAAATTTTGAAAAACATTTTGAAAAAAAATTTTCGAAAAAAATTTCGAAAAAAAATTTTCAAAAAAAATTTTGAAAAAAAAATTCGAAAAAAATTTTGAAAAAAATTTTCGAAAAAATTTTGGAAAAAAATTTTCGAAAAAAATTTAGAAAAAAAATTTCGAAAAAAATTTTCAAAAAAATTTTCGAAAAAATTTTGGAAAAACATTTTTCGAAAAAAATTTTCAAAAAAATTTTCCAAAAAAAATTTCGAAAAAAAAATTTCGAAAAAAATTTTGAAAAAAAATTTCGAAAAAAATTTTGAAAAAAAATTTTCGAAAAAATTTTGGAAAAAAATTTTCAAAAAAAATTTTGAAAAACAAATTCAAAAAAAAATCTTAAAAAAATGTTCGAAAAAAATTTCGAAAAAAAATTTTGAAAAAAATTTTCGAAAAAAATTCTCGAAAAAAATTTTGAAAAAAAATTTTGAAAAAAATTTTGAAAAAAAATTATGAAAAAAAATTTTCGAAAAAAATTTTCGAAAAAAAATTTTTAAAAAATTTTCGAAAAAAATTTTCGAAAAAAATTTTCGAAAAAAATTTTGAAAAAAAATTTTCGAAAAAACTTTTGAAAAAAATTTTCGAAAAAAATTTTGAAAAAAATTTGAAAAAAATTTTCGAAAAAAATTTTGAAAAACATTTCGAAAAAAAATTTTCGAAAAAAATTTGAAAAAAAATTTTCGAAAAAAATTTTGAAAAAAAATTTTCGAAAAAAATTTTGAAAAAAATTTTCGAAAAAAATTTTGAAAAATAATTTTTGAAAAAAATTTTCGAAAAAAATTTTTTAAAAAAATTTTCGAAAAAAATTTAAAAAAAAAAATTTTCGAAAAAAATTTTGAGAAAAAAATTTTGAAAAAAATTTTCGAAAAAGATTTTCGAAAAAAATTTTTAAAAAAATTTTTGAAAAAAATTTTCGAAAAAAATTTTCGAAAAAAATTTTCGAAAAAAATTTTCGAAAAAAAATTTTTAAAAAATTTTCGAAAAAAATTTTTAAAAAAATTTTCGAAAAAAATTTTCGAAAAAAATTTTGAAAAAAAATTTTCGGAAAAAATTTTCTAAAAAAATTTTGAAAAAAAATTTTCGAAAAAAATTTTGAAAAAAATTTTGAAAAAAATTTTCGAAAAAAAATTTCGAAAAAAATTTTAAAACAAATTTTCGAAAAAAATTAAAAAAAAATTTTCGAAAAAAATTTTGAAAAAAAATTTTCGAAAAAAATTTTGAAAAAAAATTTTCGAAAAAAATTTTCGAAAAAAATTTTCGAAAAAAATTTTCGAAAAAAATTTTGAAAAAAAATTTTCGAAAAAAATTTTGAAAAAAAATTTTCGAAAAAAATTTTGAAAAAAAAATTTGAAAAAAATTTTCGAAAAAAATTTTGAAAAAAATTTTCGAAAACAATTCACGAAAAAAATTTTGAAAAAAAATTTTCGAAAAAAATTTTGAAAAAAATTTTGAAAAAAAATTTTGAAAAAAATTATCCGAAAAAAATTTTGAAAAAAATTTTCGAAAAAAATTTTGAAAAAAATTTTCAAAAAAAATTTTGAAAAAAATTTCGAAAAAAAATTTTCGAAAAAAATTTTGAAAAAAATTTTGAAAAAAAATTTTCGAAAAAAATTTTGAAAAGAAATTTTCGAAAAAAATTTTGAAAAAAATTTTGAAAAAAAAATTTTCGAAAAAAATTTGAAAAAAATTTTGAAAGAAAATTTTCGAAAAAACTTTTGAAAAAAATTTTCGAAAAAAATTTTGAAAAAAGTTTTGAAAAAAAATTTTCGAAAAAAATTTTGAAAAAAAATTTTCGAAAAAAATTTTCGAAAAAAATTTTGAAAAAAAATTTTCGAAAAAAATTTTTAAAAAAATTTTCGAAAAAAATTTTCGAAAAAAATTTTGAAAAAAAATTTTCGGAAAAAATTTTCGAAAAAAATTTTGAAAAAAAATTTTCGAAAAAAATTTTGAAAAAAATTTTGAAAAAAATTTTCGAAAAAAAATTTCGAAAAAAATTTTTAAACAAATTTTCGAAAAAAAATTTTGAAAAAAAATTTTCGAAAAAAAATTTGAAAAAAATTTTCGAAAAAAATTTTGAAAAAAAATTTTCGAAAAAAATTTTGAAAAAAAATTTTCGAAAAAAATTTTCGAAAAAAATTTTGAAAAAAAATTTTCGAAAAAAATTTTGAAAAAAAATTTTCGAAAAAAATTTTGAAAAAAAATTTTCGAAAAAAATTTTGAAAAAAAATTTTCGAAAAAAATTTTGAAAAAAAATTTTCGAAAAAAATTTTGAAAAAAAATTTTGAAAAAAATTTTCGAAAAAAAATTTGAAAAAAATTTTGAAAAAAATTTTCGAAAAGAATTTTCGAAAAAAATTTTGAAAAAAAATTTTCGAAAAAAATTTTGAAAGAAATTTTGAAAAAAAATTTTGAAAAAAATTTTCCGAAAAAAATTTTGAAAAAAATTTTCGAAAAAAATTTTGAAAAAAATTTCGAAAAAAAATTTTCGAAAAAAATTTTGAAAGAAAATTTTCGAAAAAAATTTTGAAAAAAATTTTCGAAAAAAATTTTGAAAAAAATTATCGAAAAAAATTTTGAAGAAAATTTTCAAAAAAATTTTCGAAAAAAATTTTGAAAAAAAATTTCGAAAAAAATTTGAAAAAAATTTTGAAAGAAAATTTTCGAAAAAACTTTTGAAAAAAATTTTGAAAAAAATTTTCGAAAAAAATTTTGAAAAAAGTTTTGAAAAAAAATTTTCGAAAAAAAATCTCAAAAAAAATTTTCGAAAAAAATTTTCGAAAAAAATTTTGAAAAAAATTTCGAAAAAAAATTTTCGAAAAAAATTTTGAAAAAAATTTTGAAAAAAAATTTTCGAAAAAAATTTTGAAAAGAAATTTTCGAAAAAAATTTTGAAAAAAATTTTCGAAAAAAATTTTGAAAAAAATTTTCGAAAAAAATTTTGAAAAAAATTATCGAAAAAAATTTTGAAGAAAATTTTCAAAAAAATTTTGAAAAAAAATTTTCGAAAAAAATTTTGAAAAAAAATTTTCGAAAAAAATTTTGAAAAAAAATTTCGAAAAAAATTTGAAAAAAATTTTGAAAGAAAATTTTCGAAAAAACTTTTGAAAAAAATTTTGAAAAAAATTTTCGAAAAAAATTTTGAAAAAAGTTTTGAAAAAAAATTTTCGAAAAAAAATCTCAAAAAAAATTTTCGAAAAAAATTTTTTAAAAAAATTTTCGAAAAAAATTTTCGAAAAAAATTTTGAAAAAAAATTTTCGAAAAAAATTTTCGAAAAAAATTTTGAAAAAAATTTTCGAAAAAGTTTTGAAAAAAATTTTTAAAAAAAATTTTCGAAAAAAATTTTCGAAAAGAATTTTCGAAAAAATTTTCAAAAAAAAATTTAAAAAAAATTTTCGTAAAAATTTTTTGAAAAAAATTTTGAAAAAAAATTCTCGAAAAAAATTTTGAAAAAAAAATTTCGATAAAAATTTTGAAAAAAAAATTTTGAAAAAAAATTTGAAAAAAATTTTCGAAAAAAATTTTGAAAAAAAATTTTCGAAAAAAATTTTGAAAAAAAAATTTTGAAAAAAATTTTGAAAAAAAATTTTCGAAAAAAATTTTGGAAAAAAATTTTCGAAAAAAATTTTGAAAAAAATTTCGAAAAAAATTTTGAAAAAAATTTCGAAAAAAAATTTTCGAAAAAAATTTTCGAAAAAAATTTGGAAAAAAAATTTTCGGAAAAAATTTTGAAAAAAAATTTCGAAAAAAATTTTGAAAAAAAATTTTCGAAAAAAATTTTGAAAAAAATTTTCGAAAAAAATTTTCGAAAAAAATTTTGAAAAAAATTTTCGAAAAAAATTTTGAAAAAAAAATTTCGAAAAAAATTTTGAAAAAAATTTTGAAAAAAAATTTTCGAAAAAAATTTCGAAAAAAATTTTCGAAAAAAATTTTGAAAAAAATTTTCGAAAAAAATTTTGAAAAAAAATTTTCGAAAAAAATTTTGAAAAAAAATTTTGAATAAAAATTTTCGAAAAAAATTTTGAAAAAAATTTTCGAAAAAAATTTTCGAAAAAAATTTTTAAAAAAATTTTCGAAAAAAATTTTCGAAAAAAATTTTGAAAAAAAATTTTGAAGAAAATTTTGAAAAAAAATTATGAAAAAAAATTTTCGAAAAAACTTTTGAAAAAAATTTTCGAAAAAAATTTTTTGAAAAAAATTTTGAAAAAAATTTTCGAAAAAAATTTTAAAAAAAATTTTCGAAAAAAATTTTTAAAAAAATTTCGAAAAAAAATTTTCGAAAAAAATTTGGAAAAAAATTTTGAAAAAAAATTTTCGAAAAAAATTTTGAAAAAAAATTTTCGAAAAAAATTTTGAAAAAAATTTTCGAAAAAAATTTTGAAAAAAAATTTTCGAAAAAAATTTTGAAAAAAATTTTCGAAAAAAATTTTGAAAAAAAATTTTCGAAAAAAATTTTGAAAAAAATTTTCAAAAAAAATTTTGAAAAAAATTTTCGAAAAAAAAATTTCGAAAAAAATTTTTAAAAAAATTTTCAAAAAAAAATTTTCGAAAAAAATTTTTAAAAAAATTTTCAAAAAAATTTTGAAAAAAAATTTTCGAAAAAAAATTTGAATAAAATTTTCGAAAAAAATTTTGAAAAAAAATTTTCCAAAAAAAATTTTGAAAAAAAATTTTCGAAAAAAATTTTGAAAAAAAATTTTGAAAAAAAATTTTCGAAAAAAATTTTGAAAAAAAATTTTCGAAAAAAATTTTGAAAAAAATTTTCGAAAAAAATTTTTAAAAAAATTTTCGAAAAAAATTCTCGAAAAAAATTTTGAAAAAAAATTTTGAAAAAAATTTTGAAAAAAAATTATGAAAAAAAATTTTCGAAAAAAATTTTCGAAAAAAAATTTTTAAATAATTTTCGAAAAAAATTTTCGAAAAAAATTTTGAAAAAAAATTTTCGAAAAAACTTTTGAAAAAAATTTTCGAAAAAAATTTTGAAAAAAATTTGAAAAAAATTTTCGAAAAAAATTTCGAAAAAAAATTTTTGAAAAAAATTTGAAAAAAAATTTTCGAAAAAAATTTTGAAAAAAAATTTTCGAAAAAAATTTTGAAAAAAAATTTTAAAAAAAATTTTGAAAAAAAATTTTCGAAAAAAATTTTGAAAAAAAATTTTAGAAAAAAATTTTTGAAAAAAATTTCGAAAAAAATTTTGAAAAAAATTTTCGAAAAAAATTTTGAAAAAAAATTTTGAAAAAAATTTTCGAAAAAGATTTTCGAAAAAAATTTTTAAAAAAATTTTTGAAAAAAATTTTCGAAAAAAATTTTCGAAAAAAATTTTCGAAAAAAATTTTCAAAAAAAAATTTTTAAAAAATTTTCGAAAAAAATTTTTAAAAAAATTTTCGAAAAAAATTTTGAAAAAAAATTTTCGGAAAAAATTTTCTAAAAAAATTTTGAAAAAAAATTTTCGAAAAAAATTTTGAAAAAAATTTTGAAAAAAATTTTCGAAAAAAAATTTCGAAAAAAATTTTTAAACAAATTTTCGAAAAAAATTTGAAAAAAATTTTCGAAAAAAATTTTGAAAAAAAATTTTCGAAAAAAATTTTGAAAAAAAATTTTCGAAAAAAATTTTCGAAAAAAATTTTCGAAAAAAATTTTCGAAAAAAATTTTGAAAAAAAATTTTCGAAAAAAATTTTGAAAAAAAATTTTCGAAAAAAATTTTGAAAAAAAAATTTGAAAAAAATTTTCGAAAAAAATTTTGAAAAAAATTTTCGAAAACAATTCACGAAAAAAATTTTGAAAAAAAATTTTCGAAAAAAATTTTGAAAAAAATTTTGAAAAAAAATTTTGAAAAAAATTATCCGAAAAAAATTTTGAAAAAAATTTTCGAAAAAAATTTTGAAAAAAATTTTCAAAAAAAATTTTGAAAAAAATTTCGAAAAAAAATTTTCGAAAAAAATTTTGAAAAAAATTTTGAAAAAAAATTTTCGAAAAAAATTTTGAAAAGAAATTTTCGAAAAAAATTTTGAAAAAAATTTTGAAAAAAAATTTTCGAAAAAAATTTGAAAAAAATTTTGAAAGAAAATTTTCGAAAAAACTTTTGAAAAAAATTTTCGAAAAAAATTTTGAAAAAAGTTTTGAAAAAAAATTTTCGAAAAAAATTTTGAAAAAAAATTTTCGAAAAAAATTTTCGAAAAAAATTTTGAAAAAAAATTTTCGAAAAAAAATTTTAAAAAAATTTTCGAAAAAAATTTTGAAAAAAAATTTTTGAAAAAAATTTTGAAAAAAAATTTTCGAAAAAAATTTTCGAAAAAAATTTTCGAAAAAAATTTTGAAAAAAAATTTTCGAAAAAAATTTTGAAAAAAAATTTTCGAAAAAAATTTTGAAAAAAAATTTTCGAAAAAAATTTTGAAAAAAAATTTTGAAAAAAATTTTCGAAAAAAATTTTGAAAAAAATTTTGAAAAAAATTTTCGAAAAGAATTTTCGAAAAAAATTTTGAAAAAAAATTTTCGAAAAAAATTTTGAAAGAAATTTTGAAAAAGAATTTTGAAAAAAATTTGAAAAAAATTTTGAAAGAAAATTTTCGAAAAAACTTTTGAAAAAAATTTTGAAAAAAAATTTTCGAAAAAAATTTTGAAAAAAAATTTTCGAAAAAAATTTTGAAAAAAAATTTCGAAAAAAATTTGAAAAAAATTTTGAAAGAAAATTTTCGAAAAAACTTTTGAAAAAAATTTTGAAAAAAATTTTCGAAAAAAATTTTGAAAAAAGTTTTGAAAAAAAATTTTCGAAAAAAAATCTCAAAAAAAATTTTCGAAAAAAATTTTCGAAAAAAATTTTGAAAAAAATTTCGAAAAAAAATTTTCGAAAAAAATTTTGAAAAAAATTTTGAAAAAAAATTTTCGAAAAAAATTTTGAAAAGAAATTTTCGAAAAAAATTTTGAAAAAAATTTTCGAAAAAAATTTTGAAAAAAATTTTCGAAAAAAATTTTGAAAAAAATTATCGAAAAAAATTTTGAAGAAAATTTTCAAAAAAATTTTGAAAAAAAATTTTCGAAAAAAATTTTGAAAAAAAATTTTCGAAAAAAATTTTGAAAAAAAATTTCGAAAAAAATTTGAAAAAAATTTTGAAAGAAAATTTTCGAAAAAACTTTTGAAAAAAATTTTGAAAAAAATTTTCGAAAAAAATTTTGAAAAAAGTTTTGAAAAAAAATTTTCGAAAAAAAATCTCAAAAAAAATTTTCGAAAAAAATTTTTTAAAAAAATTTTCGAAAAAAATTTTCGAAAAAAATTTTGAAAAAAAATTTTCGAAAAAAATTTTCGAAAAAAATTTTGAAAAAAATTTTCGAAAAAGTTTTGAAAAAAATTTTTAAAAAAAATTTTCGAAAAAAATTTTCGAAAAGAATTTTCGAAAAAATTTTCAAAAAAAAATTTAAAAAAAATTTTCGTAAAAATTTTTTGAAAAAAATTTTGAAAAAAAATTCTCGAAAAAAATTTTGAAAAAAAAATTTCGATAAAAATTTTGAAAAAAAAATTTCGAAAAAAAATTTCGAAAAAAATTTCGAAAAAAATTTCGAAAAAAATTTTCGAAAAAAATTTCGAAAAAAATTTTCGAAAAAATTCTCGAAAAAAATTTTGAAAAAAAATTCTCGAAAAAAATTTTGAAAAAAAATTTTCGAAAAAAATTTTGAAAAAAATTTCGAAAAAAAATTTTCGAAAAAAATTTTCGAAAAAAATTTTGAAAAAAATTTTGAAAAAAAATTTTGAAAAAAATTTTGAAAAAAAATTTTCGAAAAAAATTTTCGAAAAAAATTTTAAAAAAATTTTGAAAAAAATTTTCGAAAAAAACTTTCGAAAAAAATTTTGAAAAAAATTTTCAAAAAAAATTTGGAAAAAAAATTTTCGGAAAAAATTTTGAAAAAAAATTTCGAAAAAAATTTTGAAAAAAAATTTTGAAAAAAAATTTTTGAAAAAAATTATGAAAAAAATTTTCGAAAAAAATTTTGAAAAAAAATTCTCGAAAAAAATTTTGAAAAAAAATTTTGAAAAAAATTTTGAAAAAAAATTATGAAAAAAAATTTTGAAAAAAATTTTCGAAAAAAATTTTCGAAAAAAATTTTGAAAAAAAATTTTTGAAAAAAATTTTGAAAAAAATTTTGAAAAAAATTTTCGAAAAAAATTTTGAAAAAAATTTTCGAAAAAAATTTTGAAAAACATTTCGAAAAAAAAATTTCGAAAAAAATTTGGAAAAAAATTTTGAAAAAAAATTTTCGAAAAAAATTTTGAAAAAAAAATTTTCGAAAAAAAATTTTAAAAAAAAATTTTCTAAAAAAACTTTGAAAAAAAATTTTCGAAAAAAATTTTGAAAAAAATTTTCGAAAAAAATTTTTTAAAAAATTTTGAAAAAAAATTTCAAAAAAAAATTTGAAAAAAATTTTCGAAAAAAATTTTGAAAAAAAATTTTGAAAAAAAATTTTGAAAAAAAATTTTCGAAAAAAATTTTGAAAAAAAATTTTCGAAAAAAATTTTCGAAAAAAATTTTGAAAAAAAATTTCGAAAAAAATTTTGAAAAAAAATTTCGAAATAAATTTTGAAAAAAATTTTCGAAAAAAATTTTGAAAAAAAATTTTCGAAAAAAAATTTTAAAAAAAATTTTCGAAAAAAATTTTCGAAGAAAATTTTAAAAAAAAATTTTCGAAAAAAATTTCGAAAAAAATTTTCGAAAAAAATTTTCGAAAAAAATATCGAAAAAAATTTAAAAAAAAAAATTTTCGAAAAAAATTTTGAAAAAAAATTTTCGAAAAAAATTTTGAAAAAAATTTTCGAAAAAAATTTTGAAAAAAATTTCCGAAAAAAATTTTAAAAAAAATTTTGAAAAAAAATTTCGAAAAAAATTTTCGAAAAAAATTTTGAAAAAAAATTTTCGAAAAAAATTTTCGAAAAAAATTTTGAAAAAAATTTTCGAAAAAGTTTTGAAAAAAATTTTTAAAAAAAATTTTCGAAAAAAATTTTCGAAAAGAATTTTCGAAAAAATTTTCAAAAAAAAATTTAAAAAAAATTTTCGTAAAAATTTTTTGAAAAAAATTTTGAAAAAAAATTCTCGAAAAAAATTTTGAAAAAAAAATTTCGATAAAAATTTTGAAAAAAAAATTTTGAAAAAAAATTTGAAAAAAATTTTCGAAAAAAATTTTGAAAAAAAATTTTCGAAAAAAATTTTGAAAAAAAAATTTTGAAAAAAATTTTGAAAAAAAATTTTCGAAAAAAATTTTGGAAAAAAATTTTCGAAAAAAATTTTGAAAAAAATTTCGAAAAAAATTTTGAAAAAAATTTCGAAAAAAAATTTTCGAAAAAAATTTTCGAAAAAAATTTGGAAAAAAAATTTTCGGAAAAAATTTTGAAAAAAAATTTCGAAAAAAATTTTGAAAAAAAATTTTCGAAAAAAATTTTGAAAAAAATTTTCGAAAAAAATTTTCGAAAAAAATTTTGAAAAAAATTTTCGAAAAAAATTTTGAAAAAAAAATTTCGAAAAAAATTTTGAAAAAAATTTTGAAAAAAAATTTTCGAAAAAAATTTCGAAAAAAATTTTCGAAAAAAATTTTGAAAAAAATTTTCGAAAAAAATTTTGAAAAAAAATTTTCGAAAAAAATTTTGAAAAAAAATTTTGAATAAAAATTTTCGAAAAAAATTTTGAAAAAAATTTTCGAAAAAAATTTTCGAAAAAAATTTTTAAAAAAATTTTCGAAAAAAATTTTCGAAAAAAATTTTGAAAAAAAATTTTGAAAAAAATTTTGAAAAAAAATTATGAAAAAAAATTTTCGAAAAAACTTTTGAAAAAAATTTTCGAAAAAAATTTTTTGAAAAAAATTTTGAAAAAAATTTTCGAAAAAAATTTTAAAAAAAATTTTCGAAAAAAATTTTTAAAAAAATTTCGAAAAAAAATTTTCGAAAAAAATTTGGAAAAAAATTTTGAAAAAAAATTTTCGAAAAAAATTTTGAAAAAAAATTTTCGAAAAAAATTTTGAAAAAAATTTTCGAAAAAAATTTTGAAAAAAAATTTTCGAAAAAAATTTTGAAAAAAATTTTCGAAAAAAATTTTGAAAAAAAATTTTCGAAAAAAATTTTGAAAAAAATTTTCAAAAAAAATTTTGAAAAAAATTTTCGAAAAAAAAATTTCGAAAAAAATTTTTAAAAAAATTTTCGAAAAAAATTTTCGAAAAAAATTTTTAAAAAAATTTTCAAAAAAATTTTGAAAAAAAATTTTCGAAAAAAAATTTGAATAAAATTTTCGAAAAAAATTTTGAAAAAAAATTTTCCAAAAAAAATTTTGAAAAAAAATTTTCGAAAAAAATTTTGAAAAAAAATTTTGAAAAAAAATTTTCGAAAAAAATTTTGAAAAAAAATTTTCGAAAAAAATTTTGAAAAAAATTTTCGAAAAAAATTTTTAAAAAAATTTTCGAAAAAAATTCTCGAAAAAAATTTTGAAAAAAAATTTTGAAAAAAATTTTGAAAAAAAATTATGAAAAAAAATTTTCGAAAAAAATTTTCGAAAAAAAATTTTTAAATAATTTTCGAAAAAAATTTTCGAAAAAAATTTTGAAAAAAAATTTTCGAAAAAACTTTTGAAAAAAATTTTCGAAAAAAATTTTGAAAAAAATTTGAAAAAAATTTTCGAAAAAAATTTCGAAAAAAAATTTTTGAAAAAAATTTGAAAAAAAATTTTCGAAAAAAATTTTGAAAAAAAATTTTCGAAAAAAATTTTGAAAAAAATTTTCGAAAAAAATTTTGAAAAATAATTTTCGAAAAAAATTTTGAAAAAAAATTTTAAAAAAAATTTTGAAAAAAAATTTTCGAAAAAAATTTTGAAAAAAAATTTTAGAAAAAAATTTTTGAAAAAAATTTCGAAAAAAATTTTGAAAAAAATTTTCGAAAAAAATTTTGAAAAAAAATTTTGAAAAAAATTTTCGAAAAAGATTTTCGAAAAAAATTTTTAAAAAAATTTTTGAAAAAAATTTTCGAAAAAAATTTTCGAAAAAAATTTTCGAAAAAAATTTTCAAAAAAAAATTTTTAAAAAATTTTCGAAAAAAATTTTTAAAAAAATTTTCGAAAAAAATTTTGAAAAAAAATTTTCGGAAAAAATTTTCTAAAAAAATTTTGAAAAAAAATTTTCGAAAAAAATTTTGAAAAAAATTTTGAAAAAAATTTTCGAAAAAAAATTTCGAAAAAAATTTTTAAACAAATTTTCGAAAAAAATTTGAAAAAAATTTTCGAAAAAAATTTTGAAAAAAAATTTTCGAAAAAAATTTTGAAAAAAAATTTTCGAAAAAAATTTTCGAAAAAAATTTTCGAAAAAAATTTTCGAAAAAAATTTTGAAAAAAAATTTTCGAAAAAAATTTTGAAAAAAAATTTTCGAAAAAAATTTTGAAAAAAAAATTTGAAAAAAATTTTCGAAAAAAATTTTGAAAAAAATTTTCGAAAACAATTCACGAAAAAAATTTTGAAAAAAAATTTTCGAAAAAAATTTTGAAAAAAATTTTGAAAAAAAATTTTGAAAAAAATTATCCGAAAAAAATTTTGAAAAAAATTTTCGAAAAAAATTTTGAAAAAAATTTTCAAAAAAAATTTTGAAAAAAATTTCGAAAAAAAATTTTCGAAAAAAATTTTGAAAAAAATTTTGAAAAAAAATTTTCGAAAAAAATTTTGAAAAGAAATTTTCGAAAAAAATTTTGAAAAAAATTTTGAAAAAAAATTTTCGAAAAAAATTTGAAAAAAATTTTGAAAGAAAATTTTCGAAAAAACTTTTGAAAAAAATTTTCGAAAAAAATTTTGAAAAAAGTTTTGAAAAAAAATTTTCGAAAAAAATTTTGAAAAAAAATTTTCGAAAAAAATTTTCGAAAAAAATTTTGAAAAAAAATTTTCGAAAAAAAATTTTAAAAAAATTTTCGAAAAAAATTTTGAAAAAAAATTTTTGAAAAAAATTTTGAAAAAAAATTTTCGAAAAAAATTTTCGAAAAAAATTTTCGAAAAAAATTTTGAAAAAAAATTTTCGAAAAAAATTTTGAAAAAAAATTTTCGAAAAAAATTTTGAAAAAAAATTTTCGAAAAAAATTTTGAAAAAAAATTTTGAAAAAAATTTTCGAAAAAAATTTTGAAAAAAATTTTGAAAAAAATTTTCGAAAAGAATTTTCGAAAAAAATTTTGAAAAAAAATTTTCGAAAAAAATTTTGAAAGAAATTTTGAAAAAGAATTTTGAAAAAAATTTGAAAAAAATTTTGAAAGAAAATTTTCGAAAAAACTTTTGAAAAAAATTTTGAAAAAAAATTTTCGAAAAAAATTTTGAAAAAAAATTTTCGAAAAAAATTTTGAAAAAAAATTTCGAAAAAAATTTGAAAAAAATTTTGAAAGAAAATTTTCGAAAAAACTTTTGAAAAAAATTTTGAAAAAAATTTTCGAAAAAAATTTTGAAAAAAGTTTTGAAAAAAAATTTTCGAAAAAAAATCTCAAAAAAAATTTTCGAAAAAAATTTTCGAAAAAAATTTTGAAAAAAATTTCGAAAAAAAATTTTCGAAAAAAATTTTGAAAAAAATTTTGAAAAAAAATTTTCGAAAAAAATTTTGAAAAGAAATTTTCGAAAAAAATTTTGAAAAAAATTTTCGAAAAAAATTTTGAAAAAAATTTTCGAAAAAAATTTTGAAAAAAATTATCGAAAAAAATTTTGAAGAAAATTTTCAAAAAAATTTTGAAAAAAAATTTTCGAAAAAAATTTTGAAAAAAAATTTTCGAAAAAAATTTTGAAAAAAAATTTCGAAAAAAATTTGAAAAAAATTTTGAAAGAAAATTTTCGAAAAAACTTTTGAAAAAAATTTTGAAAAAAATTTTCGAAAAAAATTTTGAAAAAAGTTTTGAAAAAAAATTTTCGAAAAAAAATCTCAAAAAAAATTTTCGAAAAAAATTTTTTAAAAAAATTTTCGAAAAAAATTTTCGAAAAAAATTTTGAAAAAAAATTTTCGAAAAAAATTTTCGAAAAAAATTTTGAAAAAAATTTTCGAAAAAGTTTTGAAAAAAATTTTTAAAAAAAATTTTCGAAAAAAATTTTCGAAAAGAATTTTCGAAAAAATTTTCAAAAAAAAATTTAAAAAAAATTTTCGTAAAAATTTTTTGAAAAAAATTTTGAAAAAAAATTCTCGAAAAAAATTTTGAAAAAAAAATTTCGATAAAAATTTTGAAAAAAAAATTTCGAAAAAAAATTTCGAAAAAAATTTCGAAAAAAATTTCGAAAAAAATTTTCGAAAAAAATTTCGAAAAAAATTTTCGAAAAAATTCTCGAAAAAAATTTTGAAAAAAAATTCTCGAAAAAAATTTTGAAAAAAAATTTTCGAAAAAAATTTTGAAAAAGATTTCGAAAAAAAATTTTCGAAAAAAATTTTCGAAAAAAATTTTGAAAAAAATTTTGAAAAAAAATTTTGAAAAAAATTTTGAAAAAAAATTTTCGAAAAAAATTTTCGAAAAAAATTTTAAAAAAATTTTGAAAAAAATTTTCGAAAAAAACTTTCGAAAAAAATTTTGAAAAAAATTTTCAAAAAAAATTTGGAAAAAAAATTTTCGGAAAAAATTTTGAAAAAAAATTTCGAAAAAAATTTTGAAAAAAAATTTTGAAAAAAAATTTTTGAAAAAAATTTTGAAAAAAAAATTTTGAAAAAAATTATGAAAAAAATTTTCGAAAAAAATTTTGAAAAAAAATTCTCGAAAAAAATTTTGAAAAAAAATTTTGAAAAAAATTTTGAAAAAAAATTATGAAAAAAAATTTTGAAAAAAATTTTCGAAAAAAATTTTCGAAAAAAATTTTGAAAAAAAATTTTTGAAAAAAATTTTGAAAAAAATTTTGAAAAAAATTTTCGAAAAAAATTTTGAAAAAAATTTTCGAAAAAAATTTTGAAAAACATTTCGAAAAAAAAATTTCGAAAAAAATTTGGAAAAAAATTTTGAAAAAAAATTTTCGAAAAAAATTTTGAAAAAAAAATTTTCGAAAAAAAATTTTAAAAAAAAATTTTCTAAAAAAACTTTGAAAAAAAATTTTCGAAAAAAATTTTGAAAAAAATTTTCGAAAAAAATTTTTTAAAAAATTTTGAAAAAAAATTTCGAAAAAAAATTTGAAAAAAATTTTCGAAAAAAATTTTGAAAAAAAATTTTGAAAAAAAATTTTGAAAAAAAATTTTCGAAAAAAATTTTGAAAAAAAATTTTCGAAAAAAATTTTCGAAAAAAATTTTGAAAAAAAATTTCGAAAAAAATTTTGAAAAAAAATTTCGAAATAAATTTTGAAAAAAATTTTCGAAAAAAATTTTGAAAAAAAATTTTCGAAAAAAAATTTTAAAAAAAATTTTCGAAAAAAATTTTCGAAGAAAATTTTAAAAAAAAATTTTCGAAAAAAATTTCGAAAAAAATTTTCGAAAAAAATTTTCGAAAAAAATATCGAAAAAAATTTAAAAAAAAAAATTTTCGAAAAAAATTTTGAAAAAAAATTTTCGAAAAAAATTTTGAAAAAAATTTTCGAAAAAAATTTTGAAAAAAATTTCCGAAAAAAATTTTAAAAAAAATTTTGAAAAAAAATTTCGAAAAAAATTTTCGAAAAAAATTTTGAAAAAAAATTTTCGAAAAAAATTTTCGAAAAAAATTTTGAAAGAAATTTTGAAAAAGAATTTTGAAAAAAATTTGAAAAAAATTTTGAAAGAAAATTTTCGAAAAAACTTTTGAAAAAAATTTTGAAAAAAAATTTTCGAAAAAAATTTTGAAAAAAAATTTTCGAAAAAAATTTTGAAAAAAAATTTCGAAAAAAATTTGAAAAAAATTTTGAAAGAAAATTTTCGAAAAAACTTTTGAAAAAAATTTTGAAAAAAATTTTCGAAAAAAATTTTGAAAAAAGTTTTGAAAAAAAATTTTCGAAAAAAAATCTCAAAAAAAATTTTCGAAAAAAATTTTCGAAAAAAATTTTGAAAAAAATTTCGAAAAAAAATTTTCGAAAAAAATTTTGAAAAAAATTTTGAAAAAAAATTTTCGAAAAAAATTTTGAAAAGAAATTTTCGAAAAAAATTTTGAAAAAAATTTTCGAAAAAAATTTTGAAAAAAATTTTCGAAAAAAATTTTGAAAAAAATTATCGAAAAAAATTTTGAAGAAAATTTTCAAAAAAATTTTGAAAAAAAATTTTCGAAAAAAATTTTGAAAAAAAATTTTCGAAAAAAATTTTGAAAAAAAATTTCGAAAAAAATTTGAAAAAAATTTTGAAAGAAAATTTTCGAAAAAACTTTTGAAAAAAATTTTGAAAAAAATTTTCGAAAAAAATTTTGAAAAAAGTTTTGAAAAAAAATTTTCGAAAAAAAATCTCAAAAAAAATTTTCGAAAAAAATTTTTTAAAAAAATTTTCGAAAAAAATTTTCGAAAAAAATTTTGAAAAAAAATTTTCGAAAAAAATTTTCGAAAAAAATTTTGAAAAAAATTTTCGAAAAAGTTTTGAAAAAAATTTTTAAAAAAAATTTTCGAAAAAAATTTTCGAAAAGAATTTTCGAAAAAATTTTCAAAAAAAAATTTAAAAAAAATTTTCGTAAAAATTTTTTGAAAAAAATTTTGAAAAAAAATTCTCGAAAAAAATTTTGAAAAAAAAATTTCGATAAAAATTTTGAAAAAAAAATTTCGAAAAAAAATTTCGAAAAAAATTTCGAAAAAAATTTCGAAAAAAATTTTCGAAAAAAATTTCGAAAAAAATTTTCGAAAAAATTCTCGAAAAAAATTTTGAAAAAAAATTCTCGAAAAAAATTTTGAAAAAAAATTTTCGAAAAAAATTTTGAAAAAAATTTCGAAAAAAAATTTTCGAAAAAAATTTTCGAAAAAAATTTTGAAAAAAATTTTGAAAAAAAATTTTGAAAAAAATTTTGAAAAAAAATTTTCGAAAAAAATTTTCGAAAAAAATTTTAAAAAAATTTTGAAAAAAATTTTCGAAAAAAACTTTCGAAAAAAATTTTGAAAAAAATTTTCAAAAAAAATTTGGAAAAAAAATTTTCGGAAAAAATTTTGAAAAAAAATTTCGAAAAAAATTTTGAAAAAAAATTTTGAAAAAAAATTTTTGAAAAAAATTTTGAAAAAAAAATTTTGAAAAAAATTATGAAAAAAATTTTCGAAAAAAATTTTGAAAAAAAATTCTCGAAAAAAATTTTGAAAAAAAATTTTGAAAAAAATTTTGAAAAAAAATTATGAAAAAAAATTTTGAAAAAAATTTTCGAAAAAAATTTTCGAAAAAAATTTTGAAAAAAAATTTTTGAAAAAAATTTTGAAAAAAATTTTGAAAAAAATTTTCGAAAAAAATTTTGAAAAAAATTTTCGAAAAAAATTTTGAAAAACATTTCGAAAAAAAAATTTCGAAAAAAATTTGGAAAAAAATTTTGAAAAAAAATTTTCGAAAAAAATTTTGAAAAAAAAATTTTCGAAAAAAAATTTTAAAAAAAAATTTTCTAAAAAAACTTTGAAAAAAAATTTTCGAAAAAAATTTTGAAAAAAATTTTCGAAAAAAATTTTTTAAAAAATTTTGAAAAAAAATTTCGAAAAAAAATTTGAAAAAAATTTTCGAAAAAAATTTTGAAAAAAAATTTTGAAAAAAAATTTTGAAAAAAAATTTTCGAAAAAAATTTTGAAAAAAAATTTTCGAAAAAAATTTTCGAAAAAAATTTTGAAAAAAAATTTCGAAAAAAATTTTGAAAAAAAATTTCGAAATAAATTTTGAAAAAAATTTTCGAAAAAAATTTTGAAAAAAAATTTTCGAAAAAAAATTTTAAAAAAAATTTTCGAAAAAAATTTTCGAAGAAAATTTTAAAAAAAAATTTTCGAAAAAAATTTTCGAAAAAAATTTTCGAAAAAAATATCGAAAAAAATTTAAAAAAAAAAATTTTCGAAAAAAATTTTGAAAAAAAATTTTCGAAAAAAATTTTGAAAAAAATTTTCGAAAAAAATTTTGAAAAAAATTTCCGAAAAAAATTTTTAAAAAAATTTTGAAAAAAAATTTCGAAAAAAATTTTCGAAAAAAATTTTGAAAAAAAATTTTCGAAAAAAATTTTGAAAAAAATTTTCGAAAAAAATTTTGAAAAAAATTTTCGAAAAAGATTTTCGAAAAAAATTTTCGAAAAAAATTTTAAAAAAAAAATTTTCGAAAAAAATTTTGAAAAAAAATTTTCGAAAAAAATTTTTAAAAAAATTTTGAAAAAAAATTTCGAAAAAAATTTTAGAAAAAAATTTTGAAAAAAATTTTCAAAAAAAATTTTGAAAAAAATTTTCGAAAAAAATTTTGAAAAAAAATTTTCGAAAAAAATTTTTAAAAAAAATTTTGAAAAAAAATTTTCGAAAAAAATTTTGAAAAAAAAATTTCGAAAAAAATTTTGAAAAAAAATTTCGAAAAAAATTTTCAAAAAAATTTTCGAAAAAAATTTTCGAACAAAAATTTCAAAAAAATTTTCGAAAAAAATTTCGAAATAAAATTTACGAAAACAATTTTCAAAAAAATTTCGAAAAAAAATTTTCGAAAAAAATTTTCAAAAATTATTTAGAAAAAAAAATTTTCAAAAAAATTTTCGAAAAAATTTTCGAAAAAAATTTTTCGAAAAAAATTTCGAAAAAAAATTTCGAAAAAAAAATTTTTTAAAAATTTTGAAAAATAAATTCGAAAAAAATTTTTTAAAAAAATTTCGAAAAAAATTTCGAAAAAAAAATTTCGAAAAAAATTTTGAAAAAAAATTTCGAAAAAAATTTTCCAAAAAAAATTTTCAAAAAAATTTTCGAAAAAAATATCGAAATAAAATTTACGAAAACAATTTTCAAAAAAATTTTCGAAAAAAATTTTCAAAAATTATTTAGAAAAAAAAATTTTCGAAAATAATTTAGAAAAAAATTTTCGAAAAAAAATTTTCAAAAAAATTTTCGAAAAAATTTTCAAAAAAATTTTCGAAAAAAATTTTCAAAAAAATTTTCAAAAAAAATTTCGAAAAAAAATTTACGAAAACAATTTTCAAAAAAATTTTTGGAAAAAAAATTTTCGAAAAAAATTTTCAAAAAAATTTCAAAAAAAATTTTGAAAAAAATTTCGAAAAAAAATTTTCGAAAAAAATTTTGAAAAAAAATTTCGAAAAAAATTTTGAAGAAAATTTTTGAAAAGATTTTCGAAAAAAATTTCGAAAAAAAATTTTCGAAAAAAAAAATTCGAAAAAATTTTGAAAAAAATTTTCGAAAAAAATTTTGAAAAACATTTTGAAAAAAAATTTTCGAAAAAAATTTCGAAAAAAAATTTTCAAAAAAAATTTTGAAAAAAAAATTCGAAAAAAATTTTGAAAAAAATTTTCGAAAAAATTTTGGAAAAAAATTTTCGAAAAAAATTTAGAAAAAAAATTTCGAAAAAAATTTTCAAAAAAATTTTCGAAAAAATTTTGGAAAAACATTTTTCGAAAAAAATTTTCAAAAAAATTTTCCAAAAAAAATTTCGAAAAAAAAATTTCGAAAAAAATTTTGAAAAAAAATTTCGAAAAAAATTTTGAAAAAAAATTTTCGAAAAAATTTTGGAAAAAAATTTTCAAAAAAAATTTTGAAAAACAAATTCAAAAAAAAATCTTAAAAAAATGTTCGAAAAAAATTTCGAAAAAAAATTTTGAAAAAAATTTTCGAAAAAAATTCTCGAAAAAAATTTTGAAAAAAAATTTTGAAAAAAATTTTGAAAAAAAATTATGAAAAAAAATTTTCGAAAAAAATTTTCGAAAAAAAATTTTTAAAAAATTTTCGAAAAAAATTTTCGAAAAAAATTTTCGAAAAAAATTTTGAAAAAAAATTTTCGAAAAAACTTTTGAAAAAAATTTTCGAAAAAAATTTTGAAAAAAATTTGAAAAAAATTTTGAAAAACATTTCGAAAAAAAATTTTCGAAAAAAATTTGAAAAAAAATTTTCGAAAAAAATTTTGAAAAAAAATTTTCGAAAAAAATTTTGAAAAAAATTTTCGAAAAAAATTTTGAAAAATAATTTTTGAAAAAAATTTTCGAAAAAAATTTTTTAAAAAAATTTTCGAAAAAAATTTAAAAAAAAAAATTTTCGAAAAAAATTTTGAGAAAAAAATTTTGAAAAAAATTTTCGAAAAAGATTTTCGAAAAAAATTTTTAAAAAAATTTTTGAAAAAAATTTTCGAAAAAAATTTTCGAAAAAAATTTTCGAAAAAAATTTTCGAAAAAAATTTTCGAAAAAAAATTTTTAAAAAATTTTCGAAAAAAATTTTTTAAAAAATTTTCGAAAAAAATTTTCGAAAAAAATTTTGAAAAAAAATTTTCGGAAAAAATTTTCTAAAAAAATTTTGAAAAAAAATTTTCGAAAAAAATTTTGAAAAAAATTTTGAAAAAAATTTTCGAAAAAAAATTTCGAAAAAAATTTTTAAACAAATTTTCGAAAAAAATTTGAAAAAAATTTTCGAAAAAAATTTTGAAAAAAAATTTTCGAAAAAAATTTTGAAAAAAAATTTTCGAAAAAAATTTTCGAAAAAAATTTTCGAAAAAAATTTTCGAAAAAAATTTTGAAAAAAAATTTTCGAAAAAAATTTTGAAAAAAAATTTTCGAAAAAAATTTTGAAAAAAAAATTTGAAAAAAATTTTCGAAAAAAATTTTGAAAAAAATTTTCGAAAACAATTCACGAAAAAAATTTTGAAAAAAAATTTTCGAAAAAAATTTTGAAAAAAATTTTGAAAAAAAATTTTGAAAAAAATTATCCGAAAAAAATTTTGAAAAAAATTTTCGAAAAAAATTTTGAAAAAAATTTTCAAAAAAAATTTGAAAAAAATTTCGAAAAAAAATTTTCGAAAAAAATTTTGAAAAAAATTTTGAAAAAAAATTTTCGAAAAAAATTTTGAAAAGAAATTTTCGAAAAAAATTTTGAAAAAAATTTTGAAAAAAAAATTTTCGAAAAAAATTTGAAAAAAATTTTGAAAGAAAATTTTCGAAAAAACTTTTGAAAAAAATTTTCGAAAAAAATTTTGAAAAAAGTTTTGAAAAAAAATTTCGAAAAAAATTTTAGAAAAAAATTTTGAAAAAAATTTTCAAAAAAAATTTTGAAAAAAATTTTCGAAAAAAATTTTGAAAAAAAATTTTCGAAAAAAATTTTTAAAAAAAATTTTGAAAAAAAATTTTCGAAAAAAATTTTGAAAAAAAAATTTCGAAAAAAATTTTGAAAAAAAATTTCGAAAAAAATTTTCAAAAAAATTTTCGAAAAAAATTTTCGAACAAAAATTTCAAAAAAATTTTCGAAAAAAATTTCGAAATAAAATTTACGAAAACAATTTTCAAAAAAATTTCGAAAAAAAATTTTCGAAAAAAATTTTCAAAAATTATTTAGAAAAAAAAATTTTCAAAAAAATTTTCGAAAAAATTTTCGAAAAAAATTTTTCGAAAAAAATTTCGAAAAAAAATTTCGAAAAAAAATTTCGAAAAAAAAATTTTTTAAAAATTTTGAAAAATAAATTCGAAAAAAATTTTTTAAAAAAATTTCGAAAAAAATTTCGAAAAAAAAATTTCGAAAAAAATTTTGAAAAAAAATTTCGAAAAAAATTTTCCAAAAAAAATTTTCAAAAAAATTTTCGAAAAAAATATCGAAATAAAATTTACGAAAACAATTTTCAAAAAAATTTTCGAAAAAAATTTTCAAAAATTATTTAGAAAAAAAAATTTTCGAAAATAATTTAGAAAAAAATTTTCGAAAAAAAATTTTCAAAAAAATTTTCGAAAAAATTTTCAAAAAAATTTTCGAAAAAAATTTTCAAAAAAATTTTCAAAAAAAAATTCGAAAAAAAATTTACGAAAACAATTTTCAAAAAAATTTTTGGAAAAAAAATTTTCGAAAAAAATTTTCAAAAAAATTTCAAAAAAAATTTTGAAAAAAATTTCGAAAAAAAATTTTCGAAAAAAATTTTGAAAAAAAATTTCGAAAAAAATTTTGAAGAAAATTTTTGAAAAGATTTTCGAAAAAAATTTCGAAAAAAAATTTTCGAAAAAAAAAATTCGAAAAAATTTTGAAAAAAATTTTCGAAAAAAATTTTGAAAAACATTTTGAAAAAAAATTTTCGAAAAAAATTTCGAAAAAAAATTTTCAAAAAAAATTTTGAAAAAAAAATTCGAAAAAAATTTTGAAAAAAATTTTCGAAAAAATTTTGGAAAAAAATTTTCGAAAAAAATTTAGAAAAAAAATTTCGAAAAAAATTTTCAAAAAAATTTTCGAAAAAATTTTGGAAAAACATTTTTCGAAAAAAATTTTCAAAAAAATTTTCCAAAAAAAATTTCGAAAAAAAAATTTCGAAAAAAATTTTGAAAAAAAATTTCGAAAAAAATTTTGAAAAAAAATTTTCGAAAAAATTTTGGAAAAAAATTTTCAAAAAAAATTTTGAAAAACAAATTCAAAAAAAAATCTTAAAAAAATGTTCGAAAAAAATTTCGAAAAAAAATTTTGAAAAAAATTTTCGAAAAAAATTCTCGAAAAAAATTTTGAAAAAAAATTTTGAAAAAAATTTTGAAAAAAAATTATGAAAAAAAATTTTCGAAAAAAATTTTCGAAAAAAAATTTTTAAAAAATTTTCGAAAAAAATTTTCGAAAAAAATTTTCGAAAAAAATTTTGAAAAAAAATTTTCGAAAAAACTTTTGAAAAAAATTTTCGAAAAAAATTTTGAAAAAAATTTGAAAAAAATTTTCGAAAAAAATTTTGAAAAACATTTCGAAAAAAAATTTTCGAAAAAAATTTGAAAAAAAATTTTCGAAAAAAATTTTGAAAAAAAATTTTCGAAAAAAATTTTGAAAAAAATTTTCGAAAAAAATTTTGAAAAATAATTTTTGAAAAAAATTTTCGAAAAAAATTTTTTAAAAAAATTTTCGAAAAAAATTTAAAAAAAAAAATTTTCGAAAAAAATTTTGAGAAAAAAATTTTGAAAAAAATTTTCGAAAAAGATTTTCGAAAAAAATTTTTAAAAAAATTTTTGAAAAAAATTTTCGAAAAAAATTTTCGAAAAAAATTTTCGAAAAAAATTTTCGAAAAAAAATTTTTAAAAAATTTTCGAAAAAAATTTTTAAAAAAATTTTCGAAAAAAATTTTCGAAAAAAATTTTGAAAAAAAATTTTCGGAAAAAATTTTCTAAAAAAATTTTGAAAAAAAATTTTCGAAAAAAATTTTGAAAAAAATTTTGAAAAAAATTTTCGAAAAAAAATTTCGAAAAAAATTTTAAAACAAATTTTCGAAAAAAATTAAAAAAAAATTTTCGAAAAAAATTTTGAAAAAAAATTTTCGAAAAAAATTTTGAAAAAAAATTTTCGAAAAAAATTTTCGAAAAAAATTTTCGAAAAAAATTTTCGAAAAAAATTTTGAAAAAAAATTTTCGAAAAAAATTTTGAAAAAAAATTTTCGAAAAAAATTTTGAAAAAAAAATTTGAAAAAAATTTTCGAAAAAAATTTTGAAAAAAATTTTCGAAAACAATTCACGAAAAAAATTTTGAAAAAAAATTTTCGAAAAAAATTTTGAAAAAAATTTTGAAAAAAAATTTTGAAAAAAATTATCCGAAAAAAATTTTGAAAAAAATTTTCGAAAAAAATTTTGAAAAAAATTTTCAAAAAAAATTTTGAAAAAAATTTCGAAAAAAAATTTTCGAAAAAAATTTTGAAAAAAATTTTGAAAAAAAATTTTCGAAAAAAATTTTGAAAAGAAATTTTCGAAAAAAATTTTGAAAAAAATTTTGAAAAAAAAATTTTCGAAAAAAATTTGAAAAAAATTTTGAAAGAAAATTTTCGAAAAAACTTTTGAAAAAAATTTTCGAAAAAAATTTTGAAAAAAGTTTTGAAAAAAAATTTTCGAAAAAAATTTTGAAAAAAAATTTTCGAAAAAAATTTTCGAAAAAAATTTTCGAAAAAAATTTTGAAAAAAAATTTTCGAAAAAAATTTTTAAAAAAATTTTCGAAAAAAATTTTCGAAAAAAATTTTGAAAAAAAATTTTCGGAAAAAATTTTCGAAAAAAATTTTGAAAAAAAATTTTCGAAAAAAATTTTGAAAAAAATTTTGAAAAAAATTTTCGAAAAAAAATTTCGAAAAAAATTTTTAAGCAAATTTTCGAAAAAAAATTTTGAAAAAAAATTTTCGAAAAAAAATTTGAAAAAAATTTTCGAAAAAAATTTTGAAAAAAAATTTTCGAAAAAAATTTTGAAAAAAAATTTTCGAAAAAAATTTTCGAAAAAAATTTTGAAAAAAAATTTTCGAAAAAAATTTTGAAAAAAAATTTTCGAAAAAAATTTTGAAAAAAAATTTTCGAAAAAAATTTTGAAAAAAAATTTTCGAAAAAAATTTTGAAAAAAAATTTTCGAAAAAAATTTTGAAAAAAAATTTTGAAAAAAATTTTCGAAAAAAAATTTGAAAAAAATTTTGAAAAAAATTTTCGAAAAGAATTTTCGAAAAAAATTTTGAAAAAAAATTTTCGAAAAAAATTTTGAAAGAAATTTTGAAAAAAAATTTTGAAAAAAATTTTCCGAAAAAAATTTTGAAAAAAATTTTCGAAAAAAATTTTGAAAAAAATTTCGAAAAAAAATTTTCGAAAAAAATTTTGAAAGAAAATTTTCGAAAAAAATTTTGAAAAAAATTTTCGAAAAAAATTTTGAAAAAAATTATCGAAAAAAATTTTGAAGAAAATTTTCAAAAAAATTTTCGAAAAAAATTTTGAAAAAAAATTTCGAAAAAAATTTGAAAAAAATTTTGAAAGAAAATTTTCGAAAAAACTTTTGAAAAAAATTTTGAAAAAAATTTTCGAAAAAAATTTTGAAAAAAGTTTTGAAAAAAAATTTTCGAAAAAAAATCTCAAAAAAAATTTTCGAAAAAAATTTTCGAAAAAAATTTTGAAAAAAATTTCGAAAAAAAATTTTCGAAAAAAATTTTGAAAAAAATTTTGAAAAAAAATTTTCGAAAAAAATTTTGAAAAGAAATTTTCGAAAAAAATTTTGAAAAAAATTTTCGAAAAAAATTTTGAAAAAAATTTTCGAAAAAAATTTTGAAAAAAATTATCGAAAAAAATTTTGAAGAAAATTTTCAAAAAAATTTTGAAAAAAAATTTTCGAAAAAAATTTTGAAAAAAAATTTTCGAAAAAAATTTTGAAAAAAAATTTCGAAAAAAATTTGAAAAAAATTTTGAAAGAAAATTTTCGAAAAAACTTTTGAAAAAAATTTTGAAAAAAATTTTCGAAAAAAATTTTGAAAAAAGTTTTGAAAAAAAATTTTCGAAAAAAAATCTCAAAAAAAATTTTCGAAAAAAATTTTTTAAAAAAATTTTCGAAAAAAATTTTCGAAAAAAATTTTGAAAAAAAATTTTCGAAAAAAATTTTCGAAAAAAATTTTGAAAAAAATTTTCGAAAAAGTTTTGAAAAAAATTTTTAAAAAAAATTTTCGAAAAAAATTTTCGAAAAGAATTTTCGAAAAAATTTTCAAAAAAAAATTTAAAAAAAATTTTCGTAAAAATTTTTTGAAAAAAATTTTGAAAAAAAATTCTCGAAAAAAATTTTGAAAAAAAAATTTCGATAAAAATTTTGAAAAAAAAATTTTGAAAAAAAATTTGAAAAAAATTTTCGAAAAAAATTTTGAAAAAAAATTTTCGAAAAAAATTTTGAAAAAAAAATTTTGAAAAAAATTTTAAAAAAAAATTTTCGAAAAAAATTTTGGAAAAAAATTTTCGAAAAAAATTTTGAAAAAAAAATTTTGAAAAAAATTTTGAAAAAAAATTTTCGAAAAAAATTTTGGAAAAAAATTTTCGAAAAAAATTTTGAAAAAAATTTCGAAAAAAATTTTGAAAAAAATTTCGAAAAAAAATTTTCGAAAAAAATTTTCGAAAAAAATTTTCGAAAAAAATTTGGAAAAAAAATTTTCGGAAAAAATTTTGAAAAAAAATTTCGAAAAAAATTTTGAAAAAAAATTTTCGAAAAAAATTTTGAAAAAAATTTTCGAAAAAAATTTTCGAAAAAAATTTTGAAAAAAATTTTCGAAAAAAATTTTGAAAAAAAAATTTCGAAAAAAATTTTGAAAAAAATTTTGAAAAAAAATTTTCGAAAAAAATTTCGAAAAAAATTTTCGAAAAAAATTTTGAAAAAAATTTTCGAAAAAAATTTTGAAAAAAAATTTTCGAAAAAAATTTTAAAAAAAAATTTTGAATAAAAATTTTCGAAAAAAATTTTGAAAAAAATTTTCGAAAAAAATTTTTAAAAAAATTTTCGAAAAAAATTTTCGAAAAAAATTTTGAAAAAAAATTTTGAAAAAAATTTTGAAAAAAAATTATGAAAAAAAATTTTCGAAAAAACTTTTGAAAAAAATTTTCGAAAAAAATTTTTTGAAAAAAATTTTGAAAAAAATTTTCGAAAAAAATTTTAAAAAAAATTTTCGAAAAAAATTTTTAAAAAAATTTCGAAAAAAAATTTTCGAAAAAAATTTGGAAAAAAATTTTGAAAAAAAATTTTCGAAAAAAATTTTGAAAAAAAATTTTCGAAAAAAATTTTGAAAAAAATTTTCGAAAAAAATTTTGAAAAAAAATTTTCGAAAAAAATTTTGAAAAAAATTTTCGAAAAAAATTTTGAAAAAAAATTTTCGAAAAAAATTTTGAAAAAAATTTTCAAAAAAAATTTTGAAAAAAATTTTCGAAAAAAAAATTTCGAAAAAAATTTTTAAAAAAATTTTCGAAAAAAATTTTCGAAAAAAATTTTTAAAAAAATTTTCAAAAAAATTTTGAAAAAAAATTTTCGAAAAAAAATTTGAATAAAATTTTCGAAAAAAATTTTGAAAAAAAATTTTCCAAAAAAAATTTTGAAAAAAAATTTTCGAAAAAAATTTTGAAAAAAAATTTTGAAAAAAAATTTTCGAAAAAAATTTTGAAAAAAAATTTTCGAAAAAAATTTTGAAAAAAATTTTCGAAAAAAATTTTTAAAAAAATTTTCGAAAAAAATTCTCGAAAAAAATTTTGAAAAAAAATTTTGAAAAAAATTTTGAAAAAAAATTATGAAAAAAAATTTTCGAAAAAAATTTTCGAAAAAAAATTTTTAAATAATTTTCGAAAAAAATTTTCGAAAAAAATTTTGAAAAAAAATTTTCGAAAAAACTTTTGAAAAAAATTTTCGAAAAAAATTTTGAAAAAAATTTGAAAAAAATTTTCGAAAAAAATTTCGAAAAAAAATTTTTGAAAAAAATTTGAAAAAAAATTTTCGAAAAAAATTTTGAAAAAAAATTTTCGAAAAAAATTTTGAAAAAAATTTTCGAAAAAAATTTTGAAAAATAATTTTCGAAAAAAATTTTGAAAAAAAATTTTAAAAAAAATTTTGAAAAAAAATTTTCGAAAAAAATTTTGAAAAAAAATTTTAGAAAAAAATTTTTGAAAAAAATTTCGAAAAAAATTTTGAAAAAAATTTTCGAAAAAAATTTTGAAAAAAAATTTTGAAAAAAATTTTCGAAAAAGATTTTCGAAAAAAATTTTTAAAAAAATTTTTGAAAAAAATTTTCGAAAAAAATTTTCGAAAAAAATTTTCGAAAAAAATTTTCAAAAAAAAATTTTTAAAAAATTTTCGAAAAAAATTTTTAAAAAAATTTTCGAAAAAAATTTTGAAAAAAAATTTTCGGAAAAAATTTTCTAAAAAAATTTTGAAAAAAAATTTTCGAAAAAAATTTTGAAAAAAATTTTGAAAAAAATTTTCGAAAAAAAATTTCGAAAAAAATTTTTAAACAAATTTTCGAAAAAAATTTGAAAAAAATTTTCGAAAAAAATTTTGAAAAAAAATTTTCGAAAAAAATTTTGAAAAAAAATTTTCGAAAAAAATTTTCGAAAAAAATTTTCGAAAAAAATTTTCGAAAAAAATTTTGAAAAAAAATTTTCGAAAAAAATTTTGAAAAAAAATTTTCGAAAAAAATTTTGAAAAAAAAATTTGAAAAAAATTTTCGAAAAAAATTTTGAAAAAAATTTTCGAAAACAATTCACGTAAAAAATTTTGAAAAAAAATTTTCGAAAAAAATTTTGAAAAAAATTTTGAAAAAAAATTTTGAAAAAAATTATCCGAAAAAAATTTTGAAAAAAATTTTCGAAAAAAATTTTGAAAAAAATTTTCAAAAAAAATTTTGAAAAAAATTTCGAAAAAAAATTTTCGAAAAAAATTTTGAAAAAAATTTTGAAAAAAAATTTTCGAAAAAAATTTTGAAAAGAAATTTTCGAAAAAAATTTTGAAAAAAATTTTGAAAAAAAATTTTCGAAAAAAATTTGAAAAAAATTTTGAAAGAAAATTTTCGAAAAAACTTTTGAAAAAAATTTTCGAAAAAAATTTTGAAAAAAGTTTTGAAAAAAAATTTTCGAAAAAAATTTTGAAAAAAAATTTTCGAAAAAAATTTTCGAAAAAAATTTTGAAAAAAAATTTTCGAAAAAAAATTTTAAAAAAATTTTCGAAAAAAATTTTGAAAAAAAATTTTTGAAAAAAATTTTGAAAAAAAATTTTCGAAAAAAATTTTCGAAAAAAATTTTCGAAAAAAATTTTGAAAAAAAATTTTCGAAAAAAATTTTGAAAAAAAATTTTCGAAAAAAATTTTGAAAAAAAATTTTCGAAAAAAATTTTGAAAAAAAATTTTGAAAAAAATTTTCGAAAAAAATTTTGAAAAAAATTTTGAAAAAAATTTTCGAAAAGAATTTTCGAAAAAAATTTTGAAAAAAAATTTTCGAAAAAAATTTTGAAAGAAATTTTGAAAAAGAATTTTGAAAAAAATTTGAAAAAAATTTTGAAAGAAAATTTTCGAAAAAACTTTTGAAAAAAATTTTGAAAAAAAATTTTCGAAAAAAATTTTGAAAAAAAATTTTCGAAAAAAATTTTGAAAAAAAATTTCGAAAAAAATTTGAAAAAAATTTTGAAAGAAAATTTTCGAAAAAACTTTTGAAAAAAATTTTGAAAAAAATTTTCGAAAAAAATTTTGAAAAAAGTTTTGAAAAAAAATTTTCGAAAAAAAATCTCAAAAAAAATTTTCGAAAAAAATTTTCGAAAAAAATTTTGAAAAAAATTTCGAAAAAAAATTTTCGAAAAAAATTTTGAAAAAAATTTTGAAAAAAAATTTTCGAAAAAAATTTTGAAAAGAAATTTTCGAAAAAAATTTTGAAAAAAATTTTCGAAAAAAATTTTGAAAAAAATTTTCGAAAAAAATTTTGAAAAAAATTATCGAAAAAAATTTTGAAGAAAATTTTCAAAAAAATTTTGAAAAAAAATTTTCGAAAAAAATTTTGAAAAAAAATTTTCGAAAAAAATTTTGAAAAAAAATTTCGAAAAAAATTTGAAAAAAATTTTGAAAGAAAATTTTCGAAAAAACTTTTGAAAAAAATTTTGAAAAAAATTTTCGAAAAAAATTTTGAAAAAAGTTTTGAAAAAAAATTTTCGAAAAAAAATCTCAAAAAAAATTTTCGAAAAAAATTTTTTAAAAAAATTTTCGAAAAAAATTTTCGAAAAAAATTTTGAAAAAAAATTTTCGAAAAAAATTTTCGAAAAAAATTTTGAAAAAAATTTTCGAAAAAGTTTTGAAAAAAATTTTTAAAAAAAATTTTCGAAAAAAATTTTCGAAAAGAATTTTCGAAAAAATTTTCAAAAAAAAATTTAAAAAAAATTTTCGTAAAAATTTTTTGAAAAAAATTTTGAAAAAAAATTCTCGAAAAAAATTTTGAAAAAAAAATTTCGATAAAAATTTTGAAAAAAAAATTTCGAAAAAAAATTTCGAAAAAAATTTCGAAAAAAATTTCGAAAAAAATTTTCGAAAAAAATTTCGAAAAAAATTTTCGAAAAAATTCTCGAAAAAAATTTTGAAAAAAAATTCTCGAAAAAAATTTTGAAAAAAAATTTTCGAAAAAAATTTTGAAAAAAATTTCGAAAAAAAATTTTCGAAAAAAATTTTCGAAAAAAATTTTGAAAAAAATTTTGAAAAAAAATTTTGAAAAAAATTTTGAAAAAAAATTTTCGAAAAAAATTTTCGAAAAAAATTTTAAAAAAATTTTGAAAAAAATTTTCGAAAAAAACTTTCGAAAAAAATTTTGAAAAAAATTTTCAAAAAAAATTTGGAAAAAAAATTTTCGGAAAAAATTTTGAAAAAAAATTTCGAAAAAAATTTTGAAAAAAAATTTTGAAAAAAAATTTTTGAAAAAAATTTTGAAAAAAAAATTTTGAAAAAAATTATGAAAAAAATTTTCGAAAAAAATTTTGAAAAAAAATTCTCGAAAAAAATTTTGAAAAAAAATTTTGAAAAAAATTTTGAAAAAAAATTATGAAAAAAAATTTTGAAAAAAATTTTCGAAAAAAATTTTCGAAAAAAATTTTGAAAAAAAATTTTTGAAAAAAATTTTGAAAAAAATTTTGAAAAAAATTTTCGAAAAAAATTTTGAAAAAAATTTTCGAAAAAAATTTTGAAAAACATTTCGAAAAAAAAATTTCGAAAAAAATTTGGAAAAAAATTTTGAAAAAAAATTTTCGAAAAAAATTTTGAAAAAAAAATTTTCGAAAAAAAATTTTAAAAAAAAATTTTCTAAAAAAACTTTGAAAAAAAATTTTCGAAAAAAATTTTGAAAAAAATTTTCGAATAAAATTTTTTAAAAAATTTTGAAAAAAAATTTCGAAAAAAAATTTGAAAAAAATTTTCGAAAAAAATTTTGAAAAAAAATTTTGAAAAAAAATTTTGAAAAAAAATTTTCGAAAAAAATTTTGAAAAAAAATTTTCGAAAAAAATTTTCGAAAAAAATTTTGAAAAAAAATTTCGAAAAAAATTTTGAAAAAAAATTTCGAAATAAATTTTGAAAAAAATTTTCGAAAAAGATTTTCGAAAAAAATTTTCGAAAAAAATTCTTAAAAAAAAATTTTCGAAAAAAATTTTGAAAAAAAATTTTCGAAAAAAATTTTTAAAAAAATTTTGAAAAAAAATTTCGAAAAAAATTTTAGAAAAAAATTTTGAAAAAAATTTTCGAAAAAAATTTTGAAAAAAATTTTCGAAAAAAATTTTGAAAAAAAATTTTCGAAAAAAATTTTTAAAAAAAATTTTGAAAAAAAATTTTCGAAAAAAATTTTGAAAAAAAAATTTCGAAAAAAATTTTGAAAAAAAATTTCGAAAAAAATTTTCAAAAAAATTTTCGAAAAAAATTTTCGAACAAAAATTTCAAAAAAATTTTCGAAAAAAATTTCGAAATAAAATTTACGAAAACAATTTTCAAAAAAATTTCGAAAAAAAATTTTCGAAAAAAATTTTCAAAAATTATTTAGAAAAAAAAATTTTCAAAAAAATTTTCGAAAAAATTTTCGAAAAAAATTTTTCGAAAAAAATTTCGAAAAAAAATTTCGAAAAAAAATTTCGAAAAAAAAATTTTTTAAAAATTTTGAAAAATAAATTCGAAAAAAATTTTTTAAAAAAATTTCGAAAAAAATTTCGAAAAAAAAATTTCGAAAAAAATTTTGAAAAAAAATTTCGAAAAAAATTTTCCAAAAAAAATTTTCAAAAAAATTTTCGAAAAAAATATCGAAATAAAATTTACGAAAACAATTTTCAACAAAATTTTCGAAAAAAATTTTCAAAAATTATTTAGAAAAAAAAATTTTCGAAAATAATTTAGAAAAAAATTTTCGAAAAAAAATTTTCAAAAAAATTTTCGAAAAAATTTTCAAAAAAATTTTCGAAAAAAATTTTCAAAAAAATTTTCAAAAAAAATTTCGAAAAAAAATTTACGAAAACAATTTTCAAAAAAATTTTTGGAAAAAAAATTTTCGAAAAAAATTTTCAAAAAAATTTCAAAAAAAATTTTGAAAAAAATTTCGAAAAAAAATTTTCGAAAAAAATTTTGAAAAAAAATTTCGAAAAAAATTTTGAAGAAAATTTTTGAAAAGATTTTCGAAAAAAATTTCGAAAAAAAATTTTCGAAAAAAAAAATTCGAAAAAATTTTGAAAAAAATTTTCGAAAAAAATTTTGAAAAACATTTTGAAAAAAAATTTTCGAAAAAAATTTCGAAAAAAAATTTTCAAAAAAAATTTTGAAAAAAAAATTCGAAAAAAATTTTGAAAAAAATTTTCGAAAAAATTTTGGAAAAAAATTTTCGAAAAAAATTTAGAAAAAAAATTTCGAAAAAAATTTTCAAAAAAATTTTCGAAAAAATTTTGGAAAAACATTTTTCGAAAAAAATTTTCAAAAAAATTTTCCAAAAAAAATTTCGAAAAAAAAATTTCGAAAAAAATTTTGAAAAAAAATTTCGAAAAAAATTTTGAAAAAAAATTTTCGAAAAAATTTTGGAAAAAAATTTTCAAAAAAAATTTTGAAAAACAAATTCAAAAAAAAATCTTAAAAAAATGTTCGAAAAAAATTTCGAAAAAAAATTTTGAAAAAAATTTTCGAAAAAAAATTCGAAAAAAAATTTTCGAAAAAATTTTGAAAAAAAATTTCGAAAAAAATTTTTAAAAAAATTTTCGAAAAAAATTTCGAAAAAAAATTTTCGAAAAAAATTTTGAAAAAAAATTTCGAAAAAATTTTCCAAAAAAATTTTTCGAATAAAATTTTCAAATAAATTTTCGAAAGAAATTTCGAAAAAAATTTTCGAAAAAAATTTTTACAAAAATTTTCGAAAAAAAATTTTCGAAAAAAATTTTCAAAAAAAATTTTGAAAAAAAAATTGAAAAAAAAATTTTGAAAAAAATTTCGTAAAAAAATTTTCGAAAAAAATTTTCAAAAAAAAAATTTCGAAAAAAATTTTGAAAAAAATTTTCCAAAAAAAATTTTCGAAAAAAATTTTGAAAAAAAAATTTTCGAAAATAATTTAGAAAAAAAAATTTTCGAAAATAATTTAGAAAAAAATTTTCGAAAAAAAATTTTCAAAAAAATTTTCGAAAAAATTTTTCAAAAAAAATTTCGAAAAAAAATTTTGAAAAAAAATTTCGAAAAAAAAATTTTTAAAAAATTTTGAAAAATAAATTGGAAAAAAATTTTTAAAAAAATTTTCGAAAAAAATTTCGAAAAAAAAATTTCGAAAAAGTTTTGAAAAAAAATTTCGAAAAAATTTTTCGAAAAAAAAATTTCGAAAAAAATTTTGAAAAAAAATTTTCGAAAAAATTTTGGAAAAAAATTTCGAAAAAAATTTTGAAAAAAAATTTCGAAAAAAATTTTTAAAAAAATTTTCGAAAAAAAATTCGATAAAAAATTTTCGAAAAAAATTTTGAAAAAAATTTTCGAAAAAAATTTCGAAAAAAAATTTTCGAAATAAATTTTTTTTTTAAATTTCGAAAAAAAATTTTCGAATAAAATTTCGAAAAAAAATTTTCGAAAAAAATTTCGAAATTTATTTTGAAAAAAAATTTCTAAAAAATTTTGGAAAAAAATTTTAGAAAAAATATTATCGAAAAAAATTTTCGAAAAAAATTTCGAAAAAAAATTTCGAAAAAAAATTTTCGAAAAAAAATTTTGAAAAAAAATTTAGAAAAAATTTTGCAAAAAAAATTCTCGATAAAAATTTCGAAAAAAAAATTTCGAAAAAAAAAAGGAAAAAAAGTTTCGAAAAAAAATTTGAAAAAAAAATTTCGAAAAAAATTTTCAAAAAAATTTTCGAAAAAAATTTCGAAAAAATTTTGGATAAAAATTTTTCGATCAAAATTTCGAAAAAAAATTTTCGAAAAACATTTTGAAAAAAAATTTTAAAAAAAAATTTCGAAATTTATTTTGAAAAAAAAATTCGAAAAAATTTTGGAAAAAAATTTTTAAAAAAATTTATCGAAAAAAATTTTCGAAAAAAATTTCGAAAAAAAATTTACAAAAAAAATTTTGGAAAAAAATTTTTCGAATAAAATTTTCAAATAAATTTTAGAAAGAAATTTCGAAAAAAATTTTCGAAAAAAATTTTTACAAAAATTTTCGAAAAAAAATTTTCGAAAAAAATTTCGAAAAAAAATTTACGAAAACAATTTTCAAAAAAATTTTCGAAAAAAAATTTTCGAAAAAAATTTTCAAAAAAATTTTCGAATAAATTTTGAAAAAAAATTTTTCGAAAAAAATTTTGAAAAAAATTTTCGAAAAAAATTTCAAAAAAAATTTTGAAAAAAATTTCGAAAAAAAATTTTCGAAAAAAATTTTGAAAAAAAATTTCGAAAAAAATTTTGAAGAAAATTTTCGAAAAAAATTTTCCAAAAAAAATTTTCAAAAAAATTTTCGAAAAAAATATCGAAATAAAATTTACGAAAACAATTTTCAAAAAAATTTTCGAAAAAAATTTTCAAAAATTATTTAGAAAAAAAAATTTTCGAAAATAATTTAGAAAAAAATTTTCGAAAAAAAATTTTCAAAAAAATTTTCGAAAAAATTATCAAAAAAATTTTCGAAAAAAATTTTCAAAAAAATTTTTCGAAAAAAATTTTCAAAAAAATTTTCAAAAAAAATTTCGAAAAAAAATTTACGAAAACAATTTTCAAAAAAGGTTTTGGAAAAAAAATTTTCGAAAAAAATTTTCAAAAAAATTTCAAAAAAAATTTTGAAAAAAATTTCGAAAAAAAATTTTCGAAAAAAAATTTGAAAAAAAATTTCGAAAAAAATTTTGAAGAAAATTTTTGAAAAAATTTTCGAAAAAAATTTCGAAAAAAAATTTTCGAAAAAAAAAATTCGAAAAAATTTTGAAAAAAATTTTCGAAAAAAATTTTGAAAAACATTTTGAAAAAAAATTTTCGAAAAAAATTTCGAAAAAAAATTTTCAAAAAAAATTTTGAAAAAAAAATTCGAAAAAAATTTTGAAAAAAATTTTCGAAAAAATTTTGGAAAAAAATTTTCGAAAAAAATTTAGAAAAAAAATTTCGAAAAAAATTTTCAAAAAAATTTTCGAAAAAATTTTGGAAAAACATTTTTCGAAAAAAATTTTCAAAAAAATTTTCCAAAAAAAATTTCGAAAAAAAAATTTCGAAAAAAATTTTGAAAAAAAATTTCGAAAAAAATTTTGAAAAAAAATTTTCGAAAAAATTTTGGAAAAAAATTTTCAAAAAAAATTTTGAAAAAAAAATTCAAAAAAAAATCTTAAAAAAATGTTCGAAAAAAATTTCGAAAAAAAATTTTGAAAAAAATTTTCGAAAAAAAATTCGAAAAAAAATTTTCGAAAAAATTTTGAAAAAAAATTTCGAAAAAAATTTTTAAAAAAATTTTCGAAAAAAATTTCGAAAAAAAATTTTCGAAAAAAATTTTGAAAAAAAATTTCGAAAAAATTTTCCAAAAAAATTTTTCGAATAAAATTTTCAAATAAATTTTCGAAAGAAATTTCGAAAAAAATTTTCGAAAAAAATTTTTACAAAAATTTTCGAAAAAAAATTTTCGAAAAAAATTTTCAAAAAAAATTTTGAAAAAAAATTTGGAAAAAAAATTTTGAAAAAAATTTTCGAAAAAAATTTCGTAAAAAAATTTTCGAAAAAAATTTTCGAAAAAAAAATTTCGAAAAAAATTTTGAAAAAAATTTTCCAAAAAAAAATTTTCGAAAAAAATTTTGAAAAAAAAATTTTCGAAAATAATTTAGAAAAAAAAATTTTCGAAAATAATTTAGAAAAAAATTTTCGAAAAAAAATTTTCAAAAAAATTTTCGAAAAAATTTTTCAAAAAAAATTTCGAAAAAAAATTTTGAAAAAAAATTTCGAAAAAAAAATTTTTAAAAAATTTTGAAAAATAAATTGGAAAAAAAATTTTAAAAAAATTTTCGAAAAAAATTTCGAAAAAAAAATTTCGAAAAAAATTTTGAAAAAAAATTTCGAAAAAATTTTTCGAAAAAAAAATTTCGAAAAAAATTTTGAAAAAAAATTTTCGAAAAAATTTTGGAAAAAAATTTCGAAAAAAATTTTGAAAAAAAATTTCGAAAAAAATTTTTAAAAAAATTTTCGAAAAAAATTTCGATAAAAAATTTTCGAAAAAAATTTTGAAAAAAATTTTCGAAAAAAATTTCGAAAAAAAATTTTCGAAATAAATTTTTTTTTTAAATTTCGAAAAAAAATTTTCGAATAAAATTTCGAAAAAAAATTTTCGAAAAAAATTTTGAAAAAAAATTTCGAAATTTATTTTGAAAAAAAATTTCGAAAAAATTTTGGAAAAAAATTTTAGAAAAAATATTATCGAAAAAAATTTTCGAAAAAAATTTCGAAAAAAAATTTACAAAAAAAATTTTCGAAAAAAAATTTAAAAAAAAAATTTAGAAAAAATTTTGCAAAAAAAATTCTCGATAAAAATTTCGAAAAAAAAATTTCGAAAAAAAAAAGGAAAAAAAGTTTCGAAAAAAAATTTGAAAAAAAAATTTCGAAAAAAATTTTCAAAAAAATTTTCGAAAAAATTTTTCGAAAAAATTTTTCGAAAAAAATTTCGAAAAAATTTTGGATAAAAATTTTTCGATCAAAATTTCGAAAAAAAATTTTCGAAAAACATTTTGAAAAAAAATTTTAAAAAAAAATTTCGAAATTTATTTTGAAAAAAAAATTCGAAAAAATTTTGGAAAAAAATTTTTAAAAAAATTTATCGAAAAAAATTTTCGAAAAAAATTTCGAAAAAAAATTTACAAAAAAAATTTTGGAAAAAAATTTTTCGAATAAAATTACGAAAAAAAATTTTCGAAAAACATTTTGAAAAAAAATTTTGAAAAAAAATTTCGAATTTTATTTTGAAAAAAAATTTCGAAAAAATTTTCAAAAAAAATTTCGAAAAAAAATTTTTAAAAAATTTTCGAAAAAAATTTTGAAAAAAAATTTCGAAAAAAAGTTTCAAAAAAATTTTCGAAAAAATTTTGGAAAAAAATTTTAGAAAAAATATTATCGAAAAAAATTTTCGAAAAATATTTCGAAAAAAAATTTACAAAAAAAATTTTCGAAAAAAAATTTTGAAAAAAAATTTTGAAAAAATTTTGCAAAAAAAATTCTCGAAAAAATTTCGAAAAAAAAAATTTCGAAAAAAATTATGAAAAAAAGTTTCGAAAAAAAATTTGAAAAAAAATTTCGAAAAAAATTTTCAAAAAAATTTTCGAAAAAATTTTGGAAAAAAATTTTTCCAAAAAAATTTTGAAAAAAAATTTTCGAAAAAAATTTCGAAAAAAAATTTTTGAAAAAAATTTCGAAAAAAAATTTTCGAAAAAAATTCTCGAAAAAAATTTCGAAAAAAAAATTTCGAAAAAAATTATGAAAAAAAGTTTCGAAAAAAAATTTGAAAAAAAATTTCGAAAAAAATTTTCAAAAAAATTTTCGAAAAAATTTTGGAAAAAAATTTTTCGAAAAAAATTTTGAAAAAAAATTTTCAAAAAAAATTTCGAAAAAAAATTTTTGAAAAAAATTTCGAAAAAAAATTTTCGAAAAAAATTTTGAAAAAAAATTTCGAAAAAAATTTTGAAAAAAATTTTCGAAAAAATTTTGGAAAAAAATTTTCAAAAAAAAATTTGAAAAAAAATTTCGAAAAAAATTTTTTAACAAATTTCCGAAAAAAATTTCAAAAAAAAATTTTCGAAAAAAATTTTGAAAAAAAATTTCGTAACGTAAATTTCGTAGATTTTATGTTGAAGTGAATAATTTTGCGTTCCTGAATAATGTTCCACATTCAGTGACAATAATTTCATTCATCTTCATTTTCACGAAAGGTCAAATATAGTAACAGTGATCTCGCCAAGATATTTTTTCATCCATATCTATTTCCAATGAAATTAGCATATACATTGCCTTAAGAAACTGCATTTTTGTAATTATACCAGAGGTGCAAACCACTTCAAAATTTGGAGTGGTTTGGTTCGCGGTTCCGTTCTAAATTTTTGGAAGTGGTTCGGTTCAGACGAGAATTTTGACAAGTGGTTCGGTTCGGTTTGCGGTTCGGTTCAACTAAATTAATCATTTGAAATACTATTCAGAAATAATTTATCCAATATAAACATTACAAATTCAGTATCAGTCTGTAAGTAAATCAATCAGCAGTCATTATTATTTTAAATGAAAGAAGAATTTATTTAAAGAAAGGAAAAATTTATATTTTAAATATATTGCAATCCCATCATCATCTTCATTTATTTATATTTAAAAAATGGTATTTTTGATCCTAACATGATTTTTATGTTCATTGTTGTTTACATATCAATTAAAACTTCTCTAAATGGATTCACTTCAGATTCATTTGCCAACATACACAATCAGAAAGAAAATGCGCCTCTAGCTTAAACTGCTTTTGAGATTATCCCTGGATGGACGGACAAACCGAAAACATAAAAGTGTTTTAAAGAAATCATTAAAAATCAAAGAAAGTTAGTCCCTCAGGTATTTTATTTCTTTTTCTTACCTGTAATACACATCATTTAGAGGAAAAAAGCTTTATAACAAGGGTCTCCCAATATTTAACCTCTTTAGTTCTACCACCCGCACTTGCCTTTATTTTTCTTATTCCCACACACATACCCATTGCTGCATTGATAATTTCCTCTCTCCTCTCTCTGGGGTTCACCCTCTCTCCGTCTTCCACAAGGCCTTTCTTTTTAATCCTATAGTCCTTCCTCTGTATTTCCCCAAACTCTCCCAAGATGGTCTCCCACCTCAAGCCTTTCCTTTCCCCTCCCCATTTATCCCTTTACAACCTACCCCCCGCAGTAACCCTCTGAGATAGGTTCCTCCTTTCCCTTCCCTCCATTCCTTTCCATCTTACAAACTACCCTCCCTCGCCCGTCTCTACCCATTTCTCTGTATATATTTTCTATGCTCACCATATCTGCACCTGACGATAGCACTGTAACGTCGAAACCCAGGTCGTAAGAGAAATAAAAACAATGGAAGTTACGAAGCGTTATTCCTTTGGTTCATTTATAACAAATAAAAAAAATGTTCGCTATATTTATCAAAGGTCTAGGAAAATCCTTTTCCATAAGCCCTTATTAAGATTTCCTTGATTGAATGATAGATTTAAATATTGAAGTAGGCAGTTTCTTGCTTTCCAATGGCGATGATGCACGGCATCTCAATTTTTCCAACTTTCAATAATAAATTTATGTAAATAAAATATTTTAATTAGTTAATTAGTCAAATAATATGGAATAAAATATTACTCTGAATGAATTTATGATATGTAAAATGCTAATAAATTCCATTATTAATTCTTATTATTATATAATAAATTCAAAAAGACACTTTTAGCTCAATTCCAAACATATTACATATTGCTAATTTTTTTCTTTTGCCACCTTATAAAAGTAATCAAAAATCAGTATGATAGTAAAATTAACAAGAATAATTTAAAATTAATCGACAGTTCGGGGCAGATTATTCAATATACGAAGTGTGGACCCTTATGGTTCAAAACAAACGATTATAAAATGTAGAGTGACCCTGTTTAAATAACACTAACATGTTAATTAATTTTATTTGTCTCAAATAAAGTTCACTAAAATATTCTTAAAAATACACACTTTAGATAATTCAAGGAATTCTGCGGGAAATGAATGCCTCCGATCCAAGGGATCCGCTGAAGTCCTCACCTGTTTTTGCTGGAATATAAAGTAATGGAAATACCTATCATAGAAGAACACCACATGAGAGTTGGAAAAGGAATGTTGTCGTTGAAAGCTCAAGCCATTGAGAGCAACAATTTGAATTTTTCTGAAGAAAAAGATACGAGGAGAGTTAATGGTGTTCTAAGAAAGACACAGTGGGGCATATTTTCTCAGGTCTGCTAATTACAATGCTGAAGGGGATGATGGTGATGGTAAGGGCATGGATTTTTCTTTCGGCACGAAAGCGGATTACGGGTCCTTTCTAGGTCATTGTAAAACGACCATTTTGCCTGCGTTCAGATAAAGATCTTTCTATATTCTGTTGGTCGGTTTCTGCCTACAGTGGTTGACCCGGATATTGTCGCAGTTGGTGTCCCCATAACCCTCACCATAAATGTCGTCTGTGGATAAGAATAGCAGCAGAGAGGAAAGAGATAGGCACTCTTTCCTTCGAAGCAAACCCGCAGGTTTTTCCAATGGAAATTCCTGGTCTTTTCGTTGGTCCATACTTTGTGGATTGAGATCAAACCGAAACCGAACCACTTTTGGAAAAAATTACGGTTCAGTTTTTGTTTCATTGAAAAATTAATCAGCGGTTTCGGTCTGGTTCACGGTTCAGCAAAATGACTGCGGTTCGGATCGGTTTGCAGCTCTGAATTATACACATTCCATGTAAAGTTTTACCGAAATTCAAACAGTTGAGCATTCAAGCCGTCAACGCATTTTGCGTAATCGTCAATTTACGCAAGCGATCTCGCCAAGATATTTTTATATATATTCATCGTAGGTCAAATATTTACTTTACGAAAAATATAGTACTATCATTTGCATGCGAAGGCAATGAGAGACTTCGAGATTTAACTAGAACCCAAATTTTCCTAGGACTCGCATTTAAGCCGAGGGGTGATTTTTCATGATAGATTTTGACAAAAAACATCGGCTTGTATTCGGACAGATACAGTAATTACGGAAAATTTCATCATATGTATATTATTTACAAGATTCATATTATTTGTATAGAAATATTAATAATCTTGGAATTTCTTAGTAGTCTACGTATTTTTATGTGAACATCTCAGATAACTACCGAATTTTTCCTTATAAATATTTGTGAATCACGGAAATGTCTGTTTTTCGTTAAAAAATATGTGAAAACGGATCAATTCCGTGAAAACGGCAGCCCTGTGCTAATATGCATATATGATGAATCTGAAAAAACCTCCATACAAAGAACCTCCTTAACCACTCAACTGGGTAGTTTTTTTTATCAAGTCCCACCTACAGTGGGTAATTAAATAGATAAAGTTAAATATCATCCAGTTTCCGCAAATATAAAACAGCGTAACTGATAAAAATGCTTCTCTTAGAAACAAAACGTCTCTTTCAATTCTCAGAAGCAAACTGAGCCTTCCATATACATTTGTTTTTCACATATACCATTAGGATTACTAGCAGGAAAAACATTCATAAATAGCAGGATTACCCTTGAGACAAAAGTGCATGCAGAGAAAAGTGTGAGTTTTCGCAAGGGAGTGTGAAAAAACCCCGAGTGTCATAAACGGTCATTGAAGAAGCGGCGTACACGGAAATGCAACCCGCAACGCATATAGAGATCTCCCTTATGAAGACTTGCTTCTCAAAGAAAAAGGAAGACAAGGCCATCTGTGGTAGGCAGGACGAAACTAGAAGAACCCATCTATAAGTGCGAGATGCTACTGGACGGAAAATCCCGGCATACCCATAGCAATCAGCATTAAAAATGCCATGACGTCTAAATCCGTCATACCCAGCAACGGTGCGTCCGGCCATGACGTCTATACACGGCATACCCAGATGAGTGGTTAAAACAAAGTGCCAAAAGTTAGGTCCCTTCAATTTCATTATATTTGAGATCACTTTGCAAAACTGGGAGACTCATATTCAGGTAAATTTTCTCCTTGGTTTTAAAAAACTAAGCTGCAGCTTATTTGGAAAGCTGGATTTTATATAATTATTTGAAAATTTAACTTATGGTGCTAATACTTAACTATATTATGGAACTGCATTAGTCTCTACAAAAATTCTGTTCATGATTTCGCAAGATTTTATTAATGCTCAGTTTGCAGCTGTTAAGCGAATTTTTTCCAAGGCTATATTTTGGGCAATCAATGGCTATACTAGTTTTACATTAAATTCACTGAAAGCACTATGTGTACGTAATTTAAAAGTGTGCCTATCCTGGAAGACTGACTCTGAAAGAATTTAAATGTATCATTTCCTTACTTCTTGTTAGTTCTACACTAACCATAAAATCAAAAAAGTTTTTATAAGAAAAACATTTATTGTCCCAATCTTATTTTCAGAAATAAATTCTTTGCCTTCTTGCCACTCTTCCTAAGTGGATACAACCAAATATAGCTTGCTGTTCATAGTGATCCTTCACAAGGACACTAACCCTTCAAGGAAAATATCCTTTCTCTCATTTTTTTCATAATATAAATTACAACAGATCTGCACATCCATTCAGGCTGATGTCTTCTATACTTTTTTCTTTCGTTAGTTTAAATATCGTCTAGTCAAGATGGGTCCACAATGGAAGCCCAGAAGATAGGGGCACCAGTAGCCTCATGTCGTAACACTGCTAAAAATGGAGAATTCACTTTGAATACGATTGAATCACCGCCATAGTCTACTATCCCTACTGCTGTTCCAGATGCTGCCTCGGTTCCATCCTCATCCACTTCCAGGTGGCTCTGTTGCCACACCTCATCAACTTTCCACCAATTGCTGTTGTCCTTCCGACCCAAGCTCTCTCCTCCTCCCCTTTCACCTCCTGCACTGCTGCTCTGCCCCTCCACTGCACCGGACAGGTCAGACTCAGCTCCAAACAGAGAAGGTGCTCCAATTGATGCTAGCGCATCTCTCAACTTCACATTGGTGACCAAGTTGAGTTTTGGGAGTATGATTGACACCCTCCTCAGCCTGGTTGAAGACACGAGCTGCGAGAACTCAGAAGGACCGAGACGGGATGCAAGCTTATGTAGGTTTAAGGGAGAAAGGGGACTCTCTTCTCTTGGGGCAGTGGGTTGCTCCTCACAAGGGCGATCAGTAGTGGTGGTAGTTGATGTCCACCAGATTGACGACCTTGCAGTGGTGGTAGTACTGCTGGAGCCATCTGAGCATGGTTCAGCCTGCCTTCGCTGTCGTATCTGCTCAAAAGTCTTGTGGAGCAAAGTGGGCATCAGCGCTTGGGGCCCGGGATATATGATGGAATCGCTTGCATAGAAAAAGGTCTGGGGTCTACGGGTAGAATATGAAGGGACAATCCTCTTTCCATACCAATTCTGGCCTCCATAGCTTTGTGTCTGCTCATCCTGTATCCTTCCCACTAATGGGATGTCCTCAGAGGTTGGAGGTGAGGCAGTGGAGGTAGTGGAGGTAGTGGTTGAAGGTGGATGCCTCCGTTTGGGTGGGCCAAGTGGCATCACCAAATATAGGGCCGTCTCATTATTGGTATATGGCAATGCTAGAATCCTGCAGCCCAGCGAGGTGCTTACAGCATAAGGAAGTTCAAATTCTGCCACCATGAAATCAACGGTTTTCACTTGACCCTAGGACAGAATTGTAAGTTTTTAATTTTACAGATACGATTTCCCATTTTGTTGCTTTGTGGTATACCTGTTTTTACCATCTATGATTGCTAAATATACAGTATTTTAAGTGTATGATTGGACACATCACAGTTACCCTCCATGTTAGCATGCAATTTATCTGATAAATTAAAATCATTAGTAAACTGTGAAGTTAAAGCAGGGAGGAATTAATTAAGTTAGGTAATTAGCTCAGTATAGCATTTGAATGTAAGATCAAAATAATAAATGTAGGCAAAACTAAAAAAAGTTAAAATTTTAACTAAAGTGGGGCAAGTCCGCTTCATAGTTTTAGAAAGCACAGGATAGTTTTAGAAAGCACAGGACAGCTTAAAAGGGCAAGTATGTGAGATAATAACTGACAAAATCTTTGCAAAGGCTGAAAGGAATACCATTAACTTGAGAAAAGATCAAAGCAGAACTTTACATTTAATCTTTGTGTTGCTCACTAAAGAGGTCAGAGTAAAAAGCAAAGAGAGCTGAAGTTTTTGTGTAATACAAGAGATGAAAATGGGACTAACAATAAGACCTGGGCAAATAACTTAATATCATTTAACTCCTTTTAACTTTTACACAAAAAAATAATACATACATATTAATTTATGGTAGAATGACACTTGCCTACATCTTAATCAGCAAATAATTATTCACTTACATTTCTGTCCCCATCAAGGTAAAATGGACCAGGTCCAGTAAACTGCTTATTGAAAACATTTTCCCAACTGCCTTTGAAGTAAATGACTGAACTCATAATGGCCGAAGTAGATCGAGATGGAACTTCATGAATCAATTGTTGAATTTTTCCACGTGATGCTTCTGAAGCCCAGTCATTAATCTGCCTGAGAGATGTCTCTGGGGTATTTCTGCAATAGAATGAAAGCAAAATTGATGTTATTACAGCAATTTAAAGAAATGTCACTCATTCTGAAATAGCTACATTAAACCGCTTAGCTTTGAAAACCTCACCAAATCACTTTTAATTTCATGATTATGACAAATTTTGTAAGGTAACTCTATGGTATACATTACAGTAATAATTTTTTAGGTCTAAATAGATTTTTTACTGTTGATCAATACAGTACTATATGTACAGTGGGATTCAAAAGTCTTCGGAAAAATGGAGCGGCGCCACTTTCGCGAAGAGTGGTAGTCTTCATTCCTATCTGACGTCTAGGCATTTCCTTGAACAGCGGTTCTTTTAAAATCGCGATATTATGGACACGAGTCATACGACGAAGCTTTGGTTCGACAAATGAAATAATTACACTATTTTTTCATGAAATTCGCTTGGAATTAATTTTTTGTATTGTGATTGCTATTGTATCTGTTTCTTGGAACGTAAATAATATCGATAGCACAATTTTGACCTTAAAGTTAACTAATACACATCAGTGAACGAGAATATTAGGGGGAATTACAAGATTTTGTCTCGACATTGGTAGCGAAGTTTTTCATGAGAGAGTATGTTGCAAATTGTGCTTCGATTCCCCCGTGTTTGTTAAAAATAGATCGGCAACTAGAGTAGGTCCCCGATTTGCATGAAATTGCGCCGTGATCGTATATCGAAACCATATAAATAGAACATAGATTTTCGTGACTAAATTAGTTCAAGTATAACAATAAGGCGAGGAGTTATAAGTACGTATTTTTCGACATTATCCGATATAAATATGAAGCCTTTCTTTGAATGAGCTAATAGGACGTGATGAAGATAACAGTTATTTGGCTTGAATTCGCTAATATATTTCGTTATTTTCCGCATTATATATTTTTATTTCAGTCACACACACACGTATTCCTCGTCTCCTTTCACTTTTTTCGCAGTTCTTCTCCTTCGCCTCTCGCCTTTCTCAGTCTCAGGCCTTCTTCCTTCCCAAACGCTGGGGAGGAGTCTGTCGAGGGAGAAGGTCTAATGCCCCACGACTAAGTGCGGATACCTCCTTTCAGCAAGCGTTTCGTGGTCATTTTCAGTAAGGAATTGCTCAATACTCACCCGAACTTTCATCGTTCCATCGTTAACATTGGTCACTTTTCGGAAGGGAAGGGTCTATTTCTAAAAATGGGGGAGAAGGATAGTTGCTGTGTGCCATTCTCTTCGGTAACCACAACCGAGTGCCTTCGTTGCCTCCCCTCTGTTCTTTCTGTCTACCCTACCCGTGAACGCTTTCCCCGGTGCAGGTGTTCCATGAGCATTTGCGATTACTATATTCATTACGCGAACTTGTTTCGTAAGTTCATAACCATAATGGATCGTCGAGGCTCTGCGCCATTAAGTCCAGCCGACAGGGGAAGAATTGTAGGACTCCTTGAGGCTGGAAAAACTGTGTCTGAGATATCCGCTCAATTAAATGTCCACAAGAGCACAGTTTACTACTGGGCCAAGCGTTATAGGGAAGGAGATGAAGCGCTTGTATCCCGCCCAAGGAGTGGTCGGCCTCGTTGCGTAGGCACGCAAGAGCGCGAAAATTTGTTGCAATCTGTTTCACAAAACCCCATGTATGCGGGAGGGTTGGCTGCAATAGGAAGAGCACTTAATCTACAATGCAGCAACTCAACTCTTAGGAGAGTAGTTCATGAAGCGGGAATCCATAACTACAGACCGGCGAGAAAACCTGCTCTTACCGAGAATCAAAAAGCTGCTCGATTACGCTTTGCGCAGACATACGTTAATATGCAACAAAGCTATTGGGATTTGGTCATATTTTGTGACGAGAAAACTTTCCGCAGCGACCAACACGGAAAAATTCAACTTTGGCGCCCCCGTAATTCGAGGTAATATTATTGTAGATATGCATTTTATTCTCACATCCTCTATTCGTTTCCGAAAACAGTATGACATTACTTCTTGACTTTTTGTTAACAGGTACCAGCGACAAAATATACTTGCGACCAATAAGGCTGGTCACATTAGTTTAAGTTTTAGGGGGGCTATGTCAGCTGCAGGACCAGGGCCGCTGATAAGAACGTCTTCTCGGATGAACGCAGTAGAATATGTGAACATTTTACGTTCGCACTTACTGCCATATGTCTCCGAGATTGTTCCTGAAGGCGAAGAAGTTGTCCTTGTTCAGGATAACTGTCCTATTCACACTGCACATTTAACAAAACGTTTCTTTGAAGACTACCCGTTCATCAATGTGCTTCCTTGGCCACCGCAATCCCCAGACATGAATCCCATTGAAAATCTGTGGGGTTTTATAGTTCAGGAGTGGACAGAAATAAATGTGAGAACCGCAGAAGTCTTGGAAACTCACGTGAGAGATGCATGGAATGCTCTAGCTCGGCGTCCAAGACTTTTTGAAAATTTAGTGAGGTCAATGAGGAGGAGGCTTGAATGTGTCCTCGACAATAACGGAGAGCATGGCAAATATTAAGACACATTCCGGATTGATGAGCTGTGGTCAAGTTACTTAAGTTATAATTTCTTGAACGATATTGTTTAAAAAATAATGTGCGATTAGTTAATATTTGATACATTAAGGAAATCAAGAATATTAATCTTAAATAAATTATTAAGGTAAGCTTTTATTCTTTGCAATTTATATTGATAGCTTTCTCATTAATCAAATCCTTCTCATCTTTCAATCATTCATTGAGTTTAAATGTATAGAAATGGCTAAAATAATAGGTGTTTTGAAAATTCTCGATATATTGTTATGACTAGGTTCAAGGGATTGTTTATAACACTTGATGTATTGAAAAGTAGTGAGAAAAAGATAATTCTACGAAAAAAGTCTGACGGTAGTTATCATTTTCAAATTAAACGTAATTTATAGCAGATATTTCCTGCTGTAAAATAAAATAAATAAAATAAAAAAGTCTTACGGTAGTTATCATTTTCAAATTATATGTAATTTATAGAAGATATTTACTGCTGTAAAATAAACTTACTTAAATTGCAATAAATGTTTATATGACTTAAATTATTCGATATATGCAAAAAGTATTCCTACGAGGACCTAAAACGAAAAACAATTAAAGATTGAAATTAATTTGATTTTGGTATCTCCAAAAGCCATAAAAGGTTAATTAAACTTTTATGGCTTAAGAGCGAGAGCGATCTCAAGCACACGTCCCGCGACAGGTTAGTCAACGACGCGAAGCGAAGATTCGATAGCGTGTTGCTGCCGCTACCTCCTCTTTTACATAGAGTAGGACCTCAAGGGGGCACCATACAACACAGTCGTGAATTTCGGATACTTAAAAATTTTTTGCATAGCATTTCCCAAGACTTTCTTCTCCGCACCCGTGCGCTCTGTTGAACGAGGAAAAGGACAACTCATGCTGTTTTGTCTACAAAATAACGTCCAGAACTAACATTTCCAGAAAGCATAATTGCGGTATAAATTCCAGTTTTAAGAGTTCGGTTTTCCTTTTTTACTTCCTTCCTCTGTTAACGATGGAACGATGAAAGTTCGGGTGAGTATTGAGCAATTCCTTACTGAAAATGACCACGAAACGCTTGCTGAAAGGAGGTATCCGCACTTAGTCGTGGGGCATTAGACCTTCTCCCTCGACAGACTCCTCCCCAGCGTTTGGGAAGGAAGAAGGCCTGAGACTGAGAAAGGCGAGAGGCGAAGGAGAAGAACTGCGAAAAAAGTGAAAGGAGACGAGGAATACGTGTGTGTGTGACTGAAATAAAAATATATAATGCGGAAAATAACGAAATATATTAGCGAATTCAAGCCAAATAACTGTTATCTTCATCACGTCCTATTAGCTCATTCAAAGAAAGGCTTCATATTTATATCGGATAATGTCGAAAAATACGTACTTATAACTCCTCGCCTTATTGTTATACTTGAACTAATTTAGTCACGAAAATCTATGTTCTATTTATATGGTTTCGATATACGATCACGGCGCAATTTCATGCAAATCGGGGACCTACTCTAGTTGCCGATCTATTTTTAACAAACACGGGGGAATCGAAGCACAATTTGCAACATACTCTCTCATGAAAAACTTCGCTACCAATGTCGAGACAAAATCTTGTAATTCCCCCTAATATTCTCGTTCACTGATGTGTATTAGTTAACTTTAAGGTCAAAATTGTGCTATCGATATTATTTACGTTCCAAGAAACAGATACAATAGCAATCACAATACAAAAAATTAATTCCAAGCGAATTTCATGAAAAAATAGTGTAATTATTTCATTTGTCGAACCAAAGCTTCGTCGTATGACTCGTGTCCATAATATCGCGATTTTAAAAGAACCGCTGTTCAAGGAAATGCCTAGACGTCAGATAGGAATGAAGACTACCACTCTTCGCGAAAGTGGCGCCGCTCCATTTTTCCGAAGACTTTTGAATCCCACTGTACTTGTTTTACTGCTCTCTTTAATGCACTTATATTTTCACTTTGGCATCTGCATGTCTTGCTTAAGTAAAACTGTGGCAAAACCGTAAACAAACCTTAAACTTCCAGACAGTACCGGATTTAGGATAAGCCAAATAAACCATGGCTTGGGGTCTTTCTATTCAAGGGGCATTGCTCCCTCCAAAATTATTTTTTAAATGCTTGCAATATATGGAACTTTAATGCAAAATGTGTACTATAATTATTTTCTTTGCAAAATGATCATTGCGCTTATAATCAATAATAAATTAGTTTCCATTATTACATTTTCTGTTTCCTTTTGTGAGGATAAAAATCTATAATTACAATTTGGGGGCCTCTTCACATGCTTTGGTTTAGGGCCTCAACATGCCTAAATCCAGCCCTGCCTCCAGAGTAGATTTCTGTACTGCTACCACTTGTGTTTCTTTAGGTTTGAATTTTTAAATACCGTATATACTCGTGTATAACGTGCAATTTGAAGACCAAATTTCAGGTCATAAAGTAGAGGTGCACATTATACACAGGGTATAAGAAAAAGTCAGGATTTTTTGGCAAAAAATATGGGTGGGCGTTATACACGAGGGTGCTTTATACACAAGTATATACGGTATATGTTAGGCTCAATCATCGACTGCGTGCAATGAGTGAAACAAACGACCAGAACACGTTTTACAATTATACACAACAGACTATCCAGAAACCAAAATATCAGGTTGTGAGGCTTCCCCCCCTCTCTCTCCCTCACATTAAAAGCAATCAAATCACGTTTACACTCATAAGGATTGAAATAACAATATGATATCGAGGTCTAACAATGGAATTGGTAGGCAAGGCAAAAACACCTTACAATGGCTTACCTCAAACTGTGTGAATTAAATGTTTAAATTGAGCGATTTTGAACTGTAGGCAGAAAAAGACGAACAGAATAAGAACCTTTATAATGTTTATAAAACGTTTTGTTATTATATCATAATGCTATCCTGAAAATTTCATCAAATTTGGTTGTCGTTTGCGAGATATTAAGCTTCAAAAAGCATTACACACAAAATAACACTGTCTTTTATATTAGTTTGGATACCTGTACTCAGTGATAAGTTGAAGTTGGCTCGCATGTTAAGCTAGCGGAACGGTATTACTAAACTAGAGCAATCTGGTGCCCCTGGCATGTAGGCCATCCTTATCCAAATTTCCTTACGTCTTTTTTTTTTTTTTAGAGAGCCTGTTCTTAATTTTATTCCAGCTCATCACTGCCTGTACTGTACAGTAATAGTAATACTACAGTAATCGGCAGGGTAAGCTTGATGGTGGGGCAAATAATGCACGGCACTTAAAGAGCTCTCGCGCTCTCTAAAATATATTTGCCGTACCTATAAAGAACATGCATTTTTAAAGAGAATCTCTCATAGTGAGAGAGACTCATTATTTATTAAAATTTACTATTAAAAATGTTTGACGTGTAAGAGATCTCGTGCACACACTTTACACCGGGCCCCACGATTTTCCTAGCCAGCTCTGGTAATCAGGTACTTTCCATTATAAATTCCTTGTTCTCTTCCAAATTACGTCTTCTCTTGTTCACCCGAGTGCACCCAACACACAGTGGTCAACCAGGTAATTACTAGCGAGGCTTTAAATTTAAATTTCTTTCTCCTAACAAATTTTGGAAAAATGCATTATTTTTTAAAATAGCCGGTTAACTGGATTTCTGGAGAGCTGAAATCCAGATAAAAGGTTCTATAATGTATTTCAAACTTGATAATTTATTAACTGTGCAATCTGCATATGATAAAAATTAATGTTTTGTGTATTTTTTCAGCTAATTTTGAGAAAATATCATTCTGAATCAAGAGTATACATAAACTTCTTTAGTAGTATTATTAAATACAATGCTTGGGAAATTGCATGATAAAAATTTTTCTGAACATAGTTTATATTTTAAATACCTGAAGTTAGTTGAGAATATCTCTGTGGCATACTCTTCTGATAATCTTCTAGTAAACTCTCTATTCAATGTTTGTCCTGGATTTTGATAGAACAATGCATTCCTGGCAGATAGTTCGTATGATTCACTACCACGTCGTCTCCATAACTGGCTCACAAGAGACCGAAAAGAATAATGGAACTTGTTTGCAGCACCATCATGGCATGAATTTTTCCCTGGTGCAAGTAAGTTTTCCAACTCAACAAGTGAAATCCCACGTGCTGCAAGCATCAACTGACCAAGGGAAGATGTCAAGCCAAGAGGAGAAAACACAAGGTTGACGTTCTTATGCAATAGTAGTGCCTCTATGCGATTGGCTATTCTGAACAGGGCTTCAATAGACAGCCGTGTATCCACCTGTTTGGTCCATAGAAATATAAAAGACAAGGCAGGAATTGTTAATTTTTAGGCAGAGATTGAGATAAAAAAATCACTGTTTTAACAGCATTAATTAAATTATTTCCAACTGATTTAATCTTACATTTTTAAACTGAAACATGACTATCTAAGACTGAGATTTTTATAAAGGCAACACAGGGCTTCTGAAAAATTTCCCTGTTGAAGTTACAGATATTCATTTGAAATTATACAATAATCACTCATTACGAATATATTTCTTTACCGGACTCGGGCGTTGTTTCCCTTGTTTATATGGTGACACATTTTCCCATATATGGTTATCACTACATTCAGCAGGTACAATGCCACTAATGGGCCTATCATCTAATTCATGTGATGCTGGTGTTATTTGGGAAGATTCATAAGTAACATGAGGCCTGTAAGTTGTTGGAATTCTTGTCCTTTCTGTTGTGACTGCACCTTCAGGGCTGGAGTTATTTTTCAACCCTGAAAAATACATACGAAATATTTATACACCCTAAGTTGAAATAATTTTAGAAAAATTATTGAGGTACCAAGGAAAAATTACATTTATCATCCAAAAATTTACTTATTTTAGATTTAAAACTCAAAAAAGATAGTTTTTCATTTTTTTTATATACGAATGTTTAAGGAATTGTTTAATTAATAAAACTTTAAATGAACACCAAGCTATTATAATGTTATGATACCCATTATTTAGATTTTTATTGAAAGCTATGACTCTCACAAAGATGTTAACCAAAAGATAAATATTTTCAGAAGTTTCAAGTTCTTCAGTTTACAGAAGTAAATGAACTCTTATATAAAACAAACTTGTCGTGTTCTTGTTGATAGTGATTTTCTTTTGACAACATGCAGAAAAATTCTCATTTGGATTAAGCATAATATCATTTGAATTTAAAATAAAATAACAGAAGCTCTTATTGATGATATGTTTAATAGAAAATGAATTACCATATTTTTGGAGCTATTTTTCCAGAAAAATGGCTCCCAAAAATTAGCCTGCATCTTATAGTAAAATTATTACTGTATTTAGTACTGACACTAATGAACTCTCTGAACCCCAAAATGAAATAATTGGCAATATTTGTCATAAAAACATTAAAATATACATTAACAGCAGTTGCTACTGAAGAAACTGTTCATACATTCAGTAAAACCCTAAATTTCAATGACACATTTTCATTATTCCACTTCATTTCATGTCTGCTCAGTGTTGACAATTTTGGTGCATTTGTGATGTTAGCCATGTTTTATTACCTAATGAGCTTGTTGAATAGCATGATTAATTCCATAGAATATTATAATTCCGGTGGATGCCATAAAAATTTTATAATTACCGTTATGTATATTGAGATCACAATGACTGCAAGAGCGAAAATAGATGCTACAGTATTAGCTATAAGCTTCAGGAGATTCAATACACAAACTCACATACATTGTGTGCAGCACACACCGATTGCCTTATTAATAGGACTGCTGAATGCATGCAGGGCACAGGAGATACACAACTTTCAAAGCAACTATTTATCACCAAAGCAATATTAACAGAACACTTTATGGACAGGCCTTGCCCGTCCATTTGTCTGTTGCCACTTTCATCTCTTTAACAGTTGGACAGGTTTTGATTAAATTAAGTACCGGTGACCCTTATTATAATGTACCGCCAAATAATAATTTTGAACTGCATCTGTCAATTAAAACTTCCACTTTCAGTAAACACTTAAACTTATACTTTATCTTATTAAATAGCATCTGGCAAGTAAAAATTAAATACCATATTTTTCTCTACCTAGATCAAAAGCTTATTCTGATTCTGCAAAAAAGTCCATAACACCATAATTATGATTTATAAGTTCTGAGATAAAAATTCATGTACCACCCAATCTTTTGATACCATTCTGCAGGTAAATCCCATAAAGAACACTGAAATCTCTGTGTATTCCATTTGTAGAATTTAAGTATTCTTCCTGTTTGTTTTAGATCATCCTAATTTACTTTCACAAATTAAGTTTCTCTAAAACATCATATTTAACTATTATCATGCCATAATACCTTCTTTGAAGATATGGACTTAATCACAGCTAGAAATGAGACAATGTGACCCATCATAAATGCCTTGGTGAATCAGAATACGTTCTTTCCTGAAAAATCTCTTTTCTTAAAAACTGTGGTCTTAGAGTCCAAAAAATACAGTAATTATTAATAATACTATTAATATTTCAACATTGTCAATAACTGCACTTTTGAATTAAGCTGAAAAAATATATAAATAATCATGATAAAGGAATTACACATAAGAAAATATTTAACACAAGATTAATATGTGGATCAAAATCCTTGGCCTTAGGTATTCAATGCAGATACACTAATTGGAGAACAAATTGATATCTACACCAATTTATTTATCAGTAGTATTAGTATATTATTGGTTACATTCATAGAAATACACAGAAAAGATTCCATTCACACCTGTTAAGTCAATCTTAATACTAACTTCTGACGTGAATACAGTAAGACCTTGATAACCGCCACCATCAATAATCGATGTTTCAACCAACCGTCATTTGGCACCAAGTGGTAAAAAAAGAAAAAATTCCATTACCATTTGAATGCAGCATACAAATGAATAAAATTACAATTGAACTGTAAGTGAGAGAGAAAGGTTGCTGCCTGCCAGTACCGTGTCCAGACAATCTGTCACCTGAGGCAATATATTATGTAACGCACGTTTGATTTTTGTAACATAGACGTTAACTCACCTCACTCCCTCATCTATCAAAACGGTGCACTGCGGCTGCTCTCAGAGAACATTTAGTCGATGGTGTAGGAGTGAATAAATTTTGTGTACATTGAAAGGGGTTAAACAAAGACTAACACTATTTAGAATTTTCTATAAGAATCAAACAGACTGCTGCAGTACAATTGTAAACTCATTTGTCAACAGTTAACATAACCCATCACATATTTCTTAAATATTTTTAGCTTATTAAACCCTAAGTAATAAAAATGGCCTCAAAACGCAGAAATATGACATCAATGCAAAGAACACTAGAAGTCACTGAATAAAAGGGATGAAGAGTCTAAAATTTCCAGTAAACTAAGGTCTAATAATTCAGTTTTATATTATGTGGGTAAGGTCTTTTTGAACATATTATTGAGCTATGACATTGTTTCTATGGGAAAATAGGTTTTGACTATCACAGTTTCACAAATCGTCAGGGTTTCTAGAAACTAATTAACGATGGTTATCAAGATCCTACTGTATTAATGGATACAGTTTAAAAGATAACAATCACCTCACCAATAATGGCATAGAAGGCATCGTGCCCTGGAAATTGTATCGAATGTTCAGGTGTTGGTCTGCGAATTGGTCTATGCTCTTCCTGGGCAGCAGGTGCACTCTGGAGACATAATGGCAACAAGGAGAGCAGCAAAATGACCCTCTTCCCCATCTTCATTTAGTCCTAAAGTAAACAAAAGAAATGCATATAACAATGGGAAGCAGTCATATTGAAAGAGAAAGCATTTAATCAGTCAATTTTCATCGACAAACAATGGCATAACAATGGGAATGTCAGCCAAAGGACACAAGTTAACAGGAGACCAGTGTAATCAAGTGTGAGGTACAAAGATAAGAGATCAGAAAAAATTTTATGGAACTGTTAATCTATTCTAATGGTTACTCAAATTTCGAGCTCATTTTTCATGATTCTGCTCAAATGCTTGAATAGATATTGTATCCATTGTCTTTTATGTGTTGTATGCATATATACCACATGTCCCAGTGCATAAGATGCCATATTTTCTCGATAAAAACCTAAAATCGACCTACATATTATGCTCCACAGTTAAATGATATATAATTAAACACCTGCTGCTGACAAACATACAATATCTGACTTAGAGGTTGAGGTAAGGCGAGCCTGATGAAATCACTGTGCTGGCCAGATATTGCCAGTGGGCCCTCATCAGCTGCTTTATTACACAATATTTTGTAAGGGATATTTTCCTAGGAATGCTTCCTGGAGAGTGGTTCTAACCCCTTCATAAACCCTTTATTTGAAGAATCCTATCCTACAAGCAAAGAAATTTAGCCATGAACCAAATTTTTTCCCACCAACCTACATAATCCTATGGGGATGCCTCTCAAATGTGAAGAAAATTGCATACTTTCCCTAATCTGACCCGTCGTGGAACACTGTTGCGCAGTTTGGAACCCTTTCGAGTAGGACCTAACTACGGAGTTCGAAATGGTCAAGCGTAGAGCGGCTAGATTTGTAAAATGAGAATATCGGTATGATGCAAGTGTATCAGAGACCTTGAGTGACCTGAAATGGCAGACAACAAAGCGTAGAAGAATTGAGTACAAAAAAAACTTTAAAAATTTTAATATCTCCGATTTCGTTGAAGATGTACACACAAGGTCAGCTTCAGACATTTGGCTGCCCTGAGGCGGGAAAAATATTGCCGCCGCCCCCCCCCCCCTCCCCACAAGCTTTGTGGGTCACCAATTCAACATTATCTAGGAATTTGATGTGTACAGTTTATATAAGGATTTTTTTTAATTTGAACTCAGAAAATATATATATAAATACAAGTATTTTATGGAAAAATATAAATCTAAATAATATATATTAAGAATATAACATCAAAATTCTGTCAAGAATATAATCATAGTAAAAGTAAAAGATAGATGCAATCTACTAACAATTTTCATTTTGTAATTATCAGGAATTTCAATTTAAAAAACTGATCTATAAAAACTCGTCTTCCACTGCGCATAGTATATAGGTACTTTATTGAAAATGCATTCTTAGGCATTTTATTGTTGCAAATTCATCAATTATGGTATCTGGAAAATTCACGGCCGGAAAATTCATCGCCAAGGGAAATTCATTGCCTTGTATGGATTATTTTGTTAACATATTGACCCATCAATTATGTCCTCATATTTCAAGGATTCCACAATAACACTCTCTATGGACATTATTGATAAAACAGTTAAACGATCATGTCATTGTTGTACGTACGTATTTTTTTATGATTTTTAACTTGGAAAATGATCTTTCTGCAGATGTTACTGTTACAGGAAAGGTTAACAAAATCCGTAAGGCTATCCGAAGAAGAAGATCAAGTGCCAAAACCGAGTTTTGATCATGAGAGTGAAATAAACTGAAATGCGGGTGTGGGAATATGGTTGAAAAACATCGTCATTTTTTAGTTTATAACCAATATTTTTCAAAATTATTTACTAGATTCCTAATTTGATTGCAGTACGAACCTGGAAGGACGAAGAAAAAAAGAAATTTCAAGGCATAAAAAAAATATTCTAAACTCTTATTGTTAGTCACTTTTGAGTTTTTTCAGCTTTTCTATTTTGCAGTATACATTTGTATTCGTTTATCTATAAATAAAACTTTCTCACATTTTCGAGTGTCTGTTCTAATGAATGACCATAAATTGACACCCAAAAATTTTAATTTTCTATTTTTTTTTAATTTTGAAAAATCGGGTCATATTAGACCCCAGGATAGTAGTTTACGTGATCGAAAAATAACGATAGTAGTAGTAGACGGTTAAGATCTTCGGTTTTAGGAGAGGAGGAGAATAAGAGGGGGGATGTCTGGCATTTCGTCTCATCTATCCATTTAGATTCTATGACAAAAATGACGTCGGTGAGCGGCATCGTAAGTAACCGTGCCACTGGTGGCCCATTCGGCAGATAGCCCCATATATTTGCTGGCACACCGCCGTGCCCTTCGGCAGATAAAAGGTTGATAGCGGTCGTATGTCGCCCTCTCCTTTGACCGCCCCTCTTGAGGCGGCTCTGTTTAGGCAGAATCCTAAAGGAGTTGAATTTCCAGGTAGGGACTTGGCGCCGCCGCCGCCCCCTTGACTCTGCGCCCTGCGGCGGCTGCCTCTCTTGCTTACCATCTGAAGCCAGCCCTGCGTACACAGCATAGTTGTACCCATCTGATGTGGCCAACACATGACTTTCTCCATGTTTGGGGTATAGATATTTAAATTATTATGAATAGCATTACGAGGCAAAATTATTTCGTATTAATAATAATAATATAATAATAATTTTTTATTCCATTTCTCTTATACATCCTTCTAAACAAAAATTTACAGCAGATATAATAACAGAGAATATGGAATACAGGTACCCCAGAGGAATCCTGTTTTGGGGTTACCATCACATACATAAAACAAATTATTAGGTTTAGGAATTTTTATTCCATAATTAAATCGTAGTTTACTGGCATATTCATTTGGTTGTTGTCTATTACCTCCCCGATTATAGAACGTCCTCAGTACCTTATATACATAAAGATGTCTTAAGGGAAGAATCTGCAGTTTTTGAAATAATGGGAAGGAGTGTTCAGTTTTACGAACACGTGATATCACTCTTACCACTTTTTTTTGAGCAATTACAATGGGCTTAATGTTTGTAAAGTACGCCCCACCCCAACAAGTTATTCCATACTGTAGTTTTTAATTGACCAAGGAAAAATAGACAGCTCGCATCACTGAGAAAGGCCAAATAGATCGTAAGAGGTAGAATTTCCTTAGCACCGAAGTCAGTTCCATCTGCAATTTGTTGATATGGAGTTTCCAGTTACAATTCTGATCAATTAGTATTCCAAGATACTTGATGCTACTGACTTGCTCAATTTTTATACAATTGTTACATGTTGTAGCCTGTTTATTTATACATAAGGAACATTTGTAATAGACATCATTTTGCACTTCAGAGGAACTTTTCAAGCTAAATATAACATATTTTGTCTTCGCACTTAATGCCATACTATTTGCACAAAACCAGTACATTAACCTGTCTAGGTCACTTTGCATCTTAAATTGTAAGTCATCATTATTAGTTATAGAGTAGCATAATGCTGTGTCATCAGCAAATGAGGTCAGATTACCATTAAACATACAATTACATAAAGTATTTACATATATTAGAAATAATATGGGGCCCAAGACTGAGCCCTGGGGAACACCATACATAAGTGGTACATTTTGACTAAAGTTATTATTAATCCTTACACACTGAGTTCTACCAGTGAGATAACTTCTAAACCAATCATTTGAAACTCCTCTAATATAACAATATAGTGTGGTCCACCGAATCAAAAGCTTTAGTTATATCTATGAACAGGCCTGCTACTTTGCTCTGGGAATTGATTCCTTCATAAATCGAGGAGCAGAACTGTAGAAGAGCATCTTCAGTACTTTTCCCCTTCAGAAAACCAAATTGGCGTTTACTGAAGAAAGATTGGCTGTTAAGGAATTTTAGTAAGCGAGTTTTTATGATTTTTTCTAGTATTTTCGAGAAAATAGGCAGTAGAGATATAAGTCGGTAATTACTAACGTCTAACTTATCGCCTTTTTTAAAAATTGGTATAACAACAGCGTTTTTTAATTTATCTGGAAATTCACCAGTTTGCATGCTCATATTCACTATATAAGCAAATACAGATGCAATATTTTCATTTACAGCTTTAACTACCTTTGCAGAAATATCATCAGCGCCAGTCGATTTTTTGGACTCTATCCTTTTATAATATTACTGACTTCCTCTGAGTCTGTGGGAACCATAAATATTGAACGCTCTATTATGTTTGTGGGAAACAATCCCTCATACTCTATATAATTAGAGTTTGTATTAGGTTTAGAATTCTCTCTCAGCCCCTCTATAACTTGGCTGAAATATCTATTAAATGCACTTGCAATACCCTGTGAATTAGAGATCACCATATTATTTTCTGTTAATCTTCTCTTATCAATATTATTTTCCCTCCTCCTCCCTCCAATTATACTGTCTAATATTCGCCATTGCTTTGCTACATCATTATTATTCTTTTGAAAGATATCCAAATAATAGTTTTCTTTTCGTTCTAGTATATCAGTTTCTAAGCGATTTTTATAAGATTTGTAGTAACGTGTTAATTTTTCGTTATAGGGCTGCTTTCTCATTTTTTTGTACAACAAGTTTCTTCTAGCAATACGTTTACATAATTCTTTAGTTATCCAGGGTTTAATCAGTTTGTATCTCCTATATTTCTCTACTGTAAAACTGGAGCAATCAATATAATTTTTAAGAGTCCGTAAAAACACTTCATAAGCTGCGGACACATTTGTTTGGGTATACACTCCAATCACTGTTAGCTAACAATTCATTTAAATATGAGTAATCAACTTGTACTACTACGTCTGGGGATTCATTCTCGGAATTGCCTTGTGGATTAAAATTTAATTCACATCTAATTTGGTGATGATCTGTTAAATCTAAATCGATAACTTTTCCTATGCAAGCCAAATTTGTCCTACTTCGCCAAAAGACATGATCTATGCATGATTTACTAAGCCTGGTTATCTGAGTAGGAGTATCAATAACTTGATCAAACCCATAACTGGCCATTAGTGTCAGATATTCATAAACATTACCCGATAACTGTAGTACACATATATTTACATCACCAATAAGCATTAGATTTCTATCAGGCGAATCATCTAGGACATTTTGTAATTCCTTTAAGAACGACTCCATTGGATAAGACTGCATTCTATAAATGGCAATAAAGATAAAGATTGCATAGAATTAATATCAATTGATACTTTGACAGTATCTGCTGTTGTAAAAGAATACAGTCTTCCTTATTGCCGTAAATTAGGTATATTTTGAATATGTTTACAGAATTCACCGCTACATGGTGGTGGCGCTGTATACTGGAAATTAAAGAAAAAGCAAAATGTCTCCGAAATGGATGGTTCTACGAAAATTTGTTTCAAACAAAACCTGGAAGAAATATTATTCTCTACAACTTTGGTCCTCACGAAGATGACCAATTACGACGTTTTTAAGATATTTGACGGAAACCGAGAAAACCGATTATTTACAAATAATTGCTAAACAATAACTGCTATGGAAAATTCTTTCAAATACAAGTTGTAGGAAATTACATTCTCTATAACCTTTGTATAGAATTGTATATACAATAATGATGTTTTGACGGAGAAATATCGCAAAAACCGAATCGGGTTTCGAATAAACCTCGACTTCCGGTTTACCGGTATTGTCCAAAAACTAATCAGTTCTTTGTGCTCATGCTAAAGTGTTATATATGAAGTTTGGTAACGACACGGCAAGTACTTTTTGAGTTAGAGCGCCCACAATCACATACATCCATCCATCCACACACGCATACATCATTCCGAAAATATTCTAAACGTGTTCTAGGGACCTCAAAACGTGTATTTCCGTTGAAATCTCGAAGTCGATTTTTTTCGTGAGCACAATACTTTCCCATTACTACGTATGGAGAAAGTAAAAATATGAGCAAAAATTAAGCGTGACATCGCTCTTGAAATACTTGAATTGGATGTCGCTAGAGGATCGCAGACTTATCGGTAGGTTAAGGCTGCTGGAGAAATTTAAGTCGGAAATTCTATTAGAGATGTCAGGAAAAATAGAGGCACCAACTTACATGGGTAGGTAAATAATTCCCAAACCATAACTACTATGGAAAATTCTTTCAAATGAAAGTTGTAGGAAATCACCTTCTCTATAACATTTGTATAGAATTGTATATACAATAATGTTTTAACGGAGAAATATCGCAAAAACCAAATCGAGTTTCGAATAAACCTCGACTTCCGGTTAACCGGTATTGTCAAAAGAACCAATCAGTTCTTTGTGCTCATTCTATACAATATATGAAATTAGGTGTTAATATGGCAAGTACTTTTTGAGTTAGAGCGCTCACAATCACATACATCCATCCACACACACACACAGACATAATTCCGAAAATAGTCTAAACCTGTTCTAGGGAGCAAAATATCTAATAAACTATCGGTTTTTCGAAACATTCCTATCACATACACACAGACAATATCGAGAAAATAGTCTAAACGTGTTCTAGGGGCTTCAGAACGTGTATTTTCGTTGAAATCTCGAAGTCGTTTTTTTTCGAGATCACAATACTTTCCCCATACCATGTATGGAGTAATTAAAACGGTTGAAACCCCGTTCTAGAGCAATAGGATATTTTACACCACCTTCAATCTCAAATATGTACCTTGCTCCTGTTAAACAGCGCCTCTTCCCCCCTCCACTTTACTCTCCCCCCCTCCCTGCCTCGCTTCCAAAACCTCGCCTCACCAAACATAACACCAACCCTTCTCGGTGCATCCGTCGCCGATGACATCTTCTCCCATGTGACCTTTCACTCCCATACCAATCCCTCTCCCACACCTCTTGCTTATAACCCTTGCGGTCAGCGTGTTTGACACCATGACGACGATTACTCGTCGAAACCGGTCGTGCATTGCTTTTATGTGGAAATAGTAGTTTTTGTAGAGTGCAACTTTCAAATTATGCGTAAGTTTTCTTCTCATAATTAACTATTAAAACAGCCGTTTACTTAGATTAAACTTCGATGTCCGAACTTAATTCTTATATAATTTCAACAAAAATGTCTGATGTAATTATCTTACCTTCTACATAAAAACACGTTCTAAAAGTTATAACGTTAAATCAAACTGAAGAGTCTAGTAGGTTCTCGCGTCATACAATCAATATTTAACATTAAATAAAATGGTAAATGAACTCTCTGAAGGAAATAATAAATTGCCTTCAACCAAAATGTAAGCTTCAGAATCTAATATCTCGGGTAAATATATAGGTTTAATAACATGAATCAAAATGTTTTTAATGTGTAAACTGTAAAAAACTTATTTTCTGCTTTTCCGTGTGCTTAAATCGATAAAAAAAAGCATTTCAGCATTTTAACACCTCTTGTTATTAATCTTGACTCTCTGTAGCGGGATATTTTACATTTGGTTAAAACGCCTCTCCGAATTCACATGCATAAAAACAACCTTTTAATAAATAACAGAAATCGTACATAATTAAACATACCAACCCTTTCAACAAGTAGTAGTAGTAATTAGGTTGTTAGGTGCGTCAACAGCTAAGGTTATTTTGCACCGTCAAATTCTCTTAGAGAAAATCAACATACATTACAATATCCAGTCCCGAAGCGGGATTCGAACTCGCGACCTTTGGGTTAAGAAGGCAGGCACGCTTCCTACCAGTCTAACCCGGCCGCCCCCTTTCAACAAGATTAATATATGAAGTAATTGCAATGCCGTTATATTGGTAATATTGCGACCTTTAATATTGTTTTCAATTTAATTTAGACAATAGATTTTCTAAATAGATGATAGCTTAGTAAAAATTACACATGGGAAAGTTCATCTACGTTTATTCTTAATAATGATCGCCGAAACATGTTTTGCCCAGTAAAATAAATATAAATATATAAAAAAACGTTTATTTATTGAGCAATTAAATACAAGGCGCAATGATCCAAACAAAATTATGAATTTATAAAATTATCTGTGGTTAGTGGCCAAATTGATGCACACTACAATATTAAACGACGCACGCGATGGAGATATATGAAATTTAATCCATTTATATAAATGTACAATTACAATAATCTTAAGAAGCACCAACGTAAATATTTTTGTTCCAATAACCGATTTTTTTTTAGAATGAATTACTCCAAAAGCATGACGCCTGTCGTCCTCTTTAATTACCCTTGCCAGAAATGCCTCCTTCACAACAGCCAATTAAGTAGACAGCCTCGGTGACGTCACGCTAAGAGTCATTCACAGGCGCAGCGGTAATTTGCATTGCCCTTCGATTCACTTTTCTAGCGAAAAACGACGCTAGAGCGTCATAACTGAGTTCATATATTTATATATATGAAGGGGATTGTGAGTGGATTTACGTGGGCAGCTTTTTTTCGCAGAGGAAGTTGTAATGGTGAAATCGGACAGTCCCGCTATCACAGCTCGTAGATTGAAAAAATCTCTTTTATGCTCACTCGCGGATTTCGCAAGAACAACTCTCCTACTAAAGCGCACTCTGTGTCGCCCTATCAGCAAACGAATAACCAGCTAGAATATTTATTTTAATAAATTCTTGGTCCGCGGCAAACACGGAAAACGAGGTATCCACCGACGAAAACTGGAAGGTCAGCTTCAAAACAATCATTTCACCGTAAGGCTGATTACCGATGTCATTAGTAAGTTAAGAGCGATGCAGTGACGGGAACGAACCGAGCAAAATTATAATATTATACTTTTTAAAAGACCATTTTATTGAAAGGGTTATTGTTGGAATCGTTTGTCGATTAAAAGATATGCACAGTGAGTACGAGTCTCTTCGAGACGACCTTGCGAGCTGTGTCAATCCTCCAAGGTCGCTTCCGAAACAAATAGATATCAGCCTCTGAAGATAATCGTACGAAATACTATATGTGCCGCGTACGGAATCTTCACAGCGTCCGACGCAAACGTTGCGTAACACCCTCGGAGAGATTCTCGGCCCTGATAGGAAATTCCCAACCGAGGCTTACTACGCCCGGGGCAGGATTCGTGCGCGAAAACGTACGTTCGAAACGTTCTAAATATTCCACGCTCATGCACGGTTTTCAAATGTTACGCGACTGCACCGCTTCCGAGATCGAAATAATTTAACGGCCGGTAGATTACAAAGAATTCCGGCAGGAAGATGACAATCGCAGAGACGAAAGAGAAAAAAAATCGAGTTCGGAAAAGTACGGTAAACTTTTGCGTAAAGTAATAGCATTCGACAGTGGCGTACCTGAAAATCTGGGTGGGGTGGGCACAGGAAATAATATGGGGCCCCCCTATGGATATCTTCGTATGGTTAGAACGATTGGGGGCCCCCTAAATCTCGGGGGCCCCCCGCGTTGCGGGGCTATCAGTACGCCACTGACATTCGAATATAATGAATAAAAACGTTTAATTTTTCGCGAAACGACGGCACCGGTAAACAATTGAAAGTGAGAAGAAATCTCACAAAATAAATAGAGAGAGGAAGGAAAATACGTCAAACGTCGACGGATAATACAAGCGACGGGCACTAACCTTTTTTGGATTTATAAATATCGATGCGTCGATAATCGGTGGCCTCCGCCGTCCCCTAATGGGGCAAACGCCGATTGTATTAAACGTAAACACCTCACAGCAGCCGCATTGGAGTCGCGAGTCTGAAGAGCGCGAAAAAACAAACGCTAATGCAAGAGAGATAGCGTCCGCGGGCGACGCACGGCAGACCTTCGTGAACGCAGAGAGCGTAACTGTCCACCGACTCCGTGGTCACACGTCCTCGATCGGAAGACGACTGCCTCTCACAACGCACGCGCCACTCGTGGCTACCCTCGGAAGCGTGGCAACGCGGCCAAAACCGGTCTCTCTCTCTCTCTTTCTCTCTGGAGGGCTAGATTTTTGCGACTTTTCCGTTCGGCGAAAGAGATACGTAAAATCGCCCCCAACCGGACTGCCGGCGATGTCAAAAAATCGGTACAACATACACTGTACAAACTTCCTTATATATGGGTACTAATGCGTCGTTTAGTTATCTTTAGAAAATGAAAATCGTATGAGCCTGTTTTTAGAAAATCCAATTTTTGTTAAAGTTGCCCAAGAATAAACTAGCCTTATATTCATTCGTTGGGAAAAATGAAATACGTAGTATTATTGTAAATGTATACTCAAGTAACTGTACGAAATCTGATCAAAATCGTTAAAGCCGTTTTTGAGAAAATCGAATTGTTGTTAAAGTGGCCTAGAATAAACTAGCCTTATATTCATTTTTTGAGTAATGTGAACTATACAGTATTATTGAGGATGTAAGCTTAAGTAACTGTACGAAATTTGATCAAAATCGTTACAGCCGTTTCTGAGAAAATCTAATTATTGTTAAAGTTGCCTAGAATAAACTAGCCTTATATTCATTTTTTTTAGAAATATGAACTATACAGCATTATTGAAGACGTAAACTCAAGTGACCGTGCGAAATTTGATCAAAATCGTTAGAGCCGTTTTCGAGAAAATCGAATTGTTGTTAAAAATGCGTAGAATAAACTACTCTTAATTATTGATCAATGTCAACCATTTCTATGTATACTCTGCTCAGTATGATAAAATGCCTAAGTACGAGATTTCATTCATTTTCGTTCGACCGTCTAGGCTCCAGCGCCAGTAACAGACAGACAGACAGACGGCATTGCGAAAAACACTTTTTCGGATTCAGTGACACCTAAAACGTGTATTTTCGTAAAAATCTCGAGGTCGAATTTTTTCGCGAAAACAATACTTTCTCGATACTTCGTATGAGAAAGTAAAAATCGGTACAACATATATTGTACAAACTTTCTCATATACGTACTAATGCGTCATTTAGTTATCTTTAGAAAATGAAAATCGTATCAGCCTGTTTTTAGAAAATCCAATTTTTGTTAAAGCTGCCCAAGAATAAACTAGCCTTATAGTCATTCGTTGGGAAAAATGAAATAAGTAGTATTATTGAAGACGTAAACTCAATTGACTGCACGAAATTTGATCAAAATCGTCGGAGCCGTTTCTGAGAAAATGGAATTATTGTTAAAGTTGCCTAGAATAAACTAGCCTTATATTCATATTTGAGAAATATGAACTATACAGTATTATTGAGGATGTAAACTTAAGTAACTGTACGAAATTTGATCAAAATCGTTATAGGCTTTTTTGAGAAAATCGAATTATTGTTAAAGTTGCCTAGAATAAACTAACCTTATATTCATTTTTTGAGAAATATGAACTATATAGTATCATGGAAGACGTAAGCTCAAGTGACTGCACGAAATTTGATCAAAATCGTTAGAGCCGTTTTCGAGAAAATGGGATTGTTGTTAAAAATGCGTAGAAAAAACTACTCTTAATTATTGATCAATGTCATCCATTTCTATGTATACTCTGCTCAGTATGAAAAAATGCCTAAGTACGAGATTTCATTCATTTTCGTTCGACCGTCTAGGCTCCAGCGCCAGTAACAGACAGACAGACAGACGACATTGCGAAAACTACTTTTTCGGATTCAGCGACACCTAAAACGTGTATTTCCGTAAAAATCTCGAGGTCGAATTTTTTCGTGAAAACAATACTTTCTCGACACTTCGTATGAGTAAGTAAAAAAGAACAATTGAATCCGTCGTTCCATTCTCCGTGGATACATTTGTCACCGAGTTTTAAAGCCTATAGGAGTACGGATGCTGGCGATTTTTGTTTAAAAGGGGATTTCCCCATTTCCAAATGAAAAGGAATGGGGAACTTCTTGGAGCTGTACGAGGAAGGTGAAATGACCATCGATTAAAAGAGAGAAAAAAGAATAGAGCGGACTGAAGGGCTGGATAAACCTGCTCTTAAGACCTTCAATCCGTGACCCTGGAACCGCGGAAACCACTCTCTATCTCTCTCACACACACACACAAACACAATCTTCCGAAATAAAATATCAGCCCCGGTCACGAATTTCTGAAAAACGAGACCGATCTTTCTTCCAGAGCATCCCATAGATACCCAAAGAAACAAATGAAGGTGAGGCAGAAAGGATCGCTTTCTTTTTTCGCGCTATTTTGTCACGATTCGACGCTCGTCTAATGCTTCAGCTCGGAAGAGTTCCGTAAATTTGCGTCTTTTTTTTCGATTTTCGAAAAAATATTTTGTAACGAATTGAAAATAACCACAGGTTAAGATTGCTAACGCATCAGTTGCGCTAACGATATTCTCCGACCCTTTAACCCTGCAGGGGTGCCCAAACTTTTTCATATCATGGGCTACTTTCATCCTGGTAGTTGTCTTGAGGGCTTATTAGTTTTCAATATATAAAAAGGTGTTTTAAGAATGAATTAAATCACAAATTTACCGCAAAATGCATTTATTACACATTATACAACATTATGCAATTGATTAATTTAATTTTGATTTGCGCGATTATCGGCACGTATACACTGCATATCTTCAGCTAGTTAATGGTAATTGGGCATGTAACTAGAAAAAGAGAGAGGTCCTCGAGATGTTCATTAGTGAGAGCATTTCTGGTTTTTGATTTAATTAAGTTCATATTAGAAAATAGAACTCCTTACTCAGGATAATAAGCTTAATGCCTGGTTTGATGCGTGGGCGACACAGACCAAAGGGCGCCCATGTGAGACGCAATGGGCACCCCTATTTGTAATGAAAAATATAGAGATTAGTCTTGGCTTAATGACATCTATATAAAGCCATAATCTCATTACGCTAGAAGGGCAGGGCCGGCGTGAGGCGTGTGCAGTCGGTTCCCCCGAAAAGGGTTCCGCGCTTTATTAGGCTCAATTCTTATGTATTGAGATTTAAGTTATTTTTATTACATATTAATATTATTACATAATAATCATTTAAAAAATTTATTTTAATAATAACTATTTTTCATTTTAAAAAGTGCCATTGTTCTTTTAAAAACGTCATTTTTGCGGCCCCTGGTATATATGCGAACATAAACAGGCCCCGATCACTATTGAATTAGGCACCGCAAATAATCACGCCGGCCCTGTACAAAGATATGTCTTTATTACAATTAAGGAGCCAGCAATGCATAATACGCATTGCATAATTCACGGATAAAACTCGCTGAAGATAAAAAGTGTAGCGAAATTCTATCATAGGAAATTTTTATAATGTATTGTATTGTATTGAAAAAATCGGTACAACATACATTGTACAAACTTTCTCATATACGTACTAATGCGTCGTTTAGTTATCTTTACAAAATGAAAATCGTATTAGCCTGTTTTTAGAAAATCCAATTTTTTTAAAGTTGCCCAAGAATAAACTAGCCTTATATTCATTCACTGAGAAAAATGAAATATGTAGTATTATTGCAGACGTATACTCAAGTAACTGTACGAAATTTGATCAAAATCGTTATAGCCGTTTTTGAGAAAATCGAATTGTTGTTAAAGTTGCCTAGAATAAACTAGCCTTATATTCATTTTTTGAGAAATATGAACTATATAGTATTATTGAAGACGTAAACTCCAGTAACTGTACGAAATTCGATCAAAATCGTTAGAGCCGTTTTTGAGAAAATCGAGTTATTGTTAAAAATGCGTAGAATAAACTACTCTTAATTATTGAGCAATGTCAACCATTTCTATGTATACTCTGCTCAGTATGATAAAATGCGTAAGTACGAGATTTCATTCATTTTCGCTCTACCGTCTAGGCTTCAGCGCCCATAACAGACAGACGGACAGAGAGACGGACGGACGGACAGACAGACAGACAGACGGCATTGCGAAAACCATTTTTTCGGATTCAGGGACATCTAAAACGTACATTTCCGTAAAAATCTCGAGGTCGAATTTTTTCGCGAAAACAATACTTTCTCGATACTTCGTATGAGAAACTAAAAATATTAAAATCAGTTTGGTTTCTTTTCACAGAATTTAATTGTTTTAAGTATTAATAAAAATATTATATGTTAAATATATTAAATAATATAACTCATTGCGTCATTTCTCGTGATTTGCATCACTTTCTTTATACTTGTGCCGAGGGCCGCCGAGAGCCAACGCGGGCCCTAGGGTAAATACCATCGCCGGGCCCCTTTTCTCTGTTTTATGTTCAAAAATGGAACGTGGCCCCTCGGCAGGCCCAGTATAGCCCTCTCCCCCCTTCTCTACGGTATTGGCTCGCAGTATTAAAAACAGAATTTGTCAAATTCCATCCAATTAAATTTTATCAAAATTACATGTAAAATATATGTTGGTACTCTATATGTATCACATCATAATTAGACTTGGTATGATTCGGTTAATGTCGATAAACAGCGAATTTATAAAAATCAAATTCTCGACGAAATTTAATTGCCGTCGATAAGTGTAGGTTTTTCATCAGTAATTTTTTTGCGAAATTACATGTCATGGTTTTTCAATTTGGTTTTCCAAATTAACACCCAAAATGTATTTTAGTACCAAAAAAGCAACGCGTAAAAAAATCGGTACTTGTCATAACAGACGACCACATTTGAATCGGAATTTCCTACACTATGCATTGTGAGGTCCCCTGTGAGATTTTTAAGTAGCTGCGTATCTTGCGCTGCAACAGAGTCCAAAAGTACGTATTACGTGAGAGTAGACCTTACAATTAGTATGAATGAACACCGATCGCCAGATATCCCTATAGTACTTTTAACTAATAAATTATCATAAAATTTACATTTCCCATTATCATCATTCTGTTTGCGTTCTAGGAATTTTTCTAGATTCCTACTGATTTTTTTACCAACATCGCAACTTTTTCCTTCATAATATTTACGTATAAATTTGGTTGTGTATTATAATAGCGTAACATTAAGTTTGTTATTGAATGGTCGCGATTTGGTAATTGTACGATTCAACGAATAAAATGTAGTTTCCCAACACTAAAAAATTGGAAGTAAACAGTATTGTTCTTTAGAACTGACCGTACGACGACCCTCCGAGTGCTTGTGGTTCCGGACCTCGGGCCCAAAGACGGAATTTCCCGAAGGGGAGAAAAATAACAGTGGGGAGGAGGAGTTTCAGGGTGATAAAAAAGCAGTGGGTTGGGTTGGGAAAATCCAAATCCAAAATCTGAGAAATGGAAATGGGAAATGGAGAAAACGCCGGCCGTTGGTATTGGTTGCACCCGCGTATTGCGAGAGGAAAACCTTATCACAGATCCTAATACCGGGCCCCGGGGATTTTGCCCCGGTATCCCCTGCCCTGCTTGTGCCCGTATTTATATCCCAGAATTGGTTAAGTGCCCAATGGATGTTGAGTTGAACTTTGAAAATTTTTTGCATGGCTACCTCTTCGTTGTAGCTAACATAAACAATGTCACAAAATACGTTCAATTTCCTTGTGTGTGCATGCAATATTTTAAAATAGGAAGAAAATGGATTACTTATGACGAAGAAAAGAACTTTAAAACGCTATTTCCCTTACGTACAGGTATATGATTTCTTTCTGATACTCCATTGCACGAAACGCGCCCATTTATGATACGCTGTACACTTTCCTAACTTGTTTATTTAGCAACAATTATGAAGTAACCATATAAGAAGTTCAACTAGAATTAGGACATTCTTGTTTGATTTTCTTGATAACATCTACACCGACGATAAAAATTTATGGGAAAAGAAATACTCTACCAGTTCTACAACTTTTATTTGAAAATATTTTATATGAGCAATACTTTTCGAGATATTACGGAAAGTTCATTTTTTATCACGAGTAAAGTGGTACCCCTGATTGCCTTACGTGATTCATTTTTGCGATTTTCTTATTACCTTTGATTGGAAGTTCTTAATATAAAATTTCATGAAAATCCGTTCGGTAGAAGCCGAGAACGAACATGCGGACGGACCAACGTTATAGGCGCGGCCAAAGTGTAATATGTCCCCTACTAACGAACATGCGGACGGACAGACCGACGACAATAGGCGCTCACGCTGGAAGCGAAACGCGCCTAAAAATTAATATTGCAAAGCAGAGACACGCGTTTTTTATTCATTTGATATAATAATTCAAAAGATATTTTTAAATAAACTGTTTATTATGTATGATAAAATTTGTATTAGACTTTCAATTTGCTCTAGGACTTTTGAACCACTCTGTACTTTTTGGAAGAACATATTTCGCATGTTTTTCTTGAATGAATCTCATGTTTCCCATTTTCCGGAGATAGGTTCAATGAAGAAATCAGCCAATAGTCATTTGCAGTTAAAGTAGAAGTTTCACCCAACGGACCAAGACAGTTTATGAGATTCATTCTCATATATTTCAAGAATAAAATAAGGCCAATTGTGTGAGTTGTTCTGAAAGTTCTTTTACGGGTGAAATATTGAACAAATATTATGTCAACATTTGACTGTGTACTCTTTCTCTCTCTCTCTTTCTCTCTCCCCCTCTCTCCCCCTCTCTCTTGTGGAAAGGAATTATGTAACATTTCCTGATCGTCACTGGTCGAGTGTTGCATAGATGATACCAGCGTCTTATACCAGACTTGATTTTCTCGAAATATTTTCAAATATATCCCTTTCGCTGATTGCTAGATGCTAGATATTATCGAACATATGACGTAATAAGAGTCAATATAGTTGAACAAATAAACTTCAATCGTCGACAAACAATAGTATTATTGGACCTTCCAGATTCAGTTGCGTAAGCAGTCTAATCAGATACAAAAAGGCACACGAACAGCACACAATGAATTGCACAAAATTACTTATAATACAATTGTTGGTTCATATAAGTTTAGGTTGAAGGTACGGAAGACGGGTGAGATTTAGAGGAAAAGGTTTGAATTTGAAAGAGAATATGTAATGACGAATGAATAGCCCTGAAGGAGTCAACTGAAAGAAAGTTACTATTATCGGGACAGTGTTGGCAACTCCGGAAAAAAAATTTCGAAACTTTTAACCCAAAAATAACCAAATCACAAAATATTAAAATCAGTCATGATGCAGTCACACTTAATTGCGTTTTCGGAAATTGTTTGTATCTTGGTGTAGGATTTTTTAATGAATTTTTCGCTATACGCTTTTGGCGGCTTGTGCGATAATAGTGTAATTTTATGTGTCTACATCTACATAATACCCTGCAAATCACCGGATTGGTGGGTGGCAGGGGGTGCAGCGCACCAAAGCCTACCTAATAATTTCTCTCGCGGGAATTACTCTCCTGCTATGATCCAGTATGGTAACTGTGAAAAACGAACCCTGATATCTCTCGGTCCTACAGTCGATCTCTCGTATTTTAACCTCGTGATCGTACCTACCCATGTAAGTAGGTGCCTCTAATATTCCTGATACCTCCTCTAATAGAAGACATTTAATTTCTCAGTATCGCTTCTCAGATAAACCTCAGCCTTTCCATTCCTATTCGTTTTAGGAATACATGCATTCTCCATAATATCATTCCTCCGGTTTGTTGATATAGCATTTACTTTCAGATCGGGTTTTATTTCACCATTTTTATCGAAAACCCAAACGTTAACACTACTGATATAGCGGATGTCAGCGCCTTCATCGCTACTTAAATCTAACGTATTTGCGGTATTGAACGGATTTCTCGTAATATTATTCTCTATTACACTCTCGATTACACCCATTCCCCTAAGCCTACTCTCTAGCATAAAAAAATCGGTACGACATACATTGTACAAACTTTCTCATATAACTAGTGTAATGCCGGTTGAAATATCAACGGAAGAATTATAGATAGATTGATTATTAATATTTGCATTTAAAATAATTATTAGAACACTTTAACATATGAAATATTTCGTCATATATTACATTTCTAGTGAATATTCTGTTGTCGTTTAGTAAATGCCTTTGGTTTTTATTTTCTGCTATAAAATTGTTCTTCTTCTCCCACCTTGTTCTCGTTAATGCTGCACATAATTGTCGGTGTGCAAAGACAGGGAAATAATTATATGTATACATATATAACGTAGGGAAAACAATTAAATTTCAAAAATCCACGGCGCCGATTGATGCGTATTATTTCCAACTCGGCTGAAGCGCTCTCTACAGATCCTCAGATGCACCGCAATAAGAGACAAAACGAGAAAGAATCTTAATAACTTTCCGTCATTTTACGCTTTCTTATACTGTCTGGAACTGACGGAGAATTAATTTAGCAAAGAGGTAACATTTATCGTTCTCTTCTGGGAAAATTCACGTTTCACGGTTCGTCTAAAAGCTCAAACCACGAGAGATGTTTGAGAGAAATTTCTAGCTTTTTCCTCGTTGTGCAGGAAATGGCTTCCATTCGATGATTCTCGTTGCTATACGGGAAATGCCGGAGTGCGAAAGGAAGATTTTTCAGGGATGCGGAGGTGTGATGAGCACGCATAAAACATGGAAAGGGGCGCGGAAAACCATTCGCGGTTACTCTTTCCGACATTTCATGCGATAAATCTGCAAAAGGCTTTGTCTTCGGTAAACCCTTTAGTGTATTTCATTCGACAATAAAAAAAGCTCTAGGTATTATCTAGTATGAAAGAAAAACAGTAATTATCAAGATCCACTCTTTTACGGCAGTTTATACCGCTTAAAGGAAGTCGTATTCCACGGGGAGGTCTTTTATTAATTTCTCCAGTGAGATGGAAGTCACTAAGGTCATCAAGGTCTGAAGAGAAAGGAAAGAGTGGCAGCTGTAACCAATATGAGACGTAATCGCTCTCTGAGACTGCATCGTCAGTAGTGATTGCAATACCGGGATCCCGGGATCCCAAATACCGGGATCCCGGTCAATTTTCTCCGGTATTTAAATACCGGTATTTGTCAAAAAATACCGGTATTTTGGTATTTCTTAAAAATTAATTTAAATACATTTTTAACATGTTGACTTCCATGAGTATCACCGGTGATCCTCACCTTTGTTTTACTAAGGGGCCGCGAGGAACACATGTGTTACTCAGACTCATTGGTCTTCAATCTTATTTTTTTCGGTGGCTTCTCATTTACGCTTTGGTACAATGTCAGTGGCTTGCCGATGATGCATTCTAAATGTTTTCTTAGTTCGTCCTCACTTTTATCTCTTCTTATTTTTTCTACTAATCTTAACTTTGTAAGGAAACCTTTGTTTCATTGTTGATGCTTTCTTGGCTATTTTTCTGCTCCCTCAGTAATGGTTGAAACTGATACACCTCTCATTTATTACGAAGAGTTTCTGTACCAATCTTTGATTTCATAAGATAAGCTAAAGTTAAGGCTGAAGGAAAAAGGTTCAGATTGACTTTTGATGAGTGGACTTCTACCAGAAATAGGCGCTACTTAAATATAAACGTCCATTCCAGCAATGGTACCTTTTACAACATTGGATTAGTTCGTGTGCATGGAAGTTTGCCAGCAGAAAAGTGTATAACACTAGTTGATAAGAAATTAGAAGACCATGGTTTCCGGATTTCTACAGATATGGTATCTGTTATTACAGATGGGGCATCAGTTATGACTAAAATTGGAAGACTCATCAGTGCAGAACAATAGCTTTGCTTTGCTCACGGAATTCATTTGGCTGTTATGGATGTCCTGTATAAGTCCAAACAAAACAAAGAAATATTTGATAAACAAGAAATATCAAATGCTGAACATACGCACCATGAAGGCGAAGAAAACGAAGAGGATGACGATGATGTTGGAGATGGTTTAACCATAGAGACAGATTATACGGGCGTTCCCAATAATCTCACTCACAATGAACTTTCCCCACTCATTACAAAAATACGAAAAATAGTTAAAATTTTTAAACAATCAGCTCTAAAAATGAGAAATATTTGCAAAGGTACGTTCAAGCAGAATTTGGAAAAGAAATTGCTTTACTGCTTGATTCAAAAACTCGATGGAACACTTTACTTACCATGATTGAAAGATTTTATCAGTTAAGATACTGCGTCCAAAAGGCATTAATAGACTTAAATTCCGGAATAAATTTTTGTGATGATGAATTTAATTTATTATCTGCAACTATTTCTGCTCTTATGCCAATCAAATTAGCTGTGGAAGCACTATGTCGCAAAGATTCTAATCTTTTAACTACAGATGCAACTCTAAAATTCATGATGACAACTCTTCACGAACAAAATTCGGAAATAAGTAATAGGTTACAAACTGCCTTGAAATTCCGTATTTGCCAGAGAAGTACAGATCTGTCACAAATTCTTCAGTATTTGCATGCTGGATCACATGATGAAAGTGAATTAGGATTAGCTTTATTTCCACGACTAAGTAAAACGGCCATCATAAAAATAGTAACTCGTTTAATAAAAAGACTTCATTTGTCTTGTGTAAAAGATTCTGAAGATTCAGCAACATCTTCCACATCAAATGATAACAGTAAGAAACAGGGAACAGTATTAATGACATCCGTCGATGGCATGTCTTTGAAAGAGAGACTACAATTACCTATACAAGAAAGACTTAAAGTTCAAATTCCTAATATTTAAGAATCTCAAGGATTGGAACAAATTATTCAGAAAGAGATCGCATTTTTTGAAGACGAAGGTATAAGAGGCTTGAATTTAAAACTTGTGTACGACTATTTATTTACAATTCCACCGACAAGTGTGGAAGCCGAAAGGGCCTTTTCAGCCGCAAACCGATTTTGCACGAAAATCCGTACACGTCTGAATGATGAAACCATTGACAGCCTCTGCTTTTTAAGAGCATACTTCATCAATACTGATGCCGATAATTGTTATTCTTAAAATTATTGATGACATTATTATATTGATATTTTTGTTTATATTTTTATTTTCACTACAGCAAGTTGCTTTGTTTTTTAATTACTTTATGGAATGACTGTTTATTTCGTTTATTTTATATCTTATAATAGTATAAACTATTAATAAACAATTTCATTAAAAGTTGTTTTTTTATTTATGAACTCATCTATTAATAATACCGGGATCACGGTTTTGAAATGTCAGGATACCGTAATACCGGTATTCATTTTTTGATCCGGTATTGCAATCTCTAATCGTCAGTGGCGGATCCAAGGGGGCGGGGGGGGGGGGGAGGGCGGCATAGGGACACGTGCCCTCCCTGTCGTCAGACCCGCAAATATTTAATTGAAATTTATATATTAATATTAATTTATAGCGTTCATTCCCAATGCCCAACCACGTAGTATAAATGTTATTTCGACTTCTGGATGGGTAACAAAAGAGTAAAACCCTTTCCGTACTGACTTTTAAACGTGTGGTAATCCCTATCCGCACCAAGTCGGCCGAAACTGGCCGCTCCACTTGGATCTGGTCTGGGTCATCTCTTTGGGCTGATAAACTTCTTCTTCGTGCTAAGATGCATTAGACTAATGTATATTTGTGGATTCTGTTATTTATTTAATTTACAAATTGCTACTAGTGGTTATGCACAGGGCTCGAAAAATACGGTCGCCCGCTCGACAGTGGAGAATTGATATTACAGGCTGGCGACAATCTATTTGCAATAACAATTTCTATTTGTAAATTTAGCTCCCCGCCAATCAAACCAACTTCCCCTGCTATTCAAAATAGATTCGCCTGTCGCAATTGCCGTTGGAACGTCTGTGAAGTACGTAGTTAGCTCTCCGCCGTAAAAAAGCCTCCATAAAATAAAACGCATTGCATATCGTAATATTTTGTTTATTGCCTTATTATTGTAACTCATGTTTAAATGAGATTCTACGCATTTAATTTAATATTTACTATATTACAACGTGTAATAACATGAAGAGATGGGCTAGGTTTAAATTTAGGATTAGATGCCTCCCGTAATCCGACAAATCCCCTTATCCGGCTTCGGTCAGGTACCAAGGTTGCCGGATTAAGGAGGTTCAACTGTATTCGGGTCAAAATTGGAAATCTTCGGGTTGTCTCTGAGGAAAAGGTGGCAACTCCATTCCTGCATCACATGTAGAAACTTACAAGAACATATGATAATGTGTGTTTGTTTATAGATTTTTTATTGTGTCCCCCCAGTCAAATTTTTCTGGATCCGCCACTGTACATCTTCCATGTTTAGAAAATATATCTTAATATAAATAATAAATCTATAAACTGAATACAGGTATTCCTCTAAGTCGTTTCGTTTTTGCGTCGTCAAGAAATTAGGGATGGGTTTCATATATACGTCGCTAAATCATCGAAATTCATTCGAGGACAAAGTCCGCAATCTCATTCTGTTTGACACTTCTTTTTTAGGTGCGTTTCGCTTCCAGCGTGAGCGCCTATTAGCGTCGGTCTGTCCGTCTGTCTGTATGTCTGTCCGACCGTCCGCATGTTCGTTCTCGGCTTCTAAAGATCGGATTTTCATGCAATTTTATATTAAGGACTTACGATGAAAGATAATAAGAAAATCACATAAATGAATCACGTACGCCAATCAGGGATACCAAATTACCGGTGACAATAAATGAACTTTCCGTCATATCTCGTAAAGTATTGCTCATATAAAAATATCTTTCAAATAAAACTTGTAAAACTAGTAACGGAGAGTATTTATTTTCCTATAAAATTTTTATCGTCGGTGTTCGAACTTGGAAAATTTCTTGCATGGTTACTTCTTCATTGTTGCTAACCTAAACAATCTCACAAACAAACGTTTAATTTCCTTAAGTGTACATGCAATATTTTTAAATAGGAAGAAAATGGATTATTTATGATGAAGAAAAGACCTTTAAACCGTATTTCCCTTACGATCACGTATATAATTTCTTTCAAATACTCCATTGAATGAATCGCACCCATTTGTGATTCTCTGTACACTTTCCTAACTTGTTTTATTTTCATAGTCACAAATATATAGTTTCAAATCAAACAGCAACTGTAATTTCCCCATTCAAGAACATAGTCACTGCTGTTATTCTTTTTGTCTCTTATATTTTGCTTTCATTATAACAAATATCTTGTTTCAAATCAAATATCGACTGGGACGATCTTCAAAATCAATCCTCAACTTATTGTTAGTAGTTACTTCACCAACCCTCCTCCTCTTTTGCCGTTATGTCATGGAGCCGTCTAATTCTGTAGTGAGTGTAAAATAGTCCCTTTTTTACATTAAACCGTCGATATAATTACTTGTAATTAACGAAGTGACCATACAAAAAATTATTTTCCTGTGTTAAATAAGTTATTCGAAAATTTAAACTTATATACGCTACTTAGGGAATTATGCATGGAGGTGGAAAGCATCCCCCGCTATATAATGGTGGCTTATGGAAAAACGAATTTCGAGATACTTTGCGATTTCAAGGGGCGTGTCTATGACGTATCTCGAGGACTGCCCCTAGTCATGATTCAACAGCATTTATATAATAATGAACGAACGACATGGGGGGAGGGGTTGTACTTAAAATGGAGACGCGACGCAGAATACCGTAAACATACTGACGAGTGACCTCACGTGCTCCTATTGTATTTGCGAGACAAAGGACTTCAAATCGACGCAGTGGGAATTCATTCTTCGCTTTTATGGAGAAGGCGAAGCCGGAAAATTCGCGTTATGCAGGGCCATGTCACGTTTGCTAAGACTTAAGGGATGTAGTTAAAGATAAAGGTCCTCTAATGCTGGTTTAGCATTTGTTTTAAATTCATCTGACGCGATTATTAAGTTTCCAGGAATCGATACTCATAAGACGCAAAAATAACAACATTTTCAGGCATTTGTTATTTGGCGCTTTTCGTCTCTTGCGAGATTAGTGGAACTTGGAAAAGGAAAGATTCCGCATATTTATTTTAAAATAGCGCACTTAAAGGTGCCTCTAATTGCACTATTTTCTTTCAAAGGATGGAATTTTGTAATCAGCGATCTTCGAATCGCCACTGACGAAGGCTCATTTGCAAAAAATTCTCATCTGATTTATTAAACCGTTTTATGGCTGCGGGTGTTAACATCTATCTGCAACATCTACATAATACCCTGCAAATCACCGGATTGGTGGGTGGCAGGGGGTGCAGCGCACTAAAGCCTACCTAATAACTTCTTTCGCGGAAATTACTCTCCTGCTCTGATCTCGCATGGTCCTTGGAAAAAACGAACCCTTATATCGCTCTGTCCATCAGTCGATCTCTCGTATTTTATCCTCGTGATCGTGCCTACTCATGTAAGTAGGTGCCTCTATTACTCCCTCCTCTAATAGAACTTCCGACCTAAATTACTCCAGAAGCCTTAACCTAGCGCTAAGTCTGCGGTCCTTTTTACTTTCTCCATACGTAGTAATGCGAAAGTACTGTGATCACGAAAAAAATCGACCTCGAGATTTCAACGGAAATACACGTTTTAAGTCCCTAGAACACGTTTAGACTATTTTCGGAATGATGTCTGTTTGTGTGTTGTGTGTGCGTATGTGATTGTGGGCGCTCTAACTCAAAAAGTACGTGCCATATCGTTACCAAACTTTATATATAACTCTTTAGCATGAGAACAAAGAACTGATTAGTTTATGGACAATAACGGTTAACCGGAAGTCGAGGTTTATTCGAAACCCGAATCGGTTTTTGTGATATTTCTCCGTTAAAACATCATTATTGTATATACAATTCTATACAAAGGTTATATAGAATGTAATTTCCTACAACTTTCATCTGAAACAATTTTCCATAGCAGTTATTGTTTAGGAATTATTTAAAAAATTATCGGTTTTTTCGGTTTCCGTCAAATATCTCCTTAAAAACGTCCTTATTAGTAATCTTCGTGAGGACCAAAGATGTAGAGAATAATATTTCTTCCAAGTTTTGTTTGAAACAAATTTTCGTAGAACCATCCATTCTGGAGATATTTTGCTTTTTCTTAATACCAGTATACAGCGCCAGCACAATGCAGCGGTGAATTCTGTAAACATATTCAAAATATACGTAATTTACGGCAATAAGGATGACTGTAGTCTTTGACGATACGAAATAATAATTTTCCTCATAATGCTATTCATAATAATTGAAATATCTATAACCTAAATATGTAGAAAGTCATGCGTTGGCCACATCAGATTTTATTTTAATGATGCCTTCCCCGCAAAGCCAATTTTAGGCTTGTCTGCAGGTAGGGGAAAAATCCCAAGACGAACCACAACATCCATGCCCGGAGCGGGATTCGAACCCGCAACCTTTGGATTAGAAGGCAGGCACACTACCTGCCAGTCTAGTCTAGTCTAGAGACACCAATTCAACTCCTTCAATAGTGATGTGACGCTTAATTTTTGCTCATATTTTTGCTTTACGAATCTGGTTGCTCTGCAGAATGACAGCAGTGACTCTGTTCTTGAATGGGGAAATTACAGTTGGTGTTTGATTTGAAACTATATTTTTGTGACTATGAAAATAAAAAAAGAAGTGTCAAACAGAATGATAGTTCCGTCTTTGTTCTCGAATGAGCTTCGATGATTGCGGTAAACGACGTATAAGCGAAACTTCAGCGACGTATATATGAAATCCATCCCTAGATTCTTGACGACGCATAAACGAAACGACGTATTCAGTTTATAGCTTTATTATTTATATTCAGGTATATTTTCTAAACATGGAAGATGCAATAATTAAAAAAGGTCGGAGACTACGGCGAGATGAATTAATTAAATTAAAACATAAATACTCCTTAACCGTACAAACGGTTGTACGGTTAAGGAGTATTTATGTTTTAATTTAATTAATGGAAGATGCAGTCTCTGAGAGCGATTACGTCTCATATTGTTTACGACTGTCACTCTTTCTAACTCAAGTATCTGTCCCTTTTCGTACGGAACCCATAAGCTGGAACGGTATTCGACCTGAGATCTGACCAATGATAAATAACACGTTTCTCGCACCTGTTCTGTGCTACTTCTTACTACTCTGCCTACGAAGCCCAATTTCTTATTGGCTGCGCCTACCATCCTTCGAATATGCATATTCCATGATAGATCACGACAAATGGTTACTCATAAATATTTACGTATTCCGCAGATTGGGTATTCAATTTATCAATTCTATACTACGAGTCTAATTCATTGTTCTTGCCCTTCCAGAAATTCGAAAGGGAACTTTTACCGTGAAATATAAGAGACATGATTAAAATAATGCATTCAGAACACGAACCAACCTAACATCTTAACGATAAATTTATAAATGCATAAAGGGGTGTGTGGTGGTGATTTAGGAGCGGTTTACATCAATAAATAACGACTAAACAGTTACTCATCCTTATCGCATTTTTTAACGGCAACCGGTATTTTATGCGTAGCGTCATTACCATGGACAGGTCGAAAAACACAGTGTTTATAAAAGAGGGAAGAGCTCCAATGTTAGCTTGAGGAGGCAGTGCTCAAACAAAGTGACGTCATGCTTGTTTACGACCGCGTTTAGTGGAGATGGACCGAAAAAGAACAGATATTCGCTGACAAGGGTTAAAGCTGGGTTAGCGATGCATTTGCGTATTTGACTTGCATCGCTCATCGAGAAGGGCTAAATTCCCCAAAACTATAATTATGATAAAATGCAAACATATGCTATTCCGATTGAAATGCGAAGGTTGATTATGTTTGAAATAATGCAAAGTGCAAATTTAATATGCTGGCGGCATGTTCTACTGATATAATGTGGTGCTACGCTTGGCATGAAAACTCGAATAGGAAGTCGTTTGTGAAAACTATCCATCATCCTAGGAATGGTTTATTTTTAATTAGAAAACATTGAAAAACCAATGAATCTATAGTTTTATACGGTCGGTTTCAATGTGTCGACAATTCCCCAAGTACTCATAAAAACAGATATGAAAATTCTACGCAAATGCCGTATTTGCTCGACTAAAAATCGCATCTTTAAAAAAATAAAGCAACGCCCGAGATTGTGTGTAGCTTAACCGTCTCTAGAGAAATCAAAGCGAATTTATTTGGTAAGACAAATCGCTCTGTCGGCCAGCAAGCGTGATTGATATTCTGCCGAACCGGTACAACACCTTTTTTATTCTTTTACAAAGGAGCTCACCTGGGTTTTTACCGCGTCCGACGAGCGTGATCTCCGACAAAAAGGTTTTCGCCTCCTCCTCCTCTATCGCTACTTCTTTTCCTCCTTCACGATCCATTCCGTCATCCCTCTCCCTCTCACACCCTCCCTTCCTCCCACTCCTTCCCGCCCCCCCCCCCCCCCCCACTCCCACTCCCTCTACTTTAAATTTTCATGGCTGAAACTAGAATCTATAGAGCCTTCCATCTTTAAGTTCAGTATTGGATAAATGTCGCGCGGTGTTGCCACGTCTCACTACCCTAACGCCAGAAAAAGTCTAGTAATTTAAAATTTCCTTTATGTAACTTATTAAGTAAATTCTATTGTTACAGTTTTTGCCGTAATACACGATTTTCTAAACCAAAACAAAAATACTGCATAGTAAAATTTCCCTCGCTAAGTACCGCAAGCGTGTTGTACACGTGGCTGCTACAGTGCCCCAAACACTCCGGCGGTCCCAAAACCCTCATAAAAGTGAAAAAAGGAGCTTAAAAGAAAAGAATCCCTTTGAAGTGCCCTTGTTTTCCCTGTGCACTCAGATTTATTTTTTCTGTGCTAGCGTTCAATTGTCTAAACCAGTCTTAGGTAGTCCTTTATCTTGTGATGTAAAGTTACCTAACCTTGCGAAAATATCAAAATAGTAGAAAAATTAAAAAATATTTTTAATGTTTTATAATTGGAAAAATCATTCATGATAAAAATGTGATAATGTCTGAACAAATAATTAATTAAAGAAAAAAACTGAAATTTTATAAACTTACAAATGACGTAAGTTCGTTAATATTGAAAAATATCCATTACCAACTTCACAGAACATCATATTCTAACAAATAGATCAATAAAAAGTCAAATTAAAATTATTTGAAAGAAAGGAATAATTCTCCACCAGCTGAAAGATAAGAAAAATTAATTCTCCAGTTAAGGGGTTAAATGTCCTTCGACCTGTGGGATTAGTTTGATTTAAATGTGTTACGTGATTGAGGGGTTTATTATGTTAAATAACGTTTCCATAACAACAGCAAGATATATTATGCCGTAAACTCCCTAAAAATTAAAAATATATTTTCCCAATCAAAAATTATTTCATTTGAAAGGCTATTGAAATCATAAATAAAAGTTTAAATAGTACATATTTTTAAAAATGCATAGTTTACTTTGTAAATAATAAATTAGCTTTGTAGTTGCCATTGGTATTTTTATGTATAACTCGATAAATATTTCGTTTAGAGAAAAATGTATAGAATAAAATTTGTAGGGCGTTTTAAAATAGGTACTCATTTTATGTTCTAAATTAATTCGCAAAAAAGCACCCAAACGATGTAAATTGGTATTCAACAAAATTGTAGCAGAGTTAATAGGATAAATGCGAGTTCGGAGGTACTCTGTGTTCAGATCTTATTTTTGGATTAACTTCCTCGCATATACTAAGATTAGATGTAATGTGATCAGAGGAAAATAGTTAAGCATGTTTGTACGAGAATAATTGCTCACAAAATCCCTAAGTAAAAACAAGAACTGTATTATTTTATGCTGATCACTATACATAACGGAAATTAAGTTGCAATTGAGAAAAATTTTACCTGCCCGACATTACAAATTCATTTGGTTCTTTTTTCATCTTGTAAATTGTCCTCTGATTGTGAGACACACCACATAGCTTGCTCGTCCTACTAACAGCAGATGATAGGATTTCATTAGACTTATTGAAGCAACTACTAAGAACATTCAATATTGTTTGTTTTTCCGAGCTCACCTTGCTTTCTTTTCCTCGTTGAGACGTCCATTTTCTCAAAAAAACCACAATATCAATATGAAAATACGTTCGGGGATAATCAACGTGTGTACATACACAATATTTTTAAAAAGGGGACACTATAAAAATAAAACCTGCAGACACAACGTATCTCTACATTTGAACCGTATTACACACTTCAGTTTGATAACTTTTTGAAGAATTGTTAAAACAACTAATTTGCAATACACAATAAAACTGGCAAAATTTGTAAGTACTTTATCTCAAACTTATGAGCAGACAAAACGACGAAAGCACAAGATAGTCCAACTGCTGAGTCGTAACTGAGGGAAGAGCGGGCCAACCTTTGACCGGACCACAATAAAACATTCGCATTGTTCACTCTCCCCTTGGCGACCCAACCCCACATCTGGGTGCACCAAAAATAACTTCAAACATTTACCCACAACTTTCTCGCTTAGACCATGAAAGTATCTTTATAAATAAAAAAGTTTCCCGCAGACAAACGTTTTCAAGTCAGACACGCAAAAGGAACTTTTATAATTAAATGCAGAAAACAAATATTTAAAATCAATTTATTAAACTTTCAGTAGAACCATTACGATCCTTAAACATTCCTGAACCTAATGCAAAAAACTGCATTACATTATTTTAAAACAGAACGTATATATCATCGACTGAAACAAACGTGACCGTAAAATGTCCATTTCAGGTCAAATATTGTTTATCGCATTTTGTATAGAATATAATTTTTAGTTTTCATTTAAAAGTATATCATGAGATTCTGCGTTAAAAATAGCGCAATTAGAAATTTTGAAATTTTATTTTAATGCAAATTTAAATTTTTAGTGAGATCTGGCAGTCGTAGAGGATTGGATTTTTAAGTCTGCAGGAGAGGGGAGAAACGATGCCGTTTGAAACCGTAATGAAACTTTTAAGTTGGAACGCTCTATAGGTTAATTTTTGAAAACGAGTTTTTCGAAAAAAAAATTCCTTTACCTATTTTTAAATTTGATATCTTATATTAAAAACGAATAAAAATAATTGTCAATTTTTGAATGGTAAAGATTTTAAGATTATCGAACCCAGTGATAGGGTAAGGTTATGTTGGAACGTTCCATAGAAGACGCCTTCACTCACTTTCGTTAGCATTTCAAATTCGTAAAAATAACAAGCCTCCTTACCTCTCTTCGCAGTTCAACTGTATCAACATTCTTAATCTACATAAAAGAGAGAACCACAAACTTCTCATCACAGGACCGAAATATATAACAAATCTTTCAGGGTAACGGCTTGCAGATTACGGAACGAACTTTCAGATTTTCTCATAAACTCACCATCTTTAAATTCATTTAAACCAGCCTAACATAAACATCTACTTTCGTTACAAAGGAATCACAACAATGAAATAACGGCTTATTAATTGTCCGCTTTTCTCCCAAACCGTCCGAGAATACTGGCACACAAAAGAGCGCAGAACAACTCGCACTTATTGTTATCCCTACAGAAACTCGCCGCTAAGTTGAGGAAACTGTTACTGTAAATAAGCTTTTTTCCCTTTTGTATATATGTATTGGTATGTATGTATGTGAATATTTATTATTATTATGCTTTATTTATTTTAAATATATTTATGATTTCATTTTATTTGATTAATTTTTCTTGTTCATTTTTCGTTATTTTAAAATCATTTTGTGATTCTTTTATTTTAAAACTAGTATGTATTATTGTAATTCCACTATTATTCTTTTATGTATGTAGGGTTTTCGCAAGCCTTTTCCACCCCCCTTCCCTTCGTGGGTGTTTTACTGCGTGGTTTGTTTTACTAGGTTGGCCAAATCAGGCCTTTCCTAGGTTTTTACCAAAAATATTTCGTCTTTAACTTTCTCATATACTAATTATATTGAGAAAGTATTGTAATCGCGAAAAAATCCGACCTCGAGATTTTGATGGAGATGTACGTTACAGCAGGACCGCCGAGAGCCGTTGCACAAATACCATCGCCGGGCCCCTTTTATTTAAGTTCAAAAAGGAAACCGGCAGGCCCAGGATAGCCGACTCCCCCTCCCCCCTTCTCTACGGTATTGGCTCGCACTATTAAAAGCAGAATTTGTCAAATTACGTATAAAATATGTTGATACTATATGTATCACATCATAATTAGACTTGGTATGATTCGGTTAATGTCGATAAACAGCGAATTTATAAAAATCAAATTCTCGACGAAATTTAATTGCCGTCGATAAGTGTAGGTTTTTCATCAGTAATTTTTTTGCGAAATTACATGTCATGGTTTTTAAATTTGGTTTTCCAAATTAACACCCAAAATGTATTTTAGTACCAAAAAAGCAAAGCGTAAAAAAATCGGTACTTGTCATAACAGACGACCACATTTGAATCGGAATTTCCTACACTATGCATTGTGAGGTCCCCTGTGAGATTTTTAAGTAGCTGCGTATCTTGCGCTGCAACAGAGTCCAAAAGTACGAATTACGTAAGAGTAGATCTTAGTATGAATGAATACCTACCGATCGCCAGATGTCCCTATAGTACTTTAACTAATAAATTATCATAAAATTTACATTTCCCATTATCATCATTCTGTTTGCGTTCTAGGAATTTTTCTAGATTCCTACTGATTTTTTTACCAACATCGCAACTTTTTCCTTCATAATATTTACGTATAAATTTGGTTGTGTATTATAATAGCGTAACATTAAGTCTGTTATTGAATGGTAGCGATTTCGTAATTGTACGATTCAACGAAGTAGTCATTTATTTTTTAGTAAAGTTTAATTCTATGGAAATTCTCTTCGTGTCAGCCTTATATGCGATATTAAGTGTACTTAAATATTCCAAAGTTCAGCATTATAAAATATGGTCAATAAAGAAAGAAAGGCTACCATATCTCTAAAAAAAATTGGGAGTAAACAATATTGTTCTTTAGAACTGACCGTACGACGACCCTCCGAGTGCTTGTGGTTCCGGACCTCGGGCCCAAAGACGGAATTTCCCGAAGAGGAGAAAAATGAGAGTAGTGAGGAGGAAGAGTTTCAGGGTGCTAAGGGGTGATAGAAAAGCAGCGAGTTGAGCTGGGATAACCAAAATCCAAATCTGAGAAATGGGAAATGGAGAATACGCCGGCCGTTGGTATTGGTTGCCGCCTTGCACCGGCGTATTGCGACCGATCCTAATACAGGACCCCTCAAGAGGACTGGGTCCCGGGGATTTTGCCCCGACATTCCCGCCCTCTCGGTGGTCATGCGTTATATGTAGGTGTACCTGAGTCTGAAATAGTTGTTTCGCAATGCCGTCTGTCTGTCTGTCTCTTATTGGCTCTACGGCCTAAACGGTAGAGCGAAAATGTATGAAATCTCATACTTAGGCATTTTATCATACAAAATGGAAGCTATGAAGGAATTGTTGACATTGCTCAATAATTAAGGGAAGTCCATTCTACGCATTTTAACAGCAATTTGATTTTCTCAAAAACAGCTTCAACGATTTTCATCAAATGTCGTACAGTTACTTATAGTTAATATTTGTCAAAAAAGAAATATAAGCCTAGTTTATTCTAGAGCAACTTTAATAACAACTGGATTTTGTAAAAAAACGTCTCATACGATTTTCATTAAATTCGTATAGTTATTTAGGTTGATGTTTATACTGATCCTACGTACTTCATATTTTTCAAAGGGTAACTAAACGACGCATTAATATATGAGAAAGTTTGTAGTACAATGTATATTGTACCGATATTTCAAAAAGCTCCCGTATTTGTAATTGTTATCTTGATTTTTTTTTCTTTTTGTCTAGTTTTAGATTTTTTCCTGCGAATGTGTTTGTATGTGTATATGTATATAATAATCATTTTTTATTCTCTTTTGTAGTTGTTAACGTAGGGTTAAATGTCAGAAGGGACTATAAAGTCTCAATTTCGCACCTCTCGCCCACCCTCCCCCTCTCGTCAAATCCCCCACTAAGCCCTTTTCATCCCCGTAAAACCTTTTCTTTATATTTCGTTTAATCCTGCCTTAGGAAATCCCGAGTCTCGCATCGGTGGGTGACCTCGACATTCCTGCGTCGTCCGCTCGTGTTTTACTTGCCAAAGGAACGGCGCACGCATAGTCACGTCCTGCTCTCTTTGTCCGTCGCTGGGAAACAGCCTCCCGTACAACTACGAATCGAAGCCGAACCGCTAAAATGAAGCCGTAAAAATGGGAAACGAATTTCTAAATTTGACAAAAGAAATAAAATAGAACGGAATGCTTAATAAATAGTATGAAATTATTATTATTAATTGTTTAGTGCAGGGGTGCCCGCGGGCCGCATTTGATGGTTTATACTTATCCGAGGGCCGCACTTAATTAAAAGCTGAATAATATAATTAAATTTTAGATATTAAGTTAATTTATTTATATCTATCATTAATCGAAAGGCAAAATTATCACAAATATACACAAGGTGGTGCAAGTTTGAAAACATGTACTAAGCTATTGAAAGAAGCAGTAAAGGAGTAAAAATTTTCAGGAATAAAAATTTGCTAAAAGTAGTGCGTTTGGTTAACATAATTTTCACTTTATGATTTACCATATTAACCTAACCTAAACATTGTTTAATATTATGACGCAAAAATCTTCCTCGGGCCGCACAAACATCGACGGAGGGCCGCACTTTTTGCACCCCTGGTTTATTGTGTATATTTTTAGGCGTTTCCTTCCAATTCCGCGTGGATTTTCGCTTTCGGATGCGAACGAAAAACGAACGACGGAAGAAGCGTAGAAATTTAAAATATTTGTATAAACTTACAGTGAAAACATTCTGTAGACTCTGATCATGAGCAATTATTTACTCGTGGCATCTTACGTTTAAATTTGAACTCAGATGACGTGAATATAAATTGCAGATTCGTTAATAATAAGGCACTAAAATCTGTTTTTATCTTTTAGATTTAGATTTTTAGTTCTTTTAGGTTCTGCTGCTCTCCTAATGGCGTCGTCATTGCGATCATTTTTCAGGCTAGCCATGAACAGGAAGATAACATAAAAAAATTATAACGTCAAAACTTCAATCTTCTTCCAATACGACGATTGTAAAAAATTAGAAAATCGTGTGAATTTTACTCTGGATCAGTGCACGTCACGAGTGACATATTTATTATATCTCTGGTAAATTCAGTTCTCGTGATAAGAAGTTGTTTCTAAATCTGAATAAACACCCTGCAAGCTACCGCAATTGGTGCGTGGCAGGGAGAGATTATCATATTATTCTCCTATTGTCCTCTATTATTGTCTTAGGGAAGAAGGTTCCCTTGTCTCTATCGGTCCGACAATCACTATCTCAAAACTTGTGCTCGTGGCGTCCTACGTAACTTGGGCTCTTATTCTCGCCTGATAATTCATCATTAAAGCCTTCTCTGCAGACGTAGTCGTCGCCATCGGTGTTAGTGAACGTAATGTTAGATCAGAGAGTACAGGAGAAAATATGTCGAAACAATCGCTAGAACAGAGAAATACTACAGATCCTTTTTCCCAGACGCGATAAGACAGTCCAACAGAGGAATTAGTTAGAGTTCACTTGGTGTTGTGACACCCCCTGCCAAACGCTTCTAGCGGCTTGTAGGGTATTGATGTAAATGTAAAGAAGTTGGTGCCATCGGATTCCAGCAATACGTTGATGGTGGTTAAGAAAACGGAAATGTCGGATATTCGCTTAAGAACTACCAGCGTGACCTTCGTCCATCAATTCAAACGGAGCGTTTTTTCCCACTTGTTCGTGTTGCTGGATCACCGGGTATTATACGCTCTCGGCCGTGACATGAAGATTACAGGAGGGCCAGACTCGTGGGAATTCGCCCCATCGAAGAGGAAATAGTGGCTCTACGCGCGTGATTCTCCACAGCTAGGGTTGCGACATTGAAAACCGACTCGTTCAATTTTTCCCTTCTTTTATAAAAATTGTTCCGAGAATATTTTGCTTGTGGGATTCGGGTTACTGAGGAGAAATTGCTCCCACATGCTCTTGGAAAAATCAACACGACTTTAAAACGCCTTTTATCTCTGAAATGCACATAAACAACCACGATTCTTTAGCTATCAGCGTCATTTTTTTAAAAGAATATAAGCAGCCGTCACGGCTGGACAGTTCTGCCGAACCCCCATTTGCATTTTTTCTGTATTCATTTGTGAAATTATCTAGCGATTGTGTGTGTGAGTTTCCGGAAAATATTGTATGTCAAACGAATACTTTTTTAGTAAGAAAAAGATCTAAGAAAGGTAGAGAGTTATTGTTATCTGTTTCTGTGTCCCTGGAAGTGTAAAAGATTTAGAAATTGATATTCGACTTAAGATGCGATTTTCAGGAACGCATTAGAGTCGGGAACTGCTGTATTTTAATGTGAAATTAGGAGAGATATGAGCGAATCCAGGACGGATGTGAAGGCAGCGGATATTTGCACTGAGATAAGATCGGTTACAACGTTGAATTATGAACGACTGACGATGAAGTCTCCTAATGGGAAACTCCTAAGCTAATCGTAGGAAATTTCTTAACGGTTTCCGAGACAAATAAACACGTAAACTATCGATTGGATTCGAGCCATAAAGCAAGAGAGATAATCCTTCCATACTCTATGTACGTTCATCCCTCGAATCACTTTATATTTACATCTATCTACATTATACCCCGCAAATCACGTTGACGGTGGATGGCAGTGGGTGCAATGCAGCAAATGTATCCCTAGCAATTCCCATTTACCGTTATCCTATAATAATCCCCAAATTGCCCCGCTGAGGAACGATCCTTTGTATCGCTCCGTTCTACAAGAGATCTCGCGAATCTTATCATAATTTTCGTGCCTTCAGAAATATGTTGGATTACTGATAATGTCTATATCCTCGTTCGATAGCTCTTCCGACATTTACTTCTCTACCAGCTGTAACCTGCGTTCACGTTTTACACTGGTTTTGTTTTAAAAAAGTGCCTTGACCATCGATTTCGCTTTATTAGGGTGTAGAAACAATCTCAAAGCATTAAAATCACATAAGTTTCAACTTTCAGAGATTAAATAACAAGACAGTAATTCTGAATACGGTAAAATTACATTATTTCATTTAAACTTCTAATGTAACCTGCTGTATTCATATGGAACAACCTTGCACGGTTTCGCTTTACGCGGTCTTTTCCGAGAACACAAGTGCCACGCAAAGCGAGGGACGAGTTTATTTCGTCCGTCGCTTCGCAAGGAATCCCACAAATATCGTCGCCAGTCTAAATCACATCGCTCTAAGTCTCATCCATCGATCCGAAGTTTACAATCGCACCGCAATGAGCGAACTGCCGACAAACGTGGCGATGCGATAAAGAGAGAGATTACGCGAAAAAATATTTTGAACGCCCTGACAGCACGCGAACGAACCAAAACACGAGACTCATTTGCAAGCGACATCTTTCTCAGTTAGCGCTTTTTCCCTGAGACTTTTAATCTCAAATGCGACGGTTTATAGAGAAATTTCCTCTTGCCTCTGCAGCTGCGTACGTCGCCAGAAAATCCGCGCCTTATTGAGTTCCGGAAAAAACGTTAACCATCATGTTTGCGCTGGGATTCCCAAAGAGATGAAGGAAGGAGTTGGAGCGGAGGAAGGGGATGTACGGGGAGAGAGGGGAGGGGGTGTACGGGGAGAGAGGGGAGGGGGTGTACGGGGAGAGAGGGGAGGGGGTGTACGGGGAGAGAGGGGAGGGAAATGGGAAGAGGGGAGGGGAAGAGATATTTTTCAGGTAAAGGAAAATGTAGTGGATGACCTAAGCTTTGACCTGCGGTCTGCTGAGCTTAGGAAGCCTGCACCAGAAATCGTCGGCCCTTTTGCTCTATGTATTTAATGCCGGTTTCGCAATCACTTTGTAGTTGTAATCGAAATTACAGCAGCGTTACTTTGAACGTGCCACGGAAGCGGAAATAATTCGTCATTTTCTTTCTTTCCACAGGCGCAATGGATTTAGCCTCAACACGCATCGCGTTTTTGTATTCATCATCACAGAAAGGTAAACAAATAGAATTTTGTAAATAGGTCCTCAAAAGGAAAGAGCTGTCAGGCATAACAACCGTGACAGCGGGACATCAAAGGATCGACCGCGACCTCATCTGCATCGATGTCAACACACTCTCTTCGTTTTTGTTTCGTCTAATAGAGAGAACGTAAATCCCCTTTAGGTTATGCTAAAGCGGCCCATTATGATCACAAAGTAGTCCATTACATTTCATATTACTACATGGTCCTCAAAATTTTCCTTAAAGCAGTGGTGCCCAACTTACGGCCCGCTAAGGGCTTTTGTGCGATCCGTCAACCTATGTTGAAATATCAACCCGAAAAATTTAACAAATCCATACATTTATATGAAATTTTTATAATAAAACCTTTAAAATTTGAAATGTTAACCACAAAAAGCTTATTTAAGTAACTTTCGATTTGAACTCAAATCCTTCAGGTGGAATTTGACGCCACCGTTAAAACGATAGGTAGTACAGCAGGTCTTTTGCTTTATATCAACTTAAATGACTCAACAGAACCTCTCTCTCTCGGTAATTTTTAACGAAATCGTTTATTTGACGCGGAGAAACACTCGAAATTTTCAATGCGGCTCGCCATGTGGAAAAGGTTGCCGAATTATCGTCTAAATTAGGGGTCGGCAACCTTTTCTATTTGGCGGGCCACATTCGTTGTTGAGAATGCTTCGGAGGGCCGAAATCACGAGAGCTTCGGCGGGCCGGACGGGCGTTTAAATCAGAAGATACCTAAAGATTTTGTGATCTCATATTAGTGAAAATTGATTCTAATTAATTTACTAGCCATAAAACTCCACCGGAAAAGGTATTGAGACCATAATTTCATTGAAAATTGACTGAGTTAAAGTGTGCCGATCACTTTTTACTTTTTTATCATGGCTTTGAGGGCCGTATAAAGCGCTCTCGGGAGCCACATGAAGCCCGCGGGCTGTAGGTTGCCGACCCCAGGTCTAAATAATTGCCATTCCATCAATTCCAATATAGAGTATTTCCAAACTACTTCATAATATTGCTTTTAGAGCGTAAAATTGCAGTATCATGCCATCAACGTGTATTTTTTATTATCGCAAGTGTGTCAACACTGAGACGAAATAATATAAAAATGGTGGTGGTGCATTGTGGCGCAATATTACGAGCGAACACCTGCGCAGCGCACTGCCATTGACGGAACTCGACCTCAAACGGCGAAGGAAATCCGTATGGCCCGCTTCCTGCCTTTGATGATGCGCGATGACCCCACCGCACCCCGATGGGGAAACCCAAGCTGTTTACTCGTGACGTCACGCGGGCAGATTCTACTAACGGCCGCGGATTGCATGATATGACCACCGCTGACATTTTTACGATCGTCATTCTGATTCACCTCGAGCTTACAAAAATATCTAACGGTGAAGGCGATAGAGACCACTCGTTTTGTCTCTCACACGTAAAGTAAGAGGAATTATTGTGATGCCAAAAAAATCGACCTCGAGATTTCAACGGAAGCATTGGTAGTAAATGCTCTAAAAAGTCGTTTTTAGCATAGTCATCCGTTCGATCCTATATCACCCAAACGGTTAGGCGTATTTTTTTCATATTTGATACTTAGGAGAGGCGACCAATATCTCGATATTAAAAATTAAGGTTTATATACATGAAGCTCTAAATAAACAATGCAGAATTTCTGGAACCAACGTTGTTGGTTACTCGATTGTATATAACATGTTGATAAACAATGGTAATTTGGACGAATTTCCCTATGTTTATATAGCGCAAAGGAATCATTTCATTCTTAAAATTAGGTAACATTATTAAGCGGATTGCACAACTTAGAAGTAGCATTCATACATACATAAGTGCATAAGTGGCTATCTACTATAACTGTTAAATTAGCTCCTTTTGAAGGAAAATGCTGGAGACCACTGCTATAGAGAAACGTGAAAGATATCGTATCATCGAAACAAGAAATTCGATAAATTTGAAAATGAACGCTCGCTTAATTCTAATCGCAAATTAAATACAAGATGTGGCAATCGGAATGATTGATTCGCGAGCATAAACAAAATGACTTGACGAAAATTCCCATTTAATATTATTGATTCAGAGGACATGCAAAATGTTTGGGTTCACTTTTCTTTCAAATACTGTAATAAAGTAGAGTCTCGATTATCCGTGGTAAAGTGGACCAAGCTAACCTCGGATAATGATAAACTCGGATAAAACGGAAGGTTCATTTTTAGCAGAGCTGCAAACCACTTCAAAATTTGGAAGTGGTTCGGTTCGCGGTTCGGTTCTAAATTTTTGGAAATGGTTCGGTTCAGACGGGAATTTTGACAAGTGGTTCGGTTCGGTTTGCGTTTCGGTTCAACTAAATTAATCATTTGAAATACTATCCAGAAATAATTTATCCAATATAAACATTACACATTCAGTATCAATCTGTAAGTAAATCAATCAGCAGTCATTATTATTTTAAATGAAATAAGAATTTATTTAAAGAAAGGAAAAATTTATATTTTAAATACCTATATTACAATCCCATCATCTTCATTTATTTATATTAAAACAAGTTAGGAAAGTGTAAAACGTATCACAAATGGACGCGTTTCTTGCAATGGAGTGTTAGAAATAAATTATATACCTGTACGTAAGGGAAATAGCGTTTTAAAGTTCTTTTATTCATCATAAATAATCCATTTTCTTCCTATTTAAAAATAGTGCATGCACACGTATGGAAATTAAACGTTTGTTTGTGAGATTGTTTATGTTAGCAACAATGAAGAAGTAACCATGCAAGAAATTTTCTAATTGTAAGTTCAACTCGATTTAAGACGTTTTGTTTGATTTTCTCGATAACGGCTACTCCTACGATAACAATGTATAGGAAAGGAAATACTCTTCTTTACCAGTTCTACAACTTTTATTTGAAAAATATTTTTATATGAGAAATATTTGACGAGATATGACGAAAATTTAATTTTTTGTCTCCAGTAAAGTGGTATCCCTGATTGGCGGACGTGATTCATTTTTGCGATTTTCTTATTATATTTGATTGTAAGTCCTTAATATCAAATTTCATGAAAATCCGTTCAGTAGAAGCCGAGAACGAACATGCGGACGGACGGACGGACCAACCATAATAGGCGCTCACGCTGTAAACGAACCGCGCCTAAAAATGATATTTTTGATCCTAACATGATTTTTATGTGGATAACAATAGTATCAGAGAGGAAGCAAACCCTCTGGTTTTTCCAATGGAACTTCCTGGTCTTTTCGTTGGTCCGTACTTTGTGGATTGAGGTCGAACCGAAACCGAACCACTTTTGCAAAAAAATACCGTTCGGTTTTCGGTTCACTGAAAAATTAATCAGTGGTTTCGGTTCGGTTCGCGGTTCAGCAAAATGGCTGCGGTTCAGCGGTTCGGTTCGGTTTGCAGCTCTGATTTTTAGGTATTAAAAATAGGCCTATGTATATGTATGTTCAGAAAATTTATTTTATACATACGTAACTAAACTAAAAGTTTATTGATATTACTTCAACAAAATAGTCTTTTAACGATTTCTGCCCAACTTTGGTCGATCGCTTTTTGGCCGCCATGTTACGCCGCCGCCTCGGTTAACCCGGAACCTCGGATAAGCGAGCTCGGTTAATCGAGACGCTACAGTACTTCGTATTTTATAAAAACAAATTTCCGCGTCGTCCGCGGAGAAAGTACATACATATATGAAAGTTCCATTTTCTCATAGAGACAGAAGAAGCCTCTTTTCGAAAATTCCACGCTATCGTCATTTGGACGCGCTTTCCGAAGAGTGAATCTATTTTTGTTCTGCCGACCTCATTTTTAAGAGGAAGCGACACTCTTCGTGACATCGGACAGCAGCAGGTCAGCAATAGAAATGCTCTCATTTGGTAACCGATTAGTCGTAATGACAAACGAGAGGTTAAATAGGCTGTTTTTCCGTTACATTGAAACACAACTGGTGCGCTTTGTCTTTTGACTGGCGCTCCAATGGCGAACCGTCATCGCCTACGATCAATTGCATCTAGGATATCCCCCACTGCGTAATCACCCGATTTTGGATAGTCAAAAGAAAACATTTTATTTATAAAAACTGAGCTAGGTAAAAATCATCAAGAAGAATAAAACCCCTTTAATAATGAAATGAAACTGATAATTTGGCCGACGACTAGTAATAAGCGAAATATGTCCTGGAAGAAAAAGGAAAGTTTAAAACTGATATTATTTTGATCAAATACTACAACGCCGACTTGCCATATTGACTTTGAAATATTTGTGCTCGGAGGTAGCAGAGTAAACACGAAACAAATATGCCATCGAGATTTTAATTGGTGCGAAACAGCGAAGATTTAAAATAAAACCTAACAGCGAAATAAAGGAGTCGGTTTTAAAGATGTACAACTTAAATCACGTAAATAATTCCGTCACGTCGTGTATAAGTTAAATTATTCACTAGAGAATTACAGATCGTTTTATGGCCAAATAAAAGGTAAACATAAAATACAGAAAAGACGCTTCAAAGAGCACTTCAAACGCGGAAGATATGACAATTCCAGCGCTGCTATGCACATCCAAGAATCGATACGTTCTTATCAAAAATAGGAAATAAAACCTGCAAATCAAAAATTTAGCCCACCACCCTGCCTATTTAAAAAATCGGTAGAACATACATTGTGCAAACTTTCTCATATACGTACTAATGCGTCGTTTAGTTATCTTTACAAAATGAAAATCGTATTAGCCTGTTTTTAGAAAATCCAATTTTTTAAAAGTTACCCAAGAATAAACTAGCCTTGTATTCATTCATTGAGAAAAATGAAATACGTAGTATTATTGCAGACTTATACTCAAGTAACGGTATTAAATTTTATCAAAATTGTTAGAGTCGTTTTTGAGAAAATCAAATTATTGTTAAAGTTACCTAGAATAAACTAGCCTTATATTCATTTTTTGAGACATATGAACTATTCAGTGTTATTGAAGACGTAAACTCAAGTTACTGTTCAAAATTTGATCAAAATCGTTAGAACCGTTTCTGAGAAAATCGGATTGTTGTTAAAATTCGTAGAATAAACTACTCTTAATTATTGAGCAATGTCAACCATTTCTAAGTATACTATTCTCAGTATGATAAAATGCGTAAGTACGAGATTTCATTCATGTTCGCTCTACCGTCTAGGTTCCAGTGCCAGTAACAGACAGACAGACAGACGGCATTGCGAAAAACACCTTTTCGGATTCAGCGACACCTAAAACGTATATTTCCGTAAAAATCTCGAGGTCGAATTTTTTCGCGAAAACAATACTTTCTCGATACTTCGTATGATAAAGGAAAAAAGAATGAATGTCATAAAGATTGCAGTCTGTTCGGCGATATAAATCGGTATCCAATATTTTTTTACTTGCAATTAATGCATAGATCGATGGTCGAAATAGCGCCCCCAAGATTCTGGCGCCTCGGGCAGCCCCCCGGTACCTTGTGTCGGCCCTTCCCGCGCATGGCAAGCATTCGTTCCTAGAATTTTGTATCAGTCATTTATCATTCAACGGCGAAAATGTTAAGTTACCTTATCAATATCATCGCAATATGATAAATCAATCTATAAAAACTTCCATTCGTACTCATTTGTAATAAGGGAAGTAAAACTTTTTGATTTTCGGAACAAAGTAAGCTTCATTTAAGAGGCGGACGTCCAATAATCATCAAAATCCCCATCGACTTAGTATTTAAGGTGTTAATAAAAATCTGTCTAATTTCTACACCGAGAAGAATAACTTCTCTAATTTTTAATAGAAATAATTTTTTCTGTAATTTAACTGCGTTTCATGATGTATTCGTCAACTTAAATTATAGTGATATCTTTCAATATTAGTTTAAAATGTCTTTCAATTATCATAACTGTGGAAGTGTAGAAATATCTTAAGGTTTATTAAAATCTGTATAGGTTTTAATAAAGCTATCATAAAATTAATTTGTTTGGTTTATGTTGTATATTGCATGTATTTCTGCTTATAGAGCAACATTTAAATCTGTCGCTAGATTAGTAGAAAATCGAAAGGTTAGTGACATGTCGCTAAACACTAAAAAAATGTCGCTAAAGGAAGTAAAAAGTCGCCAAATCCAGCGACAAAGTCGCTATATTGGCAACTATGAACCCAAGCCAACAGGCTGGAATCTTTATGGCACTCACTCTTTTTTCCTTTATCTATATATTTCCAGAGCGATGAATAAATTAACATGTACTTCGTAATTATCTCAACAAACATTTACGACGGATGGGGGCGCCAAAATTCCTCGGGCCGCCCCTGCGTCGTGGAATACTGTTGCGCCGTCTGGAACTCTTTCGAGGAGGGCCTAACTAATAGGGAGCTCGAAATGTTCCAGCGTAGAGCGGCTAGATTTGTAAAAGGAGAATATCGGTATGATGCGAGTGTATCTGAGATCTTGAGGAACCTGAAATGGCAGACGTTGAAGAGTAGAAGAATTGAGTACAAAAGGAAAATATTTGCAAAGTTTAAAAGCTCCGAATTCGTTGAAGACGTACCTACGCGGCATACTCGTACCTATCGGTGTTAGATCAGAGCGTAATGTTAGATCAGAGTGTACGAGAAAATACGTCGAAACAATCGCTAGAACCGAGAAATACTACAGATCCTTTTTCCCAAACGCGATAAGACAGTACAACAGAGGCAATAATTAGTTCATTTGGTGCTGTGACACCCCCTGCCAAACGCTTCTGGCGGCTTGCAGGGTATTCATGTAAACGCAACAAAAACACCACATTTTTTAGAAAGCGAGTCATCATTGAAGACGGCAGCAGTGTAATCGAAATGCGCCTCCGATTTTTCATAACTGTGTTTTTTCAATTTTTTAAAATTAGTAAATGCTATTTTTTTTTATTTGAATTATGCTTGCGAGTCGAACTTCGCGTAAGCACTAATTGAAAATTTCTCCCGTGCACTCTTGAAAAGCAACCTGAAACGGCTTTATGACAGGGGCGTATACAGGGAGGGGGGGGTGCGTATGGTGCTACAGTATCCCCCCTGGATATCAAAAGCAATCAATTTTCTACTTTAAATACAAAGACTTCAATAGATATACAGAAGAGATCAAGAAGACGGCATTGGCTCTAGTTCGCGCGTCTCGCGCACTCTGACCAAGGCCAAAGGCCATGACGATATTTTCACTTTTAAAATTTCCTTGGCATTTTACGTAAAACTGGGCGTTAATAAACCACCTTACGTTATTTCGAATTTTGTGTCAACTTAGGAGTCGGCGTCGGAAAAGTGAAATAAGAAATATTTCAGACGTGGTATGATTTAGCTTCGATCGTCATTTACAAATCTCATTCACCTGCCGATAAGAACAACTTCTCAGCCCTCCTCAATCTCTAAATCGATCAAAAGTGATACATTTGAATAAAAACATGACATATTACAATTCAATAACACCGTAGATTTCGTCACTTCCGAGAACCGAAGGAAAATACGGTAGAACCTCATAAATCCGGCACCCTCGGGACCTAGCACGAGCCGGATTTTAGAAAATTCCGGTTTTTTGAAAATGTTTCACGTTGCATAAGTTTCCAGGAGCAAATCGGCCTATTTCGGGATAAAACAAAAGAAAGTTTTTTGTAATCTATATAATGTATTTCAAAATTTAATCAGAAATCACGCCAGAATATTTTAAAATATGAAATACACAAAATCTATGTAAATAAACATGCAAAATATTAAATAAATCATAATAGACGCCTTGCCCTCTTGCCATCCTTGACTACGCCACTTCGCCTTCATACCATATCACGGCCTATACGTAAAAATAAATAAAATATATAACATTAAAATCCAAAATTTACGTCAAAACTTATAACAGAAAGAATCATTAACAAATGGACGAATTTGGAATAAGGTCATAGCAAATTTAATGCACACTTACCAATTTACACGTCTCGTTTCTACTCTCTATGGCTAGACGACAAGGTCGAGACAGCATCTTTAGTTGCGGGAATGCAAGTTTCATATATTTCAGTGTTGGAAGCTTTTTGAAGGTTTTTCTGCGAAATTGTCTTGAACAAATCACACAGCTTGCTTCATACATTGTGATCTTTCCTTAATTAGTTTATCTTTAATTAGGTACAAATTCATCATATCCTGTGATTCGATGCATGACCGCTGCTCCAAAGCCGATATTGTATCAGTGACCAATTCTATGCAACGGTCAATTGAAGGCTTGTTTGCAGCTGCATTGTCATCATCGTCACTTTCACTTTTTCATAATTCTCACGTTCGGGTTCCAAAACCATTTTAACTATTTCTCCGTCAGTTAGCTGTTTCACTACAGGCACTTCATTGTCGATTTCCATTCAGTTTTCAACGTCTTCTTCTTCCAGACCCTTCGCGAAAGCGTTATTCGTCGATCCCTTAGCAAATTCCATAATTTCAGACACGTCTCTTTTTGTCACTGACACTGAAACCTAGAAAATCTGGTGGTGATTCATCACATCCTTCAAACATGCTTGCTGACCACAAATTATGCCAGGCATTTTTCAGTATTGCGGCCGTTACATCAGTACACGCTTTAGCTAGAGTCCAAATCGCGTCCTTAATGTTAAATTCCTTTTCAAATCCGTCAGCACCTTGGCCTCTATTGCAAGCAACAAGCAATTTCTGCATAAATTGCTGTCTGTAATAGCACTTTAGTGAGCGTAATAATCCCTGATCCATAGATTGAATAATAGATGTACAATTTGGAGATAAATAAACCACACGCACGTTACCCAATACCAAAAGTGATGCATCAGGATGGGCAGGACAGTTATCTAATGTCAGAATTATTGCGCAATCATCACCTAGTCCCTTAGATTTACAATGAGTACGTGCCTCCGGTGCAAAATAATTCACAAACCAATGCAACATTAATTGAGAAGTTACCTATGCACGTTTATTAGCACGGTAGTTGACAGAAAAATTCTTTACACCCTTTAAAGCACGACGGTGTGCACTTTTACCAATTAAAGTTAGCTCTAGTTTGTGCGTACCTGCTGCATTTGCGCACGTGAGAACCGTCAGCCTCTCCTTTGACTCCTTCACTCCAAATGCCATATCCTCATCGGCGGCTGCAAGTGTGCTCCGAGGAAGACATCGCCAAAATAATCCTGTCTCGTCCGCGTTATATATTTGCTCTGCAGTAAAATTTTCATCCGAAATTAACTTCCTAAACTCCTCTACAAATGTTTCGGCAGCATCCGAATCGGCACAAGTTTTTCGCCAGATACTGCTAATTTTCGTATTCCATGACGAAGCTTGAAGCGATGAAGCCAACCTTGCGAATAATCGCAAGCTTTATTGATTTTCAAATCATCGTGGAATTTCTTTGCTTGCTGTATTAGCAGTAGGCCTGATACCGGTACACCTTCACTTCTTCTTTGTCGAAACCATTCAAACAATCGACATCGTTGACCCTGGAAGTGTGTAATGTTTTTCGGCTACTAATAGCCTTAGGAGTGTCACTGTCCGCATAAAATGTCAGTAACTCACTTTTTTGGTTCTTCAAGTCATACACAGTAGAATTGCCTACGCTATATTCTTCACAGAGTCTCTTAACTGAAGCACCTTTTTCAAGTTTTATTAATAAATCTACTTTTTGTTCAATAGAAAGAGATTTATGTTTACGCTTCATAATACTACTGGAGGGGTTTTCAGCTTTTTTTGAAGACATTCCAATATGAACTTGAGCAATATCACACTAATGAAAAACACATGCGATCGCTACGAATCCGAACACGCGACTGTATACAAGTTATACAATGTGACTGTGGAAACTATTCCCTACCACGTACCAACATGTATTGGTCAGCTGACAATTGGACTCACTCACACATACAATGTAACTGCTGCCGTCAAATTGGTTCTAGAATTCGCGAATTTTGATGCGAAGCGGTGCGTTTATCCGTTCATAGCGGATTAGGCTACCCGCGGCAAAAATTTTAAAAAGTGCACTTTTCAAAAAGTGCCGGATTTTTTATAATTCCGGATTTTCGAGTGCCGGATTTATGAGGTTCTACTGTACATAGACAGCAAAACACATTTGGAAAGAGACGTAAGCTGGTCAAACAAATGTCAAAATTAAATTTAGCACCTAGACGGCGCAACGAGGAACCACTATGTGCAATGGCACTCACCTCCATTTCACACTTAACCGGCGTTCGCTCCGGCGTATCAAGCGTCGTGGGCACGCATGAAGAGAGGTGCGTGGTCTCAGGCCGATGCATGAGCCTCCAGGAGACACGTGTTCTTCCTCCACTCTTCTATTCACTGCCTATCATCTATAGCAGCGTTTCCCTACTTTTGAAAACTCTGCGTATCACTTCAGCGACCCTTCTAGACCCTGCGGACCCCACCTCATTCCTTGCACTGTATCTACGTTTAAGAGGACTACTTGGTTACGTAGTTTGACTATTTGGATGCATCACTCTTAACGGAATGCTATATAGCAAACAACCCTTTAGCGCAAGAGTAATGGCAAGGAATTAGAAAGTGGAAATTGAGAGGAACAGAGCGAAGCCTCTCCCCCCCCCCTCTCCCCCCTCCCCCTCACGTCCCCACTTTCCCATTACGTACCACGATTGGCACTTCTCTCCACCGCTATGCTAATAATTCGAATTTTTTCAGTAGCACATTGACGTAAGCCGAAGTTGGAATGCGTACAGAAATAAAAGTAAAAATCATCAACCATAAAAATGTCCTTCAGATTAAGCTGTGATATGCGTTTGAATTATGAAATTTCGTTGTCTTTAAAGCTTCCTTATTTACCAAAAGTTTTAGTAAAAGTGTTTTTCTGACCTTTCTGGGTTATATTTGCATACTTACGTTTTTATTGCCTCAAACGCCTTCGCAGAAATTTTGTATTGAAAATTCAGTTTTACATTGCTAAATTATTATCTTTTTGAAAATTTCTCTAAAATTTAAAGCCTGTAAGGAAGAGAGTTGATGTTTTCAAAGTTAGCTACTCCTAATTCTAATTTTTTCATGTCCGTCCATTGATAGAGTTTAACCAAGGCCATAATATTTTACGATCAAAAGGCTCCGAAAGTCGTATTAATTAACCCATGTTTTCTGTATTATTCAAATCGCTCTATTTTTATTTTACAAAGACATATTATATTAAATGCGAATCTTAGCATGATACAAAGTTGAGACTGGATAAGCGAATATACAGCTCTGCTGCTAAATTTGAATTGAAATATATGAAATAAGTCGAGTAACAATAATTCCCTATTTTCAAGAGACTACTTGATCTATTTATATTCCCATAACTACTCTCATCAACATCATCATCGCGTAACAGTATCTTTTTCGTAGCTCCATGCTCTCGCCTGCTATACTCGAATGAAACTCGCTAATTTTCAACCGTATACCGATGGCGAACCAACAGATGCAAAGTCGTCGTTTGCCGTGTGCTTCGGGTGTTAATAATTTGGCTCACCAAACACGTGAATGATTTAATAAACTGAGAAGGGTATTTTCAGTGAAGACGGTGGTGGCTCCTTGAAGAGATTTTGGTCACTTGAGAAAAGGAGACATATTATGGCAAAATAATTGAATGAAAGAGCCGTTGTTATTCTTGTTCATTCCAAATATTCTGAACAAACTGTTGAACATATTGCAGCTTAATGAATCATAACTATCTAGAGTCAATAATTTAGAAAAGGATTAAATAAAAACATGAAAAATATTTATAATACAAAACAATTTATTTTACATCTACAGCGTAGAAACAATACATCTTCCCTCTGTGAGGGGACACATTAATTATTATTTGTGCGTAGCGGAACGACGTAGCAAATCCTTCATCATTTTATAATATCTCAATATCATTCATATCGTTACGCGAAGATCGAGTCGTCACATTCGTGCTCTTTGTAATTGACCTTGGAAGTAATACTTTATCATGAAAAATCGAGTCTTTCCCTTACAATCCATAAAAAAAATTCCGCGGGTCTCTCTCGCACACACACACACATCATCGCAGATGCCTCTTTTGGAATCGTCGCCCAACACGACATGCCTCGTTCGCTACACACGTTCGCCAAACGCATCAGATGCTCTGAAGATATCACACATTTGGGTCAGGTGACGGAGTAAGACAGGAAACACAGCGTCACTTCCATTCGGAAGATTCCATGGCACGTATTCCTTCCACTTTTAGCCGATTCAACATCGGCAGGTAGATGTCCGGCGTGAAAGGCAGCACCATACCCTTCCTCTGGATTTCTCCTGCGGAAAGCGACGGCCGATTGAGCAAATTGAAGAAAAAACGCGAGGCGAAAGAAACGTTTCGACTTCAAGAAAATATTCATATATATTAGAGGGTTTGCTTCCGAGACGTAACTAGGGCCCCCCTCTCCCCTACTGAACCCAATATTTAAAAAATCGGTACAACATACATTGTACATACTTTCTCATATACTAATGCGTCGTTTAGTTATCTTTAGAAAATGAAAATCGTATCAGCCTGTTTTTATCTCTAAACGGGGAGCAGACAAAATAAAAAGTTGACGAGCCCAAATGGCCTCACTGACCACATACGCCTACGATTGCTGACCAACAGTAATTTCTCGTAGATAAGAAAGATTTTTGTTAGTAAGTTTAAACAATCAGAAAAAAGTACAAATTTCAATTTGCCTCGTTTGAAACCAATCTCAAACACTACATTTGAAACATGAAAATATTATTTAAAAGATGTTTCGTAAATTAACTTTTGCTCCTATGATTTGTATAAAAATAATTTCGAACCATTACAGCAATTAATACCAATGCATCTGCATAGATATTTTGTTTAATGACTTGCAATTTTTCCATCCGGTCGATTTCATTATGAGAGTGTTTTTTGTCCACCAAACTTAGTGTTATGATTTTATCATGCAATGTTTCTGCTGATTTTCTCCTGTGAAATCATCAGACTCTCGATTTGCAGCGCATACAGATTTTATACGTTTTTAATAGTGGCGTTGGGAGTACGTGACTAATCTACTGGTTTGTTGTCGTCGTCCCTTCGTATATTCCCTCCTTAAATCAATCGGTAGTTTATTTCTAATTATAACCAGTGATGAGCTGAAGCCGGCTCGGTCTGGTCTTTTTTTTTTTTTTTTTTAGAGAGGCGGTTCTTAATTTTTTTCCAGCTCATCACTCATTATAACCCAGACAAAACTTTTTAAATTTTTCGATCGTTCATCGATCTCAATCACTTGATTCGCGTGAGAAAACTTTCCAGTTTTGCAGAGAAATCAATAAATATCCCAGATAAAAAGAATGGCCTTAATTCAAGGTGCGATTTGCTGTCAGTAATAACTTCGTATAATCCAAAAAGTCATGATTCGCGTATTCATCTACATCTCATCTACATAATACTCTGCAAATTACCAGATTGGTGGGTGGCAGGGGGTGCAGCGCACCAGAGCCTACCTAATAAATTCCCTCGCGGGAATTACTCTCATGTTATGATCCCGTATAGTCCTTGGGAAAAACGAACCCTAATATCGCTCTGTCCTACAGTCGATCTCGTATTCTGTTACGCTTGCGACCGCTGCACCCTCCTTGTTTTAACCAAATTTAACCTTGTCACCAGAGCTTAGCGGAATTTCGTGAACAGCAAATAAAATTTATATGGTAATGCTGCACAACAGATTGATTGCATCCATTAAAGGATGCCACCAACCAGTTGAAGCGCCATAATTTCCAAAATGAGAGACGTAAAAATACTATAACAATGAATCATACATCCGTTTCCCCTCTTTCGTTCCCAACACAAATTAGATGTATGAGATGGTGATATTCCAAATTACACACACACACATATATGAATATAAATCATTTCGAAAGCTGTTGTTATCTAGTCACATATCAATAATACAAAAGGAATAACGTAGTTTGGGATATAATTTATCCAATGGAGAGGCTCCGCTTACCATCGAGTATCATTTTCGCCGCTATTGCTGCTGGATATCCGACAGTTTTGGCCATTGCTGAGTAACCCTCAGGGTCCCCGTAAGAGACTAGGCTGATGCCTCGACTTTCTCTGCGGCCGTCTGGCCAGTTGATTCCCAAATTGTGACGAAGGATCACCAAGTCCCTTTCGCCACGATCTGCAAATGGGATTCGATTAAGGATCTCGAAAATTCGACCGATGCGGTGATCTAGGGAGAGAGAGGCGTCCTCACCTAGCGCCAGTTTCTTGGAGAGGAAGTGCGAGAGGGTGTCCAGTGGCGTCGACAGCTTGAGAAGGGGGTCGTCTTCGAGGATCCCGAGCTGCTCCAACCCATTCACCCTCGACCTCACTTTGCCCACTCGCTCGTATATCTTCTGTTTGAGGTTCTCGTAGAATATGTTACTGTCACCCTCCCCAAGCAGCATGCAGATGAAATGCCTCTGTTTCGAAAACGAAATGACGAAATATGTTGTTAGTCTCAATTAAACACGTGAAATTATAATAGCAAACAACTTTTACTTCAAATTCAGAACGTGCGACATAGGCATATGTATTCACAGATTTCACAAACCAACGCGTTGTAGCCGGGATTGCATAAGATTAAGGATACTGACAGGGTCTTTTCATTTGTTCTTCGTTATCGCATTTCAATTTAATCACAACGTGAAGTTTTAATTTATTCTCTTATGTCTCTTACTGTTGCGTTTATTAAAGAAGTCACCAAAAGCGATCCAAATTTGAATTCTTAGGCTCAAATAATAGCTTAAGTGATATTTTAAGTCCAAAGTTCTCGCGATATGGTGTCATTAACACGTAGCAACGCAAACCAATGATTACTTTTGCTAAAGGAATGCGTCACAGACGTTTCATGGACAACATCCAGTAAGCCAGCGTTACACCGTTTCGTGCGGCGTCTTTGGCAAGAGCTCAATCTCTCGGCCAGCTCATCCGGCGGCCAATCACAGTACGATTCCATCTTACCCATGTTATGTCAGGTCCTTTGGGATGTAAGGCGGGATGAGGCGAAGGATCGAGAAGACCAAGAATCTGCATTCCTTTGATTGTGTCGGAAAACCCTTTGAAGCGAATAGTTCCCCTGCCATGGAGAAACAATTTTAACGTATTTATGCGTCGAAATAAATTTTTATCTCAATTTTCAACAAAAAATGACTTAGTCGTCAACAGAGTGTTGAAAAGTGACCAAACTTATATAATATGTTGGAGGCCTTGTCTAGAAATTCACGAACACAACTGCTTTTTTTAGTCGAGCCACAATGTTTTCGTATTCATTGCTCAGAAATTTGCATTAACTATTATCCTGCTCAAACTTCCCTCACCTGAGGATTGTCTTAGCTCCTGGGATTCTATAAAGATCTGCATAAGCAGTGCTGTCTCTGTTTGGGAAGCCCTCCAGGCTGAATCCAGGCAGAAAGTCGAGAGGCTCCGCACTATCCATCAAACTTCCCCCTTCCTCCACCTCTATTATCTGCTCGTGTATTCGATATTGAAAAAAATTATATCATGTAGTATTCTGTCATAAAATTGCAATGTTCATCATCGACTTTCTTTAAAGATTACAATAGCAAGATTAATTATGATTTATCTTTCACCTGTCCATCTTTCTTGTACTTGGCACCACTTAAAGTGTTGAGCAGGACAGCCCTTGGGCTCCAAGAAAACTTGTAGCGGAGGGGATTATCTGAGAATTCTGGTGCAGGGAGTCCACCGCAGTAGGAAACGAACGAGTTGACCTTCCCTCCCCCTTGGTGGATCTCATCCAAGCACTCGAGTGCCAAGAGGTGGTCCACGCCTGGATCTAGACCTACTTCATTTACAATGGTAACACCTGCATCACAAGCCCTATCAAAAAAAGAACAAATCATGTCCAATATTAGTTAAATCCATTTTGTATGGAAATGAAGCATAACCAGCCATTGCTGAGAAAATCACAGCAAGCTTACGCAGGAGTGGTAGTGAGAATCTCAGAGAAATTTTATATGTTGGCTGTTAACTGCACTTTGCCATGTAGCCAAAACTTCTTAGTACCAGTGTCATACCAAGTCACTTGATTTGGATACTTTTTTGGTGATAAGAGTTTAGCAGATTCAAAAGATTTTGTTACACTTGCGAGATGTCTAACATTTCAAGAAGCTATTGCAGAGTAGTTGAGCTGGACACAGAGCATACTTATCTCTCTGAAATAACACAATTATGGCCACTTTAGCATGCAATTGATACAACCTACCATATACAATTGGACTGCCGAGAAAATTCATGGTTAATTATTTGCATTATTGCATTATATTTTTACTTAAAACATTTACAGGTATTTTTCAGATGCTTATACAGAGGCAGATAATTATTTTTACATATTAGAATAATGCAAAAATATTTTTTCAGGCCTAACTATGAGAGAAAACGTTAGGAAAAGGTGATTCATTCCACATTTAAAAAATTTCACGCAGCCTTTCCCATGATTTTTCTCCACGAAAGAGTGAAACATGACACCACGAAAGACAAAACTGATCGCAAATGTGGAACTGCAAAAGATCGAAATACCCTAAAGATAAAGTCACGAAAGGTGAGGTCTACCTGTCTACCTTATCACTCAAAATGCTTGAAATTACAACAAATACTACACTTCCAATTATTCAGGTTAGGTCATAATAACAGCATTAACACCCACATAGATGACAATGATTTCTACTTTACAACAGCGTGTACAATATTCTTTTTTAATTTTGCTATATGGAGGTTTGTTTTTACGGAACGGTTGCAATTTTTATTTCGCAATTGCGAGATTTCGTAATTATTGAAGGTTCATAATATAGAGGTTTTCTATATAGTTTTAATAGTGAATTTTTTGGGACAATTTTCGTTATATGGAGTTCTTCGTTCTAAGGGAGTTCATATGGTAGAGGTTTTATTGTATATAGTCCCTGAAAATTGGAATTTTAATAAGTTTGGATTGCCAAATGTAGCTCTCATATGAAGTAACTTACTCTGAAAAATTGGTTTCTCTTGGTTGAACAGTTTCAGAGATATCGCCAGCACAGATGGACAGACAAAGTGGATACATAGTAAGGGATTTGTAAAAAAATCAAGAAAAATTTATTTATCATATAACTAAACAGTTTGTAAAAACTCCATACAAGAAATAACTACATGAAATATAAGACATGCACCAACAATACTTTGAAAAATGTGATAATGCATTATTAGTATGAACAATCTTCAGTAGAGCCAGGCAGGCTATACACACTAGGCACAATTCTTACGTTAGAGATTTAAGTGTGAAATGCCTCTAGATCAGCTGTTCTCAACTGGTGGGCCACGAAAAGGTTAACGATTGGTTATTGATCCAAATAATTTTTAAAAACTAGCTTTTTTGAGATAAAGCTTGAAGACATTAGAAGTATACAAAAGACAATTTCAATTAGTAATACAATAAGCATCTCTGCTTTAAAATCGTTGTTTTTAATCACATGTCGCATTTCAAGAGCAAAGAAGCCTTTTAACATAGGAGAAGAGTTAATTAAGCCCTCAATTATAGAAGCATGCCAAGAAATGCTAGGTAAAGACGCTGCAAAAAGTGAATCAAATTCCCTTGTCTAACGACTCAGTAAAATGTAGAATTTATATGATCCCGGTAGTCATCGAATCTCAATTAAAAGAACGAATAAAAAACTCTCCATGGCTTGTTATTCGATTGGACGAATCGACAGACATCTCAGTTATGCAATACTCCTTGTTTTTGTGCATTATGTATATGAGAAAGAAATTCAAGAAGACATCTTATTTATGTCAGAATTACAAACTAGAACGACAAGTGCTGAAATATTTCGAGTTATCGATGACCACTTTTCAAGTAAAGGTTTGGATTGGAACAATAATGTCAGTGTTTGTACAGATGGTGCTGAAGTTATGACAGGAATAAATGCTGGAGTAACAAGAATCAAAAATATGTTGGCACCCGAAGTACAAACAAATCATCATTAAAAGAGATGCTCCTGAACTTAATAGTGTTCTTAACGAAGTAGTGAAAATAATTAATTACATTGTTGCCAACTCCCTAAATTCACGCCTGTTTTCACTTTTATGCAGAGAAAGTGGAGCTGAAGACCCGAAGTTTCTTCTGCATGCTGAAGTGTGATGACTGTCCAGAGGAAAAACGTTGACTCGATTATATGAGCTCAATAAAGAAGTCCAAGTTTTTCTATCAGAGAAACGATTACACTTGGAAATAAAACTTCATGATAATAATTGGCTGGTAAAGTTGTCTTATTTGGGAGATATTTTTAAGTTACTAAATGAACTAAATCTTCAGCTACAAGGTCAAAAATGTTCAATTTTTACAATTTTTCAAAAATTTGAGGGTTTCAAAAAGAAATTAGAAATTTGGGCATTGAGAGTAAAATATGACATTTTTGATATGTTCCCAACATTTTTGGACCTTGCATATAATGAAAATTTCTATTTTGACAAACAAAGAGTATGTAAGTTAACACTAGGACATCCTTAAGCCCTCAGGAGAAAATTTGAAGTTTATTTTACCTAAGAAAATGATCCTAGATCAGGAAATGTGTGGATTTGCGATTCCTTTTTGTTTTGCTCCGATCCAAGCAACAAACTCAACACAACAGAACATGATACTCTCCTAGAACTGTCAGGTGACTTAACTTTAAAACACGAATTTACAAAAACCGCAACATTGACAAGTTTTGGGGCAAAATTGGACATAGAATACCCAATGTTGAGTCAGAAAGCCGTCCATTCTCTTCCACACATTTATGTGAGACTGCATTCTCAATATTCACCACTACAAAAAAGTAAATCAATAAATCGTTTGGATGCTTCTGCTACTATGAGAGTTTCCCTTTCTCCAATACAGTCCAGAATCAACAAACTTGTCAGCCAATGCCAAGCACAAGGCTCACATTAACTAAATACATAGGCGACCAGTTATTTTTTTCAACAAAGGTTTGTTATTGTAAAATTTTTCATAATTTTTGTTGGCTTTACTTCTAAAATTCCAATTGATATTTTAAATTTCACAATTTTGTTATCTTTTGCCGAGAAATGGAAAAAGTAATAACTATAACATTTTCTTTCCAGATTATACCTAAAAATGTTGAAAAAGAAACCCACATTAAGCCCAAACAGGAAGACCGGAAGTCGATATTTTCATCATAAATACTTCAAAGAGTGACCCAAACGTTTCATGAATTTGTATTTATTTCTAAATGTTATAAAAAATATTTTTATGATTGATTTAGAATCATTTTTAAGGGTATTCTTATAATTATGAAAGTTAGGGTCGCCAAATTTCCATATTATGACCCTGGGTGGGCCGTGGGAAATTTCTTTAAATTCAAGTGGGCCGTGTTATCGAAAAGGTTGAGAACCACTGCTCTAGATACACTTATGTCAAGTCAACACCAAAATCAGTTTAGAAAACTGCTGATGTGTAATGACAGTATTGTAAAACAAATATGATTTTAGTTTAAGAGTTTTTTCTAATTTTCCTTATTCGAATGGAATACAACAAAGTGCTGAGTCCATCAGCATATTATACTGTTTTCGTATGTTCTGCACAAAATCCATCTGTATCATTTGTTTGAAGAAATAAATTTTGGATATCTAAAGGTCATGACCTGCTTTTATACAGATTTTGCCTAAATATCTTTATATAGAAAATGTGATTTATTTCACGTTTAAACTTACATTTGGTGGAGTTCTTTCATTGCTGGAGTATAGTAACTGGCAGTCACCATGTTCTTAGAATGCGCAATGCAAGCAGTGGCAATGGATGGGTGCAGGGGATAAGGCAGCAAGGAGATGACTAGATCTGTCTCTTTCACCATTTCCTCGACATGATCTGGGCGTCCAACAACATCAACTAAGACAGGCTCTACTCCTGGGAACCTTGTGGCCACTGCATCTGCTTCATCCTTTAGAGCTGATGCTGGATTGGATAGGTTATAAAAGTATGCACATTTACATGCATTTCCACAATTATTCTCAATGTCATACACAATAATATTCTACTATGCATCAAAGATCAATCAAGGTTAAGGAAATATTGAAATATCTATATTGAGATATCTATAAAGAAAGGTGTTTGTATGTATGTATGTTTTTTTATAGCTCAGCAACTACAGCACATAGAAATGAAAGGAAGGTGTCATTTTAATCGGAATAAAGAGGTAAGTAGTGTAGTCAGGTTTTTATACCAATTTGATTGATCTTTCTAATTTAAAAAAATATTTTCTTTTTCATTTTCTCCCTTTGAATAACATAGGGATGAGTGCAGCTTATTTTTCATTTGAATTTTAAAATTACTTAGAAATATGATACAAACTTAAGACTTGGATGGTTCTAAGAAGAAAAAAGAAGTTTATTTATATTGAAGACAGAATCCAAATCCTGAACTAATTAGCATAAAAATGCATTTAGAATCAGAAAAATACGTGATTTTATCAGTTTTATAACAATATCAATTATAAACTACCATGACAACTCCTATTGTCACCGAAGTTAAGAGTCATTTATATGAGTCATTTATATAAGAAAAATTTTAACGTATGATCGGTTTTAAATTTCTTTGCACGATTTTGCTTTGTTTACATAACAACCAAATATTTGTTGATTTTAAATGAAATGTTACTTATAAATGGTTTTTAATGATATTTTCGTGTGGTGTAGAGTACTTCAAAACAAATTGTTTTTAAAACTGAGTAAGTAACTTAAATAATTAGACAGATTTTCCACAAATTGTGATTGGATAAATCATTTCGTTTCCAAAGTATTGCTGATATAAACAATTTTCTCGTAACAGAACTCGTGGATGAGAGAATTGAGCTAATAGTCAGAGGATAAGATTCACTCTGTGACTCATAAATGTTCTCTATTTACTTTTTTGTCTTTTGTTAAATTAATTCCGTTCGTTTGTTCCTTTGTTCATCCATTTTCTGTTGATTATTGTGTTCTTCCTGGTTTTACTTACAGTTTTTGTTTTGAAGATATCGTCACGAAACTTTGCATAGGTATGTACATAATTTTACCCTGCAGGTAACATAGGCTATATGACGATAAAAAATTTGGGGGGAGGGGGAGTTTAAATCAATAATTATTTTTCCATAAGTATACACATAATTTTAGATTTTTTACACAGCAAGATTTTCTTCCTTCACTCATCTAAATACCTAAATATGGACTGGTTTTCTTCATCTTTGCTTTATTGGATGGTTAAAACTGTGTACTATGTTATTCTTGTGTTGTTTACATGTTATATGGTCAAAGTTTTAGATTCACTAAATCCGTTAAATTTAACAGGCAGTTCTGCTAGTATTGAATAATTGTGAATTGTGAGGTATTTCAACTGAATATGAAGTAATGAAGATGATTCTAAATGAATGAATTTGGGAAAAATGAAAATACAATAATCCTTCACCAACTGTGAGGGTTATGTTCCTGACTTAACCTGTGGTTGGAGGGGGCCAGGGCTTACGAGAAATTGAAGATTAGGAGGAGTGATCCTTGAGAGGCATATCTAAAGCCACTTCAAAGTTAAGAATAAGTATGCGATACTTAAAAAATTATGTAAATGATGATGACCAATGCTTCAAGTTTCAGGTCTTAAAATTTTAAATAGTTCATTTTGGCAATCACAATATCCATTACTCTGTAGCACCTAACATTAATGATCACCATGCAATATAAACCATAGTATTATTTATCATATGAAGAATAGTATGTTACATACCCACAGTGAGAGCAATATTCCTATCTCGATTGAGATACTCCACAACTGGAGCACTTACAAATCCAGCTCCTAAAACAAGTACTTTCTTGGATGCCGCTTGTCTGTCCATCATTGCCATTTGTGAATTCCTGTTATATAAATTGCCATAAAATAAATTTTCTCAAAAAGAATGATAATTAATTACAATAGAAAGAATTTTGCATTTCATTATTATCACAGCATTTCTTATAGTTCAACAATTAAATATGAAAACATATCCTTTTGGAGTTATAATGAGGTGTGTTCCAAAATTTAGATTTGAAGACAATTGTTTGCATCAATGAATCCTTGTTATAGATAGAAGGTTTAACAAGTAATTTTCAAGGTGAGAGACAATAGAGCACAAGAAATTATGTAATTTAATGCTGGGAAGAATTTTTATCAACACTTAGCAAAAATGATATAAATTACATAGAAAATGGAAATATCAGTATGCAGAAAAATGATAAAATATAATTGATGGGATAAGTATGAAACAAGGAAGTATACAGAATAACAGCTAAGACAATGATTATATAACTCACGAGAAAAATGAACCAGAGCCTGAGGAAGAGGTTGCACATTTAAAGATGAGATGGAAAGACTGAAGGCAAAATATTAAGAATAATAGTGTCAGATAATCAGGGCTGGCATGATATCTTTGGGGGCCCATATGCAAGCACGATTTCGGGGGCCCCTCTTCTTTTTCTGCTATGTTCCAACAATGGCCATTATGTGACCTGGGATAATGAGGTAGCGGCAATACACTGTACTTTATCTAGAATCGTTTCTCTATAATTTAAACATATATGTCACATCCATTCTACCTTACTCCCCACACCAGAGAATTTAGTTTGTGGTCATCGGATAGTGATTTTCGTATTGGCATCTGACCCCTAACTCAGCTCATTTATCTGTATCGATATTTATAAATATACTGTGCCAGTTATTGATGACGATGAATTATGGTACATACAAGCAAAATCTGGACCCCCCTCTTCCAGGGGCCCCTATGCATAGCATACCCTGCATACCCCATCACGCCGGCCATGCAGATAATAGAAAACTTTAAGAGGAAAGAGTATGAAAGAAACGAACAATTTTGCGAAGGCTGCTGAGGACAATATAATATAATTAGTCTGGCTTAACCTTTAATCACCAACATGAAGGCAAGCTAGTGATGATGATGATAAAAGACATTTTAGAGTGTAAAAACAAATGTTATCCTTATTTTTTAAACTTAATGTAATTATATTTTAAAAATATTAATTCAAAATTTGGTTTTGTATGACACAATAGTAGGCAATAGTAGCTTTTATTGTGACAAAATAGTTTGAGCATTATGGTTATATGAAACAGTCAAGATGCATCATTTAAATTTTCTGATGGAATAGTAATTCACGATCTAGAACAGGGGTTCTTAACCTTTTTTGTGCCATGGACCCCTTTGAGAGTCTGGTAAAAGCTACGGACCCCTTCTCAGAAAAATGTACATAAACGCATAAATAAAAAATTTTACATATAAATAATAGATTTTATTACAAAGGAAAATCGTTGCACTCACATAGTCATATTCAAAATATAAAAACAATCTTTACAAAGAATACATACCTTTTTCATGCAAAAAATCAAACACAATTCCCTGAATAAAATGAAATATATATAAATTATGTAAATTAAAAATTAAAATTTAATTCTGTTTAAAAGGACATTTCAGTGAGAAGGCTGTTGCTGTTTAGCTTGAATAAGAAGATGAAATTGCGGAGGGGTCTTTCATGTTTGACATCCAATCGATTTAGATTTTTTGTTTTGATGGTGACAAGTGCTGAAAATCCTGACTCACAAATATATGTGGTTTCAAATGGAATTAGAGCCCCCATAACTTGCTTTACCAGACGAGGGTAGGCTTGTGTCAAGAAACACCAAAATTCTCCAAGACTCTTCGAATTAACTCAAGTCGTATCAAGTTCTTTGTCCTAAGGTCAATGAGGTCATCTTTGGCAAGGTCTGCTTCATTAATACAATTTATATCAGCAAGGAAAGGATTGTGAATCCACGGTTCAACTTTAACGTCATCTGAGCAGAAGTAACCTTTGAAAGAGTTCTGCAGTGTTTCCAGGTGTCTGTACATTTCTTCCTGCAAAGAAATTGACAGTTTTTCTCTCTCAACTCCATCCTGAAAAAGCACTTCCTCCAGCATTGGAAAGTTTGCATAGCTGTCAACCTCCAACCTCCTCTTCCACAGCGGCAGCTTGGCCAAAAGAGCTTGTAGTTTTTCAGTACCCTCCATAATGGTGACTGCAGGACCTTGAATTGAAATATTTACCTCATTCATATGGCTAAAAATATCCGCCAGGTAAGCCAAGCCATGGATAAACTCCTCCCTGTCAAACTGTTCCAAAAGTGGGCTTTCCTTTTCTTTCAAAAAAAGTGAAACTTCTGCCCTAAGTTCTAACAAGCGCTTCAAGACATGTCATCTGGAAAGCCATCGAATTTCTGTGTGGTAGAGAAGGACTTCATATTCTGCTCCCACTTCTTGACAAAACCTTTTAAAAAGGCTATGATTCAGATACCTGGCTCTTATGAAGTTGACGACTTTTACGGTAGTTGACAAAACTTCTTTCAGGATTGTTGGCAGTCTTTGACGCCAGTGCATGCCTATGTAGAAAACAATGAGTGACAACGATGCGAGGAGCTTCTTTTTTTACTAAAGCAGCAAAACCAGATGTGTTGCCAAGCATCGCTTGTGCTCCATCTGTGCAAAGAGTATCAAGCTTTTCCTTACAGTCAAAGTTTTGCTTGGCAAAGAAACTTTTCATCATTTCTAAGATGTCGATGGCCTTTGCAGTTTCCAAAAAGGGACTCACAAAATAGGAATTCTTCTTTGATGGCATCAGGAGCTGGAATGGGATGAAGGAGCTGGCTACATAAAAGTATTCGAAAATTAAATTAGTCCTAGCTAATCCTTAACAATGTCGCATTTTCTGGTGCAACACTGTTTATAACCGACTTTGAATGCATGTATTTGATTGCAATGTTATTGCGCAGGGTTATTAGAAGTTCAATGCATATGAGAAAAGTCACAATCTGTGAAGGCAAGGACAATTACCTATATTCAATAGGTACTTAACGCATTCTATATTTTGTATAAAATCTTTAACAGAAATAACAAATGTCCAAAAATAGGACATTCCTCTTGAAAAGAGGACATCTGGTCACCTTAGCATTACTTCTCAGACGACAGTTACAAACTAACGGTACAAAAGAATCAACGGTAAAGATAAACGGTAAGAAATTAGATAAAGATAGAAACATTTGAAGATAGCTTATATAAAAATATAGGAAAGTCGAAACCTTAATATGCTCATAAAACACGAAAGAATCCACAAAGAGATTAACAAATATATAATATTTCTAAGCAGTAAAACACTACATCCGCACGCTGAAACTTTCATTTGTTTTAAATTGCAGCCACTCCTCCAAAGAGGGAGGTGTTTCAATCGGCTTACGGACAATTCACCGACCACAATACACCGAAGGAAAATTCACCGACCACAATTCACCGACGGAAAATTCACCGAAATGTTGGCAACAATGACACGTAACAATAAACCATTAACGTTTAAGGAGGAATGGGTATGGGGAAGATAGAAGGAAGATGGAATAGTATGACAAAATTAAATAATGGCATCATGGATATCCTTCCATTACAAATAACTCGTACATGAATAATAAATAAACAAATTAAACTCACGGGAGTAGGGGGAAAAGAAGGGGAAGGTTAAACATTAAAGAAAGTAATACTGGCACCATGGGTGTCAATCGATTGCAAATAACTCGTAGATGAATAATTAACAATAAAAAAACAAATTACGCACTCAACGCTTATGGTAGGGGGAGGGAAGGGGGAAGGTTAAACATTTAAAAACAGAATACTAGCACCATGGGTGTCATTCGATTACAAATAACTCGTACATAAATAATTAACAATAAATAAACAAATTACGCACTCTACGCTTATGGTAGGGGGAGGGAAGGGGGAAGGTTAAACATTTAAAAACGGAATACGAGCACCATCGATGTCATTCGATTGCAAATAACTCGCATGTGAACAATAAACAATAAATAAACAAATTACGCACTCAACGCTTATGGTAGGGAAAGGTTAAACATTCAAAAACAGAATACTAGCACCATGGGTGTCATTCGACTGTAAATAACTCGTAGGTAAATAATAAACAATAAATAAACAAATTACGCACTCGACGCTTAAGGTAGGGGGGGAGAGGGTGAAGGTTAAACATCTGAAAACATAATATTAGGACCATGGGTGTCATTCGATTGCAAATAACTCGTAGGTGAATAATAAACAAATCATGCACTAATGGCTTATGGTAGGGGGAGGGACGGGGGAAGGTTAACATTTAAAAACAGCATACTAGCACCATGGGTGTCATTCGATTGCAAGTAACTCGTAGATGAATAACAAACAATAAATAAACGACTTACGCTACCAAGGCTTATGGTAGGGGGAGGGAAGGGGGAAGGTTAACATTCAAAAACAGAATACTAGCAGCATGGGTGTAATTCGATTGCAAATAACTCGTAGGTGAATAATAAACAATAAATAAACACATTACGCACTCAAAGCTTATGGTATGGGGAGGAAAGGGGGAAGGTTCAACATTTAAAAACAGAATACTAGCACAATGGGTGTCATTCGATTGCAAATAACTCGTAGATGAATAACAAACAATAAATAAACGACTTACGCAACCAAGGCTTATGGGACGGGGGGGGGGGGAAGGGGGAAGGTTCAACATTTAAAAACAGAATACTAGCACAATGGGTGTCATTCGATTGCAAATAACTCGTAGATGAATAACAAACAATAAATAAACGACTTACGCAACCAAGGCTTATGGGACGGGGGGGGGGGGAAGGGGGAAGGTTAACATTCAAAAACAGAATACTAGCACCATGGGTGTCATTCGACTGTAAATAACACGTAGATGAATAATAAACAATAAATAAACAAATTATGCACTCAAAGCTTATGGTATGGGGAGGAAAGGGGGAAGGTTCAACATTTAAAAACAGAATACTAGCACCATGGGTGTCATTCGATTGCAAATAACTCGCATGTGAACAATAAACAATAAATAAACAAATTACGCACTCAACGCTTATGGTAGGGAAAGGTTAAACATTCAAAAACAGAATACTAGCACCATGGGTGTCATTCGACTGTAAATAACACGTATGTGAATAATAAAAAATAAATAAACAAATTACGCACTCAAAGCTTATGGTATGGGGAGGAAAGGGGGAATGCACAACATTTAAAAACAGAATACTAGCACCATGGGTGTCATTCGATTGCAAATAACTCGCATGTGAACAATAAACAATAAATAAACGACTCACGCAAACAAAGCTTATGGGAGCGGGAGGGAAGGGGGAAGGTTAACATTCAAAAACAGAATACTAGCACCATGGGTGTCATTTGATTGCAAATAACTCGTATGTGAATGATAAACAATAAGTAAACAAATTACGCACTCAACGCTTATGGTAGGGGGAGGGAAGTTGGAAGGTTTAACATTCAAAAACAGAATACTAGCACCATGGGTGTCATTCGATTGCAAATAACTCGCATGTGAACAATAAACAATAGATAAACAAATTACGCACTCAACGCTTATGGTAGGGGAAGGGAAGGGGGAAGGTTTAACATTCAAAAACAGAATACTAGCACCATGGGTGTCATTCGACTGTAAATAACTCGTATGTGAATAATAAACAATAAATAAACAAATTACGCACTCAATGCTTATGGTAGGGAGAGGAGAGGGGGAAGGTTAAACATTAAAAAACAGAATACTAGCACCATGGGTGTCATTCGATTGCAAATAACTCGCATGTGAACAATAAACAATAGATAAACAAATTACGCACTCAACGCTTATGGTAGGGGAAGGGAAGGGGGAAGGTTAAACATTCAAAAACAGAATACTAGCACCATGGGTGTCATTCGACTGTAAATAACTCGTATGTGAATAATAAACAATAAATAAACAAATTACGCACTCAATGCTTATGGTAGGGAGAGGAGAGGGGGAAGGTTAAACATTAAAAAACGGAATATTTTCACCACGGGTGTCATTCGATTGCCACTAACTCGTAGATGAATAATTAATAATAAATAAACAATTTACGCACTCAGGGCTTATGGTAGGGGGAGGGAAGTGAAAAGGTTAAACATTTAAAAACATAATACGAGCACCATGGGTGTCAATTGATTGCAAATAACTCGGAGATGAATAAGAAAGAATAAATAAGGAAAGGGACGCATGCAAGGCTTACGGTAGGGTGAGGAGTTGGTAATTTTTAAACATTTAAAAGCGGAATACTAGCACAATGGGTGTCATTTGATTGCAAATAACTCGTAGATGAATAATAAACAATAAATAAGTAGATGACGCATTCCAGGCTTATGGTAGGGGGAGGAGAGCGGGAAGGTTAATCATTTAAAAACGGAATACTAGCACCATGGGTGTCATTCGGTTGCAAATAACCCGTAGATGAATATACACAATAAATATACAAATGATGAACTCAAGGCTTATCGTAGGGGGAGGAGTAATACTGACAGATTTTGAATCTGCAATGACAAATGCAATAAAACGCGAATTCTCCCAAACAAGGAATCGCGGATGTTATTTTCACTTCTCCCAATGCATATACCGTAAGATTCAATCCCATGGACTTCAAAAAAGGTATGAAACAGAGGCAGCA